>CM031857.1:103388983-103521252 GCA_018697195.1 Certhia americana
CCTGTGCCGGGCCGGGGTTCCTGTGCCGGACCCGGGGTTCCTGTGCCTGACCCGGGGGTGGCTGTGCCGGACCCGGGGTTCCTGTGCCGGACCCGGGCCGGCTGTGGCGGGCCGGGGTTCCTGTGCCGGGCCCGGGTTCCTGTGCCGGACCCGGCGTAGCTGTGCAGGCTCCCGGGCTGGCACAGCCCCAGCCCCTCGGGGCCCCGGCGTGGCCAGGCCATGCGGCGGGAGTGTGTGCGGCCCAAGCTCCTCCCCGCCGCCGCCGCCCCTCGCCGCGCCGCGGGGACGTGCAGTCGCTCGGCGGGCCATGGAGGCGGGCGGCGGGGCCCGGTGCCCCGCGGTGCTGCTGCTCCTGTTGGCAGCGGCGCTGGGAGGCGAAGCGGAGGCGGAGGAGCCGCGGCCGGCGCGGCAGCGCGGGGACGAGCAGTGCCATTACTACGCGGGCGGGCAGGTGTATCCCGGGGAGGCGGCCCGGCTGCCCGTCTCCGACCACTCGCTGCACCTCAGCCAGGCCAAGAGTAGGTGCCGGGCGCGGCCGGGGCTGCGGGGAGCGGCGGGGCCGGGGCGGGGATGTGCCCGCAGTGCGGAGCGGGGCGGCGGCAGCGCCACGTCAGGCGGAGCGCGGGGGATCCCCGAGCCCTTCCCTTCCCCACGCCGGCTCTGCCTGCGGCCTCCGCTCCGAGAGGGAACAGCGGGGAGCGCGGACCGGCCCCCGCCGGGCCCTTCCAGAGCTGTATCTCCATCGTGGTCACCGCGGGCGTTCGGCAAGGTCCGTGGTTCTAGAAATGGCGAACGAATTCAGGGAAGGGCTTTAAGGCATACGCATCGATGTTTTATGCTCGCACTGCCATCAGAAACAATGAACGGGCACCTCTCCTAACCCGCCGCCACCGCGCTGCGTTTGGCAGGGGTTTTGTGCCTGTGCTCTGTTGCGAATTAAATGCTTTACATGACAGACGTGGGGACAAACACCGTAAATCGCGTCGCTGTGAGATGTTCAGGGACACCTGCTCAAAGTCCCGTCTTGCAGGACAGAGAGTACAGGGAGATCACAAAGAAATTATCTTCCCTGTGAGAATTTACAGCTTTAAAATGCTTTTCCTTTACCAAGCCAGGGCGTACGTTCTGTTTTAAACGTCTGCAAGCAGATGCTTAAAAAAAAAAAAAAAAAAGAAAAAAAAGAAAAAGCAGCCAAGATATTTGTAACCAACACTGTTTGGGTTTTTCTCCCTTTGCAGTGTAAGTTATTACAAACAGATGTTTATAACTGCAAAAACAATTACCTTAATTCAGAAGGGGGTCAAGATACGCAGTATTTTGTTTAATATCTTTTCCTTCTCCCTCTTAATCTGAAGGTCCTTGTTATACATCCTTGCTAGCTATATTCTTCAGCTGTGGGTTGTCCTAAGAAAAGGTGAGCCAAACAATTCGGCACCGTCCAGATAATATTTAAGAGTCTACATATTTTTCTCACAAGCTTTTCCCTAATTTGCTGGACACGTATGTCAATGTCCTTGACATGGCAAGTGTATTCAGATCACCTTATAATTCTAGCATTCCCTATCCTTTGTCTCAGAATTCACAGTGGTATGAAAATAGTACCTAGCAGATAAATTTTTAATATTTTAAATTTAAGATTAATCCCTTCTGATAGGAATAGTAATATATTTCTTGCTTTCCAACTGTATATATTTATTAAACACAGCTGTCTTCAAGCTGAAATCTGCTTAGGAGTTGTAATTTAATAAACATATGCTGCATTTTTAGGCATTTGTCTCTAAACATGTTGTGGCATGTATTTTTTGTGGACCAGAATTCCAGACAGGTTTCCATGGCTAAAAAGTAGCAAAGTGAATTTGAACTGCCACCTGCTTCTGGTTCCCAACAGCTATTCCTAACAAAACAATGAGAATACCTGAAGTATTAAAGAGCTTTCCTGTTCAGTCTAGCAGGTGCCTTGAGCTGGCAGTGCACACAGGGTTTGTTCAGTAGGCCCAGATAAGGTTCGTGTGGCCTTGATATCAGTGATCAACAGGGTTCGTGTATGAGCACAAGTTGGTCAAATTATTTACTTTGTACTTGTACTAAAGCCTTCATTTCCTCATCATTCTGTACCCCCCAGTTTAGAGCTGCAAAGCAGTTTCATCTTGGAACTGTGCTGCAGGTTGGTTCTCAAGCTAAAGAAAGAAGAGCTGCCATTGCACAGCTTGGTTTGAGCATGGGTGTTATATTCTGACTTTTAATTCAACATTCTTTGCATTGCAGTCTCCAAGCCAGCACCTTACTGGGAGGGAACAGCAGTCATTAATGGAGAGTTTAAAGAGCTGAAATTAACAGATTATGAAGGAAAATATCTTGTCTTCTTCTTCTATCCTCTTGACTTGTAAGTAAGACTGCTTTAGGCATACCAACACCGAGTGCAGCTACACTGGATTCATAATTCATTCATTCCTCTCTTTTTTGAGGTTTTGTAATTTTGTTTGGTAAGAATTTGGGAGAGAAGAAAGGAGTGACAAGAATATATTCTTTGTGTTTGTTTTCTCATCATGCATTGGTAAAATTGCAACACAATCTTTGTCCTAATAATTGTGTCCACTGACTTGTGTCTCCACACAAAACAAACAACTTTGTAGTTACCTAGTTAGGCAGACTCTATGTTCTGTTTCATGCTGTAAATCAGTGCTGCAAGTAGAATTAAGCATTCCATCTACTTTTTCTAGAGTGTACATAGTTTATCCAGGAGGTGGCATTTTCCCCTTGAGCTCATCCCATAATATCCTAAGAGCACTTAACATTAACCTCCTTTATTTAGAATGCAGTAATTTCACTGATTGAGTGAAAACATCTCTGCTTTTTAAGGGACAATTCCATTTTTTTTCCACAAAATGAAGATAAGAGGACAGAGATGCATAACTACTTTTAATATTATAACCTCATTAGCTCTACTACTGTATTTCTTCTGTCGTAGAAAAAGTTGAAGACAAATTAGTTGAAACTTGCAGATTTCCACAATTAACAACAAATTATAGAATGATCCTCTGAAAAAATTGGCTTATAGTGCTTCAATTCAGCCACATTTATAAAGTCTAGAAGAAAGTAACTGTACAAACTCTGAATCCAGATTGTAAAATAACCATAGATTTATAGTCTTCAGAAATAATCCATTTGTAACTAAGCTGGAGTCTGAGGGTGAACGATTTGTCAGGCAGCATTTTGGTTAAATAGTTGAAGAAGCAATAATAATAAAAAGAAGCAAAAGCTGAAATAATTTATGATAAATACATCATTTTAAGTTAGGCATAGAATTTACTGTCTTTCTCATGAAATTTTTACTTTTATCTTGTCTTAAATCATCTAGTACGTTTGTCTGTCCCACTGAGATAATTGCCTTCAGTGACCGAATTGAAGAATTCAGAGCAATAAATACTGAAGTAGTAGCATGTTCTGTGGACTCAAAATTCACTCACTTAGCATGGTATGTATCTTCCTCTTGTCTTTCACATTATTCATGGTTCCAACTTAGGAAAATAACAGTACTCCCCAGATTTTTAGCCTGTGTAGGTACATCATAATGTGTGAAAGTGTGATGCTATTGACACAAATGTTTAAAATAAATTTTAACCCTAGTGTGTGAAAGTATCTTTATTTTTTAAGCTTGTTTAATGTTCATTGCTTGCTTTATGTCATGTCTCAGTCCAAAAAATACTACAAATACAGAAAGAAAATATTAATGAAACTATCAGTAAATGCTTCACATTGTCCCAGTTCATGAGCATATTGGCATAAAGCAAATGCAATCGATAAGAAAAAGGTCATCATTAACAGATGTGGCCAAAACCTGCAAAAGATCTACTGAACATTTTGTTCAAGCCACAAATACTGTTCATCTCCTTTGTGTGCAGAACAGAAAAAATGTCATTTTCACTAAATCCTTCTGTCCATACTGATGTAGTTTGTGATTTCTTACTTATATAGGGAAAATAAATCTGAATGAGAAATACATCTATATTTCTTTTCCTTCAAAGGATTAATACTCCTCGTAAACAAGGAGGACTTGGACCAATGAAGATTCCCCTTCTTTCCGATCTGACACACCAGATTTCAAAGGATTATGGAGTGTATCTGGAAGATCAAGGACATACACTTAGGTATTACACGGGGTTGCAGTTCAGTTGGTTTTTTTCTGGGGTAATACTTACTGCTTATACTTAAAGAAGTATTTGAAATTTTTCTTTTAGAGCAGCTTTTACTTGGGGGTTCATGGCAAGTAGCAAATGATGAAGAACACAAAAAATATAGTAATAATGAGTCAGAAGAGGGGTCAAGGTTAATATCCTGTTTAACAGCAGGCATCAGGAGATACCTAGGGCAGGGTAAATATGCAGGATTCCCCAGAACATTGGTTGCTCAGGGACCTCCCAAGTCCAAGTGGAGTCAAGACTATGGTTACCTAAAGAGATACATTTGCCTAAAACTGAATAGTTTCTTTTGGGATCCTTGTAATGTCCTAGCATTGCAGCATCCCCTGGCAGGGCCTTTTGGAGCTTAGTTCTACGTTCTGCAAAGAAGTATCTTTTTTTGGTTTTAACTGGAGCTCAGCTCATGTCCTCTGATACCCAGGTACAGAATAGTAGGTTACTGGTGCTGAGTATTATATGGTGTTTGCAAAGATCAAATTCCTCCCATCCAGCAGAAGTAAAATAGTGCATGAAAACACCACTGTCATTAATTCTGTTTCCTAACACAACACACACATTTTTTTTTCCCCACAGAGGCCTTTTCATTATTGACAATAAGAGAATCCTTCGACAGATCACAATGAATGACCTTCCTGTTGGGAGATCAGTGGATGAAACACTTCGTTTAGTACAAGCATTCCAGTACACAGACAAACATGGAGAAGGTGCTCTTTTAAATATTGCCATATTGAAGATTAATTTACTTAGCCTGGAAGCTGTGTTAGCTTTTTGGAGGAAAGATGCTCAGTAGCTCACTGGCCTCATACAGTGACTGAAGTGGTTTGATTGCCCTGCTTGATTCCATGGTCCCAGGTCCTTAGGTTGTTTCTGGAATAGTAATTTACATTTTGCTTCACATCCATGAGAATGAGAGCATAAAGCATTCCTTAGCCTGAATTCTGGCATTATGTACCATGTATCACAAGCGTGAATTTGTACAAAATATGAGGCTGTGAAGAATGAGGCCCAGTATTTCAGTACATTTTTGCATAATAAAATAATGGAGATGCAGGTCATTCTTGTCCTGGGCCATTCAGTGAGGACCTGTGACAAGTAATTGAGAGTGTTTCGTGTCATGATACTGTGGAAATTATAGCACCATTACTTGTGTTTTCTCTGTAAGTGCTGTGTGAAGGTCTTCCCCAACAAAGAAATTTTACTGTTTTCAGATGATCACTTTGTGTCAAGAATTGTTACTCCTCCAGTTCAAGCATGGGCTGAACTTTTTCACATTTCTTTAAATAATTTATTTGAAGATTTGTTTAAATATGAATATACATTTAGCAGTTTAATTTCCAGTTCAACTCAATGTCGCCAGGCATTGAAAGTGCCTTTATATGAAGGTACAAATCATTATTTTGCTGTGCTGTACAGACTTGAAAAAATAGATGCTGATACTTTGGCTATGCACATCTGACTAAGGAAATTTACCCACATTTAGTTACAAAGCCAGCTTGCAGAATGTTGATTTGCAGTGTTTCCAGAATACCACATTTTTTCCCAGCTTTTGTTGAGGAGAGCCTCTGTAAATACCTCATTGGTTTCTTTGCACAGAATAACAGCTCTCCGTGATTCCTACTAGGCATGTGGGGTATTTTGTCTGTCAGCATGTCTTAAAGAAGTGTAATATGACATAACTGCTTGGGCTGAAGCCTCAGAGGGAGAGCTCTGAACAGATGAGAGCTTTGCTCCAGAATATGCAGCTGTACCAGGTGGACCCTGGGCTCCCAGCCACATTGTGGTAAGCACATGCTGCGATCCCTTTGCTCCTAAGCAAGGCTACAAATAAAACTTCGTGTGGAAGCTTTGAACTGATCTCTTTGCTAAAAAATGCTCTTAGTTTTGGTTTTAAAGAAAGAAAGGTTTGTCTCTGTGTAGTCACCTGAATTTTAGTGCAAAACTTCTGTTCTACTAGAATACGTGCTCATTCTCAGATACTGCTTTGCCAGTACTTTGTGTAGAAGATTTAAACTCAGGCATAGGCATCCATCCAGAGATCTGCAGTTTTCAGGTGACAGAAGTGGTGGATGGTGTCAGGTATAAACTGCTAGGTCACCGTACCATGTGTAAAGAAAACAGCACATTTCATAGTTTCAAATATTGACATGTGACACTTAATGGTGTTTTACTTCAAGGTCAGAAAGAGAATACTAAGCATACAAAAGCCTGTGTGTATAAAAATACTTCAGCTAACTTTGTTCCTTTTTTTTCAGTTTGCCCTGCTGGTTGGAAACCTGGCAGTGAAACAGTAAGTCACTGTTATATTAACATGCATGTACTACTAACAAGCACTCAGTAATCATTTCTACTAGAGTCAAATCCTAAATCTTAGCAACTTTCCATGAGAAGGTATAGTAATGTCACATTATTAAACTTACACCTTTTGGATTTCATGAGGGGATTGTTTCACACTAGACACGTTCCAGTTGTTTCAAACTCCTGGTGTGCGAACAAAATTTATTTGATCAGCAGTGAGTTTGTGATCAAGAACTTTTTCCTGTTAACACCTCATGAGGGAAGGCACAAAACTCTTGAGTTTGTTTTGTCTTCTTGGTTATTTGCCCATATAAATTCTTGGTAGTTCTTACTGCAGATCCTGAGCACTAGCCATAAAAAGAAATATGAAAGTCCCCAGGCTGCTGTGGTATGTGTCAGAGCCAGTGCCACTGTCAGCACTCCAGCAGGGAGCACTGCTTTGCTGTGCAATTGCCCTCTCTTCGATACTCCTGGGCTCCATGTGACTGGAGGCAGAGGAGCCAGAGTTCACATAAACACTCATTGAAATTGTTTGTGTTCTCTGGCCCAGAGTGAGCCTCAGCAGAATAATGAAACTTTCACCAGAGGTCTGAGCTGCCTGGTCCAGATGAGATCACTGTCACTTATTTGAGCACGTGGCTTCCTTCTGAACCATCTGGTGATTACAGAGCACTGTTATTGAAGAGCTGGCTCAACAAAAACCAGGTCCCAGCAGCCTCTAAGCAGAGTTAGTGAGCGTAGTACTTGACAGTAAAAAACAGTGGAATGTTAAACTATATTTCTTTGCTGGATGTGAAAGTTTCCCAGGGTGAATGGAGGCTGGGAGTCAGTTTTTTCAAGCTAGCAGAGGAGTGTCATAGTGGGGGAAGCTGGATAGTAAGACTATAAAATTAAAGAGGGGTGGCTGGCTCAACATTCGTATTGTGGCACTGAAAACTTCTGCCCTCCATAACTAGGATCACCTAGATAACATGACATTGATATATTTTCTAAAAAACAGCCTTACAATGCTGATATTAACAGCTCAAATACTGCCAAACTAATGATCTAAAGCAATACATAGGCATTCTCCACCTATGTGCAAAAGATGCAGATAATAGCAGAGTAGTTGAAAAAGCCTTTCTCAAAGATATAGTCATGCCTTCTAAATGTGTTTGATTTAATTAGATCAAACCAGAAGAAGTCATGAGAGTGTGGTGGCCAAGGGAAGAACTGTAAGTAAATTCTAAGCCTCTAGATTTCTAATGCCTCTAGATGGCATTAATTTACCAAAATATCTTCCTTTTGGGGCAAGCTGTCAAAATTCTTCCTTTGGTAGGCTGCACTCTCTCATCCCTCAATCAGTTGAATCTCTCTGCTACTGCTGTTAGGTATCTTTAGAGATGAACAGTAATCTAGTACCAAATCAACAGATAAATTACTCTTCAGTGTTGCTAGTGAGTTGGTAGTAGCATCTTACTATTAATTAATGTGCTGTTCTGGCTTTATAGTTTGTTGTGCTTTCATGGCTTTGGTTTTTGACTAACATTTTAATTTTCTTTCTTTTCTTGCACAGATAATTCCAGATCCAGCTGGAAAGCTGAAGTATTTTGATAAACTAAACTGAGGATCGCTGCTGTTGAATTCAATAGGTCACACTCAACTTGATTTTTGCCAATAAAATTTCATTAATTTTGGTACTTTTGTGAGTTTGATTAATATGTAATAGCAGTAAAACATTGAAGGGCTCATTGTTTAAACAGAAGTCTAACCTCTGGTTATCAGAGAATATTCTTCTGAAATACACGTTTTCTCTTTGTTTTATTTAGATGCTCAGTCTTCCCCAAATTCACTTATCATCTTGGGCTTAGATTCATGACTTTTGCTATTAATAGATATTTTTTTAATTTCTGCAAAAATCTTGCGTGCTTGGTCACATTATAGAAACTACAGCTAGAAAAGAACCAGTTGGTTATGGTACATTTGTCTGTAGTCCAGAGGCAATAGCAGCTAACTTAAAAGCTAGGAATAAGTTACAGCTGCTGAATTAAATTTCCAGTCTATATAAAGCTTGAAAACATTTTTCAACTATTAAGAACATACCCTACAGTATATAAATCAGTACATCTACACTGAGAAAAGCACAGCTATGCTTTCACAGATTTCACTTTTCACAGTTCATATGATTCAAGGGTTGAACCAGTAAGTTTTTCTATGCTTGAATTTGTAGTGTATTTGCTAATAAGATCGATTCTGTTTCACACTTTCTGAGTTTTATCCCTGTCCCTACACTGTTCACAAATGGATGTGAGGGATAGTGTCCTGTGCCAATCCACTCCCTAACTGTGGCTCCTAGTTTTAAGGTAGTTGTAGCATTTCCCAGGGTAAGTACTGACATGTGATTATTAGAACCTTGTGGCTGATGAACGTGAATTTCTTCTTTCAAGGAAAAAGAACATCTCCATGTAAGACATAGTTGTGTGCACTGGTGAACCCTTTCCTGAGGATGTCATCTTGCTTCTTCCCACCTCTTTCTCTTTTTGACACAGTATTCTAGAGTCTGCAATTGGAAAACCAGCAACTGAAATGTGTGTCAGCTTTGCACCCTTTTTCAAGGGTCATCCTTGAAAAGGCAACAGGCACCTTCCAACTCCAATCTGTACCACTACATTATTACTCTTGGTTGGATCCCACATGCCTGAGAACTTGCTTCCCCTTCCCTCACCAGACCATACAATTCCCTGCCCTATACACAGACACTTCACTACAGTTCTGCAGGACTAAGTTCAACTAGGAGTTGAACTTGCAGTGTGAAGTTACATGATTTTGTGGACTTCGGTGAGTATTGAGCAGCTCTCCATGTCAGTCACTACAGACACAGCAGAAACAGCTGCTTTACTTCACTTCAGCTCTGATACAAGTAACACCTACGCACATGCCACAGGCAGAGGGAAACCACAGACAGAGCAAGCAGAGCTCCACTGAGCCTCAGCCTCCCTGTTCCTGTGAGGTGTGGACAAAGGAGTCCCTCATCCCATCTAGAGAGTAACAGAGTCAGAATAGGATCAACACCAAACCCCAAAGGCTGCTAACACACTGCTCCAGCCTGTGATCACAAAAACCAGAGGGCAGCATGCAGAGATGCTTTCTCACATGACTAGGATGTAAATCACCTTGAATTTACTCTGGATTCTGTTTACATCAACCTTGAAGCAGTAAGAACAACACACAGAACGTTCAAATAACTCCAAGCCACTGCAGCGTGACAAATGCAGGTCCAGCTATCACATGGATATTCAGCAGCAGCCCAAGGGCACAAAACAAACAACATGCTTGTGCCCCCTTTAGAAATGGTGCTGTGCTCCCCAGAGGCCTTGCCACCTCTCCAGCCAGCTGGCTCTCAGTCACACCTAATGCTCTCCCAGCTGCAGGAACCTCTGGCACTCAGCCAGCCAGTGACACCTGATAAAGACAGAGATGAATTATCAGCCACGTGTTGAACATGCTCTGCCCAGTCCATGGCTCCTCGCAGAGCCCAATGAGCAGCGAGTTACAGCAACACAGCCACAGGCCATATCTCTGTAGCAGTCAGCACCAAGAGCAGCAAACTGCAGCAGGTGTCAAAATCTGACAGAGCCCAAGTCAAGAACAGAAAACTGTGCTGAGAACACCTAGTAACTGAAGAAAACAGGGCCCATCTGCATGTTTTGACCAATGCAAATTTAGATCATAGCAGCGTAGCTCTGTCAACTTTCAAGGGTTTTATAAATGCACATGTGCATTTTAAATATATGGTAAGGGATGGGATAGGCATTTTTTTAAAAATGCAGTTCAATGGGGATAAAAAGTATTAAGGAAATAGGGAAATAGTCCTTAAGCAAAGACTTTAGTGCCATGTGATTGTACATATTTGAAATGAACAAATGACAAAGCAGTCTCTTCTTCCAGTACTCCACATGAAGTTCGAAGTAGTGGAAAACTTAAATTTCATACATCTCTGTTTTGCCAAACCCCAGGTTATATTCAGGGGCCTCTCTTGGAAATGCATAAAATGCAGATGCCATTGTGAGCCTGTCTTCTACAGAAAAGGCAAAAATGCTCCTGCAAGGCAAGTAATGACTAATAATGAGACAGTCTTCAACTTCCTCTGCTATTTTGGGCAAGCCTCCCACACCCCTCTACTTCCCCCACAGCTATTAAACTATATATGGTGGTGAGGTCTGCAGATGAAAGCCATCTCTACAAGCAGGATGGATGCTGAAACCAGCTGAAACCTGGATGTCACTTCCAAAAGTATTGAAAAAGCACCAATTCAGATAATAATAACAGCACAGATTTTTGATGCTGTTAGTTGATGTAGCCCTCTGCAGCCTTCCTGAGTTATGCCCAAATCTTGCCCACAGAAACCTCTTCCTTTGCAAATTCAAGTATACCCAAAAAACAAACCCCACATCGCTGGGAGCCTGTACTGGTATTAGGTTTATAATTGGACTCAATGATCTTACAGGTATTTTCCCACCTGCCAATGCTCAGCAGTGCCTCCAGCCTCATGGACAGGAGCCCTGCAGGGACAAGGATCTCTGCTGGCAGAGAAGTGCTCCAGTGTATTTTCTGTGCAGATCTGGTCATCCAACTATACCTTCCAGAAAAGGAGTCCCCAGTTCCTCTTTCAAGAAAGGTGGGTATTTACCCCTTTATTTTCCTGTTACTTGTGCCCAGCCCATGAAGAAATGATCTCTCACATGCCTAGTTAAGAAGGCATTCAGAGGAGGATCAGCAATCAAACCACTGTCACCGAAGGCTGGACCGGATATGCAGTAAAACCAACTGAGCATGCAGTGAGTTTAGAGCAGGTTTCTGAACTAAAACTGTTGCTCAATGTCCCACATTGGACCAGCTACTGCAAACTTCTCTCCGGAGTGCTGTACAATGTGACATGGCTGCAAAATCTGACATGGCTGCAAAGGAATGGTCCATATTTGAAAAAGGACTACCAGAAGCTGTTCCATGATGTTTGAGTAATTTTAGTACTTTTTTAACACAGAAAAATAAAAATATTTGAAACAAGACACTTCTTTGAACACTGAGTTCAGCCAATCCCACAGAAACCTCCTTTTATATCACTATTAAGTGAGAGGGTAAGAGGAGGCAATCCTGCTCCTCCTCACTGTATTCCAAGAAACAATGGGCACAGACATTTGCTTCCTGGTACAAAGCCACAGTCAATTAATTATATAGATAAGCTTACTATAAATAAAGATATTCTAGCAATTCCTTCAGGCTTCTGTGGTAATGGTTAGTCACCTACAGCAGTGACAGGCTGGATATAAGTTGCAACATAAACCCAACATGAATTACTATATTGGAATATTTTAATTCTAAATGTAAGAGCAGAGAACATTTTTCTCACGCACAAGCAAAGGAATAAAGTAGCATGCATACCCTTGAGCAAAGATACCAGAGAGGGTGACAGCTTGGAGTTATCATCTCAGAGTAAAAAATACATGAGTACATATATATAGCAACAGACACAAAAGCATGCATATTTTACAATGTATATATATACACACATAATGTATATATACAGAACATACATACAGAATGTATGTATGACTGTGCATACATTCTGTAACTACTGTCATTGTAGCATGTGATTAAATTATCATGAACTTTAAGAACACATCAATTCTACTACACACGTTCATTTATGGCATTGATTTTCTTCACTGTGTCCAGAGGTTCTGATGTCACACCTTCCTCCATACTCTATTACCTCTTCTTCTCCTCTCCAACCTTTTCCCAAAGGCTGGATTTAGAAATTATGATAAATTCATCTTTAAATGCAGCCAAAAAGTCAGTAGAGGATGAATTTGGTATCTCCTTAACTTATATGTGTTATAAAAAAGTGATCTGGGTAGGATCACTGGGTCAGTTATAAAAACCTGCAGGTACTCAGGAGTAAGACATAGTTCTGAAATAGATCCTTTCATTTCCTGCCTTCTTATTTATTTTTTAACAGTCAACATCAATCCCTGCAACAAGGGGGAAGAAGATACAATTTCAGTTCTTTATTTGTGTGGTCAGTCTAATAGAGTCAGTTTTAAAAAGGAAAATACGATTTATCTCCACAGCATCATAACCATTAAAGAAAAAGATTTTAATGTCATAGAGCTGAGTCAGCACTGGAGTGTGGCTGAAGAGAGAAACTCTATGGATGGAACCAAGAGTTTACCATCAGGGCAGTGCACGAATCTGTTCTGGATCAGGCCACACCCCTGTGCTTCCTCTGGAAAGCCATCTAACTCATCCAATACAGCAGCTGAATCTTAAGAAGGAAAGGCTGATGTGTAACATTCCGATTACTACAATGCTCAATCACAATTCCTCACAGGAATAGCAAAGAGCTGCTAGGAGTCATGGACTTCATGCCATCCTAGCACCAAAGGAAACTGCTCCTAACTGTGACTGTCTCAGGCTTTCTTACTCAGAAATAAAAACTCAACATCCTGCTTTATTTATCAATGTGCTTCATGCATCTGTGCTGATTGACGTAATTCCTCTTTGCTGCATCCTCTTTTCAAAAGATTTTAAACCTCACGGGGAAGCCAGAATCTGTTGTTGTGTATTTTAAGACACCACATTTCATCTGTTTAACCCGTGAGCCCAGCTCCTTTTTGGGTGTCCCAATCAGTTAGGACATCGATCTTGATGTGAAGGTACCAGAGATCCAGTTTTGTGCTTGTGACATACTCACTGCTAAAAGTTGATGCCTCCCATCCACTCAGCTTCCTGGTTTCCAACCAAAGAAATTGGGCTTTATTGCCAGAAATTGGAAATTATTAAAACTTTCTCCATTACATTGGAAGCACTTCAGTATCAGGACTCCGTTCCTGTTATTTATTTGCCATAGTTATGACCACCATGTCCCCTCTGTGTTGGAGAAGTTCTCTGTCCTTCACAGGTAAACTTGGCAACCTTTAGAGCTGTGCAATATTCATACTGCACTACAATCCACCAAGGGAACAGATAAATAGTCCAGCTGAGGAGGAAACTGTCCTCTAGCTGTACCACCCCTCAGTGGAATAAAGGTCCTCCCATCACCCAGCATCTGACCTGGGAGTTGCTCAGCACAGATTCTCAGGATCCCTAACTGCAGCACCAAACATCACCATTACCATTTGGGCAGCATTTCACCTTTTTTGTTCCCAGTCCTTAATAAACCAAAATGTTCTGTTCTATAACACCATTTCCCAGTCCCACCAATCAGACCTCTAGTCTCCAAGCCATGAGAAATAATTCACTAAAGAACTCATAGTTATATATTAAAACAAACAAACAAAGAATTAGAAGAGGCTGGCAAGGACACAAACAGTGCCAGAAAATACCATCTAGCCACCTCATTTCATTGCAAAAATCAGTTTCATCCCAAGGGAACACAAAACCATCCGAACAGAAGCTGCAATAACCTTGTAAAATCCCCAGTGGATGGGGAACACCTGCCTTCCACTGAACATACACTAGTAACATCTGAGCCTCTGATGCTGCTTGGATGCATGTGTCCTTGTTGAAAAAAGAATTATGACCCTTAACCTAATTTATACAAGAATGTAGGTCAGATTGCTTCACCTGTGTGTATCTACTTATTGCACACTTTTTTCTGACAGAGCTTCTATCCCTTATTCAGAGAAACACAAAGGGAAAGACAGCAGATGGTGACAAGACAGCAAAGATTGTAATGAGATCTCTCAAAGTAGACAAAGAGTCTATCCAAAGCCTAAGACTATTTTTTCAGCCTCTTTTCCTAGCACTGGCACGTAAAAGATTTCAACAAATTCTAGTAGTAAAGAATAAAAAAATCCAAATATAAGCAAATACATGAAGAGTACTGAAAAGGCAGGTTTTGGTATGGAGTTTGGGTTTGGTTGGTTCAGGGGTTGGTTTTGGGTAGTTGTTGGGTTTTTCGTTGAGCATGACAAGCACCTGTTCATTAGCCACCCCTGGTAACAATTCTTGCCAAGACAGCACGCTGCTGCAGCACCCAGTGCCTGTCAGATTTCTTTCATTACTGCTGTAAAGTGTCGTTTTCCATCTAAATACAACATGGACTCTGAAATAAAGTGGAGGAAAGAGAGAACCACATTAGTACCTTAGTATCAATACTGGGCAACTACAACTAAACAGACTGGCAAAAGGAAGAAGTAATCCACCCTGTCATCAAAGCATAAAATCTATGTGGTCTGCCATGAAATCCTGTTAAATTATTTACATGCCAATAGCTCATCTATTAAAATCACCAATGTTCCAAGTGAAACAAATTCATCTTTTCTACAGAGTTATGATGACAATATATTAATGGAATACTTGCCTCCATATGTCTTAGGTACAACTTGTGGCACCTCATTTTCTGATATGAATGTAAAATGGAAGACATTGGTAGTATGGTTCTCCCTGGTATTTGCATTGTAAACTTCACTGTGCACTCGAATCTGGATGTAGTTTTTTTCTGTGTAACAAACCTAAACAGTTAAAACAAGAGTTAGAACTTGTAGTTAATCACCAGTGTTGCAAACTGTAACAGATTTCATTACACCGTTTAACAAGAGAAGTCACACACTCTTACAACACATTGTTCGTTATCAGTGACTAACACTGGTGACAGCAAAGACAAGGTCTGTTCCTTTGCAAAAGGAAATCAACACCTACCTGTCCAGAAAGCAGTAGTAAGGATCCAACTTCAACTGGCTTCTGAAACATGATATCATCAACAGATACGATAAAGGGTCTGGAACCCCTGAGGAAACAAAAGAGAAATTTCTCCTCAAGAATAGAAAGAATGTCTGCAGAAATTTAAAGTATCTACTTGTCACCATTTTAATGAAGGGTTGCTAGAGAATAAATCTCTTCCTTAAACAGAGGCTACAGAGAGTGTTAAGGAGTTACATCATCACTGGAGGAAATCTCTCACTCCAATGAAGAACATACTTTCTAAGGATACATTATTGCACCATGTATCTTACTCTTGTTAGACACTCATTGTTCAGGCCTCAGTTTTTCAAGCACTGACACAAACCACTTAACTTTGTATCAGACTTTGCATACCCCATTAAACTTACACACAGATATTTTCTGGCTGATGAATCCAGTCACACTTCCTAAACTCAAACAGTTAATAGAAGAAGTGAATGCAAAGATGTAACATTTATTTGACGTTATATCATTAAAAAGTTCATCTCAATAGCTTGGTAAGATAAAAGAAAACAGAAAATGGATATGCACTGATAGTGCATGATTCTACCAGACACCTAAGTTTTTTCAGGCCAGATTGTCATTAGGTTGGTTAGCTTGGGTTCCCAACCTCTGTGTATGAGCAAAATGCTCTGGATTATATAAATATTGCAGGTCCAAAACTCACCCATAGCTGCAAGCAATTGCCCATCCTAGTTCAAATGCCTTTCTCATGAGAAAACCCCCAAATATCCTATTGAAGATGTTCCGTTCCTGTACATAGAAACAAATACCAAATTCTTTTCAAAGCCTTGTGTTGAAGTCTGCACTTCAGTTCACAGTATTTAACAGAAGTCCCAACTCCTGAATATATAAAAAGCACTACTGAAATATGTATGCAAAATTCAAAATGCCCAAGGCAACTTTAATAGGAGCTCATCTGACTAATTTGGCAGCATAAGATAACAACTCAAAATTGTTTCAGCAACCAAAGGCCAAACTTTTTGCACACTTTGCAAAGGAATTTCTTTACACAGAATGAACAGTCTGTTAAGAAAGCAAGGCCATTAAAATTGTCCATTTTGCAGTGGTAATCCATACAAATAACAAAAACTGGCAAAAGAAACCAGGCTCTAAATTACAAGGATCACAGAAGCCAAACAAAATAATGGTTTAACTAATCTTGGGCAAAAATTCATAGTCGTAGAATAGTTTGGGTTGGAAGGGATCTTAAAGGCATCTAGTTCTAACCTTCCTGCCATGAGCAGGGACACCTTACACTAGACCAGGTTGCTCAGAGTCCCAAACAGTCTGGCTCGAGTGTTTTCAGGGATGGGGCATCCACAAATTCTCTGGGCAACCTGTTCCAGAGCCTTACCACAATCACAGTAAAGAATTTCTTCCTAATACCTATTCTAAACCTCTCCTATTTCAGTTTATAGCCATTATCCCTTGTCTTGTCACTACGCATCCCTGTAAAAACTCCCTCTCAAAGTCACTTCTTAAATTTCTGTAATTCATTAATATTTTTCAAAGTACCTCAGGGTGGCAAATCTGCAGGCCTTTTAGCTTTGCATCTTCCATCCACACTGAATTAGGTGGTAATTTACGACTCTGGAAACTCACTGTCCTTTGGAAGAGACAATAAACTTTACAGTCCACAGAATCAGCAGAATTCAGCAGGCCAAAAAAGCTTAAGTAGCAAATGCAGAAACACACTAAAAAAAACCCACAAAATCACAGAACACCAAAATAAACCCAAAACAGAAATGGTATTACTAAACACTGTTACAGCTGACCTCAAAGCCTTATCTAAAGCCATCCTTTGATTTGTTACTGCAATAAACTTATGCTCCTGATCTTTCAAAAACTTCTGCTCTTCATGTGAATGAAGAGACTTGAGAAAGGTACATGAAAGAAAAGATGAATCACAACCACGAAGTGCACACTTTGTCAGAAAAGCCTTCCTCTGTGTTTTAAGTCATAGCAGGAAATAAAAGCACACAGTGAGCTAATAGAATAATTCAACATTAAACATGCAGACTGTTTCTGAAGTTTTCCAACCCAGATGGAATGTGTACAAAGTACAACCGCTAATTTTAAGGGAAAGCAGGTCGCCTTTGGTAAACAGCTTTAAAAATAACAATTGTATAGGCTAGTAAGTTAAAGAAATTATAAATTATCATAAATACAACACTGCACTAATCAAATTAGATGTTGTTCTATCACTGTTGGCATCAGATGACTTCACACCAATCTCAAGTACAAGAGAAGTATGCTAACAACTCTCTCAAATAATGTTGTCAGGTATTGTATTTCAAACATATTGCAAGGTTATTTGGTTAAAAGGTGGACAGTCCCTGCCCTCACAGTTTCTTTAATTAGATATCATGGCAGAAAACTGATTGTGCAAGTCATGACTGCAAAACCATTCCATTCTCTTATCTGGTTAAACATCATTAAACTTTTTCCTCAAAATTATTCCTAACAGCTTGTTTAGAACAACAGAAGACTCTTCAAAGAGCTTCATATTGAAACACATTAAAGTTTTTACCTGCATTTCAAATAAACTGCCACAGAATCTAAATGTGCATTTATTCCAGACTACCCTGCTACAAGCACCCACTCAAAAGGCACTTTTCTCTTTCACAAGATGTCAGTTCTTCACCCCTCCCCTTCTTGCCTTGTGTCCAGTGTATTAAGGAATATGTCATGCACAATGTTTCTTTCTTCTGCAGTGGGAGCCATTTTCAGTAAGGAAGCAGTGTTGAATTCAATCCTCTTCGACTTGTTCACTGAGTATTATTAAAAAACAAAAAAAACACAGTATTAAAGTTCAAAGAAAAAAACAAATAATGTCTCTGAAGATTTTAACTGGAAATCAACCATCTTTCCACTGTTCCTTTTCCCCCGTAAGTTAAAAGCTGTACTTTCATGGTCCTAAAGATCCCAAGAGAAATTTGGCTTTTATAATTGACTGCAGTGAAATAAAAACAAAGCAGAAGTTCACTAGTACCTCACCAATGTGATGAAGAACCTCTACACATATTTAATGACACCCACACACTGTTCCTACAGAAAACTTGAGTACTGCCCTCAAAATACAGAACAATCAGCTTCAGGGTTTGCCAATGGTAAAAGAATGAAAGTTTATGACAGAACTCTTTACCACAGGCTGCAATGATTGAAATTTTAGCTTAAAAGATCTTCTGTCCAGTTTATTCAGTCCTCAATGTTTTTCTAATTCTCCACTTTAAAACTCCAGCTTGAAACAAATGAGGATGGAGCAACATGCTCCTTTCCCTGCTCTCCCACTTTTCCTGAATTTCTTTCCTAAAGGAACATGGCAACAAAGACAGGTGAGGAGCTGGGATGTCCTGCAGGCCCACCATGGGGTCATCAGTTGGCCAGAGTATTAGGAGCCCCTGTGCTGCACTGAGATCCAAAGCAGAGGGAGCATCCTGCCATGGAAGGAGTCCAGAGAGTGTGGAGAGCACACCAGGAATATCTGCCAGTTTAGTCAAAGAGTTTCCAGGCATGTGGCAGCAGGCTTTTAAACTCTCTTACTCTATTAACACAAATGAGATGGAACAAAAATCTGATTTTAAACTAATTAGGAGCATTTCTAAGTAGCAGAACTCCTGAACTTTGCTTCCTCCCAGCTATTAAATTGAAACTGAGTCAGATGTGCATACTACCAGGGAATATGACATACATTCTCCTTGCTTGAAGATTTCTTCCTCCTCAGGGCTCTCAGGAATGAGTGGATTAACAAATGCTGGCCTGTGGACAGGAAGGTTTTTTTAAGTTACAAACTTTACAAGAATTTGTCCCATAAATACATTATAACACTCTTCCATTTTTGCTTATATACACAGTACAAGATGACATTACATACTTCAGGTTATATGATAAAAATAAATATGGCTGCTAATAGAAACATCACATTAGCTTTAACTCTGAGGAGGCAGTTAAGTGATCCAACCACTACCTAGTACAATCAGGAAAGAGGAAGTAAGACATCTATATTTCTTAAGAAGCACTCATAAATTAGAACGAAGATTGTTCAAGAAGAAATCTGTTCATAAACTCAGCAAATGAAAACATGATGATCTAGGATAGTCTAAACCAAAACTCGACTGGTGCCATTCCTCCTGGAACTGAAGAAGCATAGCAAGAAGTGCAGCATAGCATAGAAGCATAGCTAGCAAGTGTTTTTATAATCTACATGTTCCCTTGACAGCCTTATCAACAGCCAAAAGCTGTTTACCACGTGTACCACTTATCAAAGATTATGACATGCCTTGAGCACATTTCTATGTTTATTTTACTTCACAAGTAAGTTTACTTTAACCTAATTATATAACATTTAATTATTTGCACAAATAAAGACAAACACTTATATTCAAGAGCTGTTCTTCCCCATAGTTTCTAATTATTATTTTTCAACTTTCAACATTTATACAAATGCTGAGAACAACACACATATACACACATGCACACACACACAGAGACTTGCTGAACAATTCAACTCTACCTTGGGCCCTTACTTGAGTTGGCAACAAGAGGTAGAGAGGAGCTTTTCTCTTAGAACAAACTGATCTTTCCTGGTTTGCTAAACCTCTGGATTTTGGAAGTCCACCAGCTCCTTCTCCAGCCTGGAGCTCATTTCCCCACAGCCCAGCACACATCTGCATCAGCTCTCCTGGCCAAGCCCAAACTGCTGAGATGCAAGCTGGCTATGGTCCCAAAGCCTCACAGCCCTGTTTCTGTGTGGCTACAGACAACATAACATATCCTGAACCTCTCTGAAGGGTTTTGACCTCACATAAATACTCTCCTTATATGGACAGAATGCTTCCAAAACACAGCTGGCCTGTGGCCAGCTAGCTTGTAAAACAGCCACTGTAGTTTGCATCTATCTGCACAAGTCCATGTAGGCTTGTCCTCTGTCAATCTGCTACTGTATAATTACTTCAGATTATTTTGAAAAATTAGTCTTTAAAATGGTAACCATAATATAATTTTTTTCCTTAATGTATAGTATATTCACTGCTTCTAGAAAAAATCTGAAGAAAAAACCCTAGAAACTACTTTCAATGTTATCAGGACAACGTAATTATATCAAATGAAACCCCTTCAGTAAACACATCTTTGTTAAAAACAAGCTATTATTTAAACTAATTAGAAACAGAAATGTTTATTACTTGGTCAGGCTTTATAGGAAAGAGGTAAGAATTACAGCAAATTTTTCTGATGCTGGAGTCATAAGCCTAAACAGCTACTGAGCAGCCTTTTATTCTAATAACTAAGGAATTATAGACAAAGTAAAGCCAGAAAAATAACAAAGTAAGTGTCTTGGGTTTTTTAAGTTCTGTGGGAATACTTACCGATTCCATGTCAGTAACACAAGCAAATTTTAACCTGAACTATTCTGATGATAACTACTAAATGTCTATTAGGGAATTAATGGTATTATTCACTCAAAGACTATTTAACCACTAAAACTCAATCATTAATTCAAACAACTACCAGAATGCAGGTGGGTTTCTGGCAGACTCATTCACTTCTGTGTTCATTCAGACCAGTCACTCAAACACACCGAAAAATCTTTTTTTAAAAAAAAGGGTCAGATCCCAAGACTACCAGCAATTCCTGGTACCATGACTGCTGAAATTTGTCACAGAAAAGTTAACACTTGCCAGCAGAAAGCATTAACTATGTGGCTTATTTGCTACCTACATTATAGGGCTTTTACACACATAGATCAAGCTGCTGCATTTGCTATTTTCAGCACAGCAGAAGTCAGGAAGAGTTTTCCTGTCCTACAAATTACCGTTTATTCTCTGGGTCCCGGGCCACCATGACAAAGGTTGCATCTAAAACAGGGCTGTAATCACCATCACATAGCTAAAAAGAGACAGGAAAACAATAAATTACTGAACTCTAAAACTGGAAATGTGCTTAGCAAGCTATTTAGTTAACATAAACTATTCAATCATACTGTTAATTCTGCTTACTTTCACATTCTGTCATTCCTTCCAACACCTCTCACAATAGGCCAAAGATAAGGGAATAATTAAAACTTTCATTTCAGGAATTCTGCAATGTAAACATTTATCAGGGAATGCTCATTAAAAACTTTGAGCTGGGAAGGGAGGAAATCAACACAGTCATTGTAAAAGGACCCACTTAACTTTTACTCTGAGAAATGACATAGCTTTTGTGGTTCTTTTTATATACCAAATAGCCAGTAATGTAAGTAATGTAAGGAGTTAAGAACAAAATGGTGTAACATTATCTTCTACATCAGAAACGTTACTTAAGGAGAACAACTGAATAAACAAAATGTAACCTGAATTATCACAGAATCATAGAATGACTTGGATTAGAAGGAACCTTCAAGACATTCAGTTCCAACCCCCTGCCATGGGCTGGGACACCTTCCAAGATCAGGTGGCTCTAAGCCCCACCTGACCCATCCTTGAACACTTCAAGGGATGGGGCCTTTCTGCTTCTCTGGGCAACTTGTTCCAGTACCTCACTGTCCTCACAGTAAATAATTTCTTCCCATTATCTCATCTAAACCCATTCGCTCAGTATGAAGCCATTCCCCCTTGTCCTGTCACTATGTGCTCTTGTAAACTTGAAGCACCTCATGCCTGTCATAAGATGGAGAGAATTCACAGGAACTAACCTGCAGCATGTGCATCTTCACTTCCATGGAGGTCTTCCCAACCCAAGAAACATTGCCTGTGAATTTGATGTCACAGTCTGGTTGTATAATCTTCTGGCACAAATCTACAAGACAAACATAAGGGGTTACTGGAGACAGATCACACAATTAATGCAAAACAGGCCAGATTCTCTAGGACCTTGATGTGATCTGAAAGTGGCAACACGCTCAAAGACAACCCAGAAAAGACAGTTGTTGCAAGGGACCACACTGCTTGTCTGCAGTTTCTGCCTCTGCAGACTTCTGAAGCCAGAACAGGAGTAGGAAGCAGGCACACAAGTGGACAGCAGACTCAATTGGGAGTCTTGGGAATGTTCTGCAGAACTGGCAACACAAGCAAGGTCCAACTCCACCAGAACAAGCACTGTTTAATAATGAAGCTAAGAATCTGCATGCCAAAATAAAACTACACACAAAAGTGCAGGAACCATGAAAGTTACATTTTGAAGGGAAATGACATATGAAATGCTGAAAAGCATCTACAAAACCCTCTTCCCTTCTCTTGTCAACAAAAGACAGAAAACTTCCAAGCTGAAACAAGATAAAGTGAACTAAACAGGAGCGAAAAAGATATTCTCAATAACAACCATGGAAGGCAGTAGCTGATGAAAGAGTAAGACAAGCAGATGAAACTAATTTATTTACTAATTTGCCACTTACTGATTTTATCCACCAGAGCCGTAACTATGGATAAAGGAGACCTTTGCTGCATTTCCTGCTTGGTGTGAGTGTAGCAAATAAGAACTGTGAAGAGATCAAAAATGGAGCCAGCTCTTTAACAAAAACATAAGTGGAGCAGATCAAAGTCATCTTTGGAAAGCATAAGAGGTACCTGGAAAACACAAACTAAAGTATCCTACTAGAGGAGAGCACTGCTTCTACATCTTCATGCATGTACCACATACAATTACTATAAAGAAAGCAGCAGCAGCTGTCTCACTTTTATGCATATTTACTTACTACAAAGATAAATTTAACTAAGCATTTTAAACCAGCTCATCACTTGACTTCCAAACCCACATAATGTTTTCACTCTACCTTTACAGCTCCCTGTCTCAGGCTGTTCCCGTTTTCTATTTTGAACTGGCTGTCCAAGGATATATGCTGTCTAAGAACTTTTTAAATACTGATTCTTTTAAAGAGGTGGAGATTAAATAAACTGTGCCTTACAGGCACGAAACCATAGTCAGAGGTATTTATCACACTGCAATTACTACTAGCCAAATCACTATTTAAACTAATTAGCTTTGTTCATAAGAGCACATCCAAGTAAACAGACTCCTTGGAGTAATTCAAGGCTGCAGAGATATGGTTCTTTCCAGTGTTCATGTAATTTTCACTCAACACAGATGTTCACTATCAAAGGTATCTCTCTTGTACTTAATAAGAGAGAAGGAATCCCCATATGGACCATTCACTTCAGATTTGGACTTGACGATCCTTGTGGGACCCCTCCAAACCAGAATATTCTGTGATCTGGAAGATCTCTATCCTTCCAAGTAATCTAAGATTTTTTTTCCCTATGTTTACTGAAGTCACAATTCTAAAACCTGTTAAGCCTATCAACTTATTATATCAATATGACCACCCTGAATATTATTTAACTGGGACAGAATCTTGATTAACCCAAAACAATACATCCCCAGTGCAAATGACTGGAACTCAAGTATGACTGCAAACAAGACAAAGACATTCTGTGCTATCACAGGAAAAAAAATGAGTTCTTCACAGATTTCTGGGGAAATTAAACAAGGCACAGAATGAAAAACAGGCTCATCTCATCCAACAATGCAGGGTAGCCAACAGTCTGAAGTCTACCTTTCTAATTCAGGATACATACTGAAACCAGTATCTTCTACCTCCCAGTAAGAAATATCAGCCATGCAGATACTTCATCTATCCTCAACTGACATACATTCATCTCTTTCTCTGCCTTCCTTGATTTTGTCCATCTGGACTCTCAGAAGGAACAGAAAAAAAGATGTTCTATTTACAACTTTCCCTTAATAAGCACTTAATCTTTGTCAAAAACCTCCACCAAAAAGCTCCCAACCAGCTATGGAACTCAGATGAAAGAGGAAGTCACCTGGAGATGTTTTAAGAAACAGTATCTCCCAGTTCTATTAACAACCTCACACTTACAATACAAAAGAAAAAGATGGTTTCTTTTTTTGATGATTTCAAGACCACAAATAAATAAAAAGGAGAAAAAAAATAAAGAAAGCTAACTCGTGAAATAACTGAGTTGGTTTTACCCTTAACAACAATTTGCAGAACCCAAACCCAATTGTTTCTAATTTGTTCTCAGTGGATACATTACATTCTTTCCATATTATACATGCATAATGGAGAAATATATTTATATTTCCATATCTTCTCCCCAAAGGGAAAATTAAAATATTTGCATCTCATTAACTGTTGGTGTTTGTGGCAGCTTTTGTTGAGGTTTTTTTTAAGGTTAAAAAAAACTTTAAGTTTTCATTTTCATTATGCACTCCATAAGTTTTCTCTGAGTCCACACTCACACTCAATGAAAATTCATAATCTAGGATCACTTTTCAGTAAATTATTTTTGTAGCTGCTCCTTTAAAAATCTGACAGAGGCAGGAAGCCAAACAATTTTGCTTCAATCTGTTCTTTATCATCCTTCCTTTTCTTTCAGTACCAGTGTCGTCTTCTTTTCCTTCCCTTCTGAGATGGCAGAATTACAGGTTTACCTCCAAGGTCATACTGTGTCACACCAACCAGTGTTCAGCAGTAAACAAATTCACTTTGTGCAGCCTTTACAAGGGCATAGGTACATACCTCCTAAACTATCGAGATCTTCAAGTATCCTTCCAAACCTGCAATATAGGGGTTTGACAATTAAATATTTACATACATGGCAAACAGAAGTTAACAGTTTACTGTAGGTGTAACATCGCTTTGTTACCTTACACTGTTGTGTACATTCAGGTACTTTTCTCTTATTTCAGGCTGACTTCCTAGAGGTAGAATAACTTCCAAGTAGCTATCCTTCATTCTCCTAGGAGGGAGATCTTCCTGCCGTTTTGCCAGTAAAGTATGAAGAGCTTTTCTTTCTTGCATTGCTTGCACATGATCCCTGGCAAGAAAAAAACTTATACTGAAGTACAACGAGAGAACTGAAACCCTAGCTAAAAGATGTCACATCAATGATTATTGAAGTTAAAATCAAAAAGTAGTAGAAATAGCAAGACACAGTGAGTGTGCCTTGAAAAAAAAGTGAAATGCACAAAATGAGAGATGCTAAGCAAGACTACTGCAGAAATCTTTGAAATAGTTTTTGTACAAGTGGCAAGCACATACTTCACACTAATGAGATGAACAAAATATATCTAATTCTGAATGCTACCAAAATCATTCCCCTTGAAAAGAATAAATCACATATAATTTAACCTATGAGGTTTTGTGCATATTCATGTCTTCCAGAGCTACAGTATCACAAATCTTCCCACACTGCCAATTTTAAAGGATTGACCATCAATTTATAATCTCTCCCAAGAAGTAAAGTAGATATACAGTGTTGGCTAGCACTAACAACAAGAGAACTAATCTGCTAATGCTTTCCATCATCCATAGATGAGTTTCCCCTTTGCAGCACCAGTTCTAACAGCAAGCTAAAAAAAGACAAAGAAAATTAACCTCCTTCTCTTTCTCTCTTCCTACCCAGACACCTTAAAACTATACAGGAAAGTTACAGACAGAAACAACACAGAAAAGGGGGAACAATTCCTTCAGAGCTGCTTTTCCAGCACCAGGAAGTCAGAGGGGCTGCAACTCTCACAATGGAGAAGGGTGCAACTTACTGTCACTTCTTTGTGATCTACAATCTACAATCAAGTTGATTCCTTGCACAGGTATCTACAAGATGTAACAGTCTTGCCCAACACACTCTTACCAGTTCCAAAGTTCCCTCCCCTAAAAGTGCAACCTGACGGAATAAAGCAAGTATTTCATAACAACCCTAGAATCAATACCCATCTATTAAAAACCTAAGGGCTGAATATACAACAGTTCTGGTATAAAGCCAAGTAGTAAGCAAAAATATGGATCCATTCCATAGAGCAACAGAATACAACATAAAACACTAAGCAACCAAACTTAATGGTAAATTTCTGGATGCGTGCCATTCCTTTAAGTTGTGCTTGCTGCATTGCTGAGATTTCAGTGACACTGTTTAAAAAAAACAACTTAAAAAAAAAAAAATTAAAAAAAATAAAGAAAACAACAGAAAGCCTTTTCACCAAAAAGAAATCTTAAGTTTTGACTTTGGATGAATTCCAGATATTAGCCACTTAATATGAAGGCTTTCTTGGCCTGAGTATTATTTCAGAAAGTCAAGCTTCAATGTATTTATATTACCTCTTTTCTGTTTAATAAATTTTGGGAAAACACAAATAATCCATGATCAAAAAGAGTGAAAGTCAAGAAGAAAACTTCAGTTAGTTTCAAATGCTTCTTTGTTTTAAACATGAGATATGCTTTACCTCATCTGGGCAACATGACTACCACAGAAACAGAAAGATAACAACCTCTAGCAGAGGGTGAATGTTTAAAGTTATGCCACTGCATAGAAATGGAATATTACTGGATGACTAAAGAAAGCAAGATCCAAGATGATGCATCTTCGTAAGTTTTTAGAAAGTTTTTTCCAAGGTCTTTCAGTGAAAGGCTTAAAAGAGATTAATCAGAAAGTAAATCAGACATTTGTCTATAAATACAAAGAAACCTAACAATAAAAATTTAACTATATTCTCTTTCCACCAGCTCCATCATGGCTCCTCTGAAGTCAGCAGCAGAATTCTTCCTGACTTCCACTTCAGAATAAGCTATTCAATATGCAGAAGTATTGGGCTCAATGCAGTAACATTTTTCAACAAATACTGTTAAACACTGCAGTACTAGCCATACAGTAACAATAATTCTAAATATTAACTAGCACCTGCACTAAACATTCTGAGGAATGTTTATTTATTTATGAAATGGCTGTAACTCCATCTAGACTATACTTAACAATGAATAGATTAATAGTTTTGACTACAATTTAAGTACACAACCAGAATAGACACATAAGCTAGATATTTCTTTTTAGCAACAAATACCAAGTGCCACTGCCTTTACAAGAGAAATCACAAACCAAAGTCTCTTTTTAGCAAAATCAATGGCTAAAGATGTTCCTCTAACATGCATCCCTCCTCTCTCCCAGCATTCCAGATACATGTACATCAGTCCCTCCCTAGCTCCCTTTTCAGGACCCCTATCAAGCTGTTCCTCAGATTTGTCCTCTTTAGCCATCCCATGGTCTAACTCAGCTAAATCCCTAGCTTTTTGGTCTCCCTATATATCAAATCTGTCACTCTGTTTTTAAAGTGGGCTCTCAAATGCTACACAATCCATGTCGACCATGGTACCTCTCTGTACTAAACCTGTCATTCTCAAGCACTCCCATCTGTGGTATCCCTGGCTTTACTTCTTCATGGTAGCTGAAGTTTGCAGTACTCTGCAAACCATTTCTGCTGTATTTTGTACAGCACAAGAGAAGTATCTATCTAAGAAAAACACCAACGGTATGATCCTGGCCTCAGTCTGCTCCCCCTCCAGGATGGGAGCATTGGGTGAAAAAAAAAAAAAAAAAAAACAGATGGAAAATCAGACTTGACTAGAGCCCTCTAAAATCTCAATTTTTTGACTGGTATTTCCATATGGCATCGTTCCTCCTCAGCCATTCTGGGATGTGGGAAAGGCTTTTTCATAAACAATTTTTAGAGCCCTTTCTAACTGACAATGAAAAGTGAAACCCCCTCATACTTAGATACTACTCTTACTAAGCAAAAACCAGCTTCCCAGATACAGGCATTTTTGTCAGAACACCTAAAGTTGTGTTTAGATAAACTGACTTAGAAGGCCTGGACATATCTGACACTTCACTCAGGCAAGCCTCTCTTCATTTCCCTATTACTGCACAAAGTGGGAAAAAAGAGCTCGGCAAACACAGCCAAAATTAACAAAAAACTTGGAACCAAGCAAACCACAATGAGTTGTCCTCCAGACTGCTACACCAACTTTTCCAGACTGTAACAGCAGAGGGTTACAGTCAACTCTGGCTTATTCAGTGTAATGGAGAGGGAGAAAAGTAACTTGAATAAAGCCAAACCAGCAATTGTTTAAAGTATCTGTAAATTAATCAAAAATTAAGTTTGAGCAGACAAAGGAAATGTTCAAGATGCTCCCAATTAAGGAGACCCTGATCCCAAGCTGACAATTTTCCAAAGAGACATGGGTGCCATTCAGAGCACAGCCTGCTACACAGTGAACAAGCTCAGCTGCCTCTGAATCCAGTGCAGGATAAATCCACCGTGTGAGCAATCCACCTCGTGATAACTCAAGAGGTAACAGCAACACAGCATTGACAGCCAGACTCCACAGCTCCTAATTCTAATCCTAAATGGATTTAAAGCTAGTGGGACAATCTTGTAAGCACCAAGATCAGGTATTTTGTTTCTGCCAGAGAAATCTTAGAAGTCTGTGATTCACAAAGTACCAATTCAGAAGCTTTGTTTCAGTTACCTTGTAGTGGAATCTTTTTCTTCCACTGTCAGCAAGCTAACTTTTGGTAACTTCCACTACCACAACCCTGAGCTCCACCTTGGTTTCACAAATGAAGTAAAATACATGTAATGCACACTGTACCTCCAGTTGGTAGATGCTCCCACTATATCCCTCAATCTGCTCCGCACTGGAAAAAAAAAAAAAAATCAAAGCAAATCAAGCTTAGCTCTGCAAGTGATAAACATGAGGTTGCCTGGTATTAAAGGCACAATCCTCATCCCAGAACAGGAAAATTAAGGAAATTCATGCAAATAGCAGCCCAGAGATGAAAGTTTAGCCAAATTCACTGCTGCTGTTAGTAGGCATATCACAGTAATGGGTTGAGTAACATGATGCCACAGCTTATTGCATATAGTCAACAAAGATTATTTGTTAGTGCAATCAGTCACCTCCAGTGCTAATTAACAGCTGAAAGACAGCATGGATCAAGATCAGATTGGGAAATTTTGATGTGAAAATATTACAGCCAAAACAAAAACTGTGGAGATAACACAAATCAGAAAGTCGTAAAAGAACTTAAAAGGGAACAGTGCAGCTGGGAAACAGGGAATGAGGAGAACACCAATTAAATAATCCCACCCATGAAGGCAGGCAGTACCAGAATTAATAGTAGTTCTGCACAAGTTTTTCTTAAATTTCAAGAATAATCTGCATAAGCACCTTTTCTACCCTTTCTCAGCTGAGACTATTAAGTGTGCTAAGATCCCATCAAATTTACCAAACTACTCTATGGCTGCTGAATGTTGGCTATTCAGAAACATCTGAAAACAAGCAGCAACAATTCCCAAGCTCAGAATAGAAGTTGAGAATTGTATAGAAGGGATTCCTTGCCTATTTGCAAAGATTTTTTATACTAGGAGATTCAAACATTACAGACACACTAGGGAAGAACAACCAAAAAACATCCAGGACTTTATGGTGAAATTGAAAGATGCTGCTGGTGAGTCATAAACTGATCCTTTATCAGGCTTGGCATTTTTCAAACTGAATGACTGGTCTGAGTACTCACAGTGATCAGCAAGCTGGCCTATAAACCGTGGAGCAAGCCTAGCTGAATTCCTAGGATTTAAATCACATTCCACTCTCTCAGTCAGATCTGCTCAGCTCTGCTCCCCTCCTCCTCAGTCACCTCAGCTTTTGTCCCCCCACACCACCACTACTGCTGTACCCCAAACCTCCCCTTCCCTGTTCCTTCCCCTGCAGCACACTCAGCCCCATCCCTACACTCCCAGCCTGTTTCTGCTCTGCCTGCCGGCAAGAGAAGCACCAGCCTGAGCCAGAGGCTGGCAAGGGAATGACTGTCAGCCAGCACATGGATCCAGTGACTCACTAACAGCCAGCAAACACCAGGATCTATGGCTGACCCCAGCACCAGCTCTGGCACCCTAACAAATCTCTGATTTGGAAACAAGTTTTCACAAAATTTATGGAAATATGTTTCCCTTTGAGACTGGTGACTCATCTATTTTGGCTGACATCAACAAAAGGTTTTGGAAGACGAGGAAGACAAGAAGATAGGCAGACAAAAACAAAGATTATTTAGGCCTCATTTCTTTACAAAAGTAGGCTAAAAACATGTTTTGAAATTAGAAGACTTCTACTACTAATTCTAAGAGGAAAAAAAAAAAATTCAAGGAAAGAACCTGATTGAAAACATTGAGAGTTGATTTCTTTTGGAAGCAGGGAAGGTCTGATTCCTTTTTCCTTAAGCAGCAGCAGGCTTGCTTACAGAATAGGTATTACTTTCTTGTTACTCATACTCCACCTATGAAGTTGCCATAGCATGCATTTGATCAATACAGCGTTAGCAGAAACACTGTTACAGCTTCTAGAACACAAAAATTCCATTTTTCAAGTGTGCAGACTGTGCTGGGATGAACAGGGTATAAACAACACTTTCTCTTTGTTTAAACTAAACAAATCTTCCTTTACAACTCCAAAGAAGTAAAAAGTTCTGAAAAAAATCTTGGGTTCAAACCTGCAAAAATGTATATTAGCTGTTAGTCCCATTTAATATATCTGATTTCAGTTTTAGGTGTAAAAATAAGTATTTTCCAGGCTGAGAACACATTAAAATTTTTATCTTAACAATAAAAGGGACAAAGTATAAAGCATTTCTAAATGTTGTCAAGCCAAATCTAGTCCATTTTATGTCTCATAAGTACATATTTTTTAACTTTTTTCTTTTTTTTTTTTTTTCCTCCTGGGAAGACTATCTTACTCTTCTATATATTAGAAATTTAAGTAAGAAAATTAAGCACAAAAATCTATAAGCTATTTCTTTTCTTATCTGGCAAATGTCTTAAGTTTCCAAAACAGCCACAGCAAATGGGACTTCTCGATTGTGCTCACATAGCATATTTCACAGTATCTCCTAAACTGTGATCAGTGGATCATCAATGCCAGAGCAGCAGGCTCAGAGTTTATTTGCACTGTGCTGTGCAAAAGGACACAAGGAGGGCTGCTGGACAAGATCACTGCATTCATCTGTGTGAGTGAGATCCATATCCCTCGTGCTGGTTTCTCCCTAGCTGCATCCAGGTCCAGGCAGAACACCAGCATTGGTACAGAGCTTGGTCTAGACTTTGTTGAAGAACACAGATTCAGAAGTGTAAAATGAAGCCAAGTACTGCAGGAGCCCCTGCCCCTGAGAGATTTTGTATCCCACAAGCCTCTTAGAAACGTTTTATCCAGCACTGCAGGCAGAGTGTGCTGACAGAGGTTTAGTGCAAAAACGCTCCCACAATTAAGACCAGGGCCATTCACCAGAGGCAAAGGGGCTTTAAGCAAGGCAACAGAGAAGAATAATGGCACTTCATTTTTCATCAATGCTAAAGTAAGGAAAAACAGTAGCAAAGTTTAGTGTTACAGCAAATATTTTAATATGTACAAATTACCACAACACACCATTATTCACATGAATGGGTGACTGTCCTGTGGAGTACAAAACACAGGTTAGATTAACAATGAAGAGAAACAATGCAATTTACATCTAGTAAGGAGTTACTTGATTATTCTACCTGCTTCAGTTCCCTTTAGGCACATATTCCTTCATTTTAGTAACTGCAGGCAATCTATCCTTGCCTGATTTACAGTCAGTGTCTTTTTGTTTTCTACTCAGTTTGTCCTTCCCTTTCAAGCCAGCTTTCCAGTTCCCTGTCCACAGACTCTGTGTGGTATCTGCTTGCAGTGCAATCCCAACTAGTTTTTCCAACTTAGGGCTACCATGTACTGCTGACAAACCATGTTGATTTTGAAAAGACTATCTGCAGCATTTTTCAGGAAGTGGGATGAGTGTTTTGCCAGAGGAAAATTCCAAAGTCCTGCTTTGTGTAGCCTTTGGGAGAGGCATGGAAGAAGTGAGGGCATTCACAATGGGAACCCAAAATTGTGAAAAGGAAGCCTGTGAAAAATTAATATGAAAAAGTATTTGGTGTTTCGTGAAAGCATGAATACCAAACTGAAGGTATAGTTTACATAACAGTAGAATAGTTTTTGAATTTGAACAATTTTAAAACAGACTCTCAAATGTTTACAGTTATTGTAGTCCACAAAATATTAGTTCCCCTTGGAGTACCAGTATGACCTCACTGTTTCACTATCTTTATTGGCATTCTAGATGGCATCATTTTCAAATATTCAAATAAACAATCAGGGCAAGTTGCAAGTATGCAACATTCTGTATCCTTGCTTCCCTCTTTTAACCTCCTAAATTACTATTTATTAACAACAATGAAAATAAGTTCTTTAACAACAAATAACTCTCATTCTCTCTTTTACTGGATAACCAGTAACTATTGGTGACTTCTGTTTAGAAAACAAAGGAAAAAAGATCTCAGAAATAAGCAGAACTCCATGAAGAAATTATCTGTACCTCGCTACAGCCTTTTTCCTCCTGCCCTTTTCTCAGTCCAAAGGATTAGAATGCAAGAAAACCTTTTTAAAAGCTTCTGAAACAGAAGCATTATGGTTTATTACCATTAGAGCACTGAAACAAACTTTCAACACAAAGCTCCATTGTCAAGAGCAATTTCATGAGGCAATGCCACTGATCCGATTATAAGAGTTCTACAAGTTTGCAAAATTAACAGGATTGACAGATTTAAAGTTCTGTACTGCATTATTTCCACTCAATTCCCCTTTTCTTGGGCATTCTCTCCAGTCTCATTGTACCTGTCTGCACTACATTGACTTTTGATCAGGACCCAAGCTGAGCAGCAGTTATCCTGCCAGAAAAGAACCAAGGCTGAAGAACCAGAGGAGCCTCTAAATTTGCAATTTCAGTAATTACGCATATTTGTGCCATTCACCTCCAAATATACAGTGATTTTCTGCTGCTTCCCAAACACTTATACCATGACCTAACAGACAAAGGCACATTTATCATCCAAAGCATATTAAAACATGAAGGGACACCACCTGAAAAAATAAACTCCTTAGTAACATCATTAAATCTTCCATAGCACAGCCATTTGCTTTACCTGCAGCCATGTCAGGAAGCCCTGGGGAGGCACTGGTCCCAGAAGTGAATGTCCTAGCCAGAACAGAAGGAAGTTTCCTCATGATGCACAGCCTAAGGCAGAGAAGAATTTAGTGTCATTAAAAACAATCCCATGAAAATAATTTAGGATTTAATTTTGGAATTATGCTGGTGACTTCAGATACACTAGTCCTTATTTTCAGCTTGATTTTTAGAACTAGATGCTATCAGTGCAATGGTTCCAAAACAGTTGAAATTCCAGCTGACACCTTTCCTTATCTAAAAACAAGCAAGAAGAATGTTTCACTGGCAATAATTGTTCTCTTCACTGACTATTCAGATGCCCTGAGACAACCAACTTAGACTCAACACTAGCTTTTACCCTGTGGCATCTTAACAAAGATGGGGTCATGTGCCTCTAGGAAATCATCCATGACCCTAGCCATACACTTCTGCACTTGGCTGGTGTGCACTGCAGTGCAAGGAGGAATATACCAAAAAGGATTTCACAAGGTATCACAAGCAAGCTCATTCACCTAAGCCTGGTTTTCTCCTCTATGGTTTAGTGCTTGAGCAACTCAAAAAAGCCTGAAGTGCAGGATATAATCCTCTTAGCCATTAAGCAAGAAGGGACAACCACGAAACCTTTCAGAGAATGTAATCCACCCACAATTCACTAAGTGCTCTACAAGGTACTAGCCAGCACTACTCCTCCGGGCAAGCATAACTGTTGTAACACAAAAAACACACAGAGGGTGTGTAAAAGCCCTTGTGATAGTGCACAGCGCCATCCTGACAAGGAATATGGACTGCTGGTCCCTTCATTTTCTTCCTCTGGGACTGGAGTTCCACCTTAAAAAAGGAAAGGTGGCAGGTCCTCAAGCACCAACAAAAAAGCAAGGCCATATACACATCTCTCTCTCTTTCCCTTTCATGTATAATCTATACGTATATACCATGTACACACAAGCTTTCACTGTTACAAATACACATGGAAACCTCAAGAGAGTAAAGGGAACGCAAACAAAAAAAATTAAAAAAAAAAAAAAATTCTAAAGGCAGAGGAGTCCCGTATGCACCAGGAATGCCGTGAATGGCGATGGTGAAACGCCTCTGTGACTGCTGCAGCCTCTGAGTCGGTGTGTTTGCACGGCCAGCAAACGCCTTGCCGCTGCAGCCGCCGCCCGCAGCGCTCCCTCACGCCCGGTGCCCCAGCCCGGCCCAGGCGCCGCGCCCGAGGCCGCGCTGCTCACGTTTCGGGGTGCCCCGCCCTGGCCGCGCCCTGAGCCCCTCACGGCGGAGCGGCCACGGCCTCCCCTGCACAGGCCCGGGCCCGCCGGGGACACCGTCTCCCCCAGCCGCCGTTCCCACTCCCCACCCGGGCCGGAGGACGCGGGGGCCTTACCGGGTGGGCAGCATGGTGCTCGCCGGCGCTGTCAGCGCGGGGCCGCGCCTGCCTCAGCCACACGGGCCTCCCGCCGCAGCGACTCGCCGCGCACACAGCGGGCTCCGGGCCGCACGCAGCCGGGAGCTCTCGCCCTGCCCGCCCCGGGATCACCGGGCGGCACCGCCCGGCCCCGGCCTGCCCCGCGTCCCTGTGGCCGCGCAGCGCGGCCGCTCCCCAGGGCGGAGGTTAGGGCAGGACACCGCTAGTCGTCGGGCGGGCCCTGCCGGGACTTGCTTTTAATAAACATCGGGATTTTTTTTTTTGTTAATGCTCCGTTTTTTTCACTGTGCCGTGAGGAAGGCGGGCTGGCGGCGCTCAGCTGGGCGCTGTGCCCGGAGGCTGAGGCGCGCCCCGAGCCGTCACACACGGCCGTGGGGAACACAGCCTCCTGCCCCGGCCCGTCACTTGGTGGCACTGCTGGGGAAGGTAACGGAGAGCACCGGAATTTTGCAAGAGGCTTCAGGTCCTGAAGAGTGGCATTATCACTCTGTACAATTCCCTGAACTGGGGGTGTAGCCAGGTGCAGGTCGGGCTCTTCTCCCAGGCAACCAACGACGGGACGAGAGGACACAGTCTTAAACTGTGCCAGGGGAGATTTAGGTTGGACATTAGGTAGGAAAAATTTCTTCACAAAAGGGATGCTTAGACGCTGGAATGGAATGCTCAGGGAGGTGCTGGAATCACCGTGCCTAGAAGTGTTTAAGGAAAGACTGGACGTGGCACTCAGTGCCATGGTCCAGTTGACAGATTGGTCAGTCACAGACTCAATGATCTCAGGTCTCTTCCAACCTAATTGATTCTGTTATTCTGTGAAAATACAGCTCTGTTAAATAGCTGTGTGCTATATACAGTTGAATAATCAACAAGTTCAATTAATCAGATTTTTAAAATTATTATCCCTGGGAGCTGAAGAAACTGAGGCTTGAGATAACGTGGGGCCTGCACTGTTTTAATAAACATCGTGATTTTTTCTTGTTAATTCTCATTTATTATGTGGCAGAGGGGCCAAGACACCACAGAGCCCATAAGGACTTGTCACAATCGTGTCTGCACCTCCCAGGGACTGGGGTATGTCCAGGTGCAGCCCTGACCACACTAACCACAATGTTTGTGGTTCTCATTTCAGCTTGCCAGCAAAACACTGTGTACAGGAGGGACAAGTTAAGCACAACTTAATGAAGACTTAGCAAAACACCAGCGAGATTGGATGAGGATATGAGAAAACATTTTCTGACAAACACAAAGTTTGTCAGATTATTACCTGCATTACCAGCATTAACCAGATTATTCATTACTTGTAAGGGTAACACCTGAAAACTAGATGGTCTTTAAAGTCCCTTCCAACTGAAACCTTTCTGTGATTCCGTGAAAATGCTGAGGGCGCTATTGCAAAGCTTCTCACTCATCTGGCTGTGGGGGAAAAAATGTGGAAACCTTTCAGCATGCGTGCTGAAAGTTCAAAAATCAAGGTAGCATGAAAAGAATCACCTCTGGGCAGTGCAGAAGACTGCCAAAGATAAAACTGTGACTGTGATACATAATAAAAACACCTACTCATTTTACAAACCCCCATTACTTATAAAGGAAAAATTTAGGTTTCATAGCTTGCTTTTTAAAGCCTGAGATATTTCCCCCTGATTTAAGTATACTGCAGGATCAAAGGGACTTCTACTGTATCCAAAACTGGGGCCTGGCTGGATTCTTTCCCAAGATTTATTTCTGTAACTTTTATACCCCAAATCATTTGCACACATGATATGGATGATTTGTGGATTCAGGCAGATAATTAGTTATGTCTAAATCCCAAATTCATTAAACTACATAATTACAAATGACAGATAAGATGTATTAGCCTACAGGAATAGGGTTCTAATCATCTAAAATATGTTTTCAAAGATAATTTAAAAAAATATGGTCCTTTTATTGCCAGCATATGGATATTCATGTAGCTTTATCACACAAAACCATTAATTTTGCATTTGCCTTGAATTCTGAGTATTGCTCATGCAGTTTTTATTTAGTGTTTTTACTATTCTGACAGAGATTAATATATTTTCTATGTACAGCCTAGTGTTTATAAACTGTAATTTTAAGTGGCTTGAATAAAACACAAGCAACTGTGAACTCAAATATCAACACAAGGTCTAAGGATTAGGAAAAAAAAACCATTCAGTTGAAAATTATAAGAGAATCCCAAATGTCCAAAATCATGAAAAATTACAGGTCAATACTGACTATTAATTGCATTTTCTGTATTTTGCTTCAGGGATTTGACATACAACTTGGATTGAAATACTTGGAAATATTTATTACCACAATCAAAAAACATTAACTCGCTACATTTTAATGTGGAATAAGTTCTTCTCCTTTTTCTCTTATTTATTACAAACAGAGAACCTTTAAGGCATGAGAGAGGCATTCATACACGAATGCAAGGAATCTTCCTAGAGAAGGAGGAAATAAAAAATTAAAATGGGAAGAGAGTTTGATTAGTTGAACAGTAAAGAAAAAAAGCTGGTGCACACTTTGAGCCTGTCTGTCCATCCTCCAAGGAAAGAGAACATTATAAAATTTAGATGTAAATGAAAACATGGTTTTGATACAAGTGCAGATGGGGTACCATAACTGAATAAATTGTTCAGTTGCATTGCTGTGAAAGGATCTGGGGGAACTGGCCTGGCTATTTCCTGTATCTTCAGGATACAGATTAGATTAGAAAAGACCTCCATCTCTGGTCAGGATGTGGGGAAAACTTGCCCCAGTCACTACGTAATGCTCCATGTGCTTTTAATAGCAGCTGTTTATAAAAGTTCCTCTTGCATGCTAAAAAAGAAAGTGCTGCTTGCTATTTTACACGAATTTTTCTGTTTCTCTTATGAATAATATTTAGGGAGAACATACAGTAAGAATAATAGGAATGACGCACGTTTTAAGTAGTTCTAACCATTTTACCTTCTCAAACACCAAAGTCCAACCCTCCTGGTAGAAGTGCAGATGGATTCACAGTCAGCAGGTTCCACATGGAAGAAGCTGCTGGCTGGTACAGAAGTGAACTAATCCAGACTTCAGTGCATATTTCATTATAACAGATTATTTCAACACTGGTTTACCTTAAAAATATATTCTAACCACCTGCCAGCACACATATTTGCACAATTAAAAAAAAAAATGTTGGTCCTTTTTAGAAGACTTGCCACTATTCATTCCTTGGAGGCAAGGGCACATCAACAGGCTGTGACCACTGAAGGATAAAATCCAAGCCCTGTGCAGGTCATTAGAGATTTCATCATTGGCCTCAGCTATGTCAAGATGACATGAAACCTGCTCAAAGACAAACAGACCTGAACAAAAGAAAGAAGCTGTAAAACACATGCCAAATCAGTCTGATTAATTCACAAACTGAGTCATTTGGAACCTTTTTTGTAAGTACCATTCTTATTAAACTTACTTTTTCTGGGAAAATAACCCTAATAATACAAAACTAAATAATTGTACTATAGTCTCTGAGATCTAGGTATCTTGATTAGCTATTTTTAATTTTCCTCTTTTTTTCACTAAATTCTCTGCATTTCCTATTTTTTCATGAAACATTTTTTGACATGTCATGAATTTTTAAAATATTTTTTTATTCTGCCTTGTGAATTTGAAAGCTAAATCCAATTAACTGTATTAACTCAAGCAAAACAATATCAGCATATTTCTGAGCAAATTAAAGCAGGACTTTCAAAAACAGTCAAGGGAGAAAATGTTTGGCTCTTTTTTTGCTGAGACTTCAGTTTCTAAATCATGTGACTTTTCTGACTTGAGAAGAAAGAAACCAGGCACTTTCTGTTCTTACACAGCAGTAGGTTTCCTGATAGAGTGACTTCCTCATTGTGAAATACAAAATAAAGGGAGTTGAAATAACACAAAGACTGTTGTCTTTCACAGAGACAGCATTCCCCATTTCTGATCCCAGTCTAATCATTTCTAGGGAATGAAAAAATCTGTATTCATTAAAGATATGTTGTTAGGCTGAGTCTGTTCTTTGGTGGTTTATTCAGGTTCAGTCTCCCTACTTAACGCCCTGTCCTGAGGGATTTCCAGACTCACAACCCATGAAATAAATTTTAATTTTTCTACTACCAGCAACTGGCAGTTGCTTAGTGATATGGAAATGCTTCTGTTCTTTGGGCATCTCTATTCTTGCTCCAGCAGAGGGTAAACTGAACCAGTTAGAGTGTTTACATAAATGCTAAATTACTCTCCCAGGCCTTCAGGCACTTTCCACTGTGTGCTAACACCAGCCACCCAAACACACATTTAATACACTCTTCTTTATACAATCCTCTTGCAGTTTCATGTTCCCTGCTGGTCCCTCTGTCTAAGTGAAGGCCAACCTTGTAGCTTGTTGGATACATTAAAAAATGGGGGGGCTGTTGTAAGAGTCAGCTGCATGACGTAGTGTCTCCCCATATCCCAAACCACTCTTAAAACAGGTCAGATTAAGCTAAATGCAACATAAAGAGCTCCTTTAGAATATCTAAGAATGTACATGATAGTGGCACAGCTAATAGAAGAGGGTGAAAAGCAAACCACACCTACGGCAAAGCCTTGCACTTCTCTGGGCAGCCCAGCTGGTCCATGGACCACACGGTCACCTAGATCATGATCCAGCTCATTCCTCAGCAGACAGCACTACTTCTAGGTAGTATCCAGAGGAAGCACAGGGCTGAGGATAATTCCTCCACCCTTTCGTACTCAAAAGTCACGTTGCTAAGTCTACCCAGATGGAATTTTCCTCATTATCACCCTCCTCTATCCTCGGTGACATCCGTACCTACACCGGGCCAGCATCGCAGCCTCCCTTACGGCAGACTACTTGCAGATCCCCCTGCTTTAAACCCACTCTTTTATGCTTCTCCCAGCACAACCCCTTCCCCTCCAGTCAGGCGGGCTCCGGTGTGTGTGCCAGCCTTGGAAACGTCCCAACCCCAAGGTTAAACTTCCTTTGAAGTGGTTTGAACCTTTCTCCCTAAGGACGCTCCTGCCGGGGGGCGTACCTTGGTGCTAGACACGCTCCCCCACGCCCGGGGTAGGATAGGGATCACTGCTCCGCGTTTCCCGCACACACTGAGCCTTTTGTTCTCTCTCTCTCCCCACGAAGTGTCCCCAACGCCGCTCTGCGGCCAGGGCGGCGCCACGGCCCCCAACACAGCGCCCGCGTGGGGAGAGCCCCGAGCACAGGGCAATGTCGGGCTCGGCTTTCCAGCTTCCACGGCAGCCGCTGCCGGGAGAAGGGGGTCCGCCGCTGACGGGAATCCCTGAGGGCCGTACCGGGGCTCCCTGAGGGCCGTACCGGGGCTCCCTGAGGGCCGTACCGGGAGTCCCTGAGGGAGAGAGCCGCCGAGGCCTCGCCCTGCAGCGCCTCCCGGTCCCGCCAGGGGCCGCTGCGGGCGGAGGGGGGAGGGCGAGTCACGAGACGGCCACAGCTGTTGCTGGCAGGCCCGGGCAGGATTCCGGGGAGGGGCGCGGCCATTGGCTGAGGGCAGCACCGCGGGCGTTCCCATTGGCTGGTGGGCGGGGAAGGCGGGGCGAGGATGTCTTTAAATAGGGCGGCCGAGGTCGGCGGGTGCCACTCTCCGAGCAGGGGAAGCAGGCAGCGAAGCGCGACCGCCAGCAGCCGAACGCCGCCGGGACATGCTCGCAGCCTGACTGACCGCAGGTGGCCGCCGCGCCCGGGACACGAATGAAGAAGCAGCTGCTCCTCCTGTTCACACACCGGGGACTCGTCAGCCGAGGGGGCCGCAGGGGGAAGCGTCGCCGAAAATGGCCTCGTTCAGCATCCGCGCCGCGCGTCCCGAGGACTGTCCCGATCTGCTGCGACTGATCAAGGTGCGGCGGGCCGCGGGGGCAGGAGCGCTGCTCGGTGCCGCAGCAAAACAAACTGTTGCGCACGGACGGGATGGGGGCGGGGAGACGCGGCTCACAACTCCTTCTCTTCCAGGAACTGGCGAAGTACGAGGACATGGAGGACCAAGTGGTGCTAACTGAGAAAGGTACGGAGGCTGCAAGAGCTCACCCGGTTGGTGACCGAGTGACAGCGCCTGTGGCTCAGGTGTGTGTGTATTCTGCTTTTCTAGAGCTGCTTGAGGATGGTTTCGGCGAGCACCCCTTCTACCACTGTCTGGTTGCAGAAGTGCCGAAAGATCAGTGGTCGTCTGAAGGTGAGGTTTCCTTGATACGTATTTTTGGACGCTAAATACACAGAAGCATCATTTGCGTAATATTAACGATTGTAGATGAGGTTCCACAGTGGACTGGGGTAGGAGGACTAGGTTAACTGGTAAAATTCAGTAATGTGTAGTGATACTCTGCTGAAGTGGTTGCTAATCCTGGAAGCATGGGAGATCAGGTATAACATAATGTGCTTGACTCCAATTATTAAATAGCTTTTCTTGTTTGACCCTGACTTACCTTTATTTAATTCTGTTGAATCACATTTTTTTCTTTAATTTGTCCCCAATCTTCAGGTTACAGTCTCTAGCTTCGCCATGTACATGGCCCTTCTGTGTACATGGATGGGCGGGGAGGTAACTAAAAGATCCGTTACACAATAAAGTAGATGATCATAATATGAGGTAAGGTCTACAGGGACAAGTGCTACTCCCAAACTTTTACCAAAGACACAGTAGATGACAGAAACCTGTTTGCACTCTTCTCTTACAGTATGTGCAGAGCATTACAGCAGATGTAGTTAAAATACTCAGGGTTTATGTTTGAGTGGGCTGTTGTTGGAAGAGTTGGTTTCTCTTCTCTCTTTTCTCTCTTGAGCCAGAGAGTTATAATTGAAGCTGCAGCTTTACTTATCTTGACTTCCTGGTGCTGAAAGTAAACAAAATGGCATGATGCTCAGTGGAAGCATAAGTGGAAGTGCTTGAAATGCTGAATTAAAGGTGGTTTGTAAATAGGCCTTTTGGCACAGTAGTTACTGAGGCATTTATATGGAAAGATCAGTGTTTTCCAGGGTTTGGCAGATTATTCCTAAGGAAGCAGAACTGGGGCAGTCATCTAGATTCTGAACTGCCATGTGAAGTTCTTGTCTTCCAGACTGGAAATGAGTCAGTAGGGTGTGCGTTGTTTCGTAGAAAAAGGCCATGTTAGCACTTACTGTGACAGTGCTTTTGAGGATTTCAGGGTACAGACAGGGCAATCTTTTTTTTATTTTTATTAGTCTGATACAAATTTGTCATAACTTGTTTTCAATTGTGTGCTTATTTGCAAACTTCATTTTTAATTGTAACCTAGAATTAAATGTCTGCATGTACCAGAGAATCTGTATGTTTAAACATGCATGTAAAACTTAATATTTTTACCTTTTAAATTCTGACTAGCTGAAGTTACACTCTTTGTTTCAGAAACATGCGTTGTGGGCTTTGCCATGTATTACTTCACTTATGATCCGTGGATTGGAAAACTGCTGTACCTTGAAGATTTTTATGTGATGGCTGAGTACAGAGGTACCTATTGCAGAATTGGATGAGTTGCCTACCCATAGGGCTTCTGTAGATTTAAAACTTAAATTTCTTGGGTTTTTTGTTTTTTAGGACTTGGTATTGGATCAGAAATTCTGAAGAACTTGAGTCAGGTATGTCTAAGTGCTAAGTCTAAACAAGAATTAAAGGAGGTGGTGGGCAGGACTCTAGACAGCTTATAACATTGCCTGGAGTCTGGTAAACTGTGAGAAATGCTGCATTGGCTGCTGGAATGAACTTGATGACCTGTGGCAGTTGCTGAGTCATCTGGCCGGTTGTCACTGGGGCTGTGACCGTGTGGCATTGTCTTTGCAGGTGGCTGTGAAGTGCCGCTGCAGCAGCATGCACTTCCTCGTCGCAGAGTGGAACGAGCCCTCCATCAGGTTCTACAAGAGAAGGGGCGCCTCGGATCTGTCCACCGAGGAGGGCTGGAGGCTCTTCAAGATTGACAAAAAGTATCTCTTGAAGATGGCAGCAGAAGAGTGAGAGATTATTCCAGCAAATAAATTTTTTCTGCGAATATACGTGCTCTCTGAATAAACTCCTTCTTGCTTTCTGTGTATGTACAGTTTGTAGTGGAATAAAGTAGAGTGGATGCTAATAATGGCAGTGCAGGTGTGGTCATAGAGTGATGGTACTGTGATCTGGAGCTGAGGCATCTGTGAAGTTCAGTATGTGCTTGTGTGCATCCTTTACCAGTGTGGGCTTGTAATCCTTGTATATGAAAACTTCATTCTTGTAAGTGTCATTCAAATGTGTACAGTGTACACACTGGTAGGGTTTGTTTTAATTATTGCCTTTTATAAAAATAAAATAGTGTTTTCACTCAATGGCAGTAGTTTTGACTTTAATTCTCACAAAGTTTTTCATTAAATAACATGCAGATTAATAAAAGACTGGATTGGCTTCAACCTTCTCATGAGTGAAATGGTTTACTGTGGTCTCAGTGGGTTAAAAGTGCACTTGAGGGACCTGGTGGTGAAGTTCTGAGCACCAGAGTGTTTGAAAGGGTTTGAGATCAACCCCTGGTGGTGCAGTACTTCCTGGCTTCTGACCTATATTTTTAGGTATGGTTGGAGTCTTTAAATTAAATTGCTGCTCTCTGGACAATTGTTCCAGAAAGTCTGGAGCTTGGGCCTTCTGCTTACCTGCTGAGCAACAGCTGGAAGGGCACAGCCTTGAAGGGGAAAGATGGGTCCTGGTCTGGTTTCAAGACCTAAGGAATAAAAATTGGTCCTGACTGTTCACATGAAATGAAAGTATCTTTAGAAGCTGCACAAAAAGCTCCATTATGTGATTTCAAACCACAAAACTTGAATGCTTCTGGTGGCATGTGTTTCTGATCATGGTTTCAGTTCATGCTCAGCATTTCTGCTGAGCCTCTGTGTCTGTGCTGAGCTCTAAGTGCTGTGTCAAGCAGTAGGAAACCAGCCCTGTGTGTTTAAGCCTTTGCACAGTAGCAGGTGAAAACAATGCTGCTCATCAATTTTTTAGTTGTCTTTGAAACACATTAACAACTTTGCAATACTGTGTTTGCCTTTCCCCTAAATTGATGGTGAAAGTGGATACATGGAAACTTTGTGCTGCTCTACTCTTGCTCTCTGGTAATCCCACAATAAAAGGCTTTTTTTGGCTAGCACTGCTTTCACTTCAAAGGACAGGAAGAGACTTAGCTACCTTGTAACATAAGCTGGTTTAAATAAAACAAGGTTTTTAAACCTGTTGGTCACTGCATAAATCATGTGTCACGTGGAAGATGTCTCCTCATTGTACAGAGTAGTGGGTAGTGACTGCTTCAGCCATGGGAAATGCTGAACTAATTGTAAGAATAAGGTATCCCTCTACCCAGGGCCAGCAGAGAGCTGTGCATGAAACTGTTCTTATTTTGTTTTGGTTTTGGCTGATATGTAGTATCAGCAGTGTGCCAGCTCTGCCCAGGTGTGAAGTTTGGCTGTCAGCTGTTGCTTCAAGAGTGAGAACACTAATCAAAAATACAGAAGCTCTTGGAAGAGAGCAGAAGGTAGTTCTTCCTTGGGGGTATTGGTGGACAACAAGCTCAACATTGTCATGGTAATGTGCACTCAAAGCCCAGAAAACCAACCATACCCTGGGCTGCATCCAAAGCCCTGTGAGCAGCAGGGCCGGGGCGGGGGCTCTGCCCCTCTGCTCCACTCTGGTGAGACCCACCCAGGGTGCTGATCCAGCTCTGATCCAACATCAGAAGGATGTGGATGTGCTGAGATGAGTTCAGAGGGGCCATGAAGATGGTCAGAGGGCTGGAGCACCTCTCCCATGAGCACAGACTGAAAAAGTTGGAGCTACTCAGCCTGGAGAAATGAAGGCTCCAGGGAGACCCAGCAGCTTTCTAGTACATAAAGAGGCTACAGAAAGCTGGAGAGGGACTTTTCACAGGGGTGAGAGGGCTTTAAACTGTAGGAGAACAGGTTTAGACTAGGTAGTAAGAAGAAATTTGTACTGTGAGGGTGGTGAAGCACTGGAATGGGTTGCCCAGAATTGTGGATGTCTCATTCCTGGAAGCATTCAAGGTCAGGCTGGACGAGGCTTTGAACAACCTGGTCTAGTGGGTGATATCCCTGACCATGGAGGAGGTTGGAAGGAGATAGCCTGTGAGGTACCTACCAACCCAAACCATTCTATGGTCCTGTGACATGGTTTCGGTGCTTATGTGGACTAACTCCAGCTGGATTGAGAATGGAATCTGTCACAAAAATAACCTTGATTGGACAGGTCAGGTTCTGCATAAGAAACATACATTTCCAGGACTGCTCCTATCTACGTAGCAGCTCAGCTGCTTTGGCAGCATTCACGTCACACAGCAGCCTGAGGCTCAAACCCTCTCCTGCCCAAGGGGAGTGGAAATCTGTGTTTCTCCCTTGGCCAAAGATTAAATACCAGGCTACAAACCTCCCTATGTTTGCTGAGCCTGTGCTCTTCTGGAATTCAGTAGGCCAAAGGAAGTGAGTACAAGGACACCCAGGGAACCAGCCCAAGAGCTGGTGATGGAGGCAGAAGGGAAGAGAGGAGATGGTCTCTAGAAGTTCTCACTGAGAGTTGTTGTTTCTTCTCCTTGGTTGTTCCTTCTCCTTGGTGAAGATGTAGTGGCTTCTCTGATTACTCTGTGAGCTACATTAACCTCATGTTATCTCCTGCATCTCATACCTACTGCATCTCAGTCATAGTGCAATCTGTTTCGAAGTTATTTTAAGCTTGTGCTTCTGGCTCCATTTATCAGACCAGAAGGTGATTGCTAGTAGAGCAGTTTAAGAGTGTTTTTATTTTGAAATTAACAGTTCATTAGATAACTAGGGCAGGCCTGCTTAAATCTCAGGCCCCAGACTTCTGGAGAACAATAAAGCTATCAAAGCTGCATGACTGAATGGAACAAGCTAACTAATTAGGCTAATTGTAATTAGGAAAGTAAGCAGTTTAGTCAAATTTTCAATCAATTTAAAATTATTTATCATATCTTGTTCATCTTCTGCCAATGTGGCTTACCATTGCATTTTCTAAACAAATTCTGATGGAATGGATTCTCAAGGAGTCACAGAAAACAAGTGAGGCCGTGCTAAATGAGAAGACCTTTTCTACCCAAAGGGGAAAATCTTGGAAAGGAAATACAAGGGCCAACCTTTCAGATATGACTTTTGCTGAGGCAGGGTTTTTTAGACCAGCAGAAGTATTCTCACAGTTTTGGTAAGAGACTCTCCAACAGTGATGTCGTAATGCTGTGGGTCAAGAAAAGACCAATTTTTAATTCCCTCAATGACTTTTTCTCAAGCTACGGGAGGACCAAAGTGCCTCTGGAACTACAACTGAGACATATAGCAGAGTGTTTTCTGTGGCTTTAGGTGCTGGAGAAACCTCACCTGGTGTGACTTTCCTGGATTCCAGGACCACAGTGGCCGCCAGGCTGAGTGCCCCAGTGATGGGGGTGCGCAGCACCGGCTGGCTTTGAGCTGGTCACGGTGTCCCACAAGGGAGCCATCAGGGCAGCGGCAGGGCTGGCGTGTGTTCGGGATCAGCTGCAGCCAGCCTGCCTCCGGGGAAGAGTTAGGGAGCGAGTGTTACCAGCGCTGATAACATCTGGAGAGAGCAGAGGGGCAAAGCTCCTCCTCGCTCTCCCTCCCAAACTCATGCCCCGGGAAGTCCTCCTCAGGCTGATTTCGCAATGGCAGTTTGCACATTCCCACCGTGTGGGGACAGAAGGGTGGCCTTGGACAGACTTGCCAAGAGAGGGGGATGCGTCAGGACCATCCCGGCTGCGAGCAGAGGGAGCGCCGGGCTCGCCGCCCCCTCTCCGCTTGGCCTTTTCCTGTTCACAGCCTCCTGCACAATGATCCGAGCCGTAGCCATAGCGACGGCATGGAAGGAGGCTTTTTTTGTCTACGTAAGTTAAAACAAAATATATGTCACAAAATCAACACTTCCCCCTCTTCTTGTAAAGAGCCTTCGCTGTCCATGTAATTCAAACAGCCAATGCAAACTTTTCTTCCGAAAAAGCATAAGGGGGCTTTACTACATTCCTGCCCGGTGTTTTGCCTTGGGAGAGTCGCCGTCCTGGAGCCTGTCCCGGGGAGCGGAGGTGTCAGCTCGGGGCAGGCACCAGCTCCGCACGGAGCGGGATGCGGGCACGCTCGGCCTCATTCCCCGCCACGCAGCGCTGCCTCGGGCTGGAGGGCTGCCCAGGGGTGTCTGTCGTGCCTCCCTGTCTGCGAGTTGACCAGAAGCTTTATTTCCTTCGGCTTGTCCAAGCTTCCTCGTCAAGCGTCCGGTCCCCTGGGCTGTCCCCTCCGCATCCCTCGGGGAGCAGAAGCTGAGCTCCGGAGCGCTCACACAGACAGACGGACGGCAGCGCCGAGAGACCAGACCCGCGGGTTGAAATAATTCACCTCACGCAACGGACTCGGCTCTGCCCGGTTGTTTTGCTTGCCTGGGCAGGATTGGTTTGTTTTTTTTTTTTTTTTTTAACCTGAGGTTTCAGAGAAGTGGATGCAGTTTAAAGGAAGGCTTCAGCTGCTGTCTGAAACTAAGCAGCAAAGCAGCACTGAGCCTGCCGCTAATGTTTAATCTCGCTGCAAACTCAAAGCAGGCTGTAACTTCACCATCCAGGCGAGATTCCCTCCCATGACTCTTCTTTCTCTCACCAAGACCTGGCTAACTTTTTTTGCTGTCCAGACGTTTTTGGTAAATACAACCTTGTTGGAGGGCTTCAGAACCCACCAGGAGCTCAGACTTGTCCCCACAGGGAGCTTGTGGAGGAGAGGGTGTGAGGCTGGAGATAGTGGATGTGGGTTCTGGGGCATGAGCACAGCCCAGCACCAGAGCAGCACTGGGAGATGCACCTCTCCCAACCCTCAGGCCTTGCCCTGCTGTGCTCTGACTTTTTCTCCTGTCAGAAACACTCTATGTTTGGTAACAGAATAAAACACAGGCACACACCCCAACAGAAAATAGTGAGTGAGGGGGAAGAAATTCCATCTTCAAACCAGTTTCAGTTTCATTTCACATATTTACTCCAGGCCAAAGCAAGAGACTAGAAGCCCCAGGGGATAATTAGCTTGTGAGGATGGAAAACAAACACCCTGTTCAGAAACTCTCAAGGTACATAGTTTTGTTTAGTTGTGTTTTGAACTTTGCATATTTTGATTGTTGATTCAGCAGGTGTCAGGTGGTCACATCTACTCAAAGGAAAAAGAAATCTCCGTTTTCTTGAACTGTTTCCCTTCTCCACTAAAACAGACTAAAAATAACATGCTTTGATAAGACAAAACCAGGTGCCCATCCTCTTCTGTAAGTTAGCTGTACTACAGTAGGATGAGGTGACTTTATATCTTCCAAATCACCCTCGGGAACCCACTGTACAGGGATGGGACATAAATCTTTGCAATTCCTATGGGAAACTTTCTTCCACGCAGGAAAAAACATGAGAGAGACGGTAGCTTTCCACATGAAAACCCATCAGTTTCCAAGTAACTGGATATTGCAGTGTTGTTTTCAAAACACACTGATAAAACTGCAGGGTGAGACTTTGGAAAGCTGGTTACTATATTTGGACACCCAGATATCATTGTGGAGGTACCTTTGAACAGATGATCTTTATTGCTCTCATGATGAGCAAACTCCAGTCTGGGCTCTCTCTGATCTCCCTGAACTTCCAGATTTGGCACACTTGAGTCACCGACACACAAACACCTCCACACATCTTGAGCAGGAGGAAACAAGACTAGTTTTGGTCTGTAGTCTCGTGCATTTTGCAATCATTTCACATGATAGGATTTGGGTTTCTTCCCCAGCCAGCTTCCTGCCACAGCCTAGCACAAATGTACAGGACCATTTCCAACCACAGCCTCAGTGTGTTTTAGCCACACTTGCAGGTGCACAGGTCTTTTCCAGAGTTAACGTAGAGGGATGGATCAAACTCTGCATTCACCACTCCTAGGGGTCATAACCTCCATACAGAGGTGTAGCTTTGCCACTGGGGCAGAAAATGTAAACTAAAAAGGAGGCAGGAGAAGAGATCTGCAACACTGAAGGAGGCCAGGTGCAGGGACTGACCACAGCCTGCTACAGGAAGTCACACACCCAACAGAGGAAGCAGCATCAAGGGAAACAGTTTAGGCTTTTTTCTTTCCAGATAGTGTAATCAGAACAAACTGTAGGACTTATTTCACAAAATCAGAAGTCTGAGAGGCAATTTCTTGGGATTACATTAATAATTTCGTGATTCTCTTTACCTTCCATTGATGTCATTAGCCATAACTTAATGGTTTAACAATTGCTAATTTTGGATTTTGTGGTGTAGGAGCAGAAATTATTTGTTGCTGAAGAGCAACAGGCAGAACTGGCAGATGAAGGGAGCAACAAGTGCTAGGATCAAAGAAATAACACCTTATTAATCCAGTTTTAAACAAAAACAAAACTAGCTGAATATTAGAGGGATAGTGGCTATTCTTTAGCCAGGCAAGAAAGCACACCCATTTTATGTAACTGCATATCTCTGAAAGCTGTAAAGCTGCCAGACTGTAAAACAGGGCGATAAACCAAAGTCCACTGCATTACAAAGTACAGCTGGTCCAAATGACAGGGAAGTCAGGACAAGGCTAAAGAATCCCAAAGGAAAACAAAAATAAATTACCTAAGCAAATACTCAGGATTTATTGGCATGAGTTGATTACCTTCTCAGCACAAAGTAATAAAATTATTCTGTATTTGCATGCTGGGTTTGCCATCACCACAATTTGAAATTTGATTACAGAAGTCCTGCAGGGACTCAGAACCCCGGAGCTCCTTTACTTGTTGTTTGGGCTTGGTGTCAGCAAGTTATTTTCTGCTGTTGAAAGCCAAAGTGCTTTTCACCCCTGCAGCTCCACATAGTCAGATGTCCCTGCTTCACTCCCAGGCAGGGCCAGATTTGCTTCTAGGCACCCATAGCCATGTGCCTGTGGGGCAGTTTGGGCAGCTGAGGCTTCCTTTACACAGGCTTACATCTGCTTTCTCAGATAATTTCTCAGAAAATACCCCTTTCTGGGGTATTTTCTGCAATAAGCACGGGACTGCAAAAGTGAAAGGTCCTTTTACACAGGTCTAAAAGCAAATAGAGGTCTAGAGGAGCATGTGACATTATTTCCTGTTTGTTCTTAAAGAAACTGTTGAGCCTTTTGGATCCAAGCAGTGGCGGTCCTTTCGTTTAAGTTAAAAAGCATCAGGTGCTCCTGTTTACAGAAGTAAAGAATATAAGTCAAATATAAATGTACCCTCAGGCACTTGCAGCTTGCAATAAAAGGTTTAGAAACACCAGCATGCTGTGGGCTGTGCTGGGCCAGCCCTCACCCCTTGCCAGAGTGCAGACACAGCCCCTCAGGTGGGCTGGGCTACCCTGCACATGCACCATGGGGACAGTGGCACTTGCAGCTGGTCCTCCTTTTTCATTATCTTTTCCAAGCTCAACTATGGTGGCCTTACTTTACAGAGTTCTAAACAGCAGCAAGCTCATCACAGGTGCTGCAGGATGTTTCAGATGAGTTTCTGTGGGAGCTGGCACAGAACAGAGGGGCACGGAGGTGTCCCTGAGCCACTGGAAGATCTCAACCCCTTGATGCCCAAGCACTTGCTCTGCACTGGAGGTCTCACTGAGTACTCCACAGGAGAGACAGATGCCTGGGGGAGTGACCACAGACAGCTCCAAGTGTCAAATCCTCCTAGTGCTGTTTCTGGTGAGACTGCAGCCAGCAAAACCTGCCTGGCTGCAGAGTGGGGAACACCTGCAGGCTCAGCACCTGCCAACACACACACATGGACACACACCATGCCAGCCAATGCCAAGACTGCGCCCTGTTCCAGGGAGGCTGAGCCCCAGCAGCCTCATGACATGGCAAACAGTGTTTGAGAAGAGCCTGCATCTGCCTGAGGCAGCTTCTCTGCAGCAGGGCTGAGCTGGGGCAATCGGGGTTTAGTGCCTGCTGGGACACCACAGCCAGAGCCACAGCTGTGGCCCCAGTGTGGCCCATGGTTGGAGCATGATGGACGAGAAATCCACCGAGGTAAACACAGGCAGATGTGGGGACAAGCGTGGGTTTGTCCCTCCGCAGGCTTTTGGGCAGGCCAAGGGCAGAGGAGGGCTGGCAATGGGTCTGCTCTGCTGCTGGCTCCCTCAGCAGCTACTCTGCATCACTGGGAAAGGAAGCTCAAACTTCTCCTTCAGACAGGGAAGTGCCTTGTGTGAAGAGGCTTTCGGAGTGGAACGTGACAGGCCAAGGGTGTGTTATGGCGCCGTGGGTAGCAGCACACTCGGCTGCCTGTCTCACAGGCCGTGTCCTGGCACACTGGCTAAAACATACACTGAGCTCTAGAAGTGAAGAAATACAGTGCTCTGCAGTGAAGCAGCAAGTGTTCCCAAAAACAGCTTTCTGCAACGCAGCTGGCATGAAACATCAATATTTTTTCCAGAGAGTCTCTTCTACCAAAACACTGCAAACTCAGCCACCACCCCAGGCCAGGCAGGTACAGCCAGAATGATGTCCAGGGCTGATTTCAAATCAGCCTTCCCTGTGACATCTGAGAACAACCTCCATGGACATCCAGCAGAGCTGACACCATTAACTAAATCCCCTTTTTTCAGAGTAGTTGATTTAATCACATAGTCTCAGAGTTATGTGTGACTCACATCACGTGTGAGTGAGCGCACGTATGTGAGTTCCTCTTCTTCTGCCCCGTTAAAGCCATAATTAAAAGACTTTTCCCACAGACATATAGTGAAGTTTGACTTCATTCACAACAAATATAGTTAGTACCTGAGTGATAATGTACTCGTGAGTTGCACCTGATCATGATAGGTTTTTTGAGTAGTTTCCATTAAAGGTGGAGCAGTGAATTTCTAATGCTCATGTCCACCATTCTAATGCTATGTCCAGTGGGCTGGGTGAGAAGCTGGCTGAAGGGCAGGGCTCAGAGGGTTGTAATGGATGGGGCTACATGTAGCTGGTCACCAGTGGTGCCCCTCAGGGCTCAGTTCTAGGGCCAGTTCTGTTCAATGTTTAGATAAAAGGAGGCTGAGGGGCAATCTCATTGCTTTCTACAGCTTCCTGGGGAGAGGACGTGGAGGGGAGGTGATGATCTCTTCTCCCTGGGATCCAGTGATGGGATGTGTGGGAATGGTTCAAAGCTGCATCATCAGGGGAGGTTTACGCTGGACATTAGGAAACTCTTTAGCAGGAGGGTGGTCAAACACTGGAATAGGCTTCCTAGAGAGGTGGTCAATTTCCCAAGACTGTGTTTAAGAGACATTTGGACAATGCCCATAACAATCTGCTTTGGCTTTTGATCACCCTGAAGTGGTCAGTGTTGGACTAGATCTTTTTTGTTGGACCTTTCAACTAAAATAGTTCTATTCTGTTCTGTATGACAAGGGAGTCTACAGAAATTGTGTTGAAGACAATAACATTTTTAACTGCATTTTTATATAAAATACTTAATTTTTAACATTTAAACTGCATTTTTATATAAAATAATTTATTCTGAGTATTTTATTCTTGAGACAACTGTATGACTAGAGAATTAAATAAGAGACTTTACAATGACCAATAAGAAGTGTGTACTACACCCTCTATTTTGGAAATTGCTGCCCATTGCAGCCACATGCCATGTTTTGTGTCTTTTGTCCAGCCGAAAAAGGCATGTTCCACTGGGAACCCCAATGTGTCCCAACAGGGTGAAGACCTGGTCCCCACAGCAAGGACTAGCAGCCCCAGCTGGCATTTGCTGGCAGCCTCCCTGAGGGGAGTTTGGGGGTTTGTTTTGCCAAACAGGGGGTTTGGCATGCCAGGAGAACCCACATCCCACAGAGTCCTGTGGTGGGGCTGACTAATGGCTGAGCCACGTCTCCAGCACAATGAACCCGTCTCCTCTCTTTTCCTGGAGGGCAGTGGCTGGCTGCCACTTGGGCTTCTTCCCATGCCTTTTATTTTGTGAAAAAGGCAGGAAGTCCTGTGGTCATCTGGGCTGCCCATGTCACCTGATGTGTGGGTGTGGGGGCTCAGCATCATCTTGGGACCACCCTCCTTGGGCCTCCCGAGCTGGCTCAGAGCAGCCCGACCCCGTGAGCTCACACCAGCACAGCCGGCAACACCTCCTGCAAATGAGCCCTGAAAATTCCGGTCAGGCACCCAACACCTGCCAGTTTCTTTTTAGTCAGAGGCTCTGCAACACTCGGTTTTATCTGTCCTTCCCTGCCCTGTGACAACCCCTCATCCCACTGACTCATCTGAAGGTAAATAGTGCCCAGGTAAGTTGGCACTTGGCAGGAAACCCTCGCCTCTGCTGTGCCTGATCAAAGGTAACCTTCAAAAATGCCCCAGGAGAAACATTTGGTGCACTTCTCCAGCAAAGTGTTTAATAACACCAATCCAAACCCACCACTGCACTGGGATTATCATATGACATGTTGGTTGTGTCTACTTTTGTTTTCAGTAAGATAACGATGGCTCAGGCTTGTTAATCTATAAAGAGAATTAGGGCACTGTAATGGCACAGGCATGTTTGGAAAAGCCCTGATAACTTATTTGTTATAAACACAATTTTGCTTGTCTCTTTCCTTCCTTTTTTTAGGACAAGTGAAATAGATCAGATTAATAAATCAGTGCCTGAATCTCCATCCCAGAAGCAAGGACCCCTCTTGATTGCATTGCTACAAGTAAATTGTTCTCTATGAAATGTATTTAAAATCTCAAATTAATTTCCTTTTCCTGAAGTTTAAATGTTTAAACATCAAAATGTTTGAATCACCTAGAGCAGTCAAAATAAAACTCATTATGAAATACAATAACAAGACTTTGGTGTTACTGTAGCACCTTCAGTGAAATCAGGGCTGGGAGGGCTGCGCCCCTGGGTGCCTTCCCACCTCCAGCTTTGTGCATCCTGGAGAAATGGGTTTACCTCTCACACAGCTGCAGGTCCTCCACACAAATATCCCTTGAGCTTTAACCTGGGGAGAAATGAATGACCCCCTCCAACCGTACTGCTGAGCAGGGAGTAGGAAAGGGGAGAAAGGAGAAAGGGATTGGTAAGAAACCAGTCCTTACTAGTGTGGAGAGAAAATCAACCATGGAGAGCGTGCATAAAAAAATCCACTGCAGGTTTTCACTGTGCCCTTTTCAAAACACATTGCACGTGTTTGCTCACTCTTGTTTTGATGCTTCTTTTTTTTTTTTTTTTCCTTGTCCCCACCCTGCAGTCACTGTAGAGGGAAGGTCAGGTTTGAGGAGCTCACCTGGCTAAGGGTACCACAATGTTCCCCCAGTCAGGACAGCTGTCTCCTGTAGCTGCCTTCACGTGAGCAGGAGACTGTATGTTAGAAAAACAAACACGATTCCAACCTCTTCATAAATAAACACTCATAACCTTGAATAGGTCCCAGTTATGCAAGGGACACCAACACCCTTTCAGGGCGCAGGGCACCAGAAGTACTGCAAAGCTCCTGTTTCCAGGATTTTAGATACAGCCACCTGGATCTGCAGCCTCTCCCACAAGAGAGACAACACTAGAAGGATTTGACACTGTGCCAGTGTGGGGAGACAACCTGCAGGCACCTGTGCCAGCACTGGGTGATGTGAGACATCACCCATGGCCCCACACACCTTATGTGTAGGAATTAGCACCAGCAGTGCTCCAGACATGCTGATGCAGAGCTGTGGCCCCCTGAAATGGGTCAGATGTGGCCATGGATTCAGTACAGCCATCATCACTAAAAATTAACCCGGCTCAAAACCCTGATGTTTAAAATAAATTACATTTTTTAAAAGTCTAAGCCTATTGTTTTCCAGCTCATGAAATAGTAATTGACCAGGTTTTAAGGAAACACTGTTCCAAAATCCCAAAGTGATAAAAGCTGCTAGTGATAACCATATATGAAGAGCTTGAGCATCTGTATATAAGAAACCTTAAAAGCATGGATGATGAGGTGCCAGAATTCCTCAGGAAAATTACTGAGGTGAGAGGAGAAATGTAAGGAAGACCTCAGCAGGACCCCCAGGCCAGGAAAGGTGCTCTGGGGAAAGCCAGGAAAAGTCCACCAGAGAGAGAGAGATCACAAACACAGCAAGACCAAAAAACTGAGAGAAAGCAAGTTGTTGCAGAGAATTAAGGCAACAATCAAATATGAAAACACTACAGAACCTTCTGCCTAGGAACCCCGCCACTGAGATCCTGGATGCATCAGAAAGAGTCCCACTTTTCCAGTCAGGAAGGATGTTCTCCAGGAGCATCCCTCTGGAGCTGGCAGGTGAACCAGATGGGCCTCACAATGCTCCTCAGCCTTCCTGCAGACAGAACAGTCTTTCAGCTACAGGCAGAGAAGTGAACTCTTGTGCGAATAAAACCATTCCTCTTAAGCATTTTACTCCACATAGAAAACACAAACATACAGGAAGTCCCACAGGACTACTAATTAAAATTACCGCCTCACACCTCCTTTGCAGTTATGATTTTATTTATTGCAGTTTACTTACAAGTGGTGGCTATGGCTTTATTCATGGTAGAAGCCTTCCAGGACAAAAATCAGGCTCTGACCACAGCACATCACATTCTTAGTTCAGAGACCTGTGGCCTGAGGTATGTAGAGTTCCACCTGCACATCTATGTTGCACTTCACCCCACCCACTGGGAGCCTAAAATCATTTGGGTTTTTTGCTCCCATAGTTCTGTTACTTTTGGATGTGAGTCACCCGTGGCTGGCTAGCCCAGGGCAGAGAGTGCTTTTATACCACTGCTCCTCTAACATTCCTCAAACAAGAGACTCTCCTTAGCAGGCTAACCTCATCTGCAAATAGGACAATACTGTAAAAGCAATAATGGTAAAAAGTGACTGGTGAGTATCTGGCCTTTTCAAGAGTTCAAGAAGGGTTGTGGTAGTAAAAGATGATGCACTCACATTTGTTACTTCTTTTTTGCACAAGCTAAGCCTCCTTCCCCTTTACTGTTGATCTTTTACTTTAGTTCTTGATCAAAACACAATTGCTGATTTTAGCATCTGTGTATTTTGCTCTCTTATACAGGGAGAGATCATACTGATCTTACTCCATCAAGGCAGAAGTACAGCCAAAGGTTGTTTGACCCCAGAGACGTATCTTTGTACAGTTGGATGCTGTGCAAAAGCTGCTAAATGGCAGAAGACTCCAATATTATGTATGAATTGGCTCGCTTTCTCTCTTGGCCGGGATAGAGAGAGGCGAGTAGAGCACATTTCTTTCTTCTTTCAGCCAGAAACAGCTCGTCCCTTTCATTGTCAGATGAGCCCGGAGGCGAGTACAGGAGAGATAAACACAACAGGCCGTGCCTCGCTGACCTCCCAGTGAACCACAGAGCGGAGAGCGAGTGCTTGGCTCGTGGCAGAGCTGAGTTTTCTCCAGCACCTTCACTGGGCTCGGTGTGAGGCGCTGTGCTGAGCCCCGCCGGGGCTGCGCTGCCTCCGCTCCCTGCGCGGCCCCGCCAGACCGAGCCTGACTCAGTGGCGGCTCCTGATGCCATTCCTCGTCTCTGGCAGGATATGAAAAATGTGTCAAGCCTGGCACACGACAGTAAACATAATCCTTTGGGCTGGCTTTGGTGCTTTCACCAGCCCGTTTTAGTTTGGGTAGTTTGCAAACGATGTTTTTGAGACAGAAGATCAAAACCCCTGGCGCGACTTCTCAGTAAATGCAATGATTTCAGCGTGTGCTGCGCTGAATTACCAAATTTTTTTTTTTTTCTTCTTCTTTTTTTTTTTTTTTTTTTTCTTCATTTTTTTTTTTTTTCCCCCTTTTGGTCCCACGCCGGAGTATCAGCGCAGTGCTTTGAACTGAGGTTACCTTTATGATTCACAGCATGAATGAGCACTTAGTGTGTGCATACAAGAGCCCTGTACGAATCAGGAAATGGCTCTTTCAGGTCTCCTGACAAAAGGAAGTGAGTCTGAAGCTTGCTAAATTTACAAAGAGGACGTTGGGGAACTTAATCTGGGGCAGGGGGTGGGGGGAAGGGAAGAATCTCTTTTCTTTTCACTGGGGATTGATACACAAACTCCCCATGTTTCTGTACACCGTTTTTAACTACAACAAGTAATTAAAGGGGCTAAAACTGTGGTGGTGAGTGAGGGCCGTCTCCAGCTGCCTGCCTGTGATCCCTAGCTGGTACGTGCTTACAGACACGGACACACTTCTGGCTTGGTGCTTCAGCATTCCCCGCTTCGCTGGGGCAGTGAGGGCTTTCCTCCCTCTCTGGGGTGGAGATGCGAGTCGGCAGGGAGGGAGCATCACCCTGCCCGGGGCACCCTTCCCTGCTCTGCCCGGGACACAGCAGGCTCCAGGGCTCCTCAGCGCTCCCAGACAAGCGCCGCATGTGGCTCACTTCCAGTACAAAGAAACCGACTGAACTTCCTCAAAGGCACGGGTGCTGCGCCCTGGAGTTGAACGGAGGTACTCCAGAGAAAGACATGGAAGATTCAGACGCAGTAAACACAGAACAGAGGATTTTGAAAGATTCTAGTACGGGACGTGGTGGCTCCCGTGGCTTCACAATGTACGGCCAAAGCAGAAAGAAATTAAGTTCTCCGTGTGAGGTTCTTTTATCCGGGCATGCAGGGGCTGAACTCAACTGCTCCCTTAGAATGCACATTGCACAAGCCCCTGCAAAGAGATGAGGTGCTCTCTGGCAGCCCTGCACTACTTGTCTTCACAGCCCCAGTGGGTAAAAGACTGCACCAACAGCCCTCCTGCCACAGCATCTGTCCCCTCAGCCAAAAATAATGAGCAAGTGACCCATCCTGTTACTTCACAGACTGTCTTGTGAACTTCAGGTTAGCTTGTTGAGGAAGAGCTGGACACTCAGACTAAAGTGCATCCTTTAGCTTTAGTCTCTATCATCTTGAATCTTGCAAATGTTTATATACACAGTATAAACAACAAGAGAAATTTGCTGACCAAGCTGTTCTATTGTCCCCACTTCTCCTTTCACAGTGGGAACAAGAGCTCTGGGATCACGAGCACAGCTCAGGTAGTGCCATTGCTATTTCCTAGGCACACTGTAAGCAAGTCAGCTGGAATCCTTCTCTCTCCAGAAGATCCAGCAAAGCTTACCCATAATAGGATCATGCCTCAGTAACTGGGGCTGGTGATAGAGCACTGCATCCAGTTTCCCTGCCACAGCTGGATACAGCACATGTGACTGACAGACTTTGTGTGGTGGCTGGTAGATTTAGATCTTTAAATGCACACACACAAACAAAAGGGTAAGGAGGAGTCAAGAGAACTTAGTCTAGTGCAGGCATTGTAGGTCCGTTTCTAATGGAGCAGAGGGAGGGAGGAATCTTTTCAAGGGAGCAGACTTGTAACCAGCTGCGAGACATCCTCAGCCCACCTTTGATTTTGCCAACTTTCAACATCAGTGCAATGGCTACCAGAACTCCAGCTTGAAAACGTGGCTGTGAGAGCGGCACTCTGGAGGAATCCATTAACTTCCAAGTCCAGCTCAGACTTTTGTCTATAAGAAGATAGCCAGTGATGAACTTCACTGACATCAAATAGGAGAAAACACTCCAATTGCATCAATACACCAACATTTTCTCCAGAAGGACCTTAAGAAAGCTGCCAGCTCCAGTCAACTTAAGAACCATATCAAGTCAAAAGATACCAGAATCAGCTAATGGTACAGATGTAAGAGAACACGGGGTTGTTGCACAATTAGAAACATACTTTTTCCTGCTGAAACAACTTCTGCTTTGTAGTTTAGATACTGTTATCAAATGTTTTCCTTGTAAACAAGAAACTTCTGTACCTGTCAAAACCCCTCTGGAAGGGGATTAACCTAGGCAGCTGCCAGGCCACCCAGGTGCAACTGCTGTGAGAGGCTGCATCCAGGAACGTCCAGTGGGAAGCCATGCAGGCCTTCTCAGCATGCCTGAACAGCCAAAATGCTCTTTGTCAGTAACAGTTTATTGTGATGAAACTGGCTTTAGAAGTAGCTCAGAATTCATAGGAAGATAATCAAAACAAAACAAAACAAAAAAGGAAAAAGAAACAAATGCAGCAGTTTATATTTGTCCGGAAGCAAATGTGCTCACACTGAGGTTTTTCTGCCAATAAACAGCAGTAACAAGTCCCTTCAACTCCCAGGGCACTGCTTTCTCAAGGGGTAAAATGCAATTCCCTCCACATCAATCTTGGTCTTTACTGCTCTCCTTGAAGGTGACAGATGCAATGACAAATGCTCCAAAACAATTGAATTGTGTCTGCTGTAAAGTCTGTGTCTGGGGCCTCCTGCAGTCAGAGCACTGAGTCTAAACCAGAGTTTTACAATGAACATTTGTGGCAAAATCCTGGTTTATTGAAGGCTGCAAGACTGTGCACATTTACCCAGGCTAACTGGATTACTCCAGGCTGGTGATGTTCCTTCTAGCAAACAGAGAGGCTCTGTTGTCACTTTGGACATGACATGCTTTGCCTGCAAGAATCCTCATCCCAACATAGGGCCATCCTGATGGCCTCCAGTTCTACAACTTTCACATGCTGCAGATTAAAGACAGTGTTTTTAAGAGAGAGCACTGCAACCTGGCCCCAATCTCTGCTGCAGCCAGTGTAGCCAAGGATGCTGAGATGAGAACACTGTTTCAGCTGCACAGAGCCCAGTTACCAAGCCAAAAAGCTTCAAGTAGAAGAATAACCAAACACGATGCTTGGGTGGGAAATACACCATTTTTAGCCTACATTGTAATACCCACAGGCAAAGTCTGGCAAAAGATATGCATGCACAATTTAGTTCCATGTGTGCACACACACATATAGATATGTATAGACATCAACAGTGGTCAGCTCCTCTCCTGTTCCTCATTAGGAAGGTCTGTGCCAAGAGAGTTGTATGTTTACAAACTCTTGGGCTCTTACTAGCATGACATTTTTGTTTTATTTCCTGTAGTTATAAAACACAGAAAACATAAGGAAAGGATTGCAGCTAAGGCTGTCTTGCTCACATGTTGGAACCATCTCCTTGTCATGTGTGTATGCAGGTGCTTGAAGGCAGTCATTTCCTGCTAGATAAAAGCATTCTGGATTGATGTCAATCACTTGGGACATTTTAAGCAGCAGTGTAAATATACTGAATGAAAATCTGATCAAGTGAAAAGCATTTAAGCGATATTTATTTAACCCAGGCTTTTTAAACATGAACCTGTATATGTAAACAAATAACTGAATTACCAAGAAATCATGTCCTTAAATCCCAATATTTGGCATATGCCAAATATTGAAATAATATGAAACTGAAAAAAACCCCAGGCACCTAAAGCTGTATTCCTAACTCTATGGTAATTATTCTCTGTGTGATATCAAATGCATAAGTAAGATCTTTAAGGGCAGAAACAAATCTCTGCTATGCTCCTATACCACAGGAGTGGTGTAACAGAGCAGTTACAGCTCCATTTCCCAAGTTTCCTTTCCACTACTGACAAAAACACTACTTTGATCCTCCCAAGCCTGCTTAAACTATGTTGGCAAGTTTAAAGTAAAAACAAAACCACACACACACACACACCTCCCAAACCCCAAGCAAGAACTCTGCTCCCTATATCAACATACATCTTTACCAGCCTAAAACAATCATAAAAACATGCACTGAACATGTTGGGAGATACTGTTTTTCTGCCTGAGGCAACCACATGCCTTACAGCCTGTACTAAAAGAGAGTTGGCCTGTTTTATAATGCCCACACAGACTGGCATTCACACTGCCAAGGTCTGTTTGTTTTTCTCTAAAAGTCTGCAGAATATCTAACCATGCAATAACAGGAATACTGAACCATGGAATAACAAAGAAGTTTAAAAGCATTTTGAATCTGATTTACTTTGTATTTTCTTCCTCGCTCTTTTTAGAAAGTTAATGTATCATACAAACATGTACTTCATCTTATCCTTCCCCCATTCCTCATATTCACTGATTAATTAAGGAGCATTTAAGGTTCACCAACACAGCTTTAAATGCTCTGAGCTACTTGGATTACAGTAACTTGTAATGCATCAAGCTCCAAAAGAGAGACTCATGGAAATGACAACAAATGATGAAAGGGTTTTATTGTGCAATGATTCCAAAATGCTGGAAATCCTTTCGTATTTCCCTCCACATTACTTTTTCCTCCCCTCCCCTGGCCGGGAATAAGGAAACAGCCAAGTTATTCTATAGCTGGTTCCCACCATGGTAACATTCTGGTTCCCATTGTGCTGTGCATTCAAGCAAAAACAAGAACAAGCATTAACAGCTCCATTCCCATCCATCCACCAGACAGGAACTCACAGATGCTTCATTACACACCTCCCGCTGGCACTGATGAGGCAGAGGACTTGTATAGAAAGGAGGGGGAGACTCAGACAAAACACAAGAGTCATTGTAATTGTTCCCATTCCCAATTCTGTGAGCTCATGTTAGCCAAAACATCCTACTCCTTTCAGCTTTCCTGGCTGGTAAAAAATACAGGCACTGTCAACACCACCTCGAGAACCTCTCAGATTGTGCAAACATCACATCTGTGAGTTTAAAGAAGACAGGAGGAGGGGAAAAAATGGACCATTTTCTGTAACTGGAATTTTATTTTATATATAAATAATAAAGAGACTGAGGGATTTTGAGATTTGCTACTTGCAATGTTGATCCTGCAATGGGACAAGCATAGGCAGATTTGAGTCCCACTGCAGAACAGAGGACGAAGTCTCAAGACTGACCCAAGCCACATAGTGTCCTTTCACAGAAGCCATACCAGAAGCCCAAGCAGCAGATCATCAGACTGTCCTGAGGCAGAAGGCAGATTAATCACATTCAAAATGGATTCAGATGGTTTTCATCTTTTTCTTGGGAAATGGTTGCTCATATCTGTATTTTTTTTTTACCTATAGCCAAAGAAAGGGACAGAGGTTAAGGGGGAGAGGGAAGGAGGGAAAAAACAGAATTAAATTTATCACAGGCCTTTTCATTTTTAAAGTGCAATCAAAACTTTTTTTCTTTGATGTGGCAAGTTGATCAAAATCTGTTTGAAGAACATTTTCAACACCAATTTGCTTGCAGTAGAGATATTTAACTCTTGATATTACTGACATTAGAGGACTAATGATCATGTGTGTTCTAGAGGACTCGATTCCCAGAGTTGAACTAAATGGAAAGACAAAAGAGAACACTCCAAACAACCAAACACCAACTGGAATCTTGTATAATAAACCAATTTTCTCAAAAAGAATTCTTTTAAATTCACATTCAATGAACGTTTTCTTAATCTTACTCTGGTGTAAGACTAGGGCAATTTAACTAGCAGAAATGGAATTACATAAATACAGATCTGGAACAGAGTGAAAATGAGATATGCTGTCTTCACAGAAAAACACAAAACCCTGTCACTTCCATGCAACTCCTAAACACAACAGCTGGACAAAATTAAAGCTTGCTTCTTTCACAGTGGGATGTGGTTTGAGCTGAAGTCTGCATATAATTTTTGATGACAAACAAACTATAATAAGGAGGTGCAATGCTGCTAGTTTTTGGAATAGAGAAATATGTTGCTGTCTTCAATCCAATATGATTTTGTCCTTGGCTGACCATTCACAGTTCAGAGACTCATGCTGTGGCAAATCATTGAGGAAATGAGATTGTCTTTATTTTAGTAACCATATTCAACTAGGAATACTACCAACAGTTGAAAATGTAGTGAGATTTTCAGGACTGATCTCATCCAGAAACAAAAAAAAAAAAGTGTCTTTTCAAAGATCACAGCAATGCTCTCCAACCTTTGGGATCTCCAAAATCCAACAAAACATCTGGACTTGGGTATGGAATTAAATTACAGGGTTTGATTTCAAGCACAAGTAACAAATTGCCACCCCCGCAGAACAGCTGAACTTGATACTGAATTGAACTTTCACCATCTGGTTGCCCTAGGTCAAAAATCCAGCAGTGCCCTTCATGTGCCTTCTCCACAAACAACATGAGGTGAAGCATAAAGGTATCAAAACCAGGAGCACACAGGTACTTCAAGTTCCTGGGAAATTTATCTTCACTCTCTTAAAACCTTCCCCAAACAACAAAAATGTGCCTGAAGCAAAAGGCTGACATTTCAAAAAGTGAATAAAGGCCTAATAGAAATTATAAGCATAGCAAGAAATTCTAAAAGAAAAAAACCCCTATTTATGGATTTCTGTTTGTAATGAACCTTGATATTTGTGCAGTATCACAAACAAAAGTTCATGTTTTTTTGGTTTTTATCATTTAGTAGCTCTGTCCTGGTTGACAATAAGCACAACAATATTTCAGTGAATTCTGGAGAGCCTTTTCTTCCTCTTGGTTGTCTTGGGATTCTTTACACAAAAAAAAAAAAATTCTCCTAATGCTTTTATAGTTATTATTTTACATGACTATCTTATAAACTACTTGGAAAACGTGTGTTCTTAAAGACTTTATATTCATAGCTCTAAAGGGAAAGCTAAGGTACCCAGTACATCAGCCACTCAACAAGCTCACATTGCTGTTGTGAGAATTAGCAATAGCAATCAAAAACACTTTAAGGGAGCCAATATTAAAAACTAGGTTTTCTTTTAAAGCTGCCCATGTAACAGTGGAACACTACTGCTCAGCAGATGGGTGCATTCCACCACATCTATGTGATTGATGTTGATGTATGGAAAAAAAAATGATGCAGTTTGTCAGATCTGGACTCTTTTTACACAGTTGGCAGTAAGGAAAAATAAAATTTTTCTGGCAAATGTAATACTGCATACAAAAATGATGAGGAGTTTCTATAATGCCAGGACCACTTTCTGATGGAAAGTGAGTTTTTAACACGATGCAAAAATAATACAGGGCAAAGAGAAGCAAGTAGAAAACATGTTCAGAGGAGTCATTTTTTATCAACTGATAACAGAGCAGACATCTGACAGTTTGTGCTAAATGATGTCCAATTACGTTATAATTATTTGTAATAAGCCTCAAATACAGAGCAATTTTTATCCTATGAAACCAAACCATCATAAAAAAGTCAAAAGGATGTTTTTGTTTTGCTTTTCTAGAAACTGTAACCATAGGACTTGCTTGAGCTTAGAACACAGCCCCAAGGCCAAGTCAGAACTGGTATCTCAACTCGAGTTTCTGCCTTGGAGAGCCTGGAAAATGCTGCTTTCATTTCCTCCATCTTTTGTTCCCAACAGGACTCATTTGGGAGCTGCAATAACATGAAAGGTCAGGCACATCATGGACTTTTACAGGCTGCAAGGCAGTGCTGTACCCTGGCTCCCACAAATCTTTAGAGAAAACTTACCAGCAGGGAAGAGGTTTCTTTCTCCACCCTAATACTTGTACAAGCACGACAAAGGAAGCAAAAGGGTTTTTGGTATGGGAGGCAGAAATGGGAAGATGAAAAAGAAAATAAAAGACCAAAACCAACCAACACCACAAGCACAAGGCTTTCCTCAATTAATTCAAAACCCTTCAAGCAGACATGTATTTACTTGTTATGCTCTAAAGATGAAGAATTTAGATTTCCTAACTTCAATAGTGTTAGGGAGCCCATATATTCTTGACAAATTTTAGGACAAATAAAATTATCTGTACTCTCCTAATCATTATGAAGAAAACTACAAGTCAAACTTGAAAATGTTCAGCTTTTCCAAGTTACTTTGCTGCTTAGCCATAAACTATTATCAGTCTTTATTCTTTACCTCTTTGATGCCAGGTGACATAGCATTCTACTTCTGGTTTTTTTCTTTATTTGAAGCAGCATGGACTTCCAGGGGCTTGTCACCCACTGCATCACCCTTGAGGAAGAAAAAATGTGCACAACATTTCAATTGAGGCAATCCATGATTAATGTTTTTACCAGAACAGAAACCCTCTTCAAAAGCTGAAACAAAATTACCTCACAAAATCAAGTGGTTCATGAGACTAATTTAGTATAATACACTCAAATATGATGTTCTATCAAAAGTTTTCTAGACTTTAGTCTTCCTGTAGTTAGCCAAGCAACTAAAGGATTTGAAAGAACAAGTATTTTCAACAGAAGTGCTTTAATTGAATCATTTTGCCTGTATTAGTAACAGAGGATGAATACCCACAGAGTAGTTGCTATTTTGCATTCTCTGAATTCTGTGCGGATTTATACAATAGGCTCTTTTAGCACATATCCTTTTAGAGGGTATTCACACACTTTCCCCAACATAAATGACAGAAATCAAAGAATGAAGAGTAGCTTGTTATAGGGTATGGTCTATGTGTTTGCCAAGATCCTATAACAAACATGCAATTGATTACAGATTTAAATAGCTATCCATTAAAAAATACTTAAAGGGCCACACACATGGCTTGGGGACTAAAGCACATACAAGGACAAGCTGAGATGAGGATCTGTTCAGACTTGTAAGGATCAGACAAAAAGGGTACCTAATTCCTATCCACAATTTCTTAATGTGCATTTACATAACTGGAAAAGCAGATTCTTCTCAGATGTCCACATCCAAAGGACAGGGAGAAAAGGACAGAGGAGCATGGCAAATTTCTCTTAGATCTAAGGGGAAAAAGCTATAAATGTATCATACCACTGATCACTGGAGCAGGTTTTCCAGACAATTTTCAAAATCTCCACCCCTGGAAATATTCAGCACATTATGTAAGGCCTGAACCACCAAATCTAACTTTGAAAATGTTTATGCTTTGAACAGGGGGTTAGGTGAAATAATCAGAGGTGGCACCCACCCTCAATTGTTTTTAAATTCTACACATGGAAATTAAATGGCATTTCCTTTTTATTCTGGAAGGCTATTTTTACCAACATGACTTAAATAAAGAGATGATTAGTGACAGCCAACATGGCTTCACTAATGGCAAAGTGTGCCTGACAAATTTGGAGGCCTTGTACAACAGGGTTACAGCAGTGGTAGACAAGGGAAGAGTAACTGATGTCATCTATGACTTGTGCACAGCACTTGACAGTGTCCTGCAGGACATCCTTGTCTCTAAACTGGAGTCATTGATTTGATGGATGGACCACTGGGCAGATAAGGAATTGGCTGGATGGTCACACTCAGAGTCAACAATCTGATGTCTGAGACCAGTGAGGAGTGGTGCTCCTTGGGGTCAGCGCTGGGGCCAGCACTGACACCTCTGTCAACAACAAGGACAGTGGGATCAAGGGCACCCTCAGCAAGTCTGCCAACAGCACCAAGCTGTGAGGTGCAGTCAACACGCTGCAGGGAGGAATGTCATCCAGAGGGACCAAGACAGGCTCCAGAGGTGGGCCCATGTGAACCTCATGATGGTCAGCTATAAGCGTCATGCACCTGGGTCAGGACAGTCCCAAGCACAAATGCAGGCTGGGCAGAGAATGGATTGAGAACAGCTTGAGGTGAGGGGTTTGGGGGTGCTGGTTGATGAGAAGCTCAACATGACCCAGCAATGTGCCCTTGCAGCCCAGAAACCAACCATGTCCTGGGCTGCTTCAAAAGCAGCATGGGCAGCAGGTCTGCTTTGCTCTTGGAAGACCCGTCAGGAGTGCTGTGTCCAGCTCTGGGACCTGTGACATAGAAGGATGTGGACCTGTTGGAGCAAGTGCAGAGGAGGCCAGGGAGATGATCAGAGGGCTGGAGCACCTCTTCTACAAGGACAGGCCAAGAGAGTTGGGCTTATTCAGCCTGGAAAAGAGCAGGCTTTGGGAAAACTTCTAGCAGCTTTCCAGTGCCTAAAAAAGGGGGCTACAAGGGAGCTGGAGAGAGAGAGACTTTTGAGAAGGGCCTGTAGTGACAGGACAAGTGTGAATGGCTTCAAACTGGAACAGGGCAGGTTTAGACAGCGGGAAGAAATTCTTTGCTGTGAAGGTAGTAAGGCAGTGGCACAGGTTGTCCAGAGAAGTTGTTGATGCCCCATCCCTGGAAGTATTCAAGGCCAGGATGGATGGGGCTCTGAGCAACCTGGGATAGTGGAAGCTGTTCCTGCAGGGGGTTGGAACTAGATTATCTTAAGATCCCTTCCATCCCAAACCATTCTGTGATTCTATAATTCTAAACGTGATGGAAAATGTAGCAAGAGAAGCCAGAAGACTGACTGGAAAATGTTTCAAAGAATGGGTCAAATTTATATATTACCAATTAAACACAATAAGGCACCAAGTCTGTGGGGTCCCGCATATGCTGTGCTGGAATTATGGACTCAATATATCAAGATTCAATTATGAAGATATTTCTTATATGTCTTATTCAAAAAATGCCCATCAAGATCTTTAAAAGGTAATTCTTTCTTCCAAAAACCCCTTTTGTTTTGATTACTACCCTGGATATTTCATAGTAGAGGAAATCACATCCACAAACCACACCCATTTCAAAATAATAATCTACTCTGTAATTTGCCTGTACAGGAACTTTTAAGTTATGACATTTTACTAAAATTTACAATGAATAATCTGACTAACGATGCCTCATCTCAGAGTTTACTCAATCCTGAACAAATGAACTAAAAATAAGCTTCTCACAGAGAACACAGAGAAGCCTGTGTTTTTCCAGTTTCTTGTCTTAACCTGTAAAAAGCAATTATTGTCTAGGTAAGCTTTTTTTTTTTTTTTTAAAAATGTTCTGAAAGAAGAAAACAATCTAAAGCAACACACACACGTACACAAGAGAACAGGCGTCTTGCTAAATTCCTTTGTTTCTATGAGCTCAGAAGATCTCATCACAGGGCTTGCTTTAGTAGAACTATTAAACCTGAGTTATTTAATTCAAGCTAATCCACTGATAGACTATCATTCCTCACACATTTGCTGAATTAGCAATTAAGAAGTTTTTAACTCCATTCACTGTGTAAATAGTGAGCGACTTGAGAAAGTTCAAACAGTAAAGTGAGTTATCCAGAAAAGGACTTCCTGTGGCACGGGCACATAATTTTACAAAAAAATGCCAAAGTCCTCTAGCACACTCAAAACCAGGTCAGAAGCAAAAAATCTGTTTAGATCAATGACTCAGAACACAGACTTCCTTTGTGCCAGGGTACCTTCTCATAATCAGAAGCAGGCACGTATTCAAGACAGTCTTTCTACTTTCTGGCTCTACACAACCACGCCGTAACAAATCTGGGTGGCCAGAAGAGTTCACACATCAGAGCTCTATCCCACAGGAGAGGAGGAAATATTTTGCATTCTTGTGTTTCTGACTGTTTCAGGTGAAAGGTGACTGATAAGAAATCTCCATAATACATTCATTATAAAATGTTCAATACATTTATATTCCCTGTGATTAAAAAAAACCCATCATTATTTGAAACTAAAAATAACACTGGAACCAAGGGGACTGTACAGCTTCAGTACATGAGTGATTAAAAAACACCCCAACTTAGCTCACACAGTATCTAACAGAGATACATTGAAACCTAAACTTTGAACAACAAACTTTGCAAAAAACCCACCATGATTACTCTGAAAATGTTCCTTCCATACAAAATAAAACACCCCAAAGCAAACTAGCTAAATGTCAAACCCTCAAATGTGTGGTGCCTCTTTATATTACAGCTGAGCCAGGTGCAGAAGTTTCTGTTGCTACCTCAAAAGTCTTGCAGATGGCCTGACCCTTTTACATTAATCTCAGAAATTATAACTTCAAAGGTACATAAAATAGATATGTATCTTTTATACTTATGGAAACTCTTGAAACAGAAAGTCTGGCCACCAGAAAAAAACCATCTCCTGCAAAAGAAAAACAAAGGCTCACCTGGGCTCACAGATTCACAATTTACCTTCTGTCCTCTTTTGTTTGTGATGTATTACTTGGAATAAAGAGAACATCATTGCCTTACCTTATTCATTCTCCCGCAGTCAATCAGAAAGTTTTTCTTCTTTTATTTGACCTTTAACTTAACTCTCACAAAATATGAAAAATATGAAGTACTTTCAAAAAATGTTGAAATGCTGCCCTTAGAGAGATCAGCTTTTTGCAGAGTACATTCTTTCTGTCCATCCCACTTCTAGCACAGCTGAATTCCCTACTGCCCATACTAAGGATCTATTCCAAAAGAAGTAATATTTCTTACAAGTTTCATACTGTTTTTGTTCTTACTACCAAAACAATAAAAGGAGGGCATGTGACAGGAAACAGCATTTTCTGCCAGAAGTAGATGTTTATCTTTTAGTTGAGATGATCAAACTTTTGCCTGCCTATTCAGAACCTACCAAAGCCAAGGCTGATAAGCACTTGCTGTAGAAAGAAGCTCTCTCAGCTGCTTATGTTGTGCTTCAAAAGATGACCAAAATACATGTGACTTTAAAACACTCTTAAAACACAATTTAAAGTTTGTTATGGTTACAATCTGTAATGCAGATGGTGAGGCTCCCCAGTCAAAACACTGACACCACAATTTTAAATAGAGCTTTTAGGTGATGAAGGTTCTGGTCCACAATTTCCTTGACATTTGTTCCAATCAAGTACAGGAAATCAGCCCAGGCTGAGCCCTCTTTGTACCTGGAGACATTCTGTACCCAGCTAGCACTTAATAAAATACCCAGAGATTACCACAGAAATAGATTTTAAATATATGTATGTATAAATATATTCATATATTTTACATGTGTAATAAAACCCATATGGGTTTAAAAATTGTATGTATCATGTATTAGTATTGCTAAGTGGTGTCTGGTGTCAGCACACCAGACAGAAATGAAAACCAAATAATATGCCATAAAAGTTTCTCTCAGTCTCTGAAGCTGAGACAGAAATTAGTTTTCTGTGAGATCTCATTACTAGTTGGGCCAAAGTGGGAAGGAGCAAACACGAGAAGAAAGGGACAAGGGCTGAAAGAAGGGTGTATTTAGAGCTGCAGTGCTGTCCTGGTTTTACACAATTTGGTCACTTCATTAAAAACAAGGGATACCCAATTCAGTGTTGCTGGATGAGAGAGAATCCAAAATGGTTAAAAATACAGCAAAAGTCTTTGAATTGTATAGAGACAAGACAAAGTGATAACTATGAGAAGAAAATTATTTTTCTGTGTGCTTCAGTTTTAGCAGAGGGATTTTATCCTGACATCCTGAGGAGCTCCTCCTTTTCAACAGCTCATTAAAAACATTTATCTAACTTGCTGTATGGAGGGGCTACAGCCACAGTGTTTTGAAATGTAGGCACAGAAAGTCCCAGAATTCATCTTTCTTGGCAGAGCTCAGAATTCAGTTGATATGACCTCAATTTGGCACAGGTTTTTGTTTCATAAAACCTTCAGAAAATTAACATACCAGATTTATTTTAATGACATACTGCTGCGCAAACATGAAGTTATGCACAGCTGTGGTACCTCTGTATCAAACAAATTATGAGCAACGTAACAAATTAACAGAAGCCAAGAAGAGCCACCCATATATTGCTTGACTATTTGCAAGAATCCTTTGTGTAGCAACAGGAAAATGCTGAAGTAAATGTCACAAAAACAAAAATAACATCTTTTGCTCTGGCATAGTTTCATGAAATGGGTTACATCTGCTGCAACAACAACTCAAGAGTAACATTTAGACCTGTCTTCACCAGTTCAGGAATCTAGCTGCCTAGAATGACAATAAGGAATATGTATACAAAAGCAACCAAATTCTTTCACAAGGTTGTCAAATTAAGACAGAAGTCTCAGAATCTATCCTAGAATGCTTTGCCAATTTTAGTATGTGATAGTTAAAAGCATTTTCTTCCATGACACTTCTGTATGAGTAAAAGCCTCCAATAAAAAAATCGAACTGAAACAGAAATTCTTCTGCTTGAATAGCTGATATTGATTTGGTGATGCTAATAATCTGTATAATTATTTCCATATGAAACAAACCTAAAACAAACCCATCTCTACCCACCCAGGCCCTCAACTATGTATGAGTTTTGGATGGCTTCACCAACAAAAGGTGAAGCTTCCAAAAAGGGAAGCTTCAGGGCAAACTTCTTCCATTAGAATCACTTCTCAGTCCCCATTCTAGACAAAAGCAAGTGACTTTTTACAGCTGCTGCTCAGTTTCTCTGCACAGCAGGGGGACAAGAACCTCTCTTCAGGGACTTCAGAGGACAAAGCACCAGTAAGGCTGTTGGCCCCAGTGGTAAGAGATACACGAACTTGGGAAATACAAGCAGTTTCATCAAGTGATCAAGTACTGTTTCTTCACCCAAGTCACAGGGCTTTTGTATCTTTGTAATCCATCAAGTTACACAGCAACAGTTCACACTGGCAGTATCTGAACAATGAGATGAACTTTTGGAGAACTCCCATCAGTGGGCATTTTTCTCTGTGCAAGTAACATGTTTTGGCAACTAAGGGGTGTGATTTAAAGATTCTACAAGGAGGAAGAGAAGGAAAAGTGTTTACTTAGTGGTCTCTGCAATTCTGCTGCTATTTCCTTTTCTTCTGAGGTAGCAAGTGCTTGAGTAAGCCTTATAGTAAGATGACAGTGTCAAAAACCTTTGCCTTCCAATAACAACCCTTTTTGTCCCTTTTGAAAGCCTGGGACACAATAAAAGAAAAGCTTCACCTATTTTTTACTAATGCTGTCAGTTTGTCTTCTGAAATATTTTAACCATTGCCTCTTCTTTGGGGTTTCTTTTTGACAGCCTAGGTTTTAGGAAAGGTACAGAATGATTAACTAACCTTTGTTTATTCAAGTTCATTTACTAAACTGCCTTGGGCCAATACAGGATGAGTATCCACTGCTGAGTCTTCACTCCCAGAAGAATAAGCAACTGCCAGGACATGTGAACACTTCCCCAACCCAGCTTGTTTGGAACTAGTCCTACACCCATCCCTGCCAAGGGAACTCGGTCCCATCCCCAAGGTCTATCCAAGTGCAATTTTGTCTCCAAAACACCTCTCTCCTAGTCACAGTGAGTTTAGAAATGAATTTAAAACCACAGCAGCTTTACATTACACACTTAAACTTTTATTTCTTTAAGCAGCAGCTAAGAAAACACCTAAAAACCTAACAGGCTTTCCCTGGCACAAATGTAATCAACTTGCTCAGTTCTTGCTTAGCCTCTCACGCTGTGCTTCACTAAGCCATCTACATATATTTCTCAGAACTCTTGTTTGCTTAACTGTATCAGATTATACTAAAGGAAACTTCCTAACAGCATTTCTCAAAGTTTAACTTGAAGTAAGCCTTATATTTTTCCACAGCTCAGAAAGAGAGAAAGTTTCTCTTCAGAAATAAAGGCCAAGTCACAGTGGAACAAAACCACTGTTCTTCATAATTTTTTTTGTCTGAAAAGACAGTGGTAAATTCAGAAATCAAATTCCTCAGACTTCTTACCTGATCACCTTTTTCCCCTGATTTCTTCTTCTTAGGATTATCCTTCCAAAGAGCTTCTACAGCAATATATCCTTGAAGACTCCAGTCATACAGCTGTGTGCCAGCAACCTTTGAAATAAAAGTTTTTAGAAAGTATGAACTTAATAATCTGGGGAATATTTCCTTGCTCCTTATTTTAAGGAGAAAAAGTCTCAAAACAGAAGATGTTTAACTCTTCCTGTTCAAGCTCACGATGTACAGCATTAATAAACATTCTGGAAAATAATGTCACATGAGAAATAAAAAATAATCCACTAAAAAACAGTCTAAAGGCTACATGAATATGCATCTGTGTGAACAGGAGTGGAATGCTGCTGCTGGAAACAGTCCTGGTTTTCTTAGTATTTGACATTCAACATAATTAACATATGCAAAGTATTTCTTAATTTGACCCATTTCAAACACCCTACTTAGCGTTGTCACTATTTTGCAATTTTAGGTTTTCTTATTTGATTTTTACAACTTGCTGATAGATGAATGTAATGAATAACCAGCTGCTAGCTCCCAAAACAGAACACAGCTAGGAAAGACCATATTTGCTATATTACACCTACAGCTATTTTATGACAGGGAAAGATCCTAAGTCTAATAAACAGTATCCCTTGTTCTTTATGTGACATGGAATTTTAACATTCATAGCTCCCTTTAAAACTAAAGAGTGTTAGGTTTTAATAGGCAGGCTCAGGTCTATACTGATTTCCATATCACTGTTTCTGCATGAAGAACAGCAAAAAGGACAATTTGTCCAATTAAACATCTATTAAACTGATAAAACTTAGGAAATCAAGAACTAAGAAGGTATTTTCCTGTCTTCTCCAGCAGGCAGAGCCACAAAAAGCAAACTCTGAGAACAGGGCAAGCGAAAATGTTTCTTAAACAGTTTTCTGATGTTTCTGAAAAAGTTCCTGAACTACATTTTTAAGTTTCTTCCAGTCTCCATCAATTCACTGTTCAGGGATTTCCTGAGCCAGAGGTGATTTTTATGTGTGCAAAGAGGCCCAAGGAATTTCCCTTCTTTGAACTTTTTGCACGGAGTTCAAGGGGAAGTGCAAATTTTTGATACCCCTGTGCCAAGTGGTTCTACTGCTGGGAACACAAGGTGTGAAGAGCCACTTCCCCTTGTTTGTCTGATCTGTAATCAGCAAGACCGATTGCACCAATTGCTACACAATGGTACAAGGATGTGCTTCTGGGCAGATACCATGTGCTTGCTACCTTACAAAAGAGGCTATTGAATAACTAGAATTAAAAGAAAACAAACCCAAATCAGCAACTACACTTCCAAGTCACAACTAAACCCAAAACGAAGGCTGTTTTAAATACCAAGTATTCTTTTTGTCACTGTATCTGTCCCAACTGCTTTGGTTTAAGCAAGTCCAGTGGATGCACTCAGTTTTCTCTATGGCTGAAAGTGATATTAAGCACATCAAGTGAATCAGTTAGATCTCCAATTAAATACTACAGATATAGACAGTTATTTTTTCAGTATCAGAAGCGTTCATTCTCTAGCACCTCAACAAACTAGCTAGCTCATCTGAAAAGATGGTGGTCCCTGTGCAAACAGTACCTACCTGGACTGAAAAATAATCACAATAAACAAAGTGCTGGCTTTGTCTGCAATATTACTGAAGACACAGTTATCAACATAAAGTAAGAAAAAACAACTGTCCTTAAGCTATTTTTTCCTGCTTAAAAATACTCCATTAAAATATTTAAAACCATAGTAAATGTCTAACAGTACAAACTTTAAACTATTCTTATTATAGGAGTCATATGACCAAGTGATTTATGAATAGCATTAAATGAGAAACTGGTCATTCATGTCGCTGGATTAAGTAACTACATCACAAGGTACAGCAGCCCAGACAGCTTAGTCTGCCAAAACCAACCAGTGTTTCACCAGTGCACAAACCTCCCAAGAGCCAGGACCCACAGACACTTTCACAGTTGAAAAATACAGCTCTAGGCAGACAGGAAGTGCAAGCTACAAGGGCAACATGCTAAAATGCCATCGCTGTGGAATGCAGCACTGTAAGTGGGTTTGTATGCTAAAGTTTGAACAAACAAATTCCAAAGTCAGGTTGAGCGGCTCTCAACAGGGATTCTGAAAGTTTGAGGTGGCCATGGGCCACCAACACCCACACTGGGCACTACTGGGGTAGCACCAGTGGCCTCCAAGGCCTAATGTGCCACACAGCACCATGAGCATAGCACGCATTACTGACAAGACTGATGTTACACAGAATTACACAGGTACAGAATTTTAATTAGCAATTCTTTATCTATGTTTCACGCTGAGAAACTAAACTGAGAATCCACTGTTTTTCTACATTGACCCTGCTAACAAAGCAGTCCAAGTGCCATTTCACAAGCAGTCAGCAGCCAACGTGGATCAAGCGACCCCAACTCCTGCTGCCCAAGTCACAGTCCCTGGAATCATGTCCTGCTCTCAGCTCTTTGTGCCTTATAGACTGAACCCACCAAGGGACAAGGTATAGGTTTCAAATACATAGAAATAATGTGGTTTGCTGGCAAAGAAAAAAACTGGCATATTGGGTAGCTTTTTTCTCTTTCAAGAAGAGTGAAAGCATAATACACAGTACTTTAGTAAATTTAAAAGGTTCTAATAACAAAGGACAGAATGTAATTCTAATGATAGAGTGATTTATATAATGGATTAAAATAATTCATCATGGAATGTTCTTTCCAGATGGAAGATAAGCCACAGCAAATACAAAGTCTTTTGAGTATATTATGATTAGCTGGAAAGCAATACCATTTCAAAACATTAAGTAGGGTTCCACCAGAATAAAAATAAGCTTTAGTAATAAATTCAGTTCCCTTACCACATACACAGTCTGACATTTTGTTCAGAGTTCTTAAAAGTATAAGTAATACTGGCAGTGAGGAAATAAATCCCTTACAAATTTGTGATTTATTAGAATTTGTGATCTATTATTTATTAGATTATTTACTAAAGCAGGGGAAAAAATAAAAGTCTATGAATTTCTTCCATCTTCAGTTACACGATTAGTGTCTGAAAACTACCTGTTACCAATGATGAACTCTGTTGCTACAAATTCACTCAGGAATTCATACACCTTAAAATTTTTACTTCCAGATGAATTAAATGTTGGACCTCAATTACAAATATATTTTGCTGTGTCTATTTCCAACTCTGCATTGGAAAGTCTTAAATAAAAGTGAGATGGAAACAAAACCCTCACAAATTAAAAAACCAAAAACAACAAAACACCCAGTAAAGGGAATTGTACAACTGTAAAAGAAAAAGCAGTGATGAAGTACTGTGGAAGAAAAATAAGAATATAATATAAAAAAAAAAAAAAAAAAAATTAAAAAAAAAAAAAAAATTAAATTCATGTTCTAATATATTTTCTACATTGTTTCATTAACTTGGCAAGTGAGTTTTGTACTGCAGGCATTCCTTTCTACATTTACAGACATTTTTTGAAAGGCTTATGGAATATTAAAAAAAAAATAATAGAGAGGAAAGTATTTCTAATTTCAGATTAAAGCCTGTACATTATGGATGGTAAGATATGTTATGCTTAAAACTTTGCTTTTTTAAGAAAAGAAAAGCACAAGATAGATTAGAGGAACCAAAACAGTATCTAGGATATTACCCTCCCCACAGAAGTTTCCATATTCATACGTCTACTGTCCTGACCAAGTCAACAAAGCTAAACCTATTCCAATCTCCTATCAGATTTTTCATTACAGTCAAACTAAGAACTGTGAATTAATCAAAGAGCAATCATGCACTTCAAAGTTCTCACAAAATAAACTAAGTATTGTGAAGCTGTTAGCATCAAATCCATAGTTAAGCCTGAACTGAGCTTCTTTAAAAACAGTAACATCAGTTTGAACAATGTTCAATCGCTTCCCTCTTCACTGTTCAGAAGGCAAGTAGAATTTTAATACACAGTTTCCAACAGATATGTCTAAGCTTCCTAAATTTTGATAGTTTCTTTTCCTGCCACTTGCATAATTTTCACTCTCTGAGAGTAAGTCAACAGAATTATCTGTATTTAGAGTATCTGAATCCTGGAAGCAGTAAAAAAAGATTCCATCAAAGATCAGAGTACCACCATGCTGGCATAGTTCAAACTCAGCAGTTCTGACTTTCCCTAAGTCAATGACCTTTCAGTTTCTAAAGAACATCTTATGTTCTTGAGAATATCATAATAACATTCTGACACCTCAGGGTTATTTACAAGTGGCCACTAACAAGACAGCAAATTTACCAAAGGCTGAAATATAATGAATTTCGGAAAGATTCAAGTACATGCATTGTGAGTGGTTAAAAGCTGGATTTGAAACACAATGTGGTGGAGAACTGAGGAGTCTGCTGGAACTGCTAAGTGTGGACAGCAAGGCACATGATCTAACATCAGTGAGGGCTGTGAGCAATTCTGTGGTCTCTTCAGTTCTTTCTCTCACAGGAAACTCATTTAAGCAACTGCAAGTTAACATGTTTCTTGTGTGCCTGAAACAACAAATCCATAAATAGGGAAGGCATCCTCTAAGTTTGCAGCAGAATTCTAACCCTGTTCCAGAATGTGCATGCTATCTTTCTTAAAGCTCCAACCAAAAAACAGCAGAAAATGTCAATAACGTTTATCTCAAAATGTTATGATGACTTTCCTATAAAAGCTCTTTCTTTTTTCTTTTTAAACACTATTTTCATTTGCTCACAAGATATTTAATGTTTCCTTAGTATTATAAGTAAAAATACAAACTGTACTCACTTAGCACATTTATGTTAATTTAGTGTTACATGAGGTTAGAGATTTTGAAAGGAAATTACTTTCCTCTAACTGAAGATACTACTGCACACGTTAGGAAAAAATGTCACTAAAAGGAACGTGTCTGATTATCTTTCAGTCCAGACTACATCTGCTTTGACAAAATAATCATAATTTTGTTAATTGCCACTGACATTGCTTTTAAACATGGATGACCAGTTAATCTGAAGCTAGGAGGCAACAATCAAAATAAAAGACACTTCTCCAAAGACAGGAACCATCACTGACCTTTGCAAAAGCAACCGCTTGCTGAGGGTAATACATGGAGGTACTGATACCCATGAGAGCTGTAGGATACACCAACTTCTTTATTTTTGAGCCTGTTTTGTAACAAAAAATCAAAAACCACAAACCATTGTTAGAGTACATGTTAACCAAGTCAGCTGAATGGCCTTAACATTTTATTTATAAACAATTTACTTAAATACATTTTAGTGTATTTTCTCTTCCATCCTACCAGTTTCTTAAGAAAGATAATCACTCTAATCAGTAGGAGCTCCCCTAATAGTTTGCTAAACTTTGCAAGCTTCACTAAGATCATATCTTAGATTGATTGTACACATAATATCCTTTGGACATAAACTGCTAACCAAGTCTGGGACTAGGACTGGACACATCTAGGCTCCTCTCAGTAGGAGTCTAGAAAGGAAGGAGGCTGTCTCTGAATCCTGTGACTCCAGAGAAGGATCCTGCCCAGACAGGTCTGTCTGACCCTGTCCTCTGTGCAGTAACTGATCAGGTGTAGCTTGCCATCAAATCCTTTCAAATCACTGCTTTATATAAAGAAACACATTGCTGCTGCTCTCTTACAAGTGAACTGCATCACTGCATCTACAACACGAGTTAAAACTAATTATCTCTAATGGCATTTTAAACCAAGCTGGATGACTGCACAATATTCACATGATTAAACTTTGAATACCATATTCTCTACTTAGTGAGCAGCTGTGCATATTCAAGTGTTATAATTGGACCTCGAGGATTTTATCTGTACCTTCCAAAAGGGCAATTTCTCCACAGAGACCAAGGGAGGGAGGAATAAAATAAAGAGGATTTTTGGTAGCATCAAAATTAATCCTTCTATGGTTTGAATACTTTCTAAAAATAACAGTCATATTTTAAACTATGACCAGAAAGAAAAAAAAAAAAAAAAAGGTTTTAAAATTATGGCTCCCATCCTAAAAGGTTCACAAATGTAACATTTTTAGTATGAGGTACTTTCATTAAACTTAGGGTCCTCTAATCTTTCAATTCCAGTCCCAAGACTGCACTTCCTTCTCTCCCCTCACTTTGCTACAGTCATAAATGATGGAAGCTGATCTTATCCACGATTACGCTACTTGAGAAGCGGAAATTTGAAAAAAAAAGAACTTGAAACAGGGAAATTACCTTGATTTCATTAAAATAACCCCAAACACTAGAAAAACAAGTAAAGTACTGCTTTCACCAGCTTCATTGGAAAATTAAATATTTTGAGGTGCATTTCTAACCTCTACACAGCCAAGCACATACTTCCAAATCAACGCATTCAGGCCCTACAATGGTTTATTTTTGTCCAAACCATGTCCTCACTGGTATTTAAATTCTACAGCTTTAAAGTTCTATTACCTACATTTCATTGCATTAAGAATATCTCAATGTAAGAACAAAATACTTCCTCACACTTAACATTTCTTAGCCTAATTCTTCTTTTTAGGAAAGCATGAACATTTCTTCAATAAGTGAGATGAAATTAATAGTATAATTTTGCTGTAGTTTAAAATGTGCAGGTATTTATAATATACCCAGAGTTCACAAGTCTATTTGCTGAATCACCATCTGCAGCAGCTCTGCATCTGGACACACAATACTTTGAAAAAACTCGAATATACACCTAATTGGACACATATCATAGTTCAGAAACACCTGTATTTTACCATAATTCATTCCTCTGTTGTTTTCTACAGTAATGTACGTGATCAAGAACTACAATAATTAAAAATATTTTTAGGCTAAAAGATACCAAACCAGTCCTTTGCTATTTTTGTTACACTGAAATAATACTGGGAAATGTGGAAGACTATATTTTAGTAACAATTACAGAAATGATAAAACAATAATTGTTAATTATTAAACACCTTTTCCATGAAGTTTCTTTATAATTGGAGGAACAGTGGAGAAACACAGTTGTACAGTTAATTCGGATCTCCTTGTCACAATTAAGAATTAATATCCTAAAATCCACAAATAGTTACTTATCCAAAATCATACCATAACCAATTCAAATGCTTCCCACTTACCTCTAGCAAGAAACAATCCAATAATTCCAGCAAAACTTATCACACCAACTCTTGGATAAAATCCAGCAGGCGGTTTTTGAAGAAATTCATAGCCCTCTGAAAAGAAGCCAGAACAAAGTGCTTTAATGTAATGTGAAAGTGTTTTTGTGATAAGGAATCATCAATACACGCTGGCAATTATTACACAACACAAAGAGTTATCAAAACACATTTAACTATCATGCGGATTTTAGATATGCTGGCAAAAAATTCAAAGCCTTTGAGATCTTCTCTAGTGACACATGAATGAAACTGAATATTGTATTGTATTCACCAATTTTCAGAGGAGCTTTGCCTTTGCTCCTGGGCCATCTGTTTTGTTTTGCTCTTTTGCATCTCAGTCATATCTTTTTCAAATTAGTGATAAAAACCTTTGCAAAATGGAATTTTACAGTTGCATGTTAACATTAACTAGTTTCAGTAAAATACTGTACAAAAACCAAATCACAGAACAATGGAAAGACACAGCAAAAAAAAAAAAAAGTGCACTCTAAGATGGGAATCTGGGGGGAGGTGGAAAACTATGGAAAATTTTCCACGCTAATGAGTTCAAAAGACTGAAACTGCTAAGTTTAAAGAAAAGAAGTGCAGTATCTGAAATGAGCTCTACAGAGAATCCATGCTCAGTCTTGGTAAGCCCAAGTATGATAGGATGCTCCCCCAGAAAATCCCAAACTAAAATTATTTTGGATTAATTCACAATTCTTAGGAGATCCATGGAAGCAAACCAAAATGAAACAGCTGAACATTACTAACAAAAGACCTAATGCTTGCAACAAGTAATAAACTTAACAAAAGCTTTCAGCTACTAAGCTGAGTCAAGCAAATACTGCTGGCTGGAAATCAATTGTGAGGGTTTTTCCTTCTCTTCCTGTATAACTAATTTTTACTGACATTGATAAACATAAATGCTGGCCTCATATTTTAATTGTTTAGCAATATAGTGTCATAAGTGACCCACAAAGGAAATCCAAACAGATACACAGTTGAAATAAAGTAGTCTTAAATGCATTGGAAATTATACATACAATGGTGCTTAATGGAATTCCCTTTAAACTGAAGATATATCATAGTCTTGAATTTTAAATTGCTAGTTAAGAAAACTAAGCTGATTTACCTCTACCATGCTCAACAGCTTTTTCTAACTTGGGCATAGCTTTGGCATAAAGATCCTAAAAAAAAAAAGAGAACAAGGGTAAATAGATACCACGTAAGTAAAATTTTAACTATAGACTATAACTGACCTGACAAAGAAAGGAGGGAAAAAAAAAAAAACCAAGAAAGAAAAAAGTGAAGGGTCCCTAAAAATACCTTCTTTTATTCCCATTTCCACTCTTCACTTACAGGGCTATGTTTGCTCAATGTTACATTTAGCATAACTTACAGACTTTTCTCAAAGGAGTCTTTGGACAGAGATAAAATACAATACTTCAAAACACAGACGTCAATTTCAGTATTTTATTGAGATCAGGCAACTGAAACTCAGTATTATACTGGGTTTCTCAGGGAATGCAGGTACTGCAAAAACCTTGAGGTGATGCAAAGAAAAGAAGTACAATACTGCAATAAACTCCTTTCTCACACTTTGCAGGGGTATGTGACTCATTCTGCAAGGTGATAAATTCCACTTTCCAGGAGACTGTCTTAAGCTAACAAGACTGCATTTTGAAGTGACTTGGAAAATTTGATGTCCAGAGATGTCCAAGATAAATCAAAGACACTGCATCACCCACAGATCAGTTCTAGATTTTTTTCAGACTGAGAATATTCAGGAAGAATGCAGGCTGCCTTTTATCAAAATAGAAAAAAAAGCGCAATAAAAAGAATCCTGCTAATTGTTATTTACTCTAATAATGTTTCGGAGAGACAGCGTAAGGCTGTCTATAAATTAGAGAACAAATTCATAAATATATATGCTCAAAGCTAAAGCAGAGAATAGTCTGGCAATTCCACCTGAGCTGCATCTGTGCAGAAGTGAAAGCATTTGTTTAGGATACTGTGTGGAGATATCTTTAGAACTTTCATCTCCTCACTGGCAAGAGTGATGTAAAAAAATCCATCTGTCATGAAAATAAAAAAGTGTTAGCATGTGACACACAACATAACTTTAAATGGATGTTGGTCTTATTAAAAGCCAGTTTAAGAAGAACTTGCTCTAAAGACCCCAGAGACTAATCTTCTGTTACACTGAAATATAACTGGCTCATTTCTACATCTGAGTTTTGAGCTGCATTTCCACTACATTAAAGTAATTTTGGAAAAGTAAAATGGATATACTAATATAACCAATTTCATTCTGATTATCCTGGGTTACCTGCTTGATTTGAAAGACAACTGAGACACACCTAAATACTATTTTCTTCAACATAGCAGGGATGGGCAGGGGTGCAAAACCAAAGCTACCTCTGACTACAGTTAAGCAAGATTGCCCCTTCATTGTTAATGAAGTTAACATGCCCACTTCACAAAACGAGTCAGAAATGCCAGGAAATGGCTTGCTGTGTGTGAGCAAAAGAGCACATCTTATGTCAATGATCACCAGATGGACAAAAAAAACCCAAAACAAATAGGATGACAACAGGTCAGCAAGACATCAAGCAAGGTAAAAGGCTAACCTCCTCTCCAATTTCACTCCCTAGTTAGGGTTACCACAGACAACCAAACAAACCCTCCTGTGTTAAGGAGGCCAGAACTCTGACTATCCTGTGGAAACCCCCCATTCCCTTCCCCTTCCAAGCTGCAGCAAGTGTTCCTGCTGGTGGCACTTCAGAAACACTAGACTGAGTAACTGAAAAAATGTTCCAGTCCTGTTGAAGGCAGCACCACACAGACCTTCCAGGCAGAAAGGACACCCTGACCTGAACAGCTTGGCTTTCAATGGAGAGCTGGGCAAGCAGCTAGCAGCTTAAGGGAACTCACAACAGGCAGAGGGCAAAGTAGAGAATCGCCTACAGTTGCCAAGAGACAATCACAGGGCAAAGATGCCCTCATTTCAAAAGCACACCTCAACATTTCCTGGGCAGGAAAGAACAAGAAAGCTACCCTGGAGCTTTGCAACCTAATACCAATAATTTGGGCCTTGATTACAAACACCTTGGTTTTCCTTTCTACTACAGAGCCTATTTTTGTATTTAATGACTATTTACTCTAAACATACTACCTTAATAATATATATATAAGGAAGTTTTGAGGCAAGGTCTGGGGATTAAGTTTACCAGTAGTTAGTGGACTGGGATTTTCTCTCTTCCAGAGAACTGCATTCCTTCCCTCAACATTCCACTTCAGCAAATACTGATTTATTTTTTGTTGTGTTTTGTCACAGTTACAGCGAGGACAACTTGGTTTTGCTGCTTCAAAACACACTGCTTGACAATTTCAGGCCTCCTTGAGGCCTCCATGAAAACTGCAAATACCACTCTCCTACCTTCCTCAGCCACACAACAGTCCAAATCCAGATATCCATAGGTATATTTAAGCCTAAAGTTCACTTCAGAAAACAATTCTATGCTTTAGTTAATTTTAATTCTTTTGGACAGAGAACCCCTAAACCCAGGTTTTAGTTCAGCAAATTAGTATAAAGACAAAACTGGTTCTGTGTCAGAAGGGGGTAAACATGACCTGAACTGTGAAAAATTTTAAGCAATGCAGAAAACTTTCATTGATGCCACATTTTTGAAAAATGCTTTTACAGCTATCAGCTTTTACTTTGCTGCTACCTGTTAACTCCAACTCAGAAAAAACAAACCACAATCCCAGCTGGGACTTCATCCCTGAACCATCACAAGCTGCAATACAAACCATTTTACCTGACACCAGGCTGAATATGGCTCCATAACATGTCGTAAACGGGAAACCCCCTCTTCCAAGTCTGTTTTGGGATTCTCCACATATTTAGTCTCACGAGCTGGGGAGGAGTACAGTGACAGCTGTGAATATTAGCAAACAAGATGTTAAAAACAAAGGTGTAATTGTGTAAGTAGGTCTTCAGGGCATGAACAGTCTAAGCAGGGAACACTTAACACTGTGCTTACTACATAAACAATGCATAATAAAAATTCACACAGCTCTGAGACAACCATTATGAGCAAAGTTTAATTATACAGCACATAATTATGATGAAGATGACTTCTAACTGCTATACAATTCATTCATAGCTGCTATATGATCCAAGTCACAAGTTATAAATTAATATTAAACTAGTTTAATAAGAATACACAACATAATTGTAAAAAATGTTTCTCAATTTAATCAGCACTTCTGGTTCCCAGTTAACATACTGAATGTACTAGAAATCACAATCAATCATTTTCTATATTTGCACAAGCCATCATTAAAGAGCCTAGGCAGCTTCTAACAAAGGTAACATCCAATACAAATGTGCCTGTTTGTTACTGAGCAGGAAAATGGTACAACATCCCATCCTTTGGTCATTAACCACATCAGCAACTGACAGCATTAATGGCACCCTGGCACTGAGCAAAGAGGAACTGTAACAAGCAATGGGCATCTTCACGTAATAAATGCTAAAACACCCTCTTAAAGGTTTAGAATTACATTTACTGCAATTACCTAAGCATATTTGAAACTGTATTTCATTCAAAATAAAAAGACCTAGGTTTGTACTGTCGAAGATGAACAGCAAAGTTCAGATCAAAACAAAACCTATTAAAATTTCTAGCAGTTTATACACTACACAGATGTTTAGTACAAAGAGCTTCTATTTTACACCATATTTGTACTCCATTTAGTAGTTTATTATAAACTGATGATTACAAGTATTGCTGCATTAAAATGTAGCCAGCTCTCTTTTTATGATCAGCTGGAAAAGAACTGTCTGTCATAATAAACTCCTAACCATAACATAGGTCAAATTTATCCAACAATTTGATAACTTGTACAGCTGGATTTCCCATAATACTTTGAAAGACAAGAATTTTCAGCCTTACTTCCCTAGAAACCTGGTAACCCCTGGCAATCATAGTCACAAGCTGAACTTTGACCCTGTTGGAAAACCTAACAGCAATGTCTGGCACAAGGACAGAAGCCTCGGAGATAAGGAAATTCCCATATATTTTATGAAACTAGACAGCTGACACAGTAGAGATCCAAACTAACACCCTGTGAATGGCAAGAAAGGCAGCCAAAACTCCAGGGCTTGCACATTCTGCTGTGCTGGAGTTGATGGCAAGCCCATTACTCAGCTCACATGAACTCCACGCTGCTGCCTCACGACTGACTCAGGCCAGCAGAGGCTGGGCACGCCACGGCTCAGGCTGAGGCTCCAGGCCAGGGAGGGACAGGAGCCCACTGCAACCACAGCTCCTCTCACCCTGTGCAAGGGAACTGCCCAGCCAAAACACCTAAATACACACAAACACCTGGTTTAGTTCCAGTGCTTATGGTACAACACTTGAGTTTGGGTTGAAGCACTGAAAATTTTTAAACAACTGCACGCTCTCATGCGTATAAAGCTGGATTTAGTTATGAACTTATTCTTTTAATTGCTTTTAGTGTTGGAGACTTTTAAAAGCCTGTGCAACAATGCTGGTGAGTCTACAGTTTGACAGGGTAGTTTAAGGCTCTACTTACAACCAAGACATTTGTAACATCTTAAAGAAATGAAAACATAAAAAGTATTTACTACCACTACTTATTGTATTTATTGTTACTTAAGTCCAAATACTGTAAAGAAAGGAAAACTGATAAAATTCTGTAGGCTACTATGGTGGATTCAAAGTATTGCTAGACAAGCATTTTGATCATAAAAAAGAGAATATTTTTTGAAATAAAGCATTCTGATTTGCTGTTTTAGTGGAGAACATAAATAAATTTTTATTAGAATTTATCAGCAGTACTTGCAGTAAAACGTAAGTCGCATTACCTGGATAACAAGCAAAGAAAATATTCCTGTGGATTTGAAATATAGCCATAAGTAAATCTACAAACATGAAAATGTAATTTCTGAATAAAGAATAGAAGGCTTTAATGTAGGAAAAAAACCTTACGCACAAGCAAGGCTGGCACTGTCAAGCGAAGAACATCAAATGCAATGCCCAGGTAAAAGAAAAACTATACAGATGTCTCTGTTGTGGAAAACTGAGAAGCAAATTTAAAGGCATGAATACAAAAAGTGCACCTAAGAGTACCTAAATACTTTCATACATCAAAACATAATGTTTTCAGAATTCTTTACATAGAAGACCATTAAAACTCTAGCCACACTTACCTCCTCAATTTTCAGCAACGCCTTTTTTGAAGTCTTCTCTGAAGAAGCAGCATAAACGTGGACAGAGAGCAAGCTCAGGCTGACAGGGGCGGCCCCCAGCCGAATTACCTGGAAACATTATAGGAAGACAAGCACATTACTATGTGCAAACAAAACAATGTATTTGAACATATCCAGGTAGACAACATTTATGTCCCTCTACATGGTAAAAAATGATGCTTGGAAATTAGGAGAAAGGAGGGTCAGCAGTACACAATCTCATGCTCTCAGGCACCCAAATGAAAAAGTCTAAATCACTCAGATGGTAACTGGAAAGGCCTAAGGCTAAAGGAGGCAGTAGAAATAAATGCTAATCTCATCAGTTTTCATCTCACAAAAAATATCTTGTTTTCTCTCATTTAAAATAATTTTTGTATTAACTTTCTCAGTTTAAATAGTAAGATTATATTCTTATTTTAAACAACTTTGTGAATGCCCATAATACCTCCATTTTTCCATCATTCATAGTTCCAAGTTCAGTGATTTACTTCTACTTAATATCTGCATCTAGATTTAGGAAAACAATGAGACCTACAACTATAAATACCAGAAGAAAAGCAATACTTCCTAAGAATTTTAGGAATGTCTCATACTTTTCTGTGAAAAACACAAATTACTTTTTTTTTTAAAATTCTTTAAATTCAATCCAATCACACAACACAATCACCATGAGTAAGGTGGATATAATTCTTCCAATATTCAGGACCTATGCTAAAGCGAATTTCTTAATGAGAAAGTCTGCTTCAACTTAAAAAACAGAAGAAAAAAGATCTTAGCTGCACAGTAAATCCAAAATGCCCAGAGAGCATTTTCCAGCAAACGCATATCTTTATTAACGGCAAAGTATAATCCCAGAAATGTCAGTTGAAATGGGAAAGCTTTCAATGTCTCATACTCCTGTCACTGCTCAGGGAAATGTGCAGAGTTACAACAGCCTGTGTTTTGCTGCATCAGGTTACAGCACGAGTGGATCTAAACACCAAACTGGAGGCGTCTGGCTCCTCTCCAGCACTGGTTCCCAGAAGTCCTGCTGCTCACCTTGCCCTAGCTTTGGTGGCCGGATGCTTCCACCGTGAGGCAATTCACCTCGCCAATTTGGCAAAAGATTAATCCTGAAAGAGAAGCGGAGAGCTTTGTGCGGGCTTAGCAAATTGAACCCTTCCATGAAACAGCCTGACAAGCACCAGAGGAACTGTGTGGGGCAGGGGAGAGGGGATGAGAAAGGAGAAGGCAGCAAGGCCTCTTCCTTTCCACAAATAGTAGGGTCTGTTGAATTGACCTAGCTGCTTGTGAGACTGAAGCTGTGGTCAAACCATACCCCCTTCATGCTGTGATGGAGGTAACTGGCCCAGCCACGGCACAATTGCTCTTTCTGTCTGTTGCAGAACTGTTAGAAAATAGCTTTAAAATTATCCAGACCACATCAGCTTATTGAAGGCAGTCAAGCATTTGCAGCTTAAATTTCTTCCACTGCTTTGCGGGTGGAATGTTTATTAAATGTAACCAAGAGACTCCTCAAACTAAAAATTAGACTACATAATTGTCGAACTTCCTGAAAATGTTCATTTAAGCGTAGAGAAACAGCACACAAGAACTAGGTCACAGGACTGCTTTTCTGGAAGATGTAAGGGATCTGATGGGTCAAAAGGTATGGAAAAACTTGCTTAAAATGGAAGTTTTTCCTTGTCTGAATTTATGGACTCATTACTAAATCACTATAAATGAAACACCACAATGACAGGATCAGCTGTTTGACAGCCAAGGAAAGACAAGGATAATTTTTAATAGTGTTTGCTTAAACACTTTTTACATACTTCCATTAGGCGGGACAAAACCAAATGCTACTAACCATTAATAGCTGTAGAGTTTATTTCCTCAATCTTTCCTTTTTTCACTGCAAAATTGTTCTGTCACTGAAAAGGCAAAAATCTAAATACATTTTCATTTTGAAATATGTTTTCAAACAGTGTAAATGGTGCAAAGTGTCACCAGCAGAAACAGTAAAACCAAATGTTTTAAATATTTGAGATTTTTCTATAAAGACAAACAGCAGAGCACAAGACTGGAAGCACCTGGGTTTCACAAAACAGTATCAGTGACCACAGAACTACTCAGACTGAAAATGTCAACTGTTTATATTATCAAGATACTGAAGTGCAGACCTTTTCCACTGGTTTAACTTTTCAATAAAATGAAACCAACCTCTTAGTGTGAGTTGAATTTCTTCTTAAATGCGCTGTTCAAGTCATACTGCAGAGTATGAGTCCCCTACATCAGCTCCCTTACAGGACAGACAGAACTGCTGCTGAAATACTACATATTTGCACACCCAGAAGTATTTCTTTGGGATTACGAAAGATCATCTGCTGTACTTTTTGTCTTCAAAACTCCCTTTAGGATCTCATTTTTGAATTCCATGCTAACCACATATCACTAAAGCAATTGCTTTAGTAAAACATTTTGACTGATTGAGCTGTGCCTCCAGCCTGCCAGTCTTACAGCCACTCAGTCAGAACCAGAAAAGCAGAGCTGACATGCTTTTCTATTGACAATGCTCTGCAGTTATTTTAAGCAAAAAAGATACATTTACTCCTCCCTAGCTGAAGAATTCAACTTTATCTTCAGATACCAGTTAGGAAAAGTTTGAGCATACTTTTGAGAAGGCTGATACTGGTCCTAAAGTATGAAACCACTTCATTTTTATCTTCTTCTTCTATTCTTCCTCCTATTTCTCAACCCAAACTATAAAAAAACATAAAACCAAAATCCAAACTCTTCAACACTCCTGTCCCTGAAACACAAACACCCTGGACAAAAAGACACCTTCCCCTTTGGCTCTCAAAGGTGTAACACCAGGCTGGCCTGAAGCACCTAAATCCTCAATGGCTGTATAGAAGCACTAATATTATGCACAGTGCCTAAATGCACAGGTACACATGTACCCCCTCTAATCCAGCATCAATTATGGAATTCTCAATGATTCCAAGCACAGAATTCCAACATAAATGCACAAAATGAAAAAAGGATTTCTGACAAGACCAGAGCAAGCGAGGGCTCAGCACACCAGTATCACAGACTCACAGAATTGTCAGGGTTGGAAGGGACCTCTGGACATCATCCCATCCAACCCTCCTGCCAAGGTAGGGCCACCTGGAGCAGGTGACACTGGAACATGAATGTCTCCAGAGACTCCACGATCTGGGCAGCTGTTCCAGTGCTCTGCCACCCCCAATGTAAAACAGTTCTTCCTCCTGTTGAGATGAGACCTCTTGTGTTTGAAAATGAATACCAAGAATTGAGCATCACCAGGTTTTGGTGTTTGTTTTTTGGTTTTTTTTTTTGAAACAACCAGCAGTAAAACCGATCTGACTGGCACAGAGCTTGCTTTTAGCCTGATGGAATCTGGAGCTGCTCTAATCAGAGGCAAAGACCCTTGAGACAGCGACAGCCGGACCGCGCTTTTCGCAGGTTTCACTGACAACCTTCACGCACGAAAAAGGAGACTTTTCAAGATCGAACTGACACTTTCAGGCGACAACTGCACGAACCCAAACTCTGCGGCAACACAGCTCCGCGCTGCTGGAAGCAATTTCCAAATAAGAAGCAACTGCAAAGAAGGAATGCGATCCGCACGCACGAATCCAAACTCCGCGGCCACACAGCTGCGCGCGGATGCACCCCAGAAAGTAATGATAAGGAACGTGTCTCTTTTCATGCAACACGGAGGACACGCGGTTCTGAAGCGCTAAAAGGAGCGATTAAGCAGCAGCAAGGAGCGTGGCACTAAGAGCCAGAGGAGGCAGAATGGGCGGGCGGAGCGGGGCAGCCCCCAGCGCTGCCGGCGGCGCGGGCCCGGCCCGGCCGCGGGGACCCTTCCTCACCTTCAACATGGCGGCGCCGGAGCGATGGCGTCACCGCGCCGTGACGCCATGCGGGTGGCCCCGCCCGCTGGCGGCGCTGCTCGGGGAGCGGGGCGGTTCGAATGTTCTGCCCTCAGGGAACGGCGCCTCGGCGCTTGGGCGGGACAAATGGCACCGAAAGGGCTTACGCACTAGCCCGCAGCCCCGCAGCACGGGTCGGTGTGTTACCCTGCAGCCTTCATAAGGAAGGTTCGGCTGTTCGGAGATCACAGAATCGGTCTCAGGATCACGGGATCAGTGAGCTTGGGAAAGACCTCTGAGGTCGTCAGACAACCTGTGACCAAGCACCAGCGTGTAAACTGGACCATGGCACTGACTGCCACGTCCAGTATTTCCTTAAACACCTCCAGAGACGGTGACTCCACCATTCCAATGTCTGCCTACCTTTTCTGTGAAGAAATTCCTCCTAATGTCCAACCTAAACCTTCCCTGGCACAGCTAAGGACTGTGTCCTCTCGTCCTGTCGCAGGCTGCCTGGCAGAACAGAGCAAGCCCCAGCTGGCTGCACCCCTGTCAGGGAGTTACAGAGTGATAAAATCACCCCCGAGCCTCCTTTTCACCCGGCTGAACGACCCCAGCTCCCTCAGCTGCTCCTAACAGGGCTTTGTGCTCCAAACCCTTCACCAGCTCCATTGCTCCTCTGTCTCACTGCCAGTATAATGCGGATGGGTGTGCTGGTCTTGCTTGGGGTAGAGTTAATTCCCTTCACAGTAGCTGGTATGCGGCTGTGTACTGCATTAGTGCTGAACACAGGGTTGGTGATACAGAAATGTTTCTGTTACTCATGTGATGAAGACAGAATATCCCTTCGGTCAGTTGGTGTTACCTGTCCCAGCTGTGTCTCCTCTCACACGCTGCCAGCCCCTTGCCAGCATGGCAGCACAAAAAGCAGAAAAGGCCTTGGCTCTGTGCAAGCCCTGCTCAGCAATAACAAAAACATCTCTGTATTATCAACCCTGTGTTCAGCACTAATCCAATACATAGCCGCATACCAGCCACTGTGAAGAGAATTAACTCTACCTCAGCCAAAAGCAGCACAATGGGGCTAGTGTATGGATAGGGTTCTATGCCTTTCTAATCTCACTACATTAAAAAAAACCCAAAAAAACCCAGGCACTCTTTTCTCAGTATTTTTACACTCTTTGGTCTCTGCATCCCCTGTGGCATCTCCCAGCTCACTTGAGTGAATTGGACAGGTGCAAGTTTTTCCTGCCCACATCTGCAGCAAGGGAGGGGCTTGGGTACATCCCACAGTGACTGACTTGTAACTCAGTGGGAGATGAATATCAGAAATGAGGAGTGCTAAATTTCTGTCAGAAAATGGACTTGGAAAAGGCTGCCCAGGGAGGTGGTGGAGTCACCATCGCTGGAGGTGTTCAAGAAACAAAGTTTCTTGAAAAAAGGCTAATATTGATTTTAGAATATGAATAGCACTGTGTTAGTCCTAGAAAATGTTATTAGAAGAATTTTAATGCAAAAGGTGAATCACCTGAAGAATATGGCAGGGAACAGTTCATTGGGAACAGTACTGTGGAAAGACAGACAAGGTACACCCTTGTATGGATTTTCTTTGTGATGATAATTTTTGTTGTTCTCTCTTAAAATTCCTACATTTCTTTATTGCAGATTCTTTATAGACCTAACAGAAGCAACTATAGCAGGAAGAAGTTTAATGACTTCATTGTAGAACTGGGCAATGCTCCTTAACAGGCAAATTAATGGTACAGCAGAAATATCATGAACAAATGGTACAAGGTGAGCTCTAGAACCCACAGACAATACTGATATTTTATAATGGATTTGGTTGTAAAGATTTGTAAAGATTTTCACATCAAAGAGTTAAACACAAAATATACCTAAGTGACCAATCAGTGAGGAACCCTGATTGTCCTCTTTCTCCATTGCACCCTGCTTTGCACAATCAGTTACAGTTACAGAATACAAGCAGCCAGAGTGAGGCAAAGGTTTATGGAAAACTGATTTTGCAGCATTTTGTGGAGGTTTTGTCGGGATGTGGAGTGATGGTGTAGTTTGCAAAGCAACTGTGTTTATTGATGCATTTTATTAATAATTCTCAAGGAGTTTGAGAAAGAAAATGTTCAAAGCTCAAAATTACAGGTGAGCCCACAAGAGGAGTGATGACATCAAGGTGAATAATGGCACCTGCTCTGGTTAGTTCTCAACCAAAGCTAAGTCCATGTCATGGTAGGATCAACTGTTCCTCAATTTTTTGCCGGGGGCAGACATAAGAATATTTCAAATACACTTTTTAAGATTGGTACATGAACAGTAAAGAAAATTCCAATTGTTTCTGGATATAAAATGGTGTAAATGTTACAAATATGAATTTTTGTCATCAATTTACATGTAGTGGCTATACAGCAATTATTAATACAATTATGCAATACATATATAAATATCTGAAGAACAGATGGTGGTTTCAAAAAAAAATTTAATCCAAAAAATTTTATTAGCTCAGGCATCTTCAGTGCACTTTTTTTTGGTTAACATGGAAGTAAATCTTTAAAACTATTGATATGACTGATTAAAATAAATGAGAAAACCTTTGTAGAGAACAATGCAAGTATATTTGCTTTCACGTAGGTGTATTCTTCTCTTATGCTGGAGGAGGTTGTCTCTGCAAAATTTCCCTGGGATAAGGATAATATATGCCATAATGGATTATGCACAGTCCAAAAAACTGTCAGACAGACTCAAAAAGGAGCTGAAGTTTCTGCTGGCATGATTGACGCCTGTTTCTAATATAAGAACCCATAGCAAATTTCAGTTTGATTTTGCATGCCAGTATTATTCACTCTCCTTGGTAATTGGCTTTTCTAGACACTTGTGAAAGACACATTATCTTCAGAAAACTGCAGCTCAGAGAAGCTTGAAAATGTTGCCACAGTTCATAAACTATGTCATCACAGGCAGAAATACAATTTAAGAAACTTGATCTCTAATCCTCTGCCTTAGCCATTATGGTCTGAGCTTTGATAGTGTTGTATTAGATTTCTTGTTTACAGTTTATTTTTTGGTCAGGAAAATAAGATCAGTCCCTTACTACTAATACAATTACATTTCTTTGCCATAGATTTATAACTGTAAGAAAAGAATTGATTTGTTGCACATTAATGTTAAAATACAAGTGTGTAAAGTCTGTCCATGAAATGAAATTACCTACTCACACTGACCACTGGAAAATATTATAATTCTGGAAGGCTGGTTTATTTTGATGTCTTCCTTCATGATAAAACTTCTTGTATATTAAAACGAACAACCAACCAACCCAAACACCCCCCCATGCTTTTCAATGCACCTTTTCTCATTAAGACAAATTATTTTTTTAAAATACCATGACTTGCCACTACAGTTTTGCCAGCCTGTTTAGAATTGGGTTTTGATCTCTTTATAAAATAAACTGCTATTCCGTCTCTTAGAGCTTTTTGTTTGTAAGTGGAAAGAACGCTCTTTGGCAGATCTCTCTTCAAGTTCATTGAAAAGATGTAGTTAACAGGAAATACACAACCACAAGGGCTCCAGTAAATTCTACCTCCAGTTGTTATGTAGCTTCACCTAATGCTGTGAGCCTGGTGCTCTGAATGCCCACACAAGGGACAGTGGGAAGGGGCAGGTCAGGCACACAGCTTTGCTGGGCGGCTCTGCAAAGCACAGGATCAATTTCTCAGGTTCCTGTCACTTTTAGAACATATTTGTTAGGCAGATAATTGAACTGGCTTTTATTGGGTGCATGATGACAAACTTTTCACAATGCCTTTGTGAAGGGGGAATAGCTTGCATGTCCATAAGAATACTCCTTCATCCTTTCTACTTTATTCACTTCCTAAATAAAAACAAACCAAACTGAAATGAAAAGATTTTTGTATTTAATGATACTATCTTTAAATTTAAAGTGAAACTTACCTGGTGCTTTTTCTTTTCATACTTAGGAGGGTCCTTTTTGACGTTTGTCAGAGGCACTTTATTGGCAGCTACGAGGTCTCAAGTCATGCATTCAGAAAGTAAAAATTGGGTGTTGAGAACAGCTGCCATTGCAGAGCTGTTTGTGCTTTCCCACTGACCTACCTTTAATTGCAGCAAAGTCTTTACTGCACTCACATCTGCTGTAAACCAGGACCTTAATTTCAGCACCTGTTGTCTCACCAGCTTTGTCACATTTTGACAGCGTCCAAAATATACTCTGTGTTTTCCAAACAAAGATTCTACAATCTAAGACAAAGGACAGATAGAAGAGAGACATGTATAATGTAAAAACCCCAGCATAATTCAATTGCATCTATTTCACTTTTGACATTACCATGGTTAAAAACCCAAAACCCCTGGCTTCTTGCTGCAGCCACCAGTAGCTCTGGTTCCATGTTTTTCAGCTACTCCTTCCAGCCGCAATGAATAATTCTGTCATTCTATCAACAAGTTGTTGATACCACCAATAGAGATGTGTGGATTGCCTAGGCAAGCACAGGTAACAGGCTACCAGCAGCAGTGAGAACACAAACAGCTTTTTGATGCCCTTAAGTACTCATCACAAGAAAGCCCAACTCCTTTCAAAATTCAAAATGCACCTCAGATTTCAGTAGAACAGGATACATTCTGGAAATCAACTGAGGCTAAAAGATGAAAGGTTCTGCAGCTGTCATTATATATTTTGTGCATGATTTTTTTTACATTAAAAAAATATTTTCTCAGTAATCCCTAATTTCTTAACAAGGTGATGTGAATAGCTTTACCTCATTTGCCTGTAAATGTTTTGATTTACATACCTTCATAAATATGCATGCATATTAAATATAGTACATTATTTACCTAAATGAGCTTCTAGGTCTACCAAATATTTTCAATTAAAGGTACACATTTCTTCTGGAAGCAAAATACCCGTTTTGGGACATAAGCCGGTTTCTGTGCAGAGCACTCATTAGTCAGGAATTCCTTCTGCAGTTCCTTGCTCTGTGGTACCGTGGCATTTCTTTGGGCTGGATTTGCACCTTTGCACTCCTTTGCCTCATATTCATTGAAACCCATCATATCTGGTACCTTCCACTACTGCTCACTTTCTGGGAGCACTTCCCACAGAGGAGCAACACCCAACCGTACACAAGCTTGATCCTGAAGTGAATATAGGAAATTCTAGGACACTTCCAGGGGTCTCTCACAATCACTAATGAAAACTGCCATTTAGACGGTTTCCCCTAACGATCCCTTATCTATTTAACACACATTACCCCCTTCTGCTTCTCCTAACGTGATGCTGTGGATGTCTATGCCCCACTCCCTCTGGAGAAGGGCTGTGGCTGGCATCATTGCAGCTCCTTCATGGTGTAGGAACCGAGGGGGCACAGGATAGTGGGGCACAGCCTGACAGCCTTTACATTGAACTGCTTCTATTGAGCACAGCATTTCAAACTACTTCCTCAGACTCGCAAATTAGTACAACATGATGCTGGCATACCAAAAAAACAATGCCTTAGCTTGCTTTGGCTTTTGTATAGATGAGAAAAATGTCACATTCCTCAAGTGTGAGCCAATAGATTCTCACTCCACTCTGCATGTAACAATGCACAGTATTACACAGGCCCAGAAACTGGGTGTTACAAATAGGAGCAACTTCGCTGAACATCAAGAGTGGCAATTTCAAGAATTGAAAAGCCTGAGGGATCAATTCATTGTTAGAGAAAATGGGAATATGAAACAGGTAAATTTTATGTCTAGTTCCAGACATTATCTCTGGAGGATATCGGATGATTTCCATCCACAGCAGATGCATAAATCATCAAAAGTTAAAGTACTGGAAAATTGCTAACCCATCCAGTCACTTTAATGTGTTCTGCCCTGCTTTGAACAAGGCTGCAGATCTGACAGCAGATCTCTCTGTGGCTTTCTACCCCAGTTTAACGAGTTTAGCAAAAAATACATTCCTGTAATTAATTTCTACTGTGGGAAAAATAAAAATCTCTGCACTAGACAAAACTTGGTCCTCTGCTAGGACAAAAGTAAAATTGAGGAACTCTGATCATTTTTTAAGGAGCATAAGTTCTGCAGATTACAGTTTGTTATTATTTGGGTGTTAACAATTTTGTGCTGAGATTTCCTTGGCTAAGGTATTTAATTTATTTAACTTATGTAGAGGTCAGTCTCACTCCCACTGTTTTCAGAGAACAGCACTAAGCCAGAATCCACCTCTTTCAGAAAACAGCTAAAACACTTCCAAGAAATTTGTTAATTGGATCAGTTCCAACTTTAAGACCATGAAAAGTAATTCAACTAAAAGTTACAGTTCAGTTAATTATCATCACCTTTTTTTTTTCCCTTTTGACTTTGCAGTGCTTTTGATAATATGTCTGGAGAAAGATTAGGAAAAGTTATTACTTGACAGTAACTTCCTGATTGCAATAAATTAACTCCAAACCAGGAGAAGAAATACACAGATTTAAAAAAAAGCTTTCGCCCTCTGAAGCATCTTCTTCTGAAACTTTGGTATTTTGGATTTCATTATAGTAAGCTAAAAATCAGTTCTTGGTATCAAGCTGCCACCTGTGTTAGATGAAAAAATCCTTGCAGGACTACCTGTAAGAGCCAGAGGAAGAAGTGAAAGCATGTGTGACACAAGGCAAATCCTATGGAATATCCTCAGCTGACCAAGGACATCCAAGTAACTTGGACTCTTTCCTGGGCATAAATTTGCCAAGAGGGCTTTCTGAGAGGTGGATGATAGCACAACCTCTTGTGTTAGCACAATCCTTGCTTTCCAAGAGTGAAAATAAAAGTTATTACTATACCAGCATAGGGGAAGCACTTAAGCTATGCCTTCCATCAACACCAGAAGCACAATCCTATGCATTTTGTTGACTTTGGCAATCTGGGAAGATAAACACACTGACCACCTTAAAAATTTTACCCTGAAATGATAGCACTTAAACACAGAGCAAAAACTTCTATTGGCATTATGTAATTCCTTTGACAAAGAAAGGACTGTAAAGTCTGAAAGTCTCATCAATAACACTCAAGTACATATAAACAGACCCATACCAGGTTCAATTCACCACAGGAAGGAAAAGATTCTCATACAGAAAAAATAATTACATGGTGCAAATCAAACTTGTGAGATGAAACACATGACAAACTCCAAAGAAACCATTGTTTAGAATATGCCTGAGGACATATTGAAAAGGCTGTGGGAAAGGAGGCTGCCAGTTTAAGCCAAAGACAGACATAGCTGTCTGGTAAAACTAAATAGTGCAATTAAAGGGTTAACCATTAAAGCCTTCTGTCTCATCAGAAAACAGATATTTTATTCAGCACCACTCATTGAACAACATTTATTTGTAATACATGAGAAATGCTACCAAGAGTGACACCACCAGGAGACATTTGAAGACATCAGATACACAGCAGAGTATTTTTTTAGTTCCTTTAAATAGGACATACCTTCAACCAAGAATGTTTGGTGTTCAGCATATGATGCTTAATGGTGGCTTTCATTCCAATGGATAGATGATTGACCAGTCACTGTGGGCTTGAACAAGCATCATGATGAGGTTTATTTTCACCTGTAAACATTGCTCAAAGCACCTGTCAGCACAACTATAGATTTGAACATAGAAGTGGAAAGTGTTAATGAAAACAAGAAATTGAAGCTGCCTTTACACGTATCCCCTACCCTCTTTCTTGAATGAAGATTTTGCCCATGCCAAGGAAGTTGCTTTGGATCAGGTGATACTTCAGTTAAAGGATGATAATGAACCATCAGCAAGATTTGACAGGCTAGAGGCTGGGTAGGGGATCACATATCCATAAGAGTGTTATGAACTCAGAAGGTCCAGAGCTGATACAGAATCTGTGCAACACCCAAAGCAACACTCTGTCTTTGCATATTATAAAGCTAATGGATTCAAAAAAGAAACAAATAAACGAACAAAAAACCTCAAACACAAAAAACCAGAACCCCAAAACCCCAATCTATTGAAATAAAGAATTGTTGAAATTAAGAATTTCATGTCAACGAGGATAATTTATAGCAAAGAATATAGAAGGCATTCACCAAATAAGCCCTTTACCAAAATAACCTTTATATAACTTGAAATAACAAATGACTGCCAAAAAATAAGGCTGCATATTAAAAAAAAAAAAGTGAAGAATTTGGTACGAACCAGTCAAAATGTGAGAGCTCTTAGTGAAACAACAGAAACTTTGTTGGTGATGTCTGATGAACTACAGAGGTACTAATGAGTACGAAAAGTCAGGCATTGTAACATCTTGGAAAAAAGGTATGGCCAAAAATTCAACCTGGCTCACTGAGAAGGGAAATTAAAAAGGCAAATAAAAAGAAATGTAAGTAATATTTACAGTGTGAAAAGATTGTCAACTTCTCTTCCACTGTATCAATGCATTTTGTCTCCTTTTGAACTCAAACCAGGGACATATCACTATTAGAAGTGGCCGTTCCTCCTTTTAATTTGTCCACAGCAGTCTCCCATTAAACACTATATTGTGTAGGATGAAGAAAAGTTACTAAAAATGGAGAGGAAGGAGAGGAGGAATGGGGAAATTTACCTTATGCAAATGAAGTTTAAAGCAATTCAAATTATTAAAATAAAATTAAAATGTATTTTAGAACTCAGTATTGGAAAAAAAAATCAAGACATCACAGTTATTTTCAAACATTCTTGACAGGAGATTTTCAAACCAGGGGCTTTGATCTGACAGAAACTTGACAAAATAGTGACAGAGAAAGGAGAAGTGTGGCAATGGACTGACAAGGAATGCTTTCATCAGACTGCTTGATAAAATAGGATTATAACCTGTTTTACCTGCCCTTCCTCCCCCAGTACTGAATGCTGATCTGACACTTTAATCCTGAAACGAAGTTTCTCCTGTTACAGGAAATGTTCAGTATAACCTGGCCTTCTGGGGCAGTCTGAGGTCCAAGTGTGCAATGAACACACATTGTGTGGGAGCCCTGGATTCTGTGAACCCGACAGCAGGGAATGGTCTCCTGGCTGCTGACCAACACCAAGGGCTGCCCTGGATCTTCAGCCTTGGCAGTTTAAATTCATCATTTCACACCAGGGGACAAATGTAACAACCAAGTCAACTCCAAATATTCGTTCAAGCTTGAAATGCAGAGTAATCAGATAAATGCACTACAGCAATTAAGACTGGGAAGACTAAAATACAGCTAAAGAGAAGAGTTTGAAATTGCTTATTAGAATCATATCCAACTTCATGGGATAACTTTAACAAAATCTTACACAAACATTACAATAAGACAGTTTTGAAGACCTGTTTAACTGAGTCATCTCTGAAGTCCTGGAGAAAATAATTCAGGTCCACTACATTTTTGAGTATTACAAAGTTTACACGAGAGTGTTTAAAGATTAAAAATATTTTATTTACACTTTTCTTTATACACATTTTATACATTTTTTTCAGTTTGAAACCCAAACAGAGCACATATGCAAGTCTGAGCATACTGCATCCATAGCAAGGGAAAATTACTTTCTGCCAAAAAAAAAAAAAAAAAGACAAGAAAAAATGCTTTAAAACAGTTAAAAAGAGGCAATTCTTAAATTATTTATAGAAGTTTATAGCAGCCCTAAGGTAATCATTTGACAGTTAATCCGAATGTATATATGAGGTCATATACATATAATTTTAATTTTCTATAGGAAAAGTATTTCCAATTGCTAGACACAAACACAGTACAGTTTGAAAATAAGTTTTCCTGTTACCTTATCAAATACATTCTTTTCAATACAAACAATCTGATATTGTACACTGGAATTGTGGGATATTATACTGGAATTGCAATCTCCAGCATATAATAATTTATTTTAAAAAGATCTACAAAAATAACAATATATAGGGAAAATATTTAAAATAAAAACATAATTGACTCTTCCCTTCACCTGCTCCAACACTGACAGAAAAGTTAGGTGGGTCCCACTGAGGTAATAAAAGCCTCCCTAAATATAGCTAACTTTACAGTCCTACAGAGCATTTCATTTCCTAACTTACAGTAAGATTTTTCTACCACAGCCATAAATAAAAACTATCTGCAAATAGAAATTATTTTCCCCTAGCTACCAACTAAATATTAATCCAAGGGTATTTAAAATTGATTTTTGAAAGCTATTTTTAAAAGATTACATAAATTGAACTTAGAGAAGTGTAAAAAAATTAGTAGAGGGACACACAGGAAAGCTGTGCTCAAAACAAATTAGTTTTTCTGCCACCTGCCACATACAACTATGTTTTATGAAGTTTACCCACACAAATGGAAATTTTCAAGTTACTTACCAACTTTCAAAAATAGAATACAGATGCAAAAGTAGTCATTAGTATTTATTTTAAGCAGCTTTAAATTGTTTAACAAACATGAAAATCTCAGAATGTTAGCTACAGGACACCAGCAAGCTCTGTTTAAATAGATGATGTGTTTTCCAGTTATGTTCTTTCCCACTCTCCTTCAGTAAACTCTGCCACATGTGACACATGCTTATTTCAAGTAACTTCACCACCTATATATATTTTTATTAGCAGGAGAGCGGGAGGGATGTTTTCTCTGATGGCCCCAACCCTATAAACTCTTAAGCAGAAGCTTAGTAACACCTGTACTTACATGTTTTCCTTTAATTACCTTACAGTTTTCTGTTTCTTTGTATTGGACTATTCACATATGTGAAGTCCACATCTGAAGTGTTAAAAGAATTTGGGGCCCAATTCACTATTTATTTTAAGAAAAAGTATATTAAAAGGCAAAATACCTCTACAAATCCAACTCCTTTCAAAAAGCCTTTGACATATGCAAGCTGACACAAACTAGCAGTTTAAAGAACTGCTAGTGTCTCCCCACAATGCCTACCCTCCCTTTGCTAAAGAATGGACATAATGAGTTAAGCAATCGGGTTTCTTAGATCAGTTTGAATTTGCACCTGCTGAATTTTTTGTTTCCTGAGTGTCAAGTGAAGCTTCCCCCCTGACACAAGTAGTTACCGTTATTATCAGCATGAGCAAATGCAGCACTTGGGATTCTAAGGCAGGAGGGCCTCAAGAATATCTAGCTGCAAATCTCAGGAAGCAGAGAAAACTTACAGTCAAACCCTCAGAGCTAGTTCTAACAGGACTGCTACCATACTGCAGGAAGTAGGGCATCCACAGTTTTCAAAAGAAAGCAACATAAAAGCAGATTGCCAGGTAGCTCATATGCTGCCACTTGCTAACAGTGCTTTCTGAAACAGCAGGACCTCTGTAAAACCAAGGTCTGCCTTCTTCCAGCTGAATTTGCTAGCTGATACCTCCCACACTGAAACTATCAACACTTCGTGGTAGAAAGTGAGCTATTTTTTCCCTTATGCAGTATTTATAAAAATAAAAAAAAAAAATCTGCCCCCTAAAAACAGAACTAGGAACACGTGAAATGGGAAGTGGCAGTATTCAGTCCCTTTACAGGAACACTGTGCTTTTTGTCCATTGTCTTGTTTGAAAAGAAAATTTCCTCCTGAAGTTGGTTGGTAAATTAAGGAATGAAGCTGATACATTTTTTCTATGCATCATAGATGTGAAAAAAAACCCCTAGATTGTAACTCACTATGTCCACCTTTTTAAAAAAAGGCAAGTACATTTGCTTTTCAAAGCAAGTCATACGTTGAATTTTAAATATGTGGGTAACATTAGATTTGCTGGTATTCCATTATAGGATGGGAATAGGAGAACCTCCCCAAATCTAATAACCAAACATCATAACTTACCTTTTCCTTGACAAATGAGAGGCATTTAAATGTTTTTTGAAACATATCTTAATCTGACCATAATGTTCAAAATTTGATAGCAATAGGCAATTCTTATTAGCCATCTTAGGTTTGTCCCTATTAAAGTACTAAATTATCTGGAGTTAAATACTAAGAGCAAACATAAAAAAATATTTCAATTAAAAAAATCCTTCCAAGTAACCAAAGTAACTGTCTCAAAAGTTCCATTGCAGTATCAAAGAGAACAGAAGCTAATTTTTCTATTTCAGGTCTGAAACAATGAAAGCACAGTAGATATGTAAATAGACAAAACATTCTCACATATCCCCACCATTCTAATCCCAAGCAAATTCCAACCATCCCTAATGCTGGAAAGGTTACAGCCAGCCTCTCAATGGAGACATAGCTTCAGGGAAGCTGAAACCAACAGTTCAATTGTAATTTCACAGAACAATTAGTACTACAATCCTGAACAAGATCTTTCAGAACTGGGCACCTGAAGATAAATATGAGCTTAAAAGCAGAGCACCAAACCCAATCTGGTTCTTAATTTTTCAAGTGTCAGCACTCACCAATGACTTTAGTGGCAGGTGCTGAGTGCACAGAGCCTCAGAAGGCGCTTAAATGCAGACTCAAAAATGTAACGTGAGCCACCCCTATCCTCACCATTACTTTTAATGAAGTCTTGGCCATGTGTCTAAGACATCTGACCCCTGAACACCAGATATCCAGAGCCAAGGCTGCTCCCCACACTGGCACTGGCCCCACATAAAGTGAAGTACTCTACTCTGTGTACCACGCCCTTGACAGCCGCCTCACACAGGATCAGCTTGCTGCCCCATTGAGAAATGAGCTGGTGACAAAAAAAACCCAAACAAAAAAACCCCCAAAAAACCCCAAACACAAACAAACAAAAACAAAACAAAACACACACGCACACCCCCCAACAAACAAAACCAACCTTGATTTTTTTTTTCTCTTGTGCCCTAATATTCCATGAACTAAGAACAGTCAGCAGAGAGCTTGCACCTACCAGAGTCAGTTTATCTCTCCCCATGTAGGGTGATGTACACACAAGTCTCACAGTGAAACTGAGGTTTTAGTGTAAGCCACATTTGCTTTAAATTAGGCTATCAAGAAAGTAAATTAGACTTCTAATTGGTAAACTGAAGTCTTATTAAAAAAGACAAATTTAGCTGCAAACTAGTTTGCATCAGAAGGCTGAATATCAGTATTTGGTCCAGTCTCTTCTGGTGTAAATAACTTATCACTACAGCTATGATGGCAAACATTCCCTCTTTCTTTTAAAACATATGAAAATACTTGACTAATAAATCATTTCTAACAATAAACAAGCCCTAAAAATCTGCTGACTTGCCATATAGCTCCAAACACTCCCATTTCAACCCAGAACATAATTCCTACAAAGATACTGGAACACAATATAAGAAGTTGTACACATTGGTTTTTAACTGCTATTATTTCAAACTTCATTTACACAAATAGGTGTTATTTTTAACATGGAAAATTTAGGGTGATTTTGGTCCCTTTATAAGTGCATTCTTTTGAATCTCCCTGAGTACTGTACATTCCTTTTCTACAGTGAATTCTGACTGGAAGATGCTGAATAAAGTGGTTTTGCATTGCTGCATATAAAGTAAAGTCTATTGCTTAAAATGAAACACAGCAGCATAAGATTTTACAAAATATGCAGCTCATGTTTCAGCATCTGAACTACATGCAAGCCTTCAGCTTCCCCAGATCTCTCCTTTGGGTTCTAGAAGTGGCTAATTTATATCCACAAAGATAGTCAAAATGCAGTTACTGTTATTATTTGTGTCTTGGCAGATAATTCTTACCAATCTGCTGTCATTTATATCTGCAAGTTAACACAATGGAATAGCCAAAGCCCTCTTGGACCAGCCATCTCTATTCAGGCACTCCAAGGACAGTAGCCATAATTGTGTAGGTTTTTATAAAGGAAACCGAAATTATACTAACATACCAATCACCTAACTCCACATTTTCAAAACATAGTAGTTCTTAACAGTTAATAATTAAATAATAAAAAGATTATACCACTTCAATATGAGCACTCATATTGACATGTGAGTATAAGCAAAATATTGACAATAATCTGTAGCATATCCAGTATCCAGTTCCAAAAATAACTGTGGGTTGCAGCAGCGTTGAGCAAAGCGTCAATTTGCTTATTGACGCTTTCTATTTTAACAAAAAAAGAAAACTGGGCAGCAAATCGAAACCAAAAAGAAACTCAGGTAAAATGAGTTTACTTTTTAGAAAATAATTTATAAAATAACAAATAACCAACAGTTCATTATATAGCAACAATATAAAGAGCTTAAGATTACTGAATCAATCAGTATATACTAAAGATAAGATACTTTGATACCAAATGATGCTTCCAGTTTCACTGAAGAACTTTGAATTATTTAGCTCATGAAAGAATACCTTAAATTCAACAGATATGGCTGAATCTGTGCACTAGTTAAAATATAATATTGTAACTGCACATAAAAAGATGCATTTATATACAGTTTTTACAGTGTATGCACATGTGTGTACACATTTTTTTACTCACCAACAAACACAACACAGACAATAGAAGGCAGCATAGAAAGAGTGTTTTGGATATAAAAATGCTTTGTTTTCAATTTAGTAGAAAATGTGTAATTTGCATTTTGGCAGACTTACTGGTACAACTCTACAAAACCATGAAAAGGGTCATGCAAAAGGGTTAAAATTCTTCTCCATCGTAAATAAGGGAAAACAAAATGCCTAGTAGTTTTACGAGTATTTTGCAGTGAATGGGAAAAGCATCTAAAAGACAACATAAAATACAGACATGGTTTGGTTTTGTTACTTTATACCTGGTTGCACCCAAGTACAGGTGATAAACTGTATTTTGATGCTCAATAAAAAATGCAAATAACATCTTTCTTCTCTTCCTTTCACAAATATTTTGTCAAACCCAACTTATTTCAAAAGCATAGTGGTATAATGGCCATTAAAAAAAAGAATACATTGTGGACATAAAACATTACAAAAAAAAAAAAAAAGCAGACTCAAAAATATATTTTTTCCTCAAACTTACAATTATGTTTGTTTGTTTAAAAAAAACCAAAACAACAAAGCTTTCACAAGTTCAGACCAACTATCACCTTTTCTAATAAACTTGGTAAGTACACTCCCCATACATCCTGTTTCTCTTGAGCATTTAGCCACTGTTCTTATACACAAGGAAACATCCCTGCAGGAATTCAACTGGTTTGTAATTTTTTCCAACAAATTAGTATAGCTCTTTTGTATTTTATTGGGTTGTTCATTCTGTTTTAGCTGCAACGTCTAACATGCTCCAAAACATACTCAGGAAAGTGCAGGCTGCAGACCTGTAAGCCATCCAGCTTGCACGGCATCCTTGGATATTCATCTTCTTTCCATTTGTTTTCCTCCGGGTCAAAAGTGAGAATTGAATCACTGTAATGACCATTGTAACAAAGGCCTCCAAGAACCATTATCTGTTTGTCCAGAACAGCTACACCATGACCACTCCTACCTATTGGCATAGAAGCCAATATAGTCCATTGATCAGTATCGGGGTCATAAACCTCTGTAGATGGGCATCCTTGAGATTCAAAGGAGGCTCTCAGGATCACACAGACACCACCAAAGACATAAAGCTTACCATTATAAGAAATCATTTTGTGAAAGCATCTTGCATAATTCATTTTGCATTTGTTCTCCCAACAGTTAGTGACCACTTGAGTTCTCCGTGTTCGCTGCTCTACTGTCCCTTCTTTACTGGGATCAAACACACACACTTGCTTAGAAGTTGAAGATGATGTGATTCCACCAGTGATATACAACTTGTTACCAAGCACAGTCCCTTCATGTCCGTACTTATTGACTGGATAGGGATCCACAAATTCCCATTTATCTTCGGTAATATCGTACCGTTCAGTTGAGTAAAACGTTTCGTCCCTGGTTCTCCCAGCCACTGCATAAACATACCTGCCAATCACTCCAACAGCAAACTCAGAACGTGGCACAGACATGTCTGCCATTCGTAACCAAGTGTTCTGTCTTGGGTCATATCTAAACACTTTGGATGAAGCATGGAACTCACCATCCGGCCCCAGTTCTTCCCCACCTAATAAGAACACGAAGTTATTTACAATGGCAAGGCAGTCTGGTCGTAAAGGTACTTGAGGACCCTCTAGTTCCCACCAGACCCTCGGTTTGTGCAAGAGAAGAATTTTACTGTTTACCATACTGTGTCCTATCATTCCTCTAAATACTGCAGTCTGGGGTTTGGCAGAACGAATTTTGTTCGATTTCATTTCCATCAAAGGCTGTTGGTGAACGCTATGAAAGTAATTCATGGCTTGGTCAACCTCATGTCGCAGCTGCCGGGAGTAGCGATAAAACTCTGATGTTTTTACCTATGAATACATTTAAAAGATATTAAAATTCTGACCAAGAGAAACAATCCAGAAAACCTAAATCACTATGTGTCATTAGAAGATTATTTTACTCTGTTTCATTCAGGCAATCTTGAGAGCAATTGCATTTATGCATGAAGGTTTAAACTGATGTATTGTTATCCAAAATCCAGAAGGCAATTTAGTGATTAAGAGCAGTGACTAACATTTTCAGCAGAATAATCACACGCAGAATTTATGCTGGAATTAGGCACAACTGAAATCTCCAAATCTAATAATCATTATTCCTTCTCCTCAAAAAAGCCTTTTCATCTTCTGCTTAATCCATAAAGTACCCAAATAAAAAATTCCATCATTTCCTGGGCTTCAAAGACACTCAACACACCCATTCTGTGGTTACCAAGGTCTACTCTAGTCTAGATTTTTTTTTTTGAATTCTCACAAATGAAGACTAGGCTCTGCTCACTGGGCTATTTAAATGCCATGGGGTGGGAAGGAAAAGTACCCAACTGCCTTCCTTCAGAACGTGGGCTTGCACAACCACTCATCACGATGACAAACTTATGGTTTCCCCTCTGTGAGTCTCTACATGTTAACACATGCCTTTAACACAAGAAGGAAACATCTACACCCATAATCCTTTGGTTGTGCATTTTTTGGCAAATTGCAGAGGTAGGTTTGAACTTCCACTTCCCAGGTGAGAGTTACAACCTAAGAGCCATCCCTGCTCAGTTTTACTGGAGTTATAGGCACAGGGGAAAATAAGAATTCCTTTCTGGGATCCTTCTACTATCTAAGCCAATTTAAGTGCCTGAGGCTGGTCCTGAGACCATTCCAAAATATATCCCTCCCTGTCTTGAGCATTTTAATTAATCTAGCCCAAGGCAGTCCTCAGCTTATTGTGGGAATCTCTTCAGAGGCCTCACTCTTCCTGTACAGTCTGGTGTAACACAGCATTCTGAATCAGACTTCTAAAACAAATAGAAACCTGCTAGATGTTGCCAAATCCACAAATCTTCCACCAGATCTGATCCTAAATCCCAGTTGCTTTCACATAAAATTGATTGCTTTCAAACAGTCTGAAAGCCTTAGTACTCCCCAGCTTCAATTCTTTTCAAATAAAGAAGCAATGCTCTGAAAAAAAATCTGGATCCACTCTGAAATTTCAAGTGACCATCCCGTAATATCAGGAGCTACTATTCTAAGTATTTTTTACCCCGCCTTCTCCTATCCTCTGTCCCAAAGAACAAATGCCTCAGGGGTGGTGGTATGAATTTTGATATATATGGAAATCAATTTGGAAATTAATCTTCTTTATACCTTGTGAATAAAGTAGCTGCTTGTTCCATGAGCACATACCATTAAAATTTTGTTAGCCATCTGTTAATCATCTCTTCCTTATGTAGTAATTAAGACATTCTGCTGTCAAAGGATGATTTTTTAAAAATCTTTTGAACTGTTATTGAACACAATTTTCACAGTTTGAGACAGTTTGAAATGCCAGATTTCAAAAAAAAAAAAAAAAAGCCAAATACTAACCTACTATTGTAAAGCAATGCATAGCTCAAGAGTGACAGTGACTTGATATTTTTATTTACACGTTTTCTTTCCTCCACTTTAATTTCAACAAGTTCAACTTATCTTTCTTTGAAAAAAAAGAGGATGGTCACACGCAGATCACATATATTATTTTTGCAGCCATGTCCAGCTTCTTTCTACTGTTTTTACCGGAAGTGATTTTGGAGCAAAAAGGTTTACTCAGGTATGATAGTTACAGAAAACCCACAGTAAGCCCAACTCTTCCGGGAACATAAGCTCTATTTTCTCGTTGCAAATAAAGAATATATCATGCAAAGATAAATCTACTCATATGGTATTTGTTAGAATAAACTCTATACCTTGCCTGACTGAAAAGACTGAACATAAATTACAGAAAATATGCTGGCAGGGAGAATCACAGCACAGAAAAATGGTAACATATAAAGGTTACAAAAAATTGAAAAGGTAGTTAAAATAACAAAGAATCATGGCTGGGTTCCTTTATCCTTATAAGGAACTTTCAAATTCTAAACCAGCAGGACTACTTCAGGTATTCCCAAACTGGGAATCCTCCCTGGAATAAAATAAAAATATAAATCATCTTTGTTCCACCTACATGCAGTTCAGGTTTGCTTGGCTAATTATGGCAGACCACACAATCAACATGCATACAATGTGAAACATACCAGTAAAGTCTGGCAGAGATGGGAAATGTTTTCCTTTCTCCCCCAACATTTAGAACTCTGCTATTAGATCTAGAAATTGGAATGCCAGCCAGGAACTGGAATTAAAATAAGCCTACAACCTCATCATTCTACTCCTTCACATAGCCTAAATCTCACTCCATGAGAGCATGCCAAAGAAAACAAGGAGTATCTCTTCCAGAGAGAGGCTCTCAAGACCAGGGAATCAATCTATTAGTTTATTACTGCTTATCTTGACAAAGGCACTCATGTCAAAGCAAAACCTCAAGCTCTTACCTCAAATGAAAAAGACATCAAAAATGCAACTCCCAGTTATTAACACCCCTCTGTGACTGAAGTTCATGGGGAAGGTTCAAGTTTGAAGAGCTGAACATGAAAATACACAAGCACTAGCAATTCTTACAATATGCCAAAAAAACAAAACAAGAGTGATCTATTACCTCACTTCTGGTAAGAAAAAGGTAGTTGGAACATTCCTAGACTTGGCTGTCGACAAAAAATATCCTTGTTTTTAGCCATCCACCTTTCACCAGCATAACCTCTGCCATAAGAGCAGTACCCCTCCTGAGGCTCAAATGATGGTCTAAGATGAATGCTAGGATATGCCTATAGAAAAGTACAGACTGCTCACACTTGATGCAAATGAAAACAAAGCAAATGTAGATCATTTGGTCACTTTCAGTCACACATTATGAAATGTTCCAGAACTATTTGAAGGCCCTGTTCAGTCCCTAGTAAGAAAAACCCTCTGCCTACACTTGCAAATAATTTTACAGTAACTTTCATTACTTTTGTATATAATCAAAAAAGAGAAGCATTAAAATGCAGGTAGTTTGGTATTTAAAACAACTCTAAGTTGTGAATGTCAGCAGATGACAGCCCATGGCCTTTCACAGGAATTTCTATCTGACACCCAAAACATGCAGAAAGAAAGCCCTCAGCTTTCCAAAGTAGGCTCTGCCACTACCTGTAAGTAGCAACAAGAAGGTGATAAGCAAATATCAAAGTGCTTATCAACAGACCAATTTTCCTCTAAAGTTCAAATGGAGAAGCTCTGGAAGGAATGTGTCCATAATTACCAACATTGAAACAGAACACACGGATTTTGGCAAAACAGATGGAAATGTACAGCAATTGTCACGAACCCTGAAGTGAAACAAATGTGCATTCCTAAAGAGTACATCATCTACTCTGAATTGATAAAAATACATTAATGCTTCAAAGCCTTTCTGAAGATTTTCTTTAAACTGTTCTGTTATCTCGCTGAAGGGTCTCAAAGGCAATTTAAGTTGGACTTCCTTATCAACCCCAGTCAGACTGTCAAGAAAGAATTTAATCCAAGCGCTAAAGCTTTGCTCATGTGATTTTTTTTATTTTTTTATTTTACGTTCTTTACATTCTTTCCAATTCTTTCTTTAATTTTCTGGAGAAAACCTTCTTAAAGAGGTTATGCTGGGACACAGCCTAATACAACAGTTTCCACAAGATCTCCAGAGATGGAGAATGGGAATTATCTCAATGTATGAACTACCAGTGGTTCACAGTCAGACTTTCAGCTACACAGACTGAGAACAGCATAAACAAAATCAATGCACTATTCCATAATAAAGATATAAAAATAATTAAAAACATCCACCTCTCTACTCACCCCCTAAGGCATCCCTCCAGTCACAGTAAATTTGGGCTTTAGTGCATTTTCTCTTCATTTTAAATCAGTGAAACACTGCATAAAAAATGCTGGCTTTCCAAATTAATGCAGTGATTAATCATTGCCTATTTTTCTGCTGCATTGAATGCATGCTTTTCTAGTTGTAGCAGCTATGGAAGTCTCCAAATCTTTCATTTATAATATAGGAAGAAGTAAAACAAAAAAATAAGCCATTATTTTCTAATTTGAAAAGTTATCCCCACAAAAGACCAGCTGTGTCCTACATGACATTCATCAACTTTCCTCCTCCCCAAACCCAATTACATTAATTATAAGCTGCAGGAAAAGCAACGAAATGCAAGGTAAATGTTCTGTAACACATTTGACCTCAGTACAACCATTTACAGCTACTGCTCTGTTTGTATTCTTTTTACTTCGGTTTATAAGAAAAAGCTTTCAAAACTAGAAAGGCTTCTTTTGAACTGCCCAAACTAAACAGCTATTATTTGTGCATCTGGTAACTAAATTTTAGTATTTTATTACAAGGGGTGGATATTAACTTGCTTCCTTCTGTAGAACTGGTAAAAAAACCCCAAAGACAAAACCAAAAAAAAAAAAAAATCTTGATGGCTCATAATGTCGCTTTATCACCTCTAGTCACGTAAACAAAGAACTGTTTTAAAGATTCTAACTTATTGTGCTTAAGTTTTCTAAGCCTGCCAATTCTGAATACGTGATGAACTCAAACTCAGCTACTAGGAGTACAGAAGCAATACTCCACTTTTCCAATGAATGTGGCATCTGTATCACACTTCCAAAGACCAAATTCTTACTCCAAAAGAAACCCCAAACTTATTTTAATAGAGATTAACTGGAATCAAAACTAAAGATCCATTAACTCCACAACAAGGATCCTTATTATTTTCACATCTACTTATCTCTGGCCATATTCTAATCACAATTATAAGCAGGTATGAGAACTGCTCAGTACCAGTGAAGGGCTATTCTGCAAGAATAGAAATCACTTAAGTGTTCTCAGCCTAACCACAGGAAGGCACAGCCTCTGTGCAGCAAGGACAATGCCCTCAAATTGATTACTCAGCTGTTCCTTCTTAAAAACCGGAAAGAGAAATTGTCAAAGTCAAGATGGAATCTAACACAATCTAATCTCTCAAATCAGAGTGGAGTCAATAATCTATATGCCACAATTAAGAAGCTCAGCACGCAATAAATATTGCTAGCAAATCTATTCAAATCAACAGTAACCTTAACACCCAAAAATATTAAACACAGCACCTTTATTTACAGTAAGAGAGGCCCCTATCTTCACCCACACTTCTTACTCTATGCTTTGCTTCAAACAAAGTTGTGTAAGTAGATACATATGTACTACTAGGCATGGAGGGAAATGGGGAAAAAAATTCAACACATTTATGGAAGGTAAAGTCACAGTAACATAAAATTACGATGACATTTTCTCAAAAATTACTATTTTCTACAAACAGGTCAGCAGATATTCAAAGGTAAGTGCTATTCATCCTACCTCTACAGCAGAAGCTAATGAACCTAGACATTAGTAAATTTTTTATTTAAGCTGGCAATTAATAAATCAGCATGGGCTAGTCATAACAAACCTTACAGACTGGACATAAAAAAATCCTGGGTTTTCAGGACAGAGATTTTGAAGCAACATTTCAATCTGAGTAGTACACAGAAACTAAATGGAGCTTAAAAAATGTATTTCAGGGAAATCATTACATGGTTGCCTCCAGTAACACAAAGATTAACTCAGTGATCCAGGTGAAAGGCACTCCAGGTTCTATTTCCAAACTTCCTCAAGACTTTCAGAACCATGGATGTGTTTCTTAAAAAAGGAAAGCACAACATGGATAGTGAAACTTGTGCTTTCCCCCAAACACTTTGCCTTTACTTTCTAACTATTCCCAAATGCTTACTTGATTTATCTTAGCATTTTCTCCCATACATCTGCATGTACTTTAAAGGCTAATGAATAAAAGGAGTACCTACTCATAGTTCAGAAGCCACTCTTCCCAGGACAGTTTGCAGTAAGCAAACATGCTGTATCTTCACTTGTGTACTCTAAATGGACATCAGCCTCCAAGTATTAATCTAGACTTGCTGATTTAATTTTTAAATTGTACACTTCTCAAAAAAAATGATGTAAGGAACAAAATGCCTTAAGAGGGCAAAAGTGTCCTTACCATAACTTGCAAAGTTAAGTTATATAAGTCATTTATATCCTACAGTGACAGGCATCTGAGAAATGTGTATTAGAAAGATTACACAAAAGTACATGACAAGCCAGCCAGTATATAGCAAATACAGAGTTTGGTGAACTAGAAGAGTCAACCTCAGACTGTATTTGGTACATTCATGCATTTAGTATGTGCTGGCTTCAGGAAAAGGGTGGATTCTCTTTGTGCATCTCCAAAAAAGGGAGTTTTACCACTATTTCCCCATTCTACGCAGAAAAGAAAGAGGCTCTCCCTCAATTACTGCCAGAACAGTGAACAGACATGCTCTTTAATTAAAAAAATAAAGTGTTCTATATTCTGATGTTGGCTCCAACTGCAGTTGTCCTTTGTCACTTGTCCTGCTGCATAACTTAATACTCTCTAGCCAGGGTAGAATACAAATGCATTCCGAGCTGCAGTAAAAAATTACATAATTAGCTCTGCTTCCCTCTGCTGAGCTGCCACACTCCATAACCTGCACTGGCTTTTCTCTGCTCCCACATACAATTAACAGAAAGGGTATTGCCAGATAAAGCTTATGAATATCACCTCATGTTATAACCTAGTATGCTGAAAACAACTCCTCCCCTGAAGCTGTACCTATTGGGCCACGTGGCAGGTGTCAAGTTAAAACATGAGAAGCACTGCATGCAGGATTTATAGCAACAATATCAAAATAAACTCCAGAAGTTATGCCCAAATATAATGCTGAAGACGAACATACACTTACAGAAATTTAAGTGAAGACAGCTTGATGCTTGAGCTTGCATCCCCAAAACTCAAACAGCTGAAGCAGACTCACACAAATCCTGCCTTATTAGATTAACCTCAAAAAAATGTTGTGAATTCTGTAGGTTTTTATTACTGAAGGGCTTAAATGATGTAATAATATGGCAGAAGCGCTATTTAAAACAAGAAACTACACAGTATCCTGCAAAGTTCAGTTCTTACTAGTTAAAAATGTTTTAACCCAATACAAACATTACACTAGTGTTCTAAAATATGTTTAGGTATTTATTTTGTTTATGACTATAGTCCAATATAGCATCATAAATATATTTTATGTATTATTACTTCCTACACTCAGTAGGAAAAAAGAGGGGAAAAAAAAAAAGAAAAAAATCCAAAATATAAAAACTCACTAGTCTAAAGTAATTAATAGCTCTTATGATCTGAAATACAAATAAGAATTACTGCTTGGATAATCCAGTGGCCTTTAAAACCACCAAAACCAATACAATTTTATCTGTATACTCACTAGATACTACAGTAAAAATATATGGGAGATTAATTTGTAAGAAGCAGAACAAAAACATGGGGTCTGAAATCCTATTAATTTGCTGAGAGGTGAAAAATACAGAAGTTCAAGTTGTAAATTCAAGTTATAACACAAAATTAACATTGTTAAAACAGCACAGATCAAATAATTCCTAGCCTGAACAGTGTTGCTGGCCTGTAAGAGAACTGCTTACAAAGAATTGCAATCCTCTACTGTTAACAAATATTTGGAGATTCTCGAGAACTAGAAAATTTGTCTGTTCTTCAATAGAAGAGTAGAAAAGGCAAGTTCTCTTTTAACTCATACTACACAAAATGAAAGTTGAACTATAAGATCGCCTGTTACAGCGTCCTCTGCTATTTAAAGAAAATAATTACATTGGATACCATCAATAATTTTTGATTGTATTATGTCTTGTGTACAGCTAAGTGTATCTGTAGCTTTGCAGGATCAGGGCTTACTGCTAACTGCTATGTAATAGCACAAGCACTGAAGATAAAACAAGACTTAAGTGCAGATGCTACTTTTCATTTGTAAATAATCTTCCCCTGTACTTGAACCACGTAAGATCAACAGTCACTATTTTTGATTATATTAATAACAATCATCATAACATACACCCTACATATTATGTGCAGGTCTAAAGCCTCTGGAAAGCAAGCAGCAACTTGTGGAAAACAGTTAAGAACGTTTGAAATCAAACTAGACACAAGCAACCTTATTTGAAAAAGTCTTTTCCATATAAACATGTACTGCAAACATACCTGTTCTCCAGCCACTGCAGGTTTTATTGTCTAATAACCAAAGACAACACTTCTAGATGTTTGCCTTCTATGCTTTTCTTTATTAGAGAAATAAATGCTATCATTTTGTTCCTTCTCATAGCTTCCAGAATCTTACCTATTTAATGGCATGCTGCCCTAGCTAAATGATGAATCCTGCCTATTGCTTTTCAAATGCACCAACCTTCTCAAAAACACTGGATGGTGTCATCAAACAAAACCTGATGTTCTGAATGATGGTGTCCGTATGTCTCCAGCGTCTTCTATCATGGCGTAGCCAGGCCTGAACAGCTTCATACAGCTCTATCTCTGGAAACCTGCTCAGATGATCATTATCCAAGTAAGACATGAGCTTCTCAAAGCTCAGATATGAAAGAAAGTCAGGTCTGGACATGAGTGGCACAAAATTCTCTAGCAGAAAGGAATCCAATTTTTCCCTGACTCCTTCGATGTTTACACCAAAATCATCCAGAAGTCTCATAATTTCTGCACAGTTTTCTAAGCAGATTTTAGCTAAGAGAAAAGAGCAGCAAAACTTTACCACCTCTATAAGCTGGACATACATGGCAGCCTGAAGGATTTCATGAACAGTGTTCATACTCAGTTCAATTGTTCCATAGTACATGAATTGTAGGACATGACTGAAGCCTGTAGCTGTCAGACCTTTCAAATGGATTTTGTCCTGATCTCGTTCTCGCATGTCTGCTGTGAACATAATCCTGAAGTAATCACTCTGGGTGGCAAGCAGTGCTTTATGGGCCTGAAATTGGTGGTCTTCAATGACAAGTGTGACATCAAGAAGCAATCCCTCCTCATACAGTGCTCTGAATCCTGCAGAGACACTGGTGTCATGGATGGAGGAGCTAAACCCTTCCACGTCCCCTGCCATGAATCACCTGGGGGGAAGAAAAAAAAATAAATAAAAATAAAAATAAATCATAATTTCTAGTAACATATTACAAGCCCTTCCTGACCAGATAAATCCTAACTGAGATTGCTTTGATTAGGACTTTAAAGTCTTCACCACGCTTTCTGTTCTCCCTCCAGCTGAAAAATCAACTGAGGAAACAACTTAAAACACAAACTTTAAATATTTCTCCCCAAACCAAATATTCTAATTTCAAAGACAGGGTAATGAACAAAAATAATTATGCAATACTGCCAAAATTATTCCTTACTCCAAGTTAATTCATGGTCATGTAATGAACCAAAAAGGTTGTCATGGTTTTTTTCCTCTCCTCCCTTCAATCTTTCTAAAGAATTTCTCTCAGGGGAGCAATAAAACACCCACTCTTGAATATCAGAAGTCTCAAAAAGGAAGCCAAACTTCCTTAACCTCAGAAACAAGCTTCAGTAGATCTGTACATGGTATGATCTAAAAAAAAAAAACATTTATTGTGTTTTAAAATCTATGTCAATTTACTCAAAATTTATTTGTAGGAAATGAACATTTTCACAAATACTATTTGAGATTGTACTTCATTTCTCCTGTAAAAACACAGTCCCATCATGTTCCCCACAATTTCTTACTACAGTGATTCATATTAAGTTATGAGATTTATGAAGTGCAAAATACTAAGGCAACAGAAGCAATGGCAAGAATAGCTCACAAAAAATAATATTCTGTGTAGTGGGCTTAGTGAAGCTTAATTGATCATTAAGCATTTGCAGAAAAAGTGTTACTTATATGCAAGCTATAATTAAACTGCAAATAAACCAAAAAAATCTAGAACTAGCAGGATCCTACCCTGTAAAAGTCAATTCAATAATCAAAATAAAAACCTATTCAAAATCCAGAAATTTCTCAAAATGTTGCTCAACTTCCTTGGGTTTAGGTAGGGTGAAGTTGCACAACACAGCTTGAAGCAATTAACAATCCATCAAAGGACCACAGCACACTGTATTCTCCTTCTCTGTTGCATTCCAGGACTGAGCTCCTGCTGCCTACTTTGAGCCATTTTTGGGGCTCACTTGGCTTCTCCAAAAAGTCAGTTCAACTCATAAACATTACTAAAAAATAAACTAAGAGCAGGGAGGGACAGACGTGAAAAAGACACATGACACAAACATGACAACCCCCACTCCCCAGCACACACAAAACCTCAAAACTAGGAATCTTTCTGCTTCCCACTGAGCTGTCTTCTGACTTAACACTATGGAGTTTAGCACAAGAACCACCAACCTGATGCAGAGGGCAGGACACATACTTGTGCAGGAAGAGAGAAAAGAGCAACAACTTCCCTATTTGGTATTCATTTACTATTAGAATCCAGCTATTTTTGTTCCACTTCATCCCACCTTAAATTACGCTTTAACTTTCCCTCGGATATTTGCTGCATTTAACTCTGAATTTTCTGTAACAAATAAAGCTAATAATGTTCTGGTACTGGTGACCCATGTGAAAAGCTAGATAATACCAAGACATTAGAAAAACCTGCAAAATCTGAAGGTCACAAAACTTCACGCAATTATCTGGACCCAGAGTGACTCTAGGCTGGCCCGTGTTTCACAGCCTCAGAGAGCAGTTACCACTCACCCCCACTTCCTCAAGCAATACATTCTGGCTGCTGCCATTGGAACAGGAATGCATTTTATTAAACTCATCAATGGTTAATCATCTCCTCTCCTTCACTCCTCAGCATACCTGAGGAAAACCGAACTGGAGATACCCTTTGCAAAACTAAACTGGTGAGTGGGTGTTTGTAGCCACACCTCAGGGAATTAGCACCACTCCCACACTGCTGAAGCCTGATGATGGGTTCTGTGCACAACAAAGTCAATGCTGGGAGGGTTCATTACAATTAAGGCCTTCTAACAGAATTCAAATTCCTGAAAGGAAGAGCAGGAGCAAAAGAACAAAGATGACAATCCAAGCACTTTCTCACCAGTATCCATGATAGCACCTTCCCTTCAATGTCACTGAAGACAAAGACAAACGTGCAAACTGCTCTGGCACCTCATACTGTGAGTCTCTTATTCCTCAATATCAAATGCCTACCAGAAAGAAAAATTACCATCAGATATTTTTCTTAGTTGTTGCCAATTCTTACACAAAAGAAGATGAGGAAAGAACCACTTCATTAATTCTTACCACCTCAAAAAGAAGCAACCAGCTGAAGAGGAAGCATAAAGCCTGACTTTACATGATTTGCTTTTCAACTGGATTTCTGATATCAAACAAAAAGGTAAGCACCAGTATTAGCTTTACTTCCTTCTTTCATTGGAGCACTTTTAACTCCTCTCCTCCCACCCCAGTTCTCTGATGTTTAATGATAGCTAATCTCATACCTCAGTCCTTCCTGTTCAAGAGATTTAATGATCACTTGACTTTAAATGGGCCACTCATTTCCATAAAACAACTCTCACTGCTGTCTGAAATCAGCCAAGAGGTTCAGTGCTTACAAGGACTCTCAGACAGTACAACTGTGTAAGTTATGGTGCTTTAGGAGATCAGCTAAGACTTGGCTCAGTGTCAGTTCCATGATCAGGGTTAAAAATGGGAAAGGACTTTGCAAAAATGGGAAAGCTGGAATTTGCAAATGTGAGAACAAGAACAGAATAACATAACAATGTATCAGGGGAGAAAAAGTAAAAAATGAAGCAACATACCCCAAGTGACAGAAGCAATATCTATTCATCTGGAAATAATGGGATCTCACATCGCACAGGGGTCAACACTGGGAAATTTTTATTTCTGAACGTTTTAAAAAGTGGGTGTTTAAATCACTTAATCCCTCTTTTTACATTCTTGCTGATACTACTCTTAGTAAATCTACAGTTTTCAATACCAACATATTTTTCCTCCTAAACAGCAGCAAGTATTTAATGGATTACTTAAGTAGACACAACACCAGTAAGACTTCTCTTTACACCATCTAAAGAAGTTTCAGAATTCTATGGATGAAAATCAAAAGGACTACTTGTCTTCCTGCATTAAATAAAAGGAATAAATATCCTTTTATTGGCCTAAAGCCATATACATTATCAGCAGATAAATTTTTCTTTAAAACAAAAAAATGTATTGCCAGTGCAAATACACAAAGGGGTTAAAATAGTACAAAACTGGGAAAGTAGATAATTAAATGCACATTACTCTTAACTGGTAAAAATCTTCATTTCCAAAGCTAACATCCTCCGTCAAAAGCAAACAGCAATGTGGTAGTTCAAACATGAAAAAAAGCAATACAAAATACTCTCAAACCAAGTAATTTTTCTAAAGCATTGCTATGCCATTCCTCCCACACACACACACACACTTGCAATCTTTGATGTAATTCTAAGCACTATTCAAATGCTGCAGTTATTTCCCAGAGGACAATACATAACGATTTTTTTTTTTTTATAGTTTCAATGAAAATGGAAAATTCAGTTGGATTTTCTTCATGCATGCAAATCACAGCAGCACACTTAATCCAAAGGAAGACATGGAGCCTGCAGTGGTCTATAGGAAAACTGGAACAAAAAGATTCCAATGTATAAACAATGAAGGGGAGGTGGGGAGGCAATGTACATTGGCATTCATTATTGTTCTGCACCTATTAGAGCTGATCAGGATAATGCAGCACAGGAAGTAAGACTCTGCTGAAAAGCCAAAAGAGAAATACATTTAACCTTATTAGCTGGTCCTTACATTTTTTCCTCTTTTAGCACATAACGCATTAGATTCTACAGTGCTGTGACTGGAAAACCACTTTCTTGGAACACTGATTTCTCATCTTTATTCTGCAGCTGTAATAAAAGTCTCAAAACCCTACTCCAGGCTGCTGCTTCTTGCTAAACAAGGAGAACCTTCTTTTCCTCATGGTGTCTGAGGCTCTCAGTCACAAGCAGAAGAAATGGAGTCTAAAAGCACTGGCTATTGAGGAGCAAATTATAGAATACCTGCTTTTGACTCATGCCCTCCTGGATTTAAAAGCTGTCCAAAAGCAGCACTACCTGAAAAAGGCCCCTCTCAATATGTGTGTTTATGTAGTATGTAAGCTTATATGCATTTTCTAGGGACAGAAATTTATTGTTCTAGGAAAGTATTCACAATACCAAGTCTAGCACACCAGCTCAAAGGAAAATTTCTGTTTTCCTCTACTGCTGTTCCTTAGTAACTAGTTTGGGATGCTGAGACAGAACCAGCAAGATTTGTTTTGTTTACTGACTATGGAGTACTTGTTCATTTTACCTATCCTATAGATATTCTAAGAAATCACCTTTGTGGACAAGCTGAACAACAAATTTTCACATAATGGAAGACTATTATCTAGGAGTTAAATACCATAAAGATATTTCACCAGATACACAGAATCATGCTTCGATTACACAAAGTACCAAACTAGAGCTTAAAATGCAATAATCTCTTCTATCCACCAAATGCATGCATTTAAATGTAAATTTTAAAGCTATTATGCATGCTTTATTAAGTGAGGTGCACAGCAAAGGCTGCCTGTAGCAGAATTCTTTGACCCTAGTTTTGTTAACACACTTTTCTGCAGGAAGAGGACATTTCTCCATAATCAAATGTTATACACACATATGAAAATACAAGTATTTAAACATATTATCAAATCTTCACAACTGCACACATGGCTGAAGGCTGAGCCTTTGAATGCACTGTACTGTATTAAGAGTGCAACTATAACACACATAGTATAAATCATTTATCTCCCAAATTAAACCTCTGTTTACATGGTTTTAAACTAAAACTATTAAATTTTGTCCACCACTTTTCATCATAATTGCCCACCAACAGCAACAGAAGGAGTAATGTCATGAGAGATGGATCAATAACCAGTGGCTTTCAAAACTTTAGATTGCTACAATTGCAAACATAGGGAACAAAGAAATACATCCAGTTTCCATGTGTTTTATCTAAAATCCTTTCTAATTAGTACACTAAATTCCAGAAACCATTTATCTTAAACACATTGGTATGTGGTCATGTTTAAGACTTCACCCAATCCATCTTGAGAATTCCAAAAGCATTGGATAACTTGAGAAGGGAGAAGTTAGGAGCTTACCAATCACCACCAGCCAGAGGAGCCAGAACTCCAAAAATTAAAACTTGGCTGCTCCTGAAAGCTGCCCACACTCTATTTCTTAGGGGCACAGAGCTGACCAGGACAGCTCCCCTGACAATCTCTGCCCACGCTGCCATCCAGGAGAGACCTGAATCAGCTGGCAGCAACAGTGGCACTTTGTATCACTGTGGTCATTATGGCTGTGTCAGAATCCTCAGGAGTTACAACCAAACCTACCACAAGGCAGCAAGGATGGTACCTCAGCTCAGAACAGTTATTCTTCACTCTAAAGTGTGCCAGAGCCTGCAACTGCACTTCACAGACACTAACATAGCTTGAACCATCTGTCTAAAAGGTTACTACAACACCTCTACAGGAAAAGCTGCTCCCAAACACAGAGCAAACTCAGTTCAGTGCTCTTCCAATTGCATTTACTGATACCAGAACAGGTGCCCTGCATAAAGTAGTTGATACATCCAGAAAAATGAGAATTGTCTTTAACTGGAAATACTTGTACTACTAATACCTAAAAGTTAAATGATGATAGTATTGAAAACTACAGATTTACCACTGCTCTCAAACTGGACAGGACTGCTCTATCCTGAATGATGTAAGTCCTTATCTATCTAAATACATATTTGTCTTATAGAAAGATTAATCTTTTCAAATGTAAGAAAAAGGTACAAATAAAGTGTGATTCTCTCACGGTGAAGATTTTTATCAAGAAAATTATAGTGTATTTTATACAGAAAAGTATAAAGATACGCATCTGTTAGCAACAAAAAATCCAATTTTTTTTGACTTATCATAAATTTTTAGCATAAGATGGAAATGAGATACAAGTATTTAAACTATATTAGTAAAGATATTTTAAATCTAAATTAGGATTGCTAAACTACTCTCTCCATTTGTCTTTTTGTTATCTGTATCTTTATTGCTAATTTAGTAAGTACTCCTAGCTTCTTCTGAGAAAATGACATTAATTGTGCCTTTTTGTTCAAGACACATAGGTTTTGACCTCAGTGACAAATGCCAAACCCACTCGTCAGAAACACAGAAATCTCAAACATATTTAATTTCTACACATATCCCCCAAACTGGCAGCTAGATGAATGAAAAAGGTCTGATGTTTCCAGCGTAAGCTCTGGTTATCGGCTGTGCTCTGCTTGCTGAAAGGCAAATCAACACGTGTAGATCCAAACCAGCCACAGGGTATAATTAGGAAAGTGAAAGGAGATGAGTGGCAGTGGGAAAGTTTATAGGACATGTGGTAGAAATTAAACACGTTTGCTAGGTGATGGAAGGGAAAAGACAGGAAGTATGTTGGAGCATTGGTATGCTCAAGGGTGAATGTGAACTGGGGCAATGGTCGTGCAAGAGCTGGGTTATTCTACAGACAACTTTATATAACAAGTCCACAGGAAGCCAGACTTCAGTAGTTCTGTCCTCTTATCCAGTAATAGCTTTATGATCCTCCTATTCCCCTTCTAAATGGGAGGAAAAAAACCCAAATCCCAAACAATAAAAAGGCAAGAACTTTCCATTTTTAAGTGGCATTCCAGTATTCACCAAAGAGATCAAAGGTCTAGTACCAACCCTGGGTAAATCTACTCGTTCAGATGACGGATACTTTTTTCCCCATCAGTTGAGATCGGGGCGGGGGAGGGAGAAATGGCCATTTTCGGGGCAGGAACTCAGATGACCTACTTCAACCTGTCTGCCGGTAGGCTCAGCCCCGCTCCGCTGCGAGCAGAGGGGGCTGGCAGGCCGAGCTCCCCGGCAAGCGGAGCTGGCAGGCCCGGGGGCCGCGACGTGCGGCCGCAGGAACCCGAGGGGCCCGGCGGGGCTGCAGCCGCCCCGGACCCGCCAGGCGTTCGCTGTGCCCGCGTCCGAATCCCGCTCCAGCCCCCGCCTGCCACCCGCGGGCACCCGGCCTGCCGCCCCCCAGCCCGGGAGGAGGGTCCCTGAGGGCCGGCAGGGCGCCCGGGCCGCCCTCGATGGGGCGGGCGGGCCCGGGGATCCTTCACCCACCTCTCGGCAGCGGCGGCGCTGAGGACGCGGCTCCTCCCGCTGGAGCGGCGGAGAGGGGCCTTGGCTCCGTGTACCATACAGCCGGGGGCGGCGGAGGGAGGCGCCGGGGGGCTGCGGAGAGGGGCAATGGCTGAGGCGAAGCCGGGAGGAGGAGGAGAAGGAGGCGGAGGAAGAAGGGGGGATCCTGGGCTCCCTCCTCCCCGCCGTCCGCGCTCGGGGGGGGAGGTGGGAGCCGCCCCCGCCGCGCTTCCCGGGCACCGGCGCTCCCGGCCCGGCCTCGCCCCCGGGGTCCCCGCCGCCCTCACGCTTGTTTACCTTCCGCGCTGCCCCGCGCGGCCGCGGGCGCCATGTTCCCCCGGCAGCACCGCGCCGGCCGTCACTTCCGCCGCACCTGCGGGCCGGGGGCAAGGAACGGCACCGGGAACGGCACCGGGAACGGCATCGGCACCGGCACCGGCATCGGCACCGGCACCGGCACCGGCACCGGCACCGGCACCGGCATCGGCGCCGGCATCGGCGCCGGCATCGGCATTGGCACCGGCACCGGCATTGGCACCGGCATCGGCACCGGCACCGCCCCGGGCGGGAGCAGCCAGACGCCACAGCCCCGGCACGCCCCGAGGAGCTCGGCTGCAGAAAGTGACACCGAGCAGCATCATCTGCGTCCGGCCCGCCAGGACGCGAATCCACAGGCGTCCGCTTTCGGCCGGCCGGTGTTGCGCTGCTCTCTCCCACCCCGCTGCCTCCAGGCTGCGGCCAATTTCTGCCAGGCTATGGCAGCTCCCAGTTTTCTCTGGCAGCTCTGCCCCGGGCTACAGCAAGCCCTGCTCGGTGCCGGCTGAGCTCCTCCCCGCTGATCCCAGCTCCCTGCTTTCCGCAGGCTGCCTTGCCAGCCGGCGTGGGAAGCGGGTCAGCAGAGCCCCAGAGGTCAGGGCCGGCTGCCCTTCAGCAGTGAACAAACTGCACACGGGGAGCACAGCCCTGAGTGGGGTCAGCAGGGCTCTGCCTTAGTACAAACATCACCCCTTTACTTTCCTCATTTTGCCTTTGCCTGGCAAACTCTGATTTTATTGTAAGAGATGAACTAACCTACCTGGACCTTTGCTTTGCCACTACCACCCCCAAACCATTTGCTACCCTTCTATGTCACTCGCTGCTTTAAATAGCAGGCCACAGGCTGCCTTCCTCTCCCTGTTTACTGCTGTTCCCATCCCCTTCACAGCCTATTTTCAGTCTCTCATTACCACCCCCTCCCCATTCTTGTTTTATAAAACAAGTGTACCTTCTCTATAGCTGCCACCCCCAAGCTGAATGTCTTTCCCACCTTTTACAGCTTCACACAATGAACCAGCTATTCCATGCGGTGCTTCACAAAGACTTCCCAATGCTATTCCCACTCTGCTCCACTGCCCACCCACTCCTCCCTCTGCTACAATCAACCTCCCATTCACTCCTTCATCCCAATGGCCAGACCTCTCTCGGCTTTGCAACTCCTCACTGTTCCATCTCATTCACTCATGTAGTACATTTGCCCCATCTCCCCAAGTCACTGTTTTAAAACCTGTTATTTGTGCACTTACAGTGAAAAAACTGGCCTTTACAGACTGACCCTGCTAACACAGCAGGTGTTCCTGCCACCTGTGTCTCAAAGGACAGACATTCCCTCCCTTTTCCATAAGGTACATCTGCTGCAGCAAGGGTGTACCCACCATATCTAATGCTTCACCAAAGAAAAATGAGTAGAAACTAAGTTCTTCGTATACAGAAATGATACAACCAAAACTTCATGCATCCTTCTGTACCCCTCAGAGGTTTGACCTTCATAGGTCAGCAAGGGTGGAAACAGCTAAGCAAGACTTTTATGTTTTACCTGACTGTCATTTTGCTGTCTGCAGTTTGTGTCAAGCTGAGGTGCAAGATGTTCTTCAGGTCTCTCCTACACAATGTCACAGAAGAGGACCTCAAACCTGGCCACAAAACAAAACCACAACAGCTTTAAAACAGCTCAACATCTTAAAACACACACACAAAAAAATCTCCTTCTCCTTCACATCGAACAATTTGCTCCTACCAAAAAATCAAAATATGTTAATAATGTCTCAGTTCTAGTCTCCTAAATAAAATTAAATAATTACACTTAGGCCTCATGACAATGACTACTGATATCAACATTACCTTACTAAATATAAATTTAAATTGAGATTTGAGTTGACCCCTCTGATTTAGGCACCTGTACAAAGTCAGTGGCTAAGTAGTTACCACTGGCTTAATCAGATTATTGCAATGAATAAAAATCTGGATAGTTTTTTTGAGCTATATTAATACACTAGTTAGAATTTAATTCTAATATTTTTAAGCTTTATTTAATTCATACATACATGTACAATACACATATATTGACATATGGTATCAACTCCTAGAAATGTCCTTAACTATTTTAGTTGGGGTTGTTCAGCCTGGGCAAGAGCAGGTTCTGAGGAAACCTTATAGAAGCTTTCAGTGCTAAAAGGGGGCCCAAAAGAGAGCTACAAAATGGACTTTTCACAAGGGCACATAGTAACAGAACAAGGGGGAATGGCTTTAAACTGAAAAAGGCAGATTTAGATTAGGTGCTAGGAAGAAATTCTTTACTGTGAGGGTGGTGAGGCATTGGAACAGGTTGCCAAGAGAAGCTGTGGATGCCCCATCCCTGGAAGTGTTCAAGGCCGAGCTGGATAGGGCTCTGAGCAACCTGGGATAGTGAAAGGTGTTTCTGCCCAAGGCAGGAAGATTTGAACTCAATGATCTTTGAGGTCCCATCTAACCTAAACCATTTTATGATCCTACAATAATTAGACATTTGCAGACTTAAGACTTTACTGGGTTTTCTTTATCCAAATATTTCCAAATAAGTGAATCAAAATAGCAAGAGTACCTCAGAATATGTAAGATGTACAATCTCATTGTTAAAATAGAAGCAACAGTTTGTGTATTTTTTTCGTATTCCTGACAAGCTGTTTGGCAAGGATTAAGTCCTTTTTAAAGGCTGCTTCAAATATGCCAAAAACTATTTCCATAATTTTACACACACTGCATTGCACTCGATGCATAATTTAAACAACTAAGTAACTACAGAGTCCGGAATTTTCAGTTCATTTTCATAAAAGAGGGATTGTACATGCGTGAACATCGAGGCAACTACAACCAACTATTGCATCATGTTCCCACTACACCTCGTATAGCTCAGTTGTTTTTCCCAGAAGTGAGATATTTAATACAAAATTGAAAACCACATGTGGCCTGATAAAAGATTAGACATGAAAATTTATTTCCCAGACCAATGTGCAATAGGATTGGGTTGCAAGACAAAATAGATTTTGTCATTGGCAACACCATCATAGATTCTGGAAGGTTTCTTACAATGTGCTCCTGTTCATTTCTTCAAGATCAAGAACACTGGCAATGTGTTTGCTCTAGGAATATTACTCCTAGCTCTGGTATTAGGAAAGCATGGGAATAGCAGCATTTGTGAAAGGGGGAGGTCAGAACCATTGTTAAACCAGGCATACCAGTTTCACACGGATTTCCACTGTTACATTTCAATCACGTGGTTGTCTGCCCCAAACATGCTTTTTTTGACCTGCAAAGCCAGGCACAGTTTGAGAACCAACAAAGGCACTGTTGTTGGTACAACACACACATATTTGAGATAACTGGTTACCTGAACTGAAACCTGTTTCCCTGACCTCGGAGGAAATACTATCAGCAACACCCTCTATGCCTGGAAGAGGTTCCCATGAAGAAATCAGTTTGACTTCCCACAGGAAGGGTTAGGAATTTGGCCTTTACTCTCTGGTGAGCCTCTAAACTGGCTCTTATCACTGGATTTTTTTCAACTTTTAAAGCATTTATGGCATACCCAATTCTGGAAAATGGCAAGCGTTTGGTGGGATTTTTACCTGTTTCGTACAAAACATTCAGGTTGTCGGTATGGTTGGTCAGGTCCTCACATCCCAATAGTCCCCTAACCATAAGCCCCATCTACAAAAAAGACAGTACAAAAAAGAAGGTTGAAATTTAGAAAACCTTCTCATGCCGATGGCCAGCAGAGGTTATACCACATGGTTACTATTTCCTGTGCTTCACCTTCAGGCGTACAGGGACAATCGTGCTTCCGTTCCTGCCTCAGTGCCTTTCGGCTCGCACCCCCTCGCACCCCAAATAAATCCGCACAGCGGCAATCCCTGAGCTCGGCCACGAACCTCCCGCCCTCGCCTGTGTCTTCACCGAGCCCGCTGCCACCCCCGTTCACACTCGCTCTCCACGCTGCCGGTGCGCCTGTGCGGGTTCCCGGGGCCCGCTCCTCCTGGCGTGCTCCCGCCACGCCCGAGCTGCGCGCTCCCGCGGGCGCGCCGTGCCCTCCCCCGGCTCTCCGCGCGCTCCCGCGGGCGCGCCGGCCTCGCCCCGTAGCTCTCCGCGCGCTCATCCACCGCGGGTCGGCGCCGTGCCCCGCCCCCTGGCTCTCTCTCCCGCGCGCTCCCCGCTGGCGCGCCGTTGCCCGCCCCGGGCTCTCCCGGCTCGCGCTCCCGTGCCCGTTACCCCCACCCTTACGCCGCCGGTCGCGCTCACCCAGCCCCGCGCACGCGCTCTCTTCCCCCGCCCCGCGTCACGCTGCGCGGCCCCGCCGCATGCCCGGTTGCATCACCCTGCGTTAGGGCGGGCCGGGTGTCCTTTACAGGCTGCCCGCTGGGGCGCCTGACTCGGGCCGTCCCGTCGCGGGGCCGGCGGCGGCTCCCCGGTGCTGATTGGCGGTTTTTTTCCTTTAGCTCGGTTCCGCTCCCGGGCCTGGCCGGTGCCGCGCCGTGGTGCCCTGAGTCTAAACTATAAAAATACATAAAACGAACGCGTACGCATGCATCGTCTGTGGCCCAGATGATCCAGGCGTCATGCGGCCGCGCGGGACTCCTCACTTCCTACCTCTCGGGGGGGGGGCCAAGAGGCGGGGGACTAGCGGAAGTGACTCTTGGGCAGCCGCACCTCAGCCTCAGTATCTCGGCACCTTGGATGAGCGCCGCACTCGGGGCGCACACAGCGAACCTGGGCTCCCAGGGCGCGGCGGGGGCGTCCCCGGGAGCGGAGTGGGCCGTGCGAGCTGGGCGTGGGTCGGGTGGTGGGGGGTGCTTCCCGAGGGGCGCTGAGACCTTCTGCCCTGCCGGGCCCCACCGGGCCGCTGCGTTTCCGGTGACGCAGGAGGCCTTGACGCTCGGGGAGCCGAGTTCAGCACGCCTGCGGGGGCCGGGGGCGCAGTGAGCGCTCCTGCCGGGCCTTGGTGGGTGGTGGGGCGCCACGACGAGGCGCTTTTCCTCCCCGTGAGTGCGAGGCTCGGCGGCTCCGTGTCCCCCCTAGCCGCTTAAGCGCTTCTGGCTCCTGGTGGGCGCATTTTCCTCGGTATAAGCTTTGCCCGGTTCTGTTGTGTTAACGACTCTCCATTGTCCGCAGTAGAACCATCATTTTTGAGCTGTGTTTCTTCTCCAGCAAGCTCGAGGGCTTGGCTACCAAACCTTTCCTGGTTGGTTTGCAAGAAAAGTTTTTTTTTTTCATTTGACTATTGACACTACCGATAAATACCAGTTCTACCTACCTCTGAAACCAGTTGGCCGCGGTCCTCCTTCCTGCTTGGCAGCCCTTGCCTATTAAATATCTCTCTTGGGCTCCTCACTTATTCACTTACATGAAGTGTATATGTATGTATCGTTTCCAATTCATGTATTATCAACGTACTTGTCAAAGGCCTGTGCTGTGTCCCGGTGTTAAACTTGAAACACTTATTAGTCTTTACAGTAATAATGTTTCCATGTTCCTCGGGCTTGAGCACAGAATTCCCGTTGTGTTCTGGCGTCATGTCAGTTATCAGATTTCAGTTTCTTTACTACTTTCCTGTCATGGTTGACCGTGGCATTTCCTGTCGAAAAGGGCACAGGTATCAGCCTCTGAAAGGTCACTAGGACTTGTCTTAAGGCCTGTTCTGCCGGCCCTTGAGTGCTTAACGCTGAGTGGACTTTCTTGCTGAGCAATACCTTATATCAGCCTTGAGGAAGAAACACTCCATGCATGCAATGAATTGTGGGCAGCGGAAGAAATCTACTGTGGCAGGAATTGCCTCACCTGAAATTCTGGTCGCCCACACACATGGTGCCGATCCGCGGTCCCCGTTCCCATCGCTGGAGTCATTTTGAGTTCAATATATGTGAAGTGTTAAATTTTATTGTGTGTCTTATGTTTTCAAACTTTCTTTGTATTGAATTGAAAATTTTATTCATGTCATACTTGAGACCCGAAGGACGTACTTTTTTTTTTTTTCAAACACAGATGTGTTTGTCATTTTTGCAGACCTTCATGTTTACAGTGTCAACATATGGAACTCATTTGTATTATGTGTATCTATAAATTTTGCCGGCACCATGACTTTTAATTCTTGAACGAGTGGCTCATGCATCTTAATGCAATGCAGGCTGGATAATAGCTTAACAAGGAACCTTTCAGTGGATTTTCCAACACTTGTCCCCTTATTGGACAAAACACTTTAAAAAAACCGGACATCTTTCAGAGTTGTTTCTTTATCGATACAATATATTTTTGTTTCACCAGTGCTACCAATACTTCACACTTGGGACTATTTAGGACAAGCAGAATTTTTGTCTAAAGCGCACTAACCGTATCTGAGGAAAAGTAGCCATTGAAAGAATTAAAGAGCCTGGTGCTAATGAAACCACTGGGACCCACCGACTCAAAACGCTTAATGTAATTATATATGGTCTGTACTGGAACTTACACATGAAAACAACTGTCCACTGATAAAGCTTTTTTTAAAAAATATTAGTGCATTTCTTCATTAGACTGTTGAAATATGAGTTTGCCTGTTTTCGTGTATTTTAGGTTCAGGTTAGCTAATGCGTGGGCTGTTGTGGTCAGATAGCTTCTTTTGAGGTTTTCCTTGTTTTGGGTTTCTCCCATCTTTACACTTTGCGAGCCAAGAGTGATTTACAGTCCTGAACTTTTCCAGTTTGAACTGCAGTCCTGTACTGATTCACCAGCAGCCTGTTCACTTTGGTCGTATTCTCACACTTAAAAGGACTGGGATGCACATAATCTAACTGGATTTTGCTGGACTAGAACTATCAGTTAATTTTCAGTTTCTTATTTTTAACGTTTTTTAAACATCTATATACAAGCTTAATAAATTCTTATATTTTCCTTATACAGGATGTTACAAGTTGAGCCTTCTTTCACGCAGAAGTCATCAGCGACAAGAAACAATATATAGGTAAAAAAACCTATTAAGACGAGGTGTGTGTGTAAGGTGACTCTTTCCTGGTTCCTGTGTGGTAACACTTTCAAGAAATTGACAGACACAGTTCCTAGTATTTCAAGGTATTCTTCAAGCCTTTTTGACATGAAAATCACTGATTTAACTTCGGAATCACAGTTAGGGGTGTTGGGAAATAGTTGCTAAAGCAAATTTTGTTTTACCTTGAAATAAAGCATTTAATGATTTCATTAAAATGCACAGATCTGTCCATTGGGAGCACAATTCGGGTCGTGTTTGTTAAAAAAAAATATTACAAATTCCATTGTATTCCCTATGACTTACTGGCTGGCAGATTTGGGGTATTGTGTACTGATTGTAGTGGAACATATTGCACACATTAACTGGGTTATTGACACACATTTTAATTTTAAAACACAGGTACAATTGGTCATGTAGCCTCCATGTACAAGTCGCCGTAGTCAAAGCTATATCTGTAGTTCATACTGTCAGGTTTAAAAATGAACTGGAAAGAATATCACAATCAAGCTGGGTTATGCTAATGCCAGGTGAGTCATCACTGTGATTAGCAGTTATTTGCTGAGGCTTTTCAGATGTAAGATTACAGGTACTACCCCTTGAGAATTAACTTTTTTTCATTTTAAAAATCACAGATTTACAAGCTGGATGCCCAAGCTTGCTCTCGGCCAGGTGTTACCGATCCTGTGGAAGTAGCACCCCAGATGATTTTCCCTACAGATATTCCTGGCACCAATGGGAACTTTAACTCGTCAGGTAACTGCTTTGTTAAATTACGGAAGTAAAATTATATACGAACATGGGATTGATTTGGTGAGCTAATGCGTTCTGGTAACACCTACCCATTCTTAGATGGGCACCCCTGGCTAGGCAGTGTCTAAACTGTGCCAGAATTCATTGTGGTGATGAGCACTCCGTGTACAGCACAGCTGTGTCTGGCTGTCCTCAGCTACTGTCAAGGGGGCTGTGAAGTTAAATTATTTCTGCTATTAATCATAAAGTACATTTTAACCAGGCCAGCTTGAGAACTAATGTGGAACCTCCCAAAATCTTTCAATCGCTTCGTAAGGGCGATCTCGTTAAACTTATTCTTCCTAAGAGTGGGTTTCCAAAGTTGTTTTTAAATGAATATATGACAACTGATTGCTTATGTGAGATCAGTCTCGCACTGGAGGCCAAGGGGGTGTTTTTTTTTCTTTATTTACTTAATTTGGTACGATAGCCCGGTCTTTATGTAGTGGTTACATGTGTCTGCACAATGATTGCTCAAATGCAGTAGTCCATGAGAACTGTTGTACAAGATTCTATTTGTGTTTTATGATAAATACATTTCTCTTTTCTTTCCTTTTCCCCCTCTCAGATTCCCAGCAGAACACTTGTACGAAGATTAACTTCTGTTGGAGTGTGGACATGCATGCAGCAATTGTGAAACAACTGGTTAAAGCTTTGCCTTCTTTATCTACTGTTTTTGCTTGTAGTAGATTTCTGACATCGTCAGCAAAGCAGCAATCAGTCACCCTTTCTGTGGTGGCCCTGCCATAGAACAAGGAATTCTTCACTAGATAGGGTTCAGGAAAGAGTATGGGGAATAAATAATATCTTGGTCTTCACCATAAAGATCATAAGGTTGAAAATGGTCTGTAGAACAATCTTTGAAGTGCAGTTATAACCATGTAATTAAAGATACATAATTTCCTAAAATTGAAGAATGGAGGTGCCTTTTAAAAGAGATACACCAATCCCATTGTGGTGTGTTGGTGTTTGGGTGGGTGGTGGGTTGGTTTGATTTCAGTCCGGCTTTTACCGGTGCATTTACCTCTAATTTTAATGAGTAATTGGGTGAAATATGTTAAGAAGTCCTTAATGTGGATCTGTTTGGTATTAGTCTTAAAACTCAGACAAGGGATTCAAGTAGGCGTTTGTGTTGTTTTAGAACTTTTTGAAATATTATTTGTAAGGATGCTTTTCACTTCTGTGTCTGCCTAATCATTTCATAAATCATCAAAGGATTGTTGGTAATGGGCTTTTGGATTTCTCTTTCATCACTCTCCTACACCAGGCAGTCTCTTTTGTGATTGCCCTGGCCACGCTATTTTGGGGCTACCATGTTGACGGTGAGCAGTTTATGGATGCAGCTTTGCTGTTATAGGTAACAATTGCTACCCAAAGCACAGCTCTCCGTTTGAGTAGCATGAAGCACTTTATATGGCTTTTAAAAATCTCCTGGATGTGGTGATCAATTTAAACAATGGAATGCTTGTGAGTCCACGTTGAAGAAAATAAAGTGCTGCTACCATGGCAGTGGTACTTTAACAAACTGTCTCGTTTTAAAGACAGCTGTCCCTCTCACTGGTCTTAGCTGGCCCATTGTGGAATATGTAATATAAAACCTTCTAGTAGGTGTAAAACTTTTGTCCATTTTTGGAAACAGATTAGAGGCATTTTGGATTTCTTTGAAGTTCAGTTTCCTTTAAATCTTGCACGTAGTCTTTGCCATACAGTATAGTTCACAACAGTACAACATAAACCCCGGATAAAACAGGCAAAATTTAAGTACAGGAGTTTAATTAATCCAGACTTTTTTCCTGGTTGCAGCAACAAAATGAATAAAAAACTGTTGTTCTATGCTGTAGTCATTCTAATGTTCTGTAGTGATACATAGCATTATCTTTTTACTTGATAGGATATGTCAACAAACGAAAAAAAAAACGTCTTCAATACTGTAATTTAATCTGAATAGATTATGAGCTGGCATTTCTTTCTGCCTGTTTACTCTAGAAGTGCAATAGACTCAAACTTCAGGCCAGATTACTCCACCATAAAAAGGGGGGGGGGGGGGGGCAACAATCGCCATGTTGGCTTCTTAGCTGAAATCTCGCCATACATGATTCAATCCCATTGACATACTGACAGAACTGTAACAGAGTTTTTGGTGATCTTGGTATTTTTATTACTTTACTGATAAGAAACGTTAAGTATTTCTTGAAAGTCATTTGTTTACTATGCTACAGTCACACTAGTCTGGTCTGATGATGTAGTAAACCATCCTCACCATTAGTGTTGGTTCTTTGGGTATTTTAGGTGGTGTTCCTCGTGGGAGCAGGTAGAATGGGGAACCTCTTATGGCAGCCTCTTATCTGTCCTTCATTGTGGAGGTTACAGCCAGCCTAGGGAGCACGGTGTTTTGACTGATTGCTTTGAGTGTAAATTACAGAGAGCTGTCTTTTTGTTGTTGTGTTTTTTGTTTTTTTTTTTTTTTTTACATAGTGATAGTAGATGGAAGTAGAT
>CM031857.1:103524885-103554322 GCA_018697195.1 Certhia americana
TTGGTGGTGATGAGCACTCCATGGTACAGCACAGCTGTGTCTGCTGTTCTCAGCTACTTGCAGGGCTTTGAAGTTAAATATTTCTGCTATTAATATAAGTACATTTTAAACCAGCCAGATTGAGAACTAATGTGGACCTCCCAAAAGCATCTTCAAAATCCCTTTTGGAAGGGCGATCTTTGTTAAACTTATTCTTCCTAAGAGTGGAGTTTCCAAAGTTTTTTTAAATGAATATATGAAAACTGATGCTTAATGTGAGATCATGTCTCTCACTGGAGGCCAAGTATTCTTTATTTACTTAAATTTTGGTAAAGTATAGCACGGTCTTTATGTAGTGGTTACATGTGTCTGCACAATGATTGCTCAAATGAGAGTAGTCATGAAGACTGTTGTACAAGATTCTTAGTTTGTGTTTATGATAAAATACATTTGTCTTTCCTTTTCTCAGATTCTCAGCAGAACACTTGTACTAAGATTAACTTCTGTTGGAGTGTGACAGGCAGGCAGCAATTGTGAAACAACTGGTTAAAAGCTTTGCATTCTTTATCCTACTGGTTCTTTGCTTGTAGTAGATTTCTGACATCAACAGCAAAGCAGCAAATCAGTCCCTTGCTTTGTGGTGGCCTGCCACTAAGAACAAGGATTCTTCACTAGATAGGTTCAGGAAAGAGTATGGTGAATCAAATATCTTGGTCTGCACAATAAAATCATAAGGTTGGAAATGTCTGTAGACAAATCTTTGAAGTGCAGTTATAACCATGTAATTAAAGATTCATAATTTCCTAAAATTGAAGAATGAGAGGTGCCTTTTAAAAGAGATAACAAAAATCCCATGTGGTGTGTTGGGGTTTGGGTTAATGGTGGTGGGTTGGTTTGATTTCAGGCTTTTATCCTGGTGCATTTAACTCTAATTTTATGAGTAAATTGGTGAAATATTGAAGAAGTACTTAATGTGGATATGTGGTATTAAGTCTTAAAACTCAGAAAAGGTATTCAGTAGCTGTTCAGTAGCGTTTGTGTTGTTTTAGAACTTTTTTGAAAATATTATTTTAAGGATGCTTTTCACTTCTGTGTCTGCCTAATCACTTTCATAAATCAGTCAAAGGAATTGTTGGTAATGGGCTTTTGGATTTCTCTTTCACCTTCTCCTACAACAGGCACGTCTCTTTTGTGGATTGCCCTGGCCACGATATTTTGATGGCTACCATGTTGAACGGTGCAGCAGTTATGGATGCAGCTTTGCTGTTGATAGGTAACAATTGCTACCCAAAAGCACAGCTCTCCATTTTGTAGTAGCATGAAGCAACTTTATATGGGCTTTAAAATCTTCTGGGATGTGGTGAGCAATTTAAACAAGGGAATGCTTTTGAGCCACGTTGAAGAAAATAAAGTGCTGCTACAATGGCAGTGTACTCTAACAAACTGTCTCATTTTAAAGACAGCTGTCCATACTCACTGGTCTGGTAGCTGGCCCCATTGATGGAAGATAGTACTATAAAACCTTCTAGTAGGTGTAAAATTTTTGTCGTTTTTTGGAAACAGATTAGAGGCATTTTGAGTTTCTTTGAAGGTTCAGTTTCCTTTAAATATGCACGTAGTCTTTGCCATACAGTAGAGTTCACAAACAGTACAAACAGTAAACCCAGATGAATACAGGCAAAATTTAAGTACAGGAGATTTAATGTAATCCAGACTTTTGTTCTGATTTGCAAGCAACAAAATGAATAAAACTGATTTTTCTATGTCTGTAGTACATTCTAATGTTCTGTAGTGATACATAGCAATTATCTTACCTTGATAGGATATGTCAACAAAAGAAAAAAACTGCTTCAGATACTGTAATTTAAAGTCTGAGATAGATGATGAGCTGTCATTTCTTCTGCCTGTTTATCTCTAGAAAGTGCAATAGACCAAACTTCAGGCACGATTAACCACCATAATGGCACATCAGCCAATGTTGGCTTCTTAGCTGAAATCTAAGCCATACTGATAGCAGCCCTATTGACATACTTGACAGAACTGTAACAGAGTTTGGGGATCTTGGTATTTTTATGACTTTACTGATAAGAAAACGTTAAGATATTTCTTGGAAGGTCATTTGTTTACTATGCTACAGTCAACACTGAGATGTCTGAGGATGGAGTAAACCATCCTCACCATTAAGTGTTGGTATCTTTGGGTATTTTAGGTGGGTGTTCCTCATGGGAGCAGGTAGAATGGGGGAACCTCTCTGGCAGCCTCTTATCTGTCCTGCATTGTGTGGAGGTTACAGCCAGCCTAGGGGAGCACAGGTGTTTATTGACTTGATTGCTTTGAGTGTAAATTACAGAGAGCTGTCTTTTTGTTGTTGTTGTGTTTGTTTTTTTTTTTTTTTTACATAGTGATAGTAGATGGAAGTAGATATCCTAACTGTAGGAGTTTTGTCCATCTTTATAGTTTCTATATTCCAGTCACTTCTCTTCTTTCAGCTGGTAATGAGTCATGCCCTCAACCTCAGACCTCAGAACATCTAGCTGCTATAGAAATCATGAAACTGAAGCACATTTTGATTCTACAGAATAAGATTGACTTGGTGAAAGAGAGCCAGGCTAAAGAACAGTATGAACAGATTCTTGCATTTGTACAAGGTAAGTAAGTTTTCAAGAGCAGAAATCCAGTTAGTGGTGGAAATTCAGTGTTGAGACACAAACATACTGGTTTTCTATATGTTTATAGAAAAGTTTATCTTGGACAATGCTGGTGTACACGTAAAAATTAGACCTGGGAGTTGTGCTTCTTGCCTGTTTCAGCCTGCTTGCATACAATAGTGTTATGGCTCTAGATGTAAAACTAACATCAATTGCTCTTAGGTAGTAGCTTTCAGTGGATTTGTGATTTCTTCCTGGAATGCTTCTTTGGTAGAGATTTCACTGTGATCTTACTGCAGTGCAGGAGAGAAGGAAGCTGTATTTATTAGGGACACCTTGTAGGTTTAAATGTGTTATTTTTTATCATCTAATAACAAAAGATAGCTCTTTCATCTGTCTCTGTAAATCCAGTTTGGGCAGTGTTCTGCTGCTTTCTGTATAGGTCTGCTCACCTTTATAGTGCTTTGAGTTTCATTTTTCTCAGAAGCTTCCACTGTTTTCTCTGTTTATGTGACAATCTGCAGAGTAAGATGGTCACCATTGGAAGCTGCCAATGGGTTTTTATTTTTCTTTTTTTTTCCCTTTCCTTTTTCCTTTTTTTTTTATTTTTCTTTTTTCTTTTTTTTTAATTCATAATTGTTGCCTTGCACAAGGTGTTCATAACTGTCAGAGTGGTTTGATGTGTAACTTTGGAATTTGAAAACTGGAGTGATGACAAGAAACATAGACGTAATTAAAACTAATGATGTCTAACAAATCTGGATTACTAAATCCATTCTTCTGTAATATTAGGATTTTTCTAAAGTATGTATCTGTATTGCAGAATTTGAAAAACCTAAATCATTAAATGAACAGGAAATGTAGTTTTTCATAATGAAATCTGACTGTAAAATTAACACTGCTGTGTCCAATACTGAGATATTGATCTCTCTTAGGAAATCTTGAAAATATTTCTGATCACAATGTAGGCAGTGAATTCTCCCTTAGAGTGGAAGATTATCTCGCACACTTTCAGAATGCCTCAAAAAGTGGGTGTGGCTGATGTGAGCTAAACTGTTCCCTAAAAAGGGATAGATGTGCTGATGTTGCTTTGAGAAACACACATAGAACATGCCACGAAATTCATTAGTATTTTTAATAAGGACAAAACATTTGGTCATAATAAGGCTTAATGTTGAAACTTGATTTTGTTTTAGGTACAGTTGCAGAAGGAGCCCCAATAATTCCAATCTCAGCACAGCTGAAGTACAACATTGAGGTGGTTTGTGAGTACATAGTGAAGAAAATCCCAGTCCCTTTGCGAGACTTCACATCTGAACCAAGGCTCATTGGTATGTAAATACTCAGGCCTGGGGGTCTGTGGCCAAACATTTTCTGAACTTGTCTACACTTAGAGTAGCACATGCTGAGTGCCCTAAACAGAAGTGGGTTTAAAAGGAATATTTAGGATGCTCTTATTTTAAAACTTGCATGTCTTCTGAGAGCTGTATTGTTTGTTCACTATTAAATGCTGTTGGTTTTGTGTATATTCTGTGCACGTGACAGCATTAAAATGCAATAAAAGTGAGAAATTTGTCTGTATCTTAAAAACGTCCTTTCAGTTGCTATGAATTTACTTTTGCTTTAACAAAATATTGGCATACTGGTGAATTTGATAATTGAATTATTTCCGTGGAAGTATTTTGGGTAGCTTGGTTCAATCTTTTGCAATAGTCTCCTATTTCCTGGTTATAATTGTCAAAGTTTCAGTTCTTGTCCAGCATACTATGAAATGCAGTTCCTACAAGGAATTAATTTGTTTGCCTTTTGTTTAAAATAATCCAAAGGAGTCCTACATTGCATAAGTGCATAAAAATTGACCACGTTACATCAAGGTTGCAGTGTTCAGCCATGAGTACATTAAAAGAAAGTTCTGGTATTCACGATTAACATTGTGAATATTGAAGGGATTTTGTGAAATGGTTGATAATTGCTTTCTTTTTCAGATATTTAAGTTAATTCCTGCTATGCAGAAGAAATCTTATGAAACATTTATATATATGAGCAATTTTAATGGTTTTGAGAATAAAATTAACTGCCTGCCTGGAAATTGGGAATGAAATATTGATCATTCTGATTTTGTAATATTTTTAAATATGTGGCTTTTTTTCATAAGAACAGAGAAGCAGTCAAAGTTGCTAAAGAAAGACATTGTTTAAAAATCTGATAGTAAATATAAACCTGGTTATGATCTTTTCAGTAATTAGATCTTTTGATGTCAACAAGCCTGGCTGTGAAGTTGATGACCTTAAGGGAGGTGTTGCTGGTGGCAGTATTCTAAAGGGTGTATTGAAGGTAACTTTTTCCTTTCTTGACTGAAATTTATAATGACAATAGTAGAATTTTTCCATGCTTGCTACAAGATATAGCTATATAATTTTTAAAAATTTGAATACAGTCACATGGTGCATATCCTTTCTGTCTGTACTTCATTTTCACCTTACAGTTTTAAAATACCAGGACTAGAAGCACTGGCTTTAATTTTTTAAACATATGATTGTAGTCATAACTTTTGCTAGTAATGAAAACAGATATAATCCCTCATAAAAATAGAAGGAGCTACTTTTTTTCCTGTCGTACCACTTTCACTTGCTGAATTATTGTGGGGAAAAGGAGAGCAAAAGAGCTTTCAGTGCACTTTGGAAGTGTGTATGGGTTCTCTCAAGTCCCACTTCTCCACTTAAATGTTCTGTATATTTTGATTTTTTTATTTTGCTTGCTTACCAGCGGTAGACAGAAACTTTAAATGATTGCTTTGCTAGGCTGGAGAGCAAACTATGTCTTTGAACATTTATACAGCTTGTATTTTCTCTGATTTGCACTGTATTGATGTCAATCAGTTACACTGATGGAATTAACTCAGTTTTTCTCAGTGCTGAAATATTTCTAAATGAAATACATTGTTTAAAAATTAAACTGAAATTTAATTGTTGGATTTTTTGCTGATAAAGATCCTTTGCTGAAGTAGTTTTACAAATGGTATTGAAAAGACAATCAGTTGTAAAATTCGCTGTAAGTATTGTTCAATTTGCAGCAAGTGGTGCAACAGAAATCCTGCAAGTTTTACAGTAGCTCAGAATCAAGGAATTGTATAAAAAGTTGATTTTGAGATATTATATAAGTCTTATCTGTGACTAGTCAGCTTTGTGTTCCTGTGAAATAACCCAGTTAAACACTTTTTCACTTTTGTCATTAGGTGGGCCAGGAAATTGAGGTGCGGCCTGGTATTGTGTCCAAGGACAGTGAAGGCAAACTGATGTGCAAGCCAATCTTTTCCAAAATTGTGTCACTCTTTGCTGAACACAACGATCTACAATATGCTGCTCCAGGAGGCCTTATAGGTAAGAATATTCTCTTTTAAAAAGATTCATTTCTTCATGCTTATAGAAAACCCTTGGTTTCATTCAAAAATGAATTTCAGTGTAATTAACAAAAGTACCATGAATGTAGAGAGAGACAGGATTGGTGTGAGAAATGGATATTTAAGAATTAAATAATTTTCCTGAGTGTCACTGGCCAATGCAGATCAGCTTGCACTGTTAATTGTACCAGCTTTAACAGCAGAATATTTCTTCATCTGTTTAGACAGAGCTCACAGTCTTGCTGACATTCTGAAAGTGCTGTCCAGGTAATAGGGAATTCCCAGTACATTCTCTGTTTTTTTACATCATCTTCAAATATTTTAGCACATAAAAATGACAGCTACCTTTCAGTTATTCCTTCTGGCTTCCCTTGTTCTGTTGTAGGTGTTGGCACTAAGATTGATCCCACTTTGTGCCGGGCTGACCGCATGGTGGGCCAAGTTCTTGGGGCAGTTGGGGCACTACCAGAAATATTTACAGAGCTAGAAATTTCCTACTTCTTGCTGAGACGACTCTTAGGTGTGCGTACTGAAGGAGACAAGAAAGCTGCAAAGGTCTGTGCCCCTTCACTTGTTTTTCATGATTTTGCTTCCTGTGCTAATTTTCATTAATGAAGATATTTCTTCGATCATATGTAGAAATTTTGTCTCAGTGTTGATACAAGCTTGTCACAAAACTTATCTGCTTTTTTAATACTGTAGAAGAATGGTTTTCAGAGGAAAATTCATATCAGTGGTTTAAATTAACATAAAGTATTTATGTGTCATACTAGGTATTTTTCTAAACAGGCTGGTAGTTGTTTTCTTTTGATATCATCCTGTTCAGTTGTGCAATAATTAGTTTTACAGTGGTACTGGTCTACTTCTTACTGACATGCTTTTTGTAGGTTTTTTTCACTGAAGAATTTTTTTAAAGTTTAATTTTTAAATACTCTGGTTTAAAAAAAAAACCTGAATTTGAGACACAGCACAAACTTGTGTAACACTATCTGTTTTACACAAATCAACTAAAAGATCATGATTTCCCCTGTTGGCATTTAAATCTATAAACTGCTTCATGCAACAGTAAGTAAAGTGCTTCAGCGCTCTCTTATCCTGTGAAATTAATTATTTTTGATTTGTTTGGGGGTTTTTTTGTATGTAGGCATAAGGGAAATGAGAATACACCATCCAAGTACATAATCTGTATAACATCACAGTTTGTAACAATATCTCTGGCTGTTTGTGTTTTTAATATTATGTGAAATCATCAATATTGTCTAAAGAAAAGGTAGATAAATCCCAAGAAAGTATATCATACCAAGAACCTCAGAACTACATGTACAACATTTTTATGTATTTGTCCTTTTGCATATGAAACTTTTATCTACTGCCACTGCTGCCCGTAGTTTGTGTGTGTATATTTATAGTGTTTCTCAGTTGTATCTTTTTTTGTGGCAATAAGGTAACAGAAGATACTTGATACTGTCTGTGCTATTTGGTTTTTACGACTAAAGCTTATGTTTCAGAGTTTTGTATGTCTGTCTTCAGGTGCAAAAATTGTCAAAGAATGAAGTTCTAATGGTAAACATAGGATCTTTATCTACTGGAGGGAGAGTCAGTGCTGTAAAGGCTGATTTGGGGAAGATTGTGCTAACTAACCCTGTATGCACAGAAGTGGGAGAAAAAATCGCTCTGAGTCGAAGAGTTGAGAAACACTGGCGGTAAGTTGATGCAAAGTTGGTAGAGTACCTGGTTGCTACATTGTTACCAAAAAAACCCACATGGATCTGATTTTGTACTAGAATAGGTAAGTGTATATCTTTCAAAAATTTTTCTGGATTCTCCTAAGACATCGGCACCTTCGTTGTGGAATGCTTCATTTCATTGCTATGCCTTTCTTAAACAAACACTGTGATTGGGAGGGTACCTGTTAGTTAACAGGCAAGGCAACACCTGAGGTTTGTGTTTGTTGCCCAAACTGCCAAGCTGTAAATTGAGCTCAGCAGGGAGTCTTGATGGAGGGGTTGGGAAATTCTCATAACATAAAGCCAAATACCCATCTTAATGCACACCTCAGTGTTTTTTTTACCTGTGGAGCTGCATTTGATTTCTAGTGCAACTTGGAAGTAACAGCAGGGGAACAGAGGAGGGATGTTTAAGTGTTTTATGTACTACGAACACAGAGGAAAGAATAAAGTATCAACTGGATTAACCCACTCAAATTACAAATATAAGATGTCTGACTGCACAGAAGCGTCTGGAGGCTGAAAATGATGAACAGAATTGATTGGTGATTCATTTTATCACAGTGCCTGACTCTTCTTTAGGTGATTACACATACTGTACTTGTCACGTGTTTCGGAAGACTGGATTGATAAGAACATAAGAGTATTTAGTTTTGTTGGCTCTGCACAGCTCTTCCAGTATGAGAGAGCACAGCCATTTTTACAAGAAGTCTGTACTGTATGGAAAGGAACCAAGCTTTAAATATCCATGGATGCATGTTTCTTTTTCAGATGACAAGAAAATGTAGACAGGAATTTAGTGCTTGCTGTCTCAGAGCAAGATGACAAATTAGGGAAGAGATTATTCTCTGAAAATAAACCCCAATGCAAAAGATAACATGTCTTGAACAGGAGGAAAAAAAAAGGCAGGACCCAAATTAAGTCAGGTAAAGCAGAAGGAAGAGGAGAAACTATATTGGAAACTGTGCTTTTTTGGTTTCTGTTTTTTTCAGCTGTAGACTGATAGCCTGTGCAAATTGTTATGTGTCTTTTGTTGTTTCTGTAGATTCCTTCCCAGTTAAAAAACTTGACCAGATTTTGCCCAAAATTCCAACTGTCTCTGTATTATGAGGTGGGCAAATAGTGGTGGCCTGCTGTAGAGATAGTTATTGAAAAGTTGATTCCTATGCTATATTAAAACATAAAGAGAATGGAAGGAAACTGAAAGTTTAGAAAAGGGAAAGAAGGCAAACTGGGAAAACCAGCATAATAAAATCTAATTGGAGTAAAGATAATATACAGTTGGTACTGTGAAAAGGAACTTGCAGCCTGGAGTACTGAACACACAGAAGGAAGTTCATAAAGCAAGACTAAAAAGAGGTATAAAATAAAAAGGGAATATACAGAGGCATAGAGAGAGGTTAAGCAGCAAATGGGATACCACAGTGAATTCAAAGATGGTTAAGTTATGACCTATGGGTATGGTACTAAAAAAGTGGGAAGCGCTGCTGTGATAAACTTCAGTTTCTTTTCTGGTGTCCCAAGACGGGCTCTACTGCTTTGCAAAGTAAATTGAGATGCATGTGTGGTTTCTCACCAGAATTTAGAAAGGTTTTGAACACAGTCTTACTAATAATATGACATACCTGCTGACTGTGGAAATGGATGTATTCTGAATTTCTTTTTATAAGCATGTTTTTCTGAGGCAATTGTGGCCTATAAAATAGACCTTCATTTTCCTGAATGTAAATAGCAGCACTTACCTGAGAGCTGAGGTAGCTGAGGCTGCCTGTTCATTGAGAGTTACAGCTGTTTGTAATCTTACTGAATTTTCCTTTCTCTTTGAAAGTAATGCAGCACTTCAGACAAAGATGAAAGAGATCAAGCTGTGAATAGATTTACCATCCAACAGTACAACATAAGTTGAAATATTTTCAGATTTTCAGCTTCTATTCAGGAATACACACTTAGCTGGTTACGAATGTCCTCTGTCCTTCACCCTTTTCTATTCTGTGTTTTCACTAAGCATGTTTGGTTCTTGTAGAATGTTTTGGATGGGAGACAAGTGTAGAAAATTCAAAATCTAAGAACTGAAGGCATAAGAAGGACAGAAGGATGTTGACTTATATAGGATATTTCTGACTACTAGTAAAAGTAATAACTTTTTTTTTTTTTTTTGCAGTTTAATTGGTTGGGGTCAGATCAGAAGAGGAGTGACAATCAAGCCAACTGTTGATGATGACTGAAGAACATAAGAGTGCTTCATTTTTAATGATGAAGTGCCTATTTCTATTTTGAAGGGGGTGTGTTTTCACGGTGGAATTGGAAGCTGTGCAAACAGTATCTTTGAGTTGTATGGCTGTCCTCCTACATTTTATTGAATTTTACCCTCTTACTAAAGTACTAGTCACTATCACCATTAAAAGTGTAAAAGAATTGGCATAGAAGTGGGTTTCATTATCCACATTTTAGTAGAAATTAATTGTACATGTCTCATGGCATGTCTAATTTATGTTACTTTGTGTTTCAGACATATCTGTTTAATATCAGTCAAACCAGCCCCAGTGTAACACACAAACCATAAATCTGGTATTGAAATAAAATATTGCTTATTTTCATTAATTCATACAGTTTTTTGAGTAACAAAAGACTGCAGTGATTGTTCAAGTGCAAGAATTAAAAGCAAGCAATCAAACTCTTCTTGGAAGACTTAGTACCTTTTCTGCACAATTTGTTTTGTTTAGACAACTGTTACCAACAAAAAAACTTTATTCCTTTGTTTCTATGGTTCTGATTTTAGGATTCTAAAGTATTACACTTTGTAATTAGGATGGCGATATTGATTGACTTGAATTTTTCATTTCTGATATTATTACATGTTTTCTTAAATCCCCAGAGCAAAACCACAAGTAAACTGGATCTGAACTGGCAGTACTGGTTTTGGCCTATTTTAGTATGGATTTATGAAAAGAATATGATTAATTGGAACATAACTTTGTCATCATGGAACTCTGTGGGGGTGATCTGGGAGTTCTGAATACAGTACAGTAGGAGTAAACTACTTCAAAATTATGTTGAGCAAATATAAAATATTGGGAAGAGGCTGTAGAAAGGAATTATTTGGGGTGGGAGCATAGTAATGGTGAAATTGTGAATAGGATGAGGAAAAAAGGTGTAAAACCACTTTTGTTTAGCTTCTCTGAATCACATGCCTCAGGATAAAACGTAATGTAATAAACTTCCTTTAGGGTGCTAATACTTTAATCCATTTGGATTTCACTTCTTCATTTGTACTAATATACATAGCTGTTTTCTGTACTATTTAGCAAGTCGTGTGTCTTGGTTTGAATGACAGGTGTCTGCTAAGGAAGGCAGGAGCCTCCCTTGAAATGGAAAATGTAAACCTCCTCCTTCTGAATGACTATAATTTTGAAATTAAGGGGCTCCCAGGCGAAGATATGGGAATAGGAATAACAGTTCTTTATTAGGAAAACTAAAATAAAAATGCAGTAATACAAAAGAAAAAAACCCCAACAAACCCACTGACAGAGTCAGAATACAGCCTGACACTGTGTTGGCCAGGGTGTTGGTAGCAGTCTTAATTAAATGGTGGCTGCAGTCCTTCTGGAGTGGCAGATGTGGGCCTGTTGAAGCAATGATTTTGTAGTTTTCCTCTGAAGGTCCAGTGGTGGTGTAGATGGGCCTAGTCTTCTGGGAATCCAGCTGAGAAAGGCTGACTTGGTGTTCTAAATCTTAGATTTTTATCCAGGTAGGAATACTTGGCTCCTTCCTCTGCATGGAGCATTTCCCAATGTGATGATGTAATTCTATCAGTGAGACTCAATGGCCCATTAGCAGAAGATCTCTCCCTGGAGGGAGGCTGGGTTGTGGAAGAGGTAAAGAAAATACCTGGTTTTTAACAGCTGGCCCATTAACAGAGGCTATCCCCCCCAGTCTCAACAGATGGTGATAGAATACATACTTCTGTTTACATCTTGCACTGCAACCTAAGACATCGTGCTACTTAACATATTTTGGTACAAAGTACTGTGTGTTTTCAAAGCTTGGGTTTGGTTTTATTCAATATCTTCAAGGGCTTTTTTAAAGTAAATATGATTTCGTTCATCAAATTGCACTTTGATGAAACTGCTTGCATTTTGTTCCTGATTTTGCACTGTATTGTGTTCCCTTACTCTGTCTGCATTCCTGTACTCAGTTTGTCTATTTGTAAAGTACTACCTCACATGGTGTTGAGAGTAAATACATTCATTTTTAAATAGTGCTTTTCCATTTTAAAAGCAAGAGTCAGCTGTAGTTCTCTCTGACTCTCCTGGTACATGACCATTCTACAATCTTAAGTGTGTCTGTTTAAAGGATTGCATCTTCCATGCTTTGGCAGCTCCTTTCTGTAACTGTCAATTCTAGAACTTGGATAAACTTAAGCCTTACCTAGTGTGGTGGTGTGAAGTTGAGCATAAAACAGAATGTAGGAGTGCTTGGATGGCACCAGCTCCGGGGTGAAATTTAGTGCAGAGTCCTTTCTCAGTGCACTGCCCCTGTGGCTCTAATGAAACACATGAAGAAAAGTTTCTGAGAAACTGGTTAAGCACCCACAGATATTTTTAAACTATTAGATACTTTGAAGATTGTGTTTCTCTTGATCTGCAATTTAAAGAACACCGGTGCCATAATCTTGCTGAAGTTGTGCTTTCCCAGTGGCTTTTCCAGGCAGGATGAGGCTCTCACAAGAATCACCTCTTTCTACACTGCTGTGTGTCCTGTCGCACCAGGATGAGGGCCTGGAGAGCAGATCACATACAGAGTTCTTTTTCTGCCACCAAAATGTTAAATTTCCTCTTACTGGAAAGCTTTGCTGATGTGAGTGATGAGTAATGGTATTTTGAGACTGCTGAATACATGGAACATGTCTGCAGTATTGGAGAGCCAAGTGTGAATAGTGTAAGTGCAAATACATTGTGTGCTGATGTGTCACAATGTTATCCCCTCCTCAGACACTGAACTGTTGATGCTGAGATGTTGAATGACGAGAAAGCAGTATCATGTACAGCTAAGTAAGTTGAAAATAATTATTTTCTTGGCCAGGATGAAAATAGTGACAGATGCATTGTGAGCTTTCTCAGTTTACCAAAGATTTGCTTCAGAGTGATTTTAATTTTTTACCTGTTTTAGGTCATAATTAGGTACCTGCACAGAGCTGTGCATTTGCATTTCAAATGGGTTGGGTACACAGATATATAGATATCTTGTGCAGTGGTACATATTTGGGAAATGTCATTTGCCAAATACCAGATTTTGTTCTGAAAGGGTGAAGAAGAAACTTCCCAGTTAACACCTTTGCTGATTTGGTCCTAGTATACACGAAATCCAAAAACATTTTTACTGCATTTGTTTTGTAGCACTTTCAAAAGTGCTTCCTTCTAGCGCACTGCTGCAGAAAGGGTTCCTGCTGTTTTTCCAAGCTGAGTCATGTGGATGAGCCACCAGCCTGCCTGCTGCAAAGGTTTAAACTTCTATCCCAGTCCCGTTTCCCATCAGTGCTTCTGCCAGTGTAAAGTCCCAGCTCCGCAGCCCCTGCCGTTCTGGGTCACTTCTCGCTGCCAGCGTGGGGCTAAACATTTATGAAGTTTCAAACGCCTGCCCTCCCTCAAGCACCACCCCAAAGCACTGACTGCCGAGTCCCAGCTCCCGCCCTCTCCTGGCCGTGGTACGGCCCATGGTCAGCCACAACGACCTTTTACTGACATCACCAGACCCTGTGGGCACCCCTCCTTATTCTTCAGTTCTTCCACTGCCACAATTCTTTTGGCACAGTTGGCTTAGTGGCTGATGTTCGCTTACCATAGCGCTAAAACTACTAATGTGCTCTGGCTTCGTGTTGCTGCTTTTGTTTCTGTAAAGCTTCATCTGTACGTGCTCATTGAATGTTCCATATATCCAGTCCATCCCAGTGGTGTAGTAAAAGTGCATGTTTCATACTTCTCCAGACTAAAAACCCAGCTAGAATAACCATTTCTACAGAAATTTTGGTTTATGGTGAATAGCATAGCAGCTGTAACAGTCAAAAACTGTAAGTGATACAAGTATGTAAAAAAATGCTCCTTTCTTACCCTGCAAGGATTAAAACCAAACAAGTCTCCTAACATGGGCACTATATATGCAATGAAGAAAGAACAAAATAGCAAGAGAATTTTGTTACCAAGGAACAGACATCTTGTTCAACAAATTACCGCAAATATTTAAATAAATCCATATTCTTCAATGTCTTTAATTAAATTTTATAAAACAAGGAACTAGAACACTGTGTTCAAACACATATGAAAACTTGAGATGTTGAAGTAGTGTTAATATATGTGATATTTACTTGTGTTGAGAAAGACTTCATTAAGAAATTGCAGGCTATGCATTTATAAAACAAACTTCAGTTCAAACAGTTTCTTTCTAAAGCACAGTATACTTTTTTGAATATTTCAGTACAGTCAGGGAAAAAAAGAATTGAGATCCACTTAATTAAGTCTCATCTTATGCAATCCTAAGGATTCAAATGAATCAGGCTACCAGCTCTCCTTTTTGCCTCTGTGTGGGCATTTGTAAGGAAATCCAACATACTAGACTGGTTTCATTATGTTATTTAGAAAGCCCTTTCCCCTGTCAAACATTACACTTTTCTATGTTTAGTTATTTTCATTTATTTGGTGTTCAATGAAGACCTGAAAAGTGTTTTCTCCTGCAAATGCACCTTAATGTTCTCTGAACTCATTTCCCGGTTTTGCTTAATCATCTATTTGATTAGGTAATCTATTACGTATCTCAAAATACTTCATTTGCAACATCATCCTAACTACCACACAACAGAGTTAAGTCTCAGCTTTCGCAAGTTTTCATTAAAGCAGCTTTTTTTAACCTTGGTGACTAGCACTGGGCATACAGAAATAGAATAATTTTTTGTACTTTTTTCTTGGCTACAGCCTAAATGCTTTTGATAACAAAGTTTAGCAATTCTTTAAATTGTCTCCCATGTATTGTGTTGGCAGTAATTGCATACAACTCAATCCCTTAAAAATCTAACATGGAGTCATAGTTCACACCATAAAGAGGTACGGGGGTATAATTAGTCCTTCCACAGCAATCACAAGCATTCGCATATTCTCCATATGGTTTTGGATCCTTGCCTCCTGCCTCGTTGTCAGTTAGCACACGTTAAACACGAGCCAGCAAACACTGGTACAGCCCTGTAAACCATGTACTTCTGTGCTTCAGGCACACACATTGTCTTGTTAACGCTGCCGGGACCATTGTGCACTTGAAGGTGAGCTTTATGTGTTTTGGAAACTGGAATATTAAATTACTTCCATTTTTTCTGAAAGCTTAATTCTTCCTTTAAATTCCTTGCTACTTCACAATGTAGCTGTTCTGTTGCTGTACTAACCTGTGTGTTCATGCTAAGAATTAATTTTTGCAGTTTAAACCTGACATTTTGTCTTTGAAAGCATTTTGAGCCTTATGGGAAAGTGTCTGTTTTGACACATAAAATCACAGGAAAGTGGACTCTTGTTACATTCCAGAGCAACCTGGCTGCTTTGTGGTCTGGTGAAAGCTGCTCCAGGTAGAAGCTGATCACCAGCTACCATCCATTCAAGGGGAGTATGGTTACTGTAGCTACAGAAGAGTTTGGCTAGAAAGAGACCAAATAACACAGCTTTGAACTGACAAACACTAAAAATCAGTGTTGTCCCATTAAAGTCTCCCCAAAAATAAGGCTGGTCCCTCAGTGTAATGATTTGGTTTGAAATGTCCTGCTCTCTTGTTAAACGATTTACTAGAGAAACAAGGAGGGGCTGTTTCTATTTCAAAACACATTGCTTATATAGTCACTGAAGCAGATAACCCTCAGGACCATCTACAATTCTATCAGCTGAGAAAAGGACCTCCTAACACTTTGAGTCTTCCCTACCCTTTCTTTCTCAAGATCTATTAGTGCTGACTTCTAACAATGTATCAGGTTGAACATTTACCAGTCCTTTTACCTTTGTTACATGTACTCAACCAACAACTCTATGCTGTATCTTTGATTCATGGCAAATAATTTGAGTTTACAGAGTTACAGAGGAAATCATGGATTTTTTTATGTCTGCCCCCCTTCCTGCCCCCACAACCAATGAGAGTTCAAACTAAGAGATGTTATTTTAAATTGTAGAATAAATAATTAACCATCCTACCGAATTAAAAATTCCTTTAAGCTTGCACAGTACTTAATCAGGAAGCACTGGAAATAAAATTGCCTGTGAAAGCCTTCCTTTAACAACTTAGCACAACTAAGAAGTCTACTGAATATTTGTAAACCAAGACATGTCAGAGATTTTAATGCAGACAAATAACTTACCAGTTCTCCACAGGATGCAAGGGACTCCTGTTCAGCACAAAGACCACCCTGCTGTTTAAATGCAAGATCTGTTTTCAACATTTTTTTTATTTAGCTTTTCAATTAAAAAAAATCCCCAAAGAACTCTTTTCTTTCTTCCTTTCCTTATTTTCTTTTCTTTTTTTTTCCCTTTTCTTTTTCCCCTTTTCTTCTTCTTTTTCTTTCCCTTCTTCTTTTCCATTCTTTTCTTTATATTTCTCCTTTCCTTTTTTTCTTATCCTTTCTTTTCTTTTTCTTTTCTTCTTTTCTTTTTCTCTATCTTCTTTTTCTTTTCTTTACAAGGGCAAATAACCTGCATTTTGATCTGAGGCAGCTGAAAAAAACTGTGTCTGGAGTCTTCACAAAAAATTCAGTTTGAGGCCAACACCCCTTAGGGAAAATTTCAGACTTGTGAAAGCTGGCAAAGTTTTATGAGCAACTGAAAACCTGTACAATGCAAAATGTCAGACAGCTTCAAAGTAGTGACGCTACGCTGCACATTGCTGTTATTTTTAAGTAGAGAGGTTATCTGAGATATAAGCAGCTGTAGAGATTTCATACTGGCCTTACAGCATTTTCATTGATTTAAACCTATTAGGTCAGTTCCAATCTACTGACTGTACAACTGAAAGAGAAAAGACACAGACTGAATATCTGGACCCTCTTCTAATCTTTCTCTACAACTATCATGTGTAGCACAGCACAGACAGACCAAACACAAGAGCCTTGCATTCCTCTTCTGGGTCCCAACACCATGGAATTCTTAGACTGGACACAGTTCTCTGAGATACATGATAATATTGGAATAAAAAGTGTGTCAGTTGGTCATCAGCCTGGTATATCTGAACATATTTTTTAAATACTCTTTTTTTATAATTAGGAACCATTAGAAAGTTTAAATTCAAATACAGTTTTCAGACCCCAAGCAATGAATATGATTCTCTGATCATGTTTCACTGTTCACTTTGTGTATTTCCCAGTCCTTTACTATCCAATATTCCAGCCTTATCATGAAGAAATTTTTCCAAATGAACATTGTCATACTTGTTTTGCAGATATTCCTCCAACACCTTATTTTTCAGAGTTACACAGATCCCAGCAATGTGTATGTTGAGGCTTGGTAAAATTACGTCTCATAATGCCACGAAAACCTTCTTTGAAAGATTTTTTGCTTTATTTAATGAGCATGTTTAATGTCAATTTCTTCAAAATAATTTTGTGTACTAACACAGAATTGTAAAGGTCAGTCTTTGTTTCATTACTTCATTCATTGCAACTAGTTTTCTCATCAAAGAAAGTATTTCTTACAGCTTCATTCATCTTTCTTTGTCCTCAAGTCTTTGGCTCCCAAGCATTGTGGCTGCCTGTACGCACGGGCAGTTCAGTGCATATCCCAACTCTGGTTGTCTAAATTCACCCTAGAATTGGAGACAAGTGCATGTGGCACTTTTGTCCCCAAGCATGAACTCGCTGAAGCGAGTTGGTGGCTTTGTCTGCATGTGTAGTGGTGACTGTCTCAGTGGCCAGCCATTTGTTCGACAGACATCAGGCCAGTTGCTACCCAAAACAGGCACTGTGACAGCCTGGGCCCCTTTCCAAGCCTTGCTTCCCAGAAACTGTATGAAGCTTCCTGCCAACAGCAAGCTGGGTCTTTCTTCAGCTCTCTCAGGAAGCACCCTGAACACCAGCAGTAATTGAAAAAGTGCAGATGGAGAGGTGAAAGCCCCTTCAGGGCTCCCAGGGGACGGTGATGGGCAGCACATCACACTCGAGCTCCCTGGTGAGGATACTACCTGGTGGGAGCAGGTCTTGCAGCAAATCCAGGACTGGCAGTTGCTGAAGCCAGGGGACATGGCAGGTGTCCTGCAGTTCTGTGTCTTCAATGAGCCTATAACTGACAGAGAAGGCTGGGGAACAGTAAGCCTCAACCTGAGAGCAACTTGCCACCAATGATGACAACCAACCTGGTGTAGTGGAAGTTTCCCTGCCTGTGGCAGGGGGTTGCATCTAGATGATCTTTAAGGGCTCTTCCAACCCAAATCATTCTGTGATTCTGTGAACTGTGCCTTTGGAGAGGAATGCAAGGTTATAAAGCACTTGCCAATTGGTGCCTATGGATCCCATACCCTCATCAAGACCTTGGCAGTTTTATAGTCTTGGGATCTCCTACCCACCAGAAAGATTAATCACGTAGGCCTCTCATTCCTACCTGTCCAGCATGAATGCCAAGCCCTGACTCCTCAGAACATCGCTTCACAGCTTGGAGCACTCATGTTATTTTGGTCTGACTGCACCTCTCCTATTCTGTGATTTTGCTTAATTCCATATTGGCTCCTTGGCCATAACATGATGCAATGCTTTGTACTGTAGATATGAACACCCTGTGAATTCCAGATAACTTGGTTTTTCTTCACTCTTCTGTAGGGAATTTCAAGAGATTCTGTTTCATCCGCTGAGATTTTGTGCATGGCCACATGCCTCTGTCACAGCGAACAGCAATAATCAGAGCTGCTTTGGGAGGTTCTAGCAACTCTTCTCACCATGATTTTTGCCCCAGGTGAGAGGAGTTAAGAAACCTTTTCAGAGCCATTTTAGGCACAGGGGCTGTGATTCAATAATTCCTGACGCATTTCCTTCTGGGGTCACAGCCCATTCTTCACATGGAAACTTTTTAGACAATCTAGCCTGGGACATTGTGAAGGACCAAATGTTTGCTAGGAGATAATGAAGGACTAGTGACAGCAATATGTGCTTGTGGTGGCCAGAGAAAGACCCCTCCCTAAACCAGCAGCAAAACCAACCAGGCATAGGGTATCAGTCTGCCATTAAAGACTTGGCAATATCTGGAAATATCACTTCTGTAATATCTGAGAATGAAAAGGGAGGGAAGAAACAGGCAGTGCTGTCTCAGAGCAAGCACCTCAGCATGGACACTAGAGGATTCTACTGAACTCACTGTCTCTGCAGGTTTGTACTGGATAATTACAGTAATTTAACTTACAAACAAATTAATGTCTGGACAAATCTTGAGAAATTCTAAACAGCACTACAAAGGCTACAAAATGGACAAAAGAATCTATTGTCTATTAAGAGTAAATAGGCTTGGGCATGTCTTGACAGAGCAAAAAAAATTATTTGAAACTATTCTTAGATAGAAAACATCAGTGTACTAAAAAATAGGACTCCAAGAAACTATATTCTTCTAGATACCTCTACCTGCTTACACTTGTAAAAGGGCAGGGGAGGATTGTGAAAGATGGCCTAATATTGATTTCTCTATGGCATAAGCCATTAAGTTTCACTCACTCCTTTGTGAACCAAAGTACTTGGGCAGAAATTCCAGGAAGTGCCATCCAATGGAGGTGAAGGCATTGAGGGGAGAAGACCCATCCCGTCCATTGTGTTTTGCTTGTGGTTGATCACCATTTATCATTTAGGAAGCCAAGCCTTTTTTTTGGTCTGAATCTATCTTGTTTAAATTCCAGTTATCCATGTCTCTCTTTAGACTGAGTAAATTCCTATTACCAAGACAGCACTTTTATGATTCATGTCTATTTTTTTTTTGGTTCTTGTTGGTATCAAACAGCTAAAGACTTTTTAAGCATCCAGATTATTTTATAGTTCTTTGTGTCCTCTCCAGTTTTTGGTCTATTTAAAAAAGACAACCCAGCAGATACAAACTCACCTTATTTCTACTACCTACTCCACTGGGAGCATCCCCAAACAGCACCAGCCTTTTTTGTCTCACAGGTATATGAGACCTCTTTTGGAGGTGTCATGTGATTTTGTTCCTTTAATCTTTTCTAAAGTTTCTGCTTTCCAGGATTCAGAAATATCCTCTAGGTATATGATTTGCATTCATTAATCCTAGACACTTAATTTTGCACTTGGACAGATTAAGACAATTTATTTAAGTGGTTCAATTTACAAACTAATCCAGTCTGTGTGATGTTTCTGCATTATCGTCTTTTCCTCATTGTCTGCATGTACTTATTCCAGCAACTTTGGCACAGCCACAAATAAAAACAGGAAAGACTCTATGATGACTTTTAGACCACGATGGAAGTCTTGGGCCATAACTAAGGTTCCGCCTCTTTGAACAATCCAATTGTTTGGATCTTTTATTCCTTATGAAAGAAATCCCATGTTTTCTTTTCCATTATTTTTAAAGAACTGATTTTAACATGACAGCCAGCTTATTACCCAATTCAGACAAATGGGAGCTGGCTGATATCATCCTTTCTGAAGTGGCTCAAGCCTTTTGAGATTTATTGTTATAAATGAACTGGCTACCTCCTCTGCTGACAAAGCAGGCAGGAGTGCATTTTAAAGCATATAACTCTACATTTCCCTATACTTTTACTTCTCCCTAGGCATTTCCTACTGATTAGTGACCAGAAACACCTTATGGGGTCTTAACAGACTTTTGGTCTGATGGATTCTCCTTTGATGCACTCAATTTTAAGACTCTGGGGTTATCTGCACCTACAGATTAAACTATCAATAGAAAGACTGCTTATCCCTCATACTTCTTTCATTTTGGGACATATTTTTACAAGGATTCCTTTTTAGTGTAACTGTCCTGAATATACTAGGCATGAAAGTCAGCAGCTACTACAGTCATGAAGTATACCACTTCATACCATTGCTACGAGCAATATTTTTAACCCTCCTTACTCCTTCCTTTTTAGTCCAATGACTGCAGGTAAATATTGGTGCACTTGCAATACTATTAACAATTAAAAGAGAACATTATGAAACATTAGATCCTTGGGTAAAATGGCAGTATTTCCTATTTATAGACAAGTTTCAAATAAAAGCTAGAAGACAGAAAAATGATTCCAGAATTTCCCTGAGAATATATTATTAACAGAGGATTGTTCTGGGAGAAATTAGAACGATCCCCCTTCATCTTCTTTCCTCTTCAACCACCATCACTGTGGTTGCATAGGAAAAACATGAAAAGATAACTTCAGCAGGCTCATGTTTACTGTACAGTGACGTAGCCAACTCACAATGAACCCTCAGCAGCAGCTGAGGGGTTTGTCAAGGTCAAAAAATGGTTACTGAAACATGATCAGGTAACTGGATGGTAAAATAACTCTATTTCATCTGTTTCACAGATGAAGAAGCAAACACATGTCAACTTAAAGACCTTCAAACCAGTCACCAGAAAGCTGACAAAACTCAAGTTACTCTCTTATAAGCTGGGGCTTGGTAATAGAGGAGCTATAGCTTAAGGAATCTGGGAGTGTTACTCGGCACAAAGGTGTGTGTGCACTACACATTGCCAGTACCTCAAATAGGATCTAATTAACACACAAGACAAAAAGGAAGGAACTGTGACTGAAAATGGCTCATTACAAATTTTTATCATTTATTGACAAGTAAATTATCAGCAAGATGGATGAAAACATCAGCCATACTGACTTGGAGTTGTAACCCACTTCTTATGACTTGACAGACACAGTAACTCCTTTTAAGATCACCAAGATAGAACCCGATCACAACATTGTAATAGCCATTGTGATAAATAAATGTCCAAGTCTGAAATTAGCAGCAGGTATCTTCAGAACTAACTCAATGACTGCTAAGTTCAAGTACTTAAGTACTGACTTTAAGAGGACACTCTGCAAAAGCCACTGACTTCATTTGCTTTTGTGAGGAAAAAGATATAGCACCATATCTACTCCGAGTGACACCAAAACAAATTCTAGGGAAAAATAGAAACAGTAGATCACAAGTAAAATTAGAGTTGGACTGCAAGGGCTCTTCTCACTGTATTGCAAACAACTGAGCTATAAACTTTTATATACAAACTGTATTCTCTCTCTGGTATACCAATCTGACACAATCTAACCACCAGTCAAGGTCAGAAATCCTATTGCTTACAATGTAGTTTTACCCTTTGCCCACTGAATTCCAGAAGGTGCAAGTTACAAAAACATTTCTGCAGGTAAGTTAACCAACCTATGTTGTTCCAAAGTGGTGCCAGCACACCTATGGTACCTGCAGTTTCCAAGTGTGTTCTGCCCTTGGATACCTCTGTTGGCTGTGGGAGCAGAAAGAGCTGTGAATATCAGCTGCAAACACAGCTTCCTTCCTGGCAGCTGCACCCATGGGAGTTACCCTGTTTCTGATCACACCAGAGTTATGTTGTGGCCTATTGGAAACCAGAATGGCTGGGGAAAACATTGAGGTAATGACTCCATCAAGACAGAAACTGCACAAAAGACTCAAAGTATGCTGGTATCTTGCTCCTGAGTGGTGAAGAACAAGGCGGTAAATGTGAAACAGTTACATACAGACAGGATGAATGGCCAGCCAGGCAGGAAGTTAGGATTCATGTCTTGCAAAACATCTAGCCATTTGCCTTTTAATGGCATTATGGTTTTCTGAAGCTCTTCCCCTGCAATTACATGACAATTACTGAACATGACAATATGCTGAATCTTCGAGGGCAACGTGCCCTGCATTCTGGATTTCCATTGCCTACGTGAACAAAAAATTGAATAAAACATCCTTGGAACCAAAGACCTTACATGACATTGTGCTGTTCACTGGAATTTTCTATGCACTTTAAGTCTGTTGGAAAAGTTGCTTAGAAATCATAGAATCATTCAAGATTGAAGGTGCTTCTGCAGTTGTCTTCTCTAACCCTCCTGCTCAGAGCAGGGTCACCTACAGCAGGTTGCTTAAGACTCTGTCCAGTTTTGAGTATCTCCAAATCCAGAGGCTTCACAATCTTTATGGGAAACATATTCCACCATTTCAAAAAAATTTACAGTTTTAAATTCAAACATAAGGACAAAGAAATAAATTTTCCTATTTTTAATGTATCTATACTAGAGTTACCTTGCAATTATGAACTGACCATCATCTTTCTCTGTCCTTCCCCTTAGCCTCTTCCATCCTGGCAAAAATATTTACTTAAGGCTATTTTACATTAATATAACATGTATGGTCACGCTCAGAAAACCTTGTGGTCAGTATTTTAGGACCCTTTCCTAAAACCCAGGTCTGGGCTGAGTCTACAAAAGTTTTACTATAACCTTCATGGAATTAAACAAAATAAATAAATTTTTGAAGTATTATTGTTCCCATTCTGTTCTCAGTATCATAGTGTGTTGGGTTTATTCAGGTAGGTCTTGGTAGCAGGGGTGCTACAGGAGTGCCTTCTGTGAGAAGCTGCTGGAAGCTTCCTCCATGTCCAGCAGAGCAAATGCCAGCCAGTTCCAAAAATGGACCCACAGCTGGCCAAGGCTGAACCCATCAGGAATGTTGGGAACACCTGTGTGATATTTGAGAAGGGAAAAAAAAAAGATTTTTGTACAGGTGTAATTGCAGGCAGAGAAAAGTCGTGTGAGAACATGTGATAGGAACAACTCTAACGCCAAGGTGAGTGGAGAAGGAGGAGCAGGAGGTGCTCCAGGCACCAAGATTCCCCTGCAGCCCATGGGGAAGCAGCTGTGCCTCTGCTGGAACAGGAGGATACCTGAGAAGGCTGAAAGTCCATGGGAGGCTGCTGCTGGAACAGGCTCCTGGCAGGGACCTGCAGAGCCATGGCAAGAGGAGCCCATGCTGGAGCAGGTTTCCTGGTAGGACTTGGACCCTTTGGGGGACCTACACTGGAGCAGGCTGTGCCTCAAGGACTGCACCCCATGTGCTGTGTTACCCACCTTGCAGCAGTTTGTGAACTGCTGCCTCTGGGATGAACTCATACTGGAGAAGTTAATTGAGAATTGTCTCCTATGGGAAGGACCTCACACTGGAGAAAGGGAAGGGACTCCTCTCCCTGAGCAGCGGCAGGAAAAACCTGTGATGGATTGATCATGACCCTCATTCCAATCCCCCTGCACTGCTGGGGAAAGGAAGTAGAGCTTGGGAACAAAAAAGAGGTGGGGTGAATATGTTTTTTAAGGTTTATTTTATTTCTCATTATCCTGCTCTGATTTTGTTGGTGATAAATTATTATCTCAAATTCAAGTCTGTTTGCCCTTAGGTATTTCTTGAGTGAGCTCCCCTGGTCCTTATCTCAACACATGAACCTTTGTTATATTTTCTCTTCCCAGTCCAGCTGAGAAGGCAAATGACAGATCAGCTTTGGTGGGTGCCTGGCACCCAGCCAGGGTCAACCCACTACACACGGTTAAAGTTTGCAGGGTGCATGTTTATCAAACACTGTACTGAAATAAACTCCAAGCATCACCCCACTCACATTTTACGCGTGTGTGTTAAGATAGAAAAGACTCGTGCATAAAATTAAAGTGGAGTCAAAGCTGAACCAGAGGCTAATTGGCAAAATAAACACTACACATTTACTGTTCTCAGCCAGATAAGTCACATTTGCATCATTTGATAAGTGCAATAGCCAATTTCCTTCCAGTTTCCTTAAACGTTAAAAACGCCTCTTGAAGAAACCTCCTTGAGGCCTGGCCCCACAATTATGCAACCAGTTTGAAGGGGTTTTCTCACATCCATGAGGCTACCCACGTAATTTCTAATGCCTCGAAAACTTTAGGGTTCATCTTTCGTGGATCAACGGCAACTCTCTCTTAAAAAAAAAAAAAGAAAAAATTAATTATTATTAACTTTTATGACAAGGATGAGAAAACACCTCTAGACAGGCCTTAGGTTTCAACATCAAGTTATTTCTAATTTTCCATAGTCCACAAAATGAGACCCCCTTCCCCCCGGTACTGCTGTTACGTGAGTGCCAGTGGCCCCCGCGGAGCGCCGTCCGTGTTCTCCGTGGGGACCCGGGGTCCAGCACCGCACCCCGCTGCTTTCCGCTGTCCTTGTTCCCAGCAATTCCCGCCAGCAGCCGCGCCGGCGCCGGGTGACCCGAGGCCACCCAAACCGCGGCCCTCGGCCCGTATGTGCCCCAGAGCGGAGTCTCCGCACCCTAAAAACCGCTGCCCGCCGCTCTGACCCGAGTCCAAGCCGGCGACAGGGGCGCGGAGCCTCCGGGCCGCACTCTGGGGCCGGGCCGGGCCGAGCGGCGGGCCTGGCGGCGCAGGGCGGGGGATCTGGGGGCTCGCCCGGTATGGAGGGGTCGGAAGGGGAGGGGGTCCCGGGGCAGCGCTGCCATCCGCGGGCGCACGCCGAGCCCCGGGCGGCGCAGCGCGGCCGAGCCCCGGCGGAGGTGGCGGCAGGAGGAGCCGCGGGACCGAGCGGCGCCGCGCCGCCCCGCCCCGCCGCGCTCCGACCGCCGCCTCGACCGCACCAGCAAAGGCCCCGGCCAAGCTAGGCCGACCGCCGCCACGCAGGGCGGGCAGGCGGGCGGCCCGAGGTTTGGCGGCCGTGGAGGGCGGCCGCGGTACCTCCGCCTTGCTCTCTGGGCTCTCCGGGCGGACGTACGTGACGTGTGACGGGGGGACCCGGCCCCGCCGGCACGACGACCCTCATGGCCCAACCCCGCTTCCACTTCAGCTCCGAGCTCGGCCCCTCCTCCCCTCCCCGCCCGCCGCCGCCCCCGCCACCGCCGGCCGCCGGCAGCAGCCGCCGCGCTCGGCCCAGTCGCGCTGAGAGAGGCCGCGGCCGAGCGAGCGGACGACGCCCGGCCACCCCGCACGTAAGAGCCGCGGGCCCGGGCCCTGCCGTCCGCCGGACGGGCCTCCCCCTGCCCGCCACAGGCCGCGGCGCAGGCCGCGAGGAGGCGCAAGCTAGGCCGCGAAAGGGCTCCTCCACCGGAGCGGGCCGCGGTGATCTCGCCGGAGGGTCCGCACGCCGGGGCGGACGGGGCGGCGGGGGAGGTGGGTGAGGAACGCGGATGCGGAGGTGGGTGCCGCGGGCCCGGGGGGAGCGAGCGGGGCCGTGAGGGGCCGTCGGGCCCGCGGGGGGCGGGCTCGGAGGTGTTGGAGGAGGAGACAAATGGCGGCGAGCGGGGGGGGGCGGAGGGAGCCGGGCGCCATCTGGAATTAATCGGCTCGCACAGCCGGGGCCCCGCGCGGGCCGGGCCGGGCGGGCCGGGCGGGGCGGGGGAGCCGCAGGGCTCCGGCAGGCACCGCCCGCAGCTACACCCCCTCCGCCTCCCGCTGCAACACTGCGAGGCGCAGCGAGGCGCGTTCCGGCCGCGGCGGCTCCCTGCCGGGGACTGCGGCCCGGGTCCTCTCTGCCCCGCAATCTCCTCCTCTCCTGCGGCCGGGGATTCGGGCGGCGCGGGCTCGGCAGAAGCCGGCAGCTCTCCCGCAGCCGCCTTCGCCCACTCGGCCTGTAAGCAGCCCCCAATCCCCTTGGGGCCCCCTTCGGTTGTCCCAAAAGGCGCTGGGATCGGTTTTCCCTAATTGAGGTTTGTAAGAATTATAAGAATTAGCTTATTCCTTTGGAATTACTGTCGTCTGGCGCACAACCGCCCAGGGAGATATGCGGAAACCCTTTTTCTTTAACCGGTTTCGCAAATACCACTGAACTACAACAAAGAGGGGGAAGGGACTTGAGGTTTTTTTTTTTTTTTTTTACGGAATTGCCATAAATGAAAACAGTGCACTGATTTCTCCTGCCAAAACTGAGGGGAACGAGTCAAGAAAATCAGCAGCTGAATGATCACAGTTACATTTGTAACATCATTTTATTCTTGTTTCTCCACCTAGTACTAACGGGGGCTATCCAAGGCAGGCAATTAAATCCATAGGAGGTGTAATGTTTTTTTTTTTTTTGCACTTTCCTGAGTTGTGTGCGCTGGCGTCGACACAAGTGGGAGTCACGTCAGGCGACGTTGTCTGACACTTGCAGAACAGGCTGCGTGGACTGAGCCCGGAGGCCTGGGGAGCACGGCGGAGCCTCCGGGGCTCTCACCCGATTGGGACCCATGCAGGCCCCACTCTCTCGGGCCGCAATTTTTAATGGCATGGAGCAGGGCACGACGGCAGTAGGGTCGGGGGCGCTCTTGCTGTACACTTAAGTCATCCCAGCTGTGGGTAGGGGCCAGCACTCTGCACAGGGGGAATTTGCTGGCCCTTTATGCCTTGATTTGTAAGATGTTTCGCTGCCTGGATGTGTGGTTTAATGGTTTTATCTGCAACATTAGGAGTAGGCAAAGGACTACGCTATGTGTTTTCTTTTCACAAAGGATGGCTTTTATGAACGCGTTTCCCATTTTTTCTCCTTTTCCTTTTTCCTTTTTTTTTTTTTGTCCCCTGAGAGCAGAGAAACCTGTTGCTGTGGTAATATTAAACATCTCTTCAGGGAACTCTATTTTAAGTGCTCCTGTTTTTATACTTTTTTAAAAACATGACAACTTCCTCTATTTCTTTTATTCCTCTTGATTACCTTGCTAGGGCTGTGATGTCTAAGGATCTGTTAATGGGGCAGCGAATGTGCACGTTGCATTGCATTCTCATATTGATTTGTTTATCATGACCATTTTTTATTTTAGATATAATATGGAATACATTCTTCCCTAATACGTTAATTTTCCATCTGTCCTTCCATTTGAAAACGTTACCTTGACTTCCACTAAAAGCCAGTTAACCATGGCCCCACATCAGTTTTCTGAGTGTAAAAGATAACAATCAATTTGTACAAAAAAACTAAACGTATGGACAGAATTAGCGTCATTACACCAGTTTCAGTATTAGTTCGGGATTCATCGTGAAGCTTGGGCACGGACCAAGCCACTAAAAGGTGCTGATGTTTACTCTTTTTCCCTAAGGCTCTATACAACAGATTATTTTTTTAGTCATAGTGGTAGACCACGTGTGGTACCAGAATTGCTGAGATTGAACAAAGACCACATACGCTTCGGAAGGAATAAGTATCGGGACATGGTGTGGGCACCTTGCTTTCTTTGACCGAGTTGGCCGTTCTCAAGTGGAACTGAAAAATGGATCCCGGGTTGGCTTTGATCCTTGTCAGACCTGAATATCAGAACCCCCCGGGTCCTGGATGGTAAGCATTCAGCTGGGGACTGTTTTGGAAGGATTGAGAGGACCTCACTAGGTTTCTGTCCTCTGTGAAATCTTACAGAAAAGTGAGCCAGATGGGAAATTGCTTCATAGCCTTTATGGTACCACAGAGATTGGGGTGCTTGCCAGGGAATTGGAAGATGTTCTCTTGGTGCTTGCAAGAAGCAGCTCTGGTATTTATCGTGTCACGGGATGCTGCCATACAGGTGTGTGTGCCTCCTTGTGGGGCTGATGCCTTGTGCCCCTGTGATCACCCTACTGCCAGAATCCAAGAAACAACCCGCGAGGCCCCACAAAGAAACGGTTTTTCATCTCCGGGTTAGTAATGCTCAAACACTGAAGTGATTTCAGGAATATTTTTGTATTTTTACCTCAGCCATAGCAAATTAGCCTTTGGATCTGCAGATTCGTTTTGGACACTTTTTTATTATTTCTGAAAGTTCAGTAAGTCATGTTTTAAGTGGCACCTGACATTATACTTTGGTCTTATAGTGTGGAAATGTAATGGAGTGGCAGGCTACTTGTGCCGTGTGGAGCATTTAAACAAATTTTATGCCGTCCTGAAAAGAGGTATACCCCCCTCCTTGGCTCATCCCTTCCCGTTTCTTATTTGTTTCTTCCTACTCCCTTTGCCCCGACCCCGCGCCTCCTTTTTCTTGCCTAGCATTATTATTTGTTATGTTACTCCCCTTTCCTCCTTCGGTTTCCCTCTCTATTTCCATCCCTTCTTCCCCTTATTCCTCTCCTTGTGCTCTTTTCCACATTTCTTTAGCCTGTCCCCCTTCTATCTCCTATTTTTCATTGACACTCATCTCTACTCTTATTCGGCTCCCTATCCTTATTTCTCCGATCTCCCTCACAACCTTTCCTCCCTTTTCGTTTTCTATGGGTCTGCTGTCCCGCTTTACTTCCCTTGTGTTCCCCCCACGTGCATCCCCCCCCATCCCTCTTGCCTATCGATCTCCCCCCCTTCTTCTTTTTTTTTTTTTTTTTTTCCTCCTTCCCCCTCCCCTTCCCTTCTTCTTTTTTCTTTATCTCCCCCCATCCTTTTTTTCTCCCTTCTCCTTTGTTTCTCTTCCCCTCTCTTCCTTCCTCTTTCCCCTTCCATCTCCCTTTTTCCCCCATTCCTTCGCTCGAAAGTACTGTGCCCCCATTTTAGCCTTGCACCCCTTTGGTCTACGGGTGTTTCCGGATTCTCCCACAAGCTATCCCACTTTACAAAAAAATTTCCTGCTGGGTTCTGTGCACACGAGTCTAGACTATCAGATCTTGACCAACTCTACTTGCAATCTCCAGACCTGTCACTTGCCACATCCTTGGTAAGTGTCACGACTCTTCGGTTTGCCTGTTGTCTTTCCTACTTGCACCTTTCTTTGTAT
>CM031857.1:103555172-103590663 GCA_018697195.1 Certhia americana
TATCTTCATTTTGCGGACATAGATTTTACAAGGATTCCTTTTTAGTGTAACTGTCCTGAATATATAGGCAGGAAAGTCAGCAGCTACTACAGTCCTGAAGGTAATACCACTTCCATACCATGCTAAGAGCAATATTTTTAACCCTCCTACTCCTTCCTTGTTAGTCCAATGGACGCAGGTATGATTGGTGCACTTGCAATACTATAACCAATGTAAAGAGAACATTATGAAAACATTAGATCTCTTGGGTAAAATGGCAGTATTTCACTATTTATAGACAAGTTTCAAAATAAAAGCAGAAGACAGAAAATGATTCCAGATTTCATGAGAAATATTATAACAGAGGTTGTTCTTGGTGAGAAATTAGAACGATCCCCCTTCATTTCTTTCCTCTTCAACCACCATCACTGTGGTTGCATAAGGAAAAACATGAAAAGGATAACTTCAGAGCTCATGTTACTGTAAGTGGACGTACCAAATCAACATGAACCATCAGGCAGCAGCTTGAGGGGTTTGTCAAGGTCAAAAAAATGGGTTACTGAAACATGATAGGTAAATGGAGGGAAAATAACTCTATTTCATCTGTTTCACAGAGGAAGAAGCAAACAAATGTCAACTTAAAGACCTTCAAACCATTCACCAGAAAAGCTGAACAACAAAACTCAAGTTACCTCTTTAAGCTGGGGTTGGAATAGAGGAGCATAGCTTAAGAAATCTGAGTGTTACGGCACAAAGGTGGGTGTGCACTAACACATTGACAGTACCTCAAACAGGTCTAATTAAGACACAAGACAAAAAGGAGAGCGGAACTGTGACTGAAAAGGCTCATTAACAAATTTTTATCATTTATGACAAGTAAATACTAATCAGCAAGATGGTGAAAAATCAGCCATACTGACTTGGAGTTGTAAACCACTCTTATGGACTGACAGACCCAGTAAACTCCTTTAAGATCACCGAAGATAGAACCCGATCACAACATGTAATAGACATTGTTGATAAATACATGTCACAAAGTCTGAATTAGCAGCAGGTATCTCAGAACTAAACTCAATGAATGCCTAAGTTAAGAGTACTTAAGTACTGCTTTAAGAGGACACTCTGCAAAAAGCACTGACTTCTTTGCTTTTGTTGAGGAAAAAAGAGATAGCAACCTTATCTACTCCAAGTGACACCAAAACAAATTTCTAGGGAAAAATAGAAACAGTAATCACAAGTAACATTAGAGTGGACTGCAAGGGCTCTTCTCACTGTATTGCAAAAAACAACGAGCTATAAATTGATATACAAACTGTATTCGCTCTCTGGATACCAATCTGACACAATCTAACCACCAGTCAAGGTCAGCAAATACTAATGCTTACAATGTAGTTTACCCTGTGCCACTGGCTGAATCCAGGAAGAAGGTGCAAGTTACAAAACATTTCTGCAGGTAGTTAACTATGTGTTCAAAGTGGTGGCCAGCACACCTATGGACCTGAGTTCCAAGTGTGTTCTGACCTGGATACCTCCGTTGGCTGTGGGAGCAGAAAGAGCTGTGAAATCAGCTGCAAACCCACAAGCTTCCTTCCTGGCAGCTGCACCCTGGAGCTACCCTGTTTCTGTCACAAGAGGGATGTTGTGGCCTATGGAAACCAGAATGGCTGGGGAAAAACATGACGGCAAATGACTCCATCAAGACAGAAACTGCACAAACGATCAAAGTATGCTGGTATCTGGCTCCTGAGTGGTGAAGAACCAAGGGGTAAAATGTGAACCAGTTACTACAGACAGGGCTGAATGGCCAGCACAGGCAGGAAGGAGGATTCATGTCTTGAAAACATCGAGCCATTTGCCTTTTAATGGCTATGGTTTTCTGAAGCTCTTCCCCTGCATTACATGGACAGATTATGAACATTGGACAATATTGCTGAATCTTCCGAGGGCAATGTGCCTGCTTCTGGATTCCATTGCCTACGTGGAACAAAAAATTGAATAAAACAAAAACCAAAATTTTTCCGGGAAACCAACGGACCTTAACATGACATGTGCTGTTCACGGAAGTTTCTATGCACTTAAAGTCTGTTGGAAAAGTTGCTTAGAAATCATAGAATATTCAAGATTGAAGGTGATTCTGCAGTGTCTTCTCTAACCCTCCTGCTCAGAGCAGGGGTCACCTACAGCAGGTTGATAAGACTCTGTAGTATGTTGAAGTATATCAAATCCAGAGGCTTCACAGCTTTATGCGAAACAATTCCACCATTTCAAAAAAATTTACAGTTTTAAAAGTCAAACATAAGGACCAAAAGAAAATAAATTTTCTATTTTTAGTATCTATACTAGAGTTACCTGCAATTATGAACTGACCATCATCTTTCTCGTCCTTCCCCTTTAGCCTCTTCAAACTGGCAAAAATATTTACTTAAGGCCTATTTTACATTAATCTAACATGTATGATCACGCTCAGAAACCCTGTGTGGTGTCCAGTTTTAGGGACCCTTTCTAAAACCAGGTTGGGCTGAGTCTACACAAGTTTACTATAACCTTCACGGAATTTAAACAAAATAAATAAATTTTTGAAGTATTATTGTTCCCATTCTGTTTCTCAGTATATAGTGTGTTGGGTTATTCAGGTAGGGCTTGGTTAGAGGGGTTGTACAGGAGGCCTTCGGTGAGAAGCTGCTGGAAGCTTCCTCCATGTCAGCGAGGCACAAGCCAGCCAGTTCCAAAAATGGACCCACAGCTGGCCAAGGATGAACACATCAGCAAAGGTGGGAAACACCTGTGTGTTGTGATATTGAGAAGGGAAAAAAAAAAAGATTTTTGTACAGGTGTAATGGCAGGCAGAGAAAAAGTCGTGTGAGAAAATGTGATAGAGAACAACCTAATCGCCCAGGGATTGTGGAGAAGAGGAAGGAGGAGCAGGGGTGCTCCAGGCACCAAGATTCCCTGCAGGCCCATTGGGGAAGCAGCTCTGGGCCTCTCTGGAAAAGGAGGATGCCTGAGAAGCTGAGATCCCTGGGAGGCTGCTGCTGGAACAGGCTCCTGGCAGGGACCTGCAGAGCCATGGCAAGAGGAGCCCAGCGGGAGCAGTTTGCTGGTAGGACTGGGACCCTTTGGGGGACTACACTGGAGCAGGCTGTGCCTCAAGGCTGCACCCCATGTGCTGTTGTTACCACCTTGCAGCAGTTTGTGAACTGCTGCCTCGGGATGAACTCATACTGGAGAGTTAATTGAGAATGTCTCTATTACGCGGAAGGACCTCACACTGGAAAGAAAGGGAAGGGACTCCCTCCTCTGAGCCGCGGCAGGAAAAACTTGGGTTTGTGATGAATTGATCTATGGACGGCCCATTCCAAGTCCCCTTCATGCTGGGAAAGGAGTAGAGCTTGGGAAACAAAAAAGAGGTGGGGAATATGTTTTTAAGTTTACTTTTATTCTCTTTATCTGCTCGATTTTGTTGGTAATAAATTATTATCTCAAATTAAGCTGTTTGCCCTTAGGTCTTTGTTGAGTGAGCCCCTGGTCTTCTCTCAACACCTGAACCTTTGTTATAGTTTCTCTTCCCAGTCCAGTGAGAACAGGCAAAATGCAGCTCAGTTTGGGGGTTGCCTGGCAACCAGCCAGGGTCACCCATACAATGGTTAAAGTTTGCAGGGTGCATTTGTTTTATCACACACACTGTACTGAAACTAAAACTCCAAGATCACCCCACTACACATTTTATGTGTGGTGTTAATGATAGAAAGAAGTGCATAAATTAAAGTGGAGTGCAAGCTGAACAGAGGCTATGGCAAAAGAGAACACTATCAATTTACTGTCATCAGCCAGGATAAGTCACATTTGCATCATTTGATAAGTGCATATGCTAAAGTTCCTTCCGTTCCACTTCAACCGTTAAAAAACGCCTCTGAAAGAAACCTCCTACCTTGAGGCCTGGCCCCAGAATTATGCAACCCAGTTTGAAGGGTTTCTCACATCCATGCTGTACCAACGAATTTCTAATGCCTCGAAAAACTTTAGGGTTCATCTTTCGGGATCAACGACAACGTATCTCTTAAAAAAAAAAAAAAAAGAAAAAAATAATATATTAATTTTATACAAGGATGAGAAAATGAACCTTAGAGCCAGGCCTAGGTTTCAACATAAGTTATTTCTAATGTCCATAGTCCACAAAATGAGACCCCCTTTCCCCGGGTCCTGCTGTTTACGGTTTGAGTGCCAGTGGACCACCGCGGAGGGCGCGTCCGTGTTTCCGCGGGGAGCCGGGGTCCAGCCAGCACCCCGCGACGTTCCGCTGTCCTGTTCCCAGCAATTCCCGCCAGCAGCCGCGCCGGCGCGGTGACCCGAGACAACCCGAACCGCGGCCCTCGGCCCGTATGTGCCCCAGAGCGGAGTCTCGCAACCTAAAAACCGCGTGGCCCGACGCGCTTGGACCCGACGGTCCAAGACCGGCGACAGGGTGCGCGGAGCCTCCGCGGCACGCAACTCTGGGGCCGGGCCGGGCCGAGCGGCGGGCCTGGCGGGCGCAGGGCGGGGGATGGGGGCTCGACCGGTGATGGAGGCGGTCGAAGGGCAGGGGGTCCGTGGCAGCGTGCATCCGCGGGCGCACGCCGAGCCCCGGGCGGCCGCAGCGCGGCACGAGCCCCGGCTGATGGTGGCGGCAGGGGAGCCGCGGAGACCGAGCGGCGCCGCGCCAAGCCCCGACCCGCAGGCTCCGACCGCCGACTCGCCGCCCCCGCAACAGGGCCCCGGACCGCTCGGCCGCACCGGCCCCCGCGGTGGCCGGCGGCGACGCGCACGATGGCGGGCGGTTGGCGGCGCGCTCCTTCCGCGCTGCTCCTGGGCGCGTTGGGCAAAGTGGACGTGACGTGCTGACGGGGCCCGGCCAGGGAGCGGGACCGCTTCCAATCAGCTACGAGCTCGGCCCCCTGCCCTCCCCCCGCCCGACCCGCACGCCCCGGCCGCAGCCGCCGACGCCCCCACCGCCGCGCTCGGACAGTCGCGCTGAGAGAGGCACGCGCCCGAGCGAGCGCCCGGCCGCCCGACACCCGCACCGGTAAGGAGCCGCGGGCCGGGCCATGCCGTTCCGCCCGGCCCGGGCCTCCCCCTGACCCGGACAGGCCGCGGCGCAGGCCGCGAGGACGGGAGAAGCTAGGCCGCGAAAGGGTCCGCCACAGGAGCGAGGCCGCGGGACTCTTCGCGCGGCGGGTCCCGCCGCCCCCCCCTCGGGGGCGGCCGGGGCGGCGGGGGAGGTGGCGTGAGGAACGCGGAGCGGCGGTGGGTGGCCGCGGGCCGGGGGGAGGCGAGCGGGGCCGGTGAGGGGCGTGGGCCCGGCCGGGGGGGGCTCGGAGGTGTCTGGAGGAGGAGACAAAATGGCGGCGCGCGGGGGGGGGCGGAGGGCGCCGGCGCCATCTTGAATTAATCGCTCGCACAGCCGGGGCCCCGCGCGGGCCGGGCCGGGCCGGGCTGGGCCGGGCGGGGCGGGGGAGCCGCAGGGCTCCGGCAGGCACCGCCCGCAGCCTACACACCCTGCCCGCCTCCCGCTGCCACACTGCGAGGCGCAGCGAGGCGCGTTCCGGGCCGCGGCGGCTCCCTGCCGGGACTGCCGGCCGGGTCCTCTCCTGCCCCGCCATCTCCTTCCTCTCCTCCGGCCGGGGATTCTGGCGGCGCGGGCTCGGCAGAGCCGGCAGCTCTCCCGCAGCCGCCTTCGCCCACTCGGCCTGTAAGCAGCCCCCAATCCCCTTGGGGCCCCCTTCGTGTTGGTTCAAAGGTGCGCCTGGGATCGGTCATTTCCCTAATTTAGGTTTCGTTAAGAATTAGCTTATTTCCTTTGGAATTACTGTCGTCTGGCGCACAACATCCCAGGGAGATCTGGAGGAAACCCTTTTCTTTAACCGGTTTCTGCAAATACCACTGAACTACAACAAAGAGGGGGAATGACTTGAGGTTTTTTTTTTTTTTTTTTTACGGAATTGCAATGAAAACAGTAGCACTGATTCTCCTGCCAAAACTGAGGGGAGACGCGTCAAGAAATCAGCAGCTGAATGATCACATTGTTACATTTGTAACATCATTTTTATTCTTCTGTTTCTCCACCTAGTACTAACGGGGGCTATTTCCAAGGCAGGAATTAAATCCCATAGGAGTGTAATTTTTTTTTTTTTTTTGCCTTTCCTGCGTGTGTGCGCCTGGCGTCGCCCACAAGTGGGTCACGTCAGGCGAGTTGTGACACTGCAGCGGTGGCGTGGACTGAGCCCGGAGCTGCCTGGGGAGCACGGCGGAGCCTCGGGGCTCTCACCCGATTGGGACATGCCAGGCGTGCCGCAGTTTTTAATGGCATGGAGCAGGGCACGACGGCAACATGGTTGGGGCTGTACACTAAGTCATCCCAGCGTGGGTAGGGGCCAGCACTCTGCACAGGGGGAATTTTGCTGGTTTATGCCTTGATTTGTAAGAGTTTCGCTGCCTGGATGTTTGGTTTATGGCTTTATTGCAAATTAGGAGTAGGCAAATGACTACGCTATGTGTTTCTTTCTCACAAGGATGGCTTTTCTGAAGTTTCCCCTTTTTTCTCCTTTTCCTTTTTCCTTTTTTTTTTTTTGTGAGAGCAGAGAAACTGTTTCTGTGGAATATTAAACATCTTTCAGGGAACTCTATTTTTAAAGTTACTCCTTTTTTATCCTTTTTTAAAACATGACAACTTGTCTATTTCCTTTTAATTCATCTTGATTACCTTGCTAGGCCTGTTGAGTCAAGGATCTGTAATGGGGCAGGACTAGTGCACTGTCTGCATTGATTCTCATTATTGATTGTTCTCATGACCATTTTTATTTTAGATTATTAATATACTAATACCATTTCTTCCATTAATACGTAATTTTCCATCTGTCCTTCCATTTGAAAACGTTACCTTGACTTCCATAAAGCCAGAACCAGCCAAGTTTCTGAGTAAATAGATAACAATCAATTTGTAAAAACTAAACGTATGGACAGAATTAAGTGTATTACAAAGTTGTATTAGTTCTTGATCCTTGTGAAGCTGGCATGGACCCAAGCCAACTAAAAGGTGTAGATGTTTAACTCTTTTTCCAAGGCTATAAAACCTGATTATGGTTTTTTAGTCATAGTGGTAGAAGTGTGTTACCAGAATTGCTGAGATTTGAACAAAGAGCCACATAGTTGAGAAGGAATAAGTATAGGGACATGGCTGGGCACCTGCTTTTCTTTGAGAGTTTGGGTTCTCAAGCTGGAACTGAAAAATGGATCCTGTTGGCTTTGATGTCAGATCCTGATATCAGAACCGGGTCCTGAGGTAAGCATCAGCTTGGATGTTTTGGAAGGATTGAGAGGAGTTTCTGTCCTTCTGGATATCTTACAGAAAAGTGAGCAGCTGGAATTGCTTCCTAGCCTTTATGGTACCACAGAGCTTGGGGTGCTTGCCAGGGAATTGAAGATGTTCTCTGTGGTGCTTGCAAGAAGCAGCTCTGGTATTTCTCGTGTCACGGAGCTGCCATTACAGGTGGTGTTCCTTCCTTTGTGTGGCTGTGCCTTGTGCCCCTGTGCTCACCCTCTGCTCAGAAGAACAAGCAGGAAGAAACTGTTTTCTCATCTCCTGGTTAGAATGCTCAAACCCTGAAGTGATTTCAGGAATATTTTTGTACTTTTTTACCTCAGCCATAGACAAATTATGCCTTTTGGACTGCAGATTCTTATTTGGACACTTTTATTATTTCTGAAAGTTCAGTTAATTCATGTTTTAAGTGCCTGCATTCTCCTTTGGTCTTCTTCTTGTGGCAAATTTCTATGGATGTGGGGCCTGTGCCCTTGTGGAGCACTTTCAAACTCTTTATGGTCCTGCACAGAGGTAAGGGTTGGTGTGCATTGATGTATTGGCTAGGTCTGTATACTAGAACACATTAGGAGAAACATTATTTAGTAAGAGATTCACTGAGTGAAAGTACTGAAGTTTCTTTCTACTCTGGAACAAGCACCAAAACAAATGTGGGTTGCCTTTTTAAGACTCAGACTTGAAATCCCTTAATCCCTTATGCCCAGGAAGTGTCTTTGGTTTGTTGCAGCCTTAGCCTTTTTTTGGAGCACATTTTGCCAGTGTAGGTGAGAAGACCTGGCCAGTACAGAGGAGACCAGAGTTATGCAGTGTGCAGGTGGAGGGTATGCTGGGCTGTCACTGCTGTGAAACTGCACTTCCTGAACACCACAGGGACATTTTGGGTTTAGCATCTCTTGCCTGGAATCCAGGCAGCAGCAAGAATAGCAGGGAAGAGATGGTGTCAGCAGGCACTTACAAGAAGCTGCAAAGTAGTGCTGGAGACCTCTGCATCTCCTGGGTAAGGAGGATAGACAGTAGGACAGAGTGCCTCACTTAGTGAAGTGAGGAATTTAGGGAGCGGATAGGATAGGGAAAGTACAGGCATGAATCATAAGAAGAAGGAATTTGTGGTAGAGTGATGGTCAGGTGGGTGGTGAAAGCAGGAAGCAGAGAAAACGAATGCCAGTTCTTCCAGTAGCTGGTGGTGAACTGACACTTCAGGCTGGTCAGGTCACAGCAGATCACAGGCTGATGTGTGTGACAGCACAGCCCTCAACAGCACAGGAACAAAGGGCATCGGAACTTTTCCCAGAGAGCCAGGCAGAGAGTTCCATCTTCTCATGCATGTGTTGTCTGAGGAGAGAGGCAGTTTTGTTTCTGTCAACCCTTCGTACCCCTATGCCTCCTACCAAAAAGAAAACCCCTCTCCTAATTGCTGATACAATCTTTGCTGCAAATTGATGAGTAGCAGAGGTTTGTGTGAATGATGTGAGTGTACTGTAGTTAGAAGCTGGAGGGATGAAATGAGCAGGTGAGGTAATTAACATAATATTGGTGCAGGCACACCAAAAGTTGGAAAAGAAGCAACAGAGGAGAAGAAACTAAACAGCAGAGGCAACATGGAAAATATGACATGATGAATAGGAGGGACATTGGTGGGAGACTGGCTGGGTGTATACCAAATAGATGGAAGGACAGCGATTTGGGTATGAATAATTCTTGCTAGAATTACTGTATGGAATTTTGTTACTCTCTTCTTGTTTCTGTGGCATGGCAGAAATTGATTGCCATCAGTCAAGCTGTTTGTTGCATCTGAGGCTGAGAAACACTTTTCTTCTGCTCTTGCTTCTGAAAAAAAGCGTTGGGTGAAGAGCTGTTCCTCTTAACAGTGGGCACTTCTGGTGGAAGTGCTTGACAGTCAGAAGAATTGGAAGGTGATTTATGTCCAGTTGGCTACCACAATGACTTGTTAATACAGCTATCTTTAAAATAGAGGCCTTCCAGCTGAGCATCACACAAATACAGAATGCCTTGGAAAATTATTAGTGTTCCACTATCTTTCATCCAGTTCAATATCTGGCTATTTTCTCCCTCAACTTCTGTAAAAGACAAGGCCCGAGTGACTGCACTGGAGGCTGGACAGCACCCCAAGGGAATGTTACAGAGGTGAAGAGTTGAGAAAATTTGAGCTAAAAAGTGGGGCAAGTTTAGAAAATACTTGTTCTAGATTATGGGTTTAGATTTATGTTTTGGACTAGCTAATTTTCTTCTTTTGTATAGCAGTTTCCCTAATAAGGACTTAATGAATGTAAACTTCAGTTGATGTAATTTGGAAAGGTTGTGATTCTTAGGAAAACCTTGGGTAGATTCTTGATGTTTTGTCTGTCTTTTGTGACAGTCAGGTATCACAAAAAAGGGGAGCTTTCTTCCTGTGACTATGAGAAATGTTTGGAGAAAGAAAAGTAGCATCTTTCACTTCTGCAGAAATACCAACACAAACAGGAAGCAGCGTTCTGTTGCCTCTTGCTCGTTCTGCACGTAGAAAAATAGCTGGACTTAAGTGCAAGGGAGTAGTACAAGTCTATGTTAGACTGTATTTGACCTAACTAGGTTTGCCTGATCCTAGCTGTAATGCACTTATATAAGCAGCAAAAATTAGATAGCAGTTTCACATTTTTGCAAGTATTTTAATTTCGTGGTCTTACTATGTTCTTTCATTAAGAAGATTGAAATCATAAGTCATTATGCATTGAAATGTTGAAATGCTGTTCAAAAATTTTGGTAGAACGTGACATTTGGTAATGATACTTGTGGTACTTTGTCTTAGGACAAGAGTTTTGAAAATATTTACAGATTTAGGTTTGAAAACATTTGATGTTATGCTCTGGAAGCAGTTTCCATTGATTATTTCAATTTCTGAAGTGAACTTTTCCTGACTGTCCAAGAATGAACGTGAGGACATGAGAACTGGTGTGCATTTCAGATAATGAGCTCTTTGTTTGACTTATTGTAGTAATGATTTGACAGTTCTTTATTTGTCCCCATTCAATAGGGACTTGAGTTCCTTGAATAGGAATATATCTGGGTTTTGTCTTAATTTCTTTTTTTTGGTTTTTTGTTTGTTTTAAGATGATGAGGAAATTGTATTTTCACATTCCTTTATGTGCTGCTTCTTTGTGAAGCCATAGGATTTTGAGAAATAGAAATAGGAATAGACCCAGAGTGCTGGACCTCGCACTGTAGTTCAGCCAGTGGGTGTTTGGTCATCCAGAGTAGTATTGCTAGAATCCCAGACTGAGGGACCCTGAGTGAAATCTGATTCATCCTCAAGTCATGAGATGCCGTGTGTTAACTTCCATGCACCCAAAATTTTTGGTGCATAGACAGAGGCAACCTTCTTCACCTAATATAAGTGAAATAACCTTTCTTCTTTATCTTCTGCAGACACTGTGACTGATGAGAGTTAAAGGCCATGGATGAAGATGGGCTTGAATTGCAGCCACATGAGCCAAACGCATTTTTTGATCCAACAGGTCTGTAGAGGAGATAATACGTAGATAAGAGTGTTCACATTAGATGCAATTGACTATTGTTTATTCTGCCTTTGCTTAGAAAGTGCTGTGCTGTATCAATGCTTTTGTATAGAGTAGTCGCTTTTGAGTTTGGGTTGTTTTTATTACTCAGAGCAATATGAATGAGCTACTGTTCTTTCAGTCAAGTAATAGTTGTTTGGGTACTGGGGGAGAGTCTAAAAATTGCAAATCTTTTCCAGGGGAGAAAATTGTGCCCATCTGAATTACGTTAGCACCTACTCGCTTTATCTACCTATCGTAATAGTTCATATGCTGTTATTCCTGTTTTACTGAAGTGCAGCATGGTGTACAAGGGAAACAGAAGTCATTTCAATTATTAACCACCTCATGTGAGACAGTTTTACAATATAAGTGCTATTTTAATTGTGTTTTTCAGGAGCTGATGCAGCACATATGGATGGAGATCAGATTGTCGTGGAAGTACAGGAAACAGTATTTGTTTCAGATGTAGTCGACTCAGATATAACTGTGCATAATTTTGTTCCCGATGATCCAGACTCCGTAGTAATCCAGGATGTTATTGAGGATGTTGTTATCGAGGATGTTCAGTGCCCAGATATCATGGACGAACCAGACGTGTCTGAAACAGTCATTATTCCTGAACAAGTGCTGGACACAGACGTAGCTGAGGAGGTTTCTTTGGCTCATTGCACTGTCCCGGATGATGTTCTGGCTTCTGACATAACTGCAGAGACCATGTCTATACCAGAACATGTACTGACAACTGAGCCAATGCATGTCCCAGAAGTTGGACACGTAGAACATGTAGTTCATGATAACGTTGAAGAAGCAGATATTGTCACTGATACTCTGGGAACAGATGTTGTTTCTGAGGAAGTCTTGGTGGCAGACTGTGCATCAGAGGCAGTGATCGATGCCAATGGAATCCCTGTGGAACATCAAGATGCGAAGGGCAACTGTGATGATTACCTTATGATTTCCTGTAAGTGTTTGGGTAAAGCCATCAAAATTCTTATGGTACAGGCTTGAAATATCTGAGGTAGGCCTTAGGACAATACCCAAAGCTGAGTTTCCGTATTTTTTATTGAAATGCAGATCTCACAAATGTACTCACACAGAAGGACTTTTAGGAACGTGTACCAGCTAAAAGTCCTGGTGAAGCTAATGGAGAGAAATACTGGCAAATGCACGTCTGATTATAATTTATTTCTGTAGCAATTTATAGTGGATGAACAAAGGAGTAAGAATTCCATAATTCCATAAGAGTATGAATGCCATATACTTAATAAGAACTGAAAGAAAATTAATGTGACGATGTTTAAAAATGCTTATATATGCAGGTTACTAAGATGACTACCAAGACATTAAAAAAACAAAAAAAAAAAATCATGGAAAAGAAAGAGTAAAAACATGTGGTTTCTGAAAATCCAATCCTTGTCTTGTTTTTTTGCTAAGCCCCCACCTCTTGCACTTCATTTATTGTTGGATAGAGACAGCAATAATGGTTTTCTTTGTTTTTAGCATATGTTTTTGTCTCTTGATTAAGCAAAGGACAGAGGTGTGCAGCTGACAAAAAGAGTAGCTATTGCTGCTCATAACTGGGAAACTGGGAAGTGACTATCTTAATCTCCCTTAGGAACAGTGGCACAATCCCTTTGAATTGTATTTCAAAAGGCTTAAATAGAGGGTGGAGAAAACTAGAGCATATCATCAGTCCTTCTTCTACTGAGGATATCCATTTGTGTGAACTAGAGTTTACTCTAAGTATGTCACTTATTATAGTGATCACTCAGTGTAGCACCTAGAAGCATCAGAGTGTCATGCTGAACATTTATTTATTGTAGAAATAGAAAAGCCTTGTTAGGCTGGTTTGTTTAATTGCCATTTCAGGCATTTGAGTTTTGTGTGGTGTTAAATTATTCTATTGATAAGGTGTACTTCGTGCTCTGCTTCAGTTACCTTTTTTTTTTGTGTTTTTTTCTTTTTTTTTTTCTTTTTCCCCTCTTTTTTCCCCTTCTTTACTTTTGGACACGTTTTTGAAATGTATAGTAACTTGTTTTAATTTTATATTCTGTACTTACAAATTTTAATGTTGCTTCTCCTTACCTAGGGTCACTGCATTTCTTAATTTATCATCTCTTGAGTTCCTTGAGTAACCTTGTTGCAGCCATGTTTTGAGTTTATATGAGGTACAGTTAATTCTCTATTAATCCGGGAAAACAATGAAATGGGATAATGCAAAATATGGATCACGCGAAATATTGTAAAATGAACTTCAGAATTGTACTGAGGTGAAATAGGTCAGGGGATCTGTTCTGAAATTATATTGATCCAGACTGATAAACGCACTCTTGTCTAGTGTGGTACAGATAAAACTTCCTGAATCTGGACCCAAGTTAAATCGGGTGAAAGCAGCTCAAATGCTTCTGAACTTGCTGTATAGTTAGACACCAGACTGGGTAATCTGCCTGTGGGTAATTGAGGCCTGATTCTGGTGGTGATCCTTCTCTCTTCCATATCCCTGACTGCAGCTCTTCTAGGTGTTGTTGCTCCTGTCTCTGCTCACTCCAGCAGCAGAGCAGGGCCTCTGGGGCTGCTGCCATGGAGCACTTTGCAAACCGTGGATGTGTAAATGCATGGAGAGGGGTGGGTGGATGTGTGTCCTGTTCATTGCTGGCAGTGGCTGAACAGTGTCTTGGTAGAGGCCATTTTGGATGATCCCCATCTAGCCGGGAAGGCTTCTTACATGTACCACTTGTCAACAGGTGGTGACTGGCAGGAAGCACAGAAATTTAGTTACTCACTTGTGCTGGGGTATTCTCCATTTTCAGTCATGTATTTCTGCAGTTTCGTACTTGATTTATTATTAAATGTCTCTTGCAATGTACTTTGTTTAGATTCAGATCCTTAACTTAGCCAGCATTTAAAATAATCGTTACGCTACAAAATATGCATTCTCTTTGTGTTTAATGTTCTACAGCTCATTTTAAAGGGAAGTCCCTACTACCACCTACTGTGTTTAAAGCCTGCATAACAAGTTCTTCTGGTTGTGAAGGCAGAGTCTGGTGCTTTTCCATCAAGTAAAGGCTGTCTTGCCAAAGAGTCTCTTTGTTGTATGAAAAATATGATTTGAATTAATTTCTTCTTATTTTTTTTTTTTTTTTGTTTGCATCAGCAGTGTATGTGTTCATTGATCTGATGCCTGTCTCAGTTTTTCAGTTGAACTTAGTTTTCAAAAGGTAGTAACATCAGCCAGTCCAGTTTTGGGTTTTTCATCCTAACTTGTAAATTTGTGTTTGATTCAGGAAAACCTCCCTGAACTGCAGGGGCAGATGTTGGAATGTAATCTTGTCTGTCATTACAGTAGCCAAATGTTGCTGCTTCCCAGATTTGGGAGCTAGACTGTGTTTTTCAGAATGCCTTTGCCTGTCTTCTTTTAGATAGGCACTTGAAAAGCAGGGGATGACACTTCTTGTTCTTTCTGCCATAGGTTTCTCCATCTGTTTTCTTCAGTGGAAGCTATTGGCAAAATCATTTTGCTTTTTCCTATTTTGTGGCTCTCTTTAAGCGTTTCCATTTTTGTTCCTAATGAGCTGATTATACATATATTTTCTTAGGATCATTTTCTTAGCTTTATCCTGAAAATACGTGATTTGAAATGACTAGTCTGCATGTACATTTTTTTAATATTGTGTTTTTACGTTCTTTCTTGGTTTCAGAGTGGTTTGTCTTTTCAAGGAGTACAGTTCCTGTGGGTTTCATTTTGTGACTTTGCTTCAGTGAGCTCAGTATTTTAATACTTCTTTTCCCAGTTAGATTTAATTTAGCTTTGGCATTAATACGCCTTTGCTGTCTTCATTTTCAAGGTAATGTTTCTTGGCACAGCTTTATATCACCAGTTACCTTTTGATGTACTTATTTTTTTTCTTGGCTATTTTGTCTTTGCCCTCAAGATTCATTTTTGTTCCATGGTAGATTTGGGGCACTTATGGCAGAGCAGAATCAGATATTCATTCAGCTAAGAATGCAAACCTACCAGTTAGTGGCTTGAAAAAGATGAAAGGAGGTTTGATAGTTTTTTTGTTTTTTTTTTTCTTTTGCATGTTCTATAACAAGCCAGTTCATGAGTTAGGTCAGGAAAGTATAAACTGTGCTGTGACTCACTGGTTCTAATTACTTGGTAGCTTGGAAAACCATTTCTCCCTAAGTGAAACAGTAGCAGTGAGATTAACTGGTGTTTGTCAAAACAAAACAAACATCCTGCATTTACTTACCAAGGAAGGAAGTGCCTGCACCTGGCAATAAGATGGAAATTGAAATTTTTTTTTTTTTTGTCTGATTTCATTCTGTTTGGCAAAGATAGACACACCCTCTGGCATTAACTGATTCTATAAGATGAAAAGTTGTATCCTGATACACTCTTATTGAAATAAAAATAGTGAGGCACAGAAGTTTGCCAAGAGGAGTCTGGATAGAGTGAAGGGCAGCCTCACAAGGTTTAAACTGCAACTTTAAGAATTTAAATATTTGCAAATACGGGAGCTGCATTGTATCTATCCACCCATCCCCTTGCTTTTCTCTGAGGTAGACATGTCTCTTGTTTGTTTTATCTGAATTAATACTTCATTACTGGAGTCCAAACCAAGGGTAACTCACAGAGAGAGTGAGGTTTCACCTAGGCCTATGAAAAATCAGTCTTTTTTCATCCTTGTTGGATATGTAAGTTGAAAGCAATGGATCTGATGCCATATAATCAAGACATAGGGTTCATGCTTTTCCTTAGGGCCATCCAGTAGACTTGGAGTCAAGAAAGCAAAATGCTTTTAATTGCTTTTTTAGTGCAAATATCTCCTCCTTTTTCCCTGGAGGTTGCTAAAGATGCAGGAAATCACATTTTTCTTTCTCAGAGGTAAAAATTGCTGCCATGCCTCTGTCTGACCACTGGAGTGGCACCAACAGTTGTTGCAGCTCAGGCTGCTCAGGAGGTTGCCCTGAGAGCTGATGGAATTAAGAGTTACCTTGGGCTGAGTGATGTCTCAGAGCTTAGTCTGGTTTGTGTGCTAGGGGCAGAGGACAAGGAGGACAAAGTGTTAGATCCCAGTTGGGAGCTCAGGAATTACACTTCTACTAGATTACTACCCTGGAGGGACCTTTAGATGCATGGGATATACTCATGTGTAAAGGAAGTGGATTAAAATGAAAATAGGGCAGATTTCTCTTTTTCTCATAGGTTAGGAAACCTGCTTTGCCATTCAAGAAATGTGGATGGTAAAAACAGCTTCTTCAGTGGACTAGGAAATGTCTGCTGTTGAGTGAGGTAGATGTTTCTGTCACAAATAACTGAGCAAAGTCAGGGGAAAACAGAATGCTTTTAATCTATTTTAGAGAGAATAGTTAGTAATAGCTTTTTGCATTAAGAATGAGTAAATAGGGTTGTTTATAATCAGACAAGTGTCCCATCATACACTTTTTTTAGCACTTAAGAGAGCGTTTGGGAGCATAAAGGCTGACAAAATAGATGATTCTTGTCTAATTGCTCCATTGACACATTTTTAAAATCTGTTTAATTGGTGTAGATAGACTTTTCAACCTTAGGTTGGTTGTTTTGGTGTGTTTTTTTAGCAGTCAGCAGTGGGTACTTGAATATGATGGAAGGTGTCTTTGTGCTTAAGTGAATTCTATTTTTTACAATCCTTTTATTTTCCTCATTAATTCCACATAGAGGAGAAATAGTAGGAAAGAATTAGTTTTTAAAGTTCTGGAATCCATTAAAAATAAAGGCAGTTATATTTGCATTTTTTATTAGAAATAAACCACTGTAAGGGTACAAAATCTTTTTCTGCCTGTCCCTCAAATATATAAAATACTGAAAGCAGCTTCTTGGGCAAAGTGTGTGTATCATGGTTAAACAAAAGATGTTGTATTGAAGCAAATCAAGACCTTGGCCTAACATTTATGCTTCTGTCTGGGGAAACTGGCCTCAACAGGGTTTTAAATATGGAGTTTATCATCAGTGCATAGGAGCTTCTTTCTGTCCCAAAAATGCCATTGGATGTATTTTAATAGAAGGGTAGAGATACTGGGGATAATTGTTCTTTGGCTGTTACTAGTCTATGTGATTTTTTTTAAATTAAATTTAGTACTTTCTAGGAAACACATACTGTCATTGAGATGGATCAAATAGAATCTGTTGTTGTTGCCTGTATCTTTTATTTCTTTGCTTTATTCTTTATTTCTTACTTCTTTTTTTACCTGTTGGTCTTTTTTTGTTGATTTCCTTATAAGTGCTAACTAGACAGATTTTAAATATGCTGCAGTTTTCATGTTGTGTGACACCTTTCTCATCTGTTTGTGCTTTTTATAACAATTCTAGCATTCTCTTTATGTGGAAGCAATTATTGCAACATTGGAGAAGCACATACTTATTTGTTTCTCACAGCTCATAGTATGCAAAGAGCAGGCTGCTCTAATCAGTGAAGTCTGTGAAGAATTTTGGCAAACTAACCATAGACTTCATTCTTGCAATTCATGTAAAATAACACTGTATCTAGGACTTTTTCTGGGTTTTGGTTTTGGTTTGTTTTTTTTTTCCCTAAACTCTGAGATTTAGCCTGTATCCATTTGTTTACTGAATGAAAGCTACCAGCTAGTATAAGGGGAAAAATCAGGCATTTAAAGTTTTAAAGTTTTTAGTGTTCAGTTCATATCTGATAAAATGGAGGCACAAGGTATGACAGCACTGGAGTGATGCTTCCCTGAACTTTTTTCTGACACGTGACTTTTGATTAGTTTAGTAATGCTCTGTGGCTCTACTTAAAAGGAAGTGGTGTCTTAGAAGCTTAACTGATTCTTTTAAGTACATTTTGTTTGGTGGGGCTTTTTTGGGGATTTTGTTTTGGTTAATGTCAAAGAGATGCATTATGAAGGAATATCAGCCATGGATGGTAATTTGTGGGACCGCTCAATGGGCTATGAATTCAAATGAAAAATTTAATATTATAAGAGTTCCAGCTTCAAACATTGATCAGTCAGTGATATTTCTGAATATCATTTTCTCTGATTGTGAGACTGAGATACATAGAGAATGCAGAAACTTTGAGCAAATGTTAAATAGAAAGCAAATTTCATGTCAGTATATGAATCAGTATAAATAAACACTTGTGTAGCTGTAGAACAAATTACCTTGGAAATTGTACTTTCTATAATACATATCCATTCTCTTTCACCTTGTTTGTCACTTCCTTTGATTTTTATCTTTTTTCCTATCTTTTTCTTTCCACCTATTTTTCATCCTGTTACCTGTTTGTTACTATACTGCAAATATGAGTGCTTTTCAAGCCCATCAGGGACTTCAGTTTTTAAAGCATTACCTGTCAAGAGTAAATTTTTTTCCTTTTGGATGAGAAAAGTTGGACTCATACCTCCTACACATCAATTTCCTTACAGTTTAAGGGCTCTGTTAAAAAATATTTAAACCAGTTGTTCCATTTTTAAAACAATGCTGAATGTAAAGAGAATTCAGGGATAAACAAACTAAATTGTATAATTTTTTTTTTTTTTAGTTATGTTGGGTAAAATAATGCTTAGAATCTTGGAGAACTTGCTTCAAAGCATGAATAGAGCATGTTTCTAAGACCTAGAATTCTTCTGTTGTGTGAAAGTTATCAATGGATACTTCCATATATAAATGGAAGTAAAAAATTCTGGTTTGGTTAAAAAAGGGCCTGTTTCACATCATGCACATAGGTTTGTTTTCTCTCTGATTGACTCAGCCATGATTCTCCTTCCTTGTGGGTATATTCCAGGCATCAGCTGATCTTGGTGGCAGACTTCCCTTTTGGCTTCAGAGGTGTAAAGTCAGTCTACACTGATTTGAAAGCCTTCCAAGTAAATGTGCCTGACACTGGAAACAGCCAAGTTAAGGGAGAACAGCTACATAAATGTAGTGTAGGAACAAAAGAAAAAAAAAAAAAAAGTTTTCTTTTTTGTCAGAGTTTCAGTGACATTTGGTATACCATGGATATGACAAAGAAGTCATGAAAGTCTCTTAGTAACTGAGTATACACACTATGGAGCTACATTGTTAATGTGATTCAAAAGAACATCTTCAGGTTTTTACTTTTAAATGCTTTGGGGTTCAGCTACAAGATGTTATGCTGTCCCGTGACACAAAGTAATTTTTTAACATCCTACTGCTTGAAACAGTCTGTACAGTGGCCACTGGTCATGATCTTGGCATTCAAGTATTTAATATTTTTTTCTGCTATTCTTTTGGTAGGGAGAGAGACAGACTAATTTATGTTAGTGAATTACAATTTAATGTTATTCATATTGTTTGTGAGTAATGATGCCTGATTGAGAAATTGTACTTAAATACAGTTGTGTTTGATACGTGAGACAGAACATATGATAGTTTATCTAATTCAAAGGCTAATTTATTGACTTCATGGCAGGAAAATAACAGTAATAATATTTTGAGCCTTTTCTAAAGCATCTATTAAAATAAATTTAAGAATGCAGTTACTGAGTAATAAAGCTATGATCTATTTATGAGTGCTAGTAAAGTAAGCATACTTTGTGAAGTATTTGGTATTTGTGAGGCATGGTAGTTAAAAATTCTTCACCATTTATAGGACAGTTCTTAGACTTCTGTTAGTAAAAATTCCACATCTTTCTGTCATGAACTAAAGCACTCTGAGGGAGTGACATTAAAGTCACAAATCACAAAAGTATTCTGTCACGTTAAGAATTCTTAAATAATCCCAACAATTCCCAACACTTAAATAATCCCAATCCCAATCTGGGGCTTCTGAAAATTGGAAGATTCTCCAAAGAAAGCATACTTACTATTTTTTTCTTGAAAATTTCTTCTTGGTAAAGTAAGATGGGAGGAGGTGCCCATGTGCAGTATGCCTCAAAAATTCAAGTGTGTTCCTCCTAAAGCTGGCAGGTTTCAGCAGTTCTGGCTGGAGCGTGGTATGGGTGTCCTTCTGGAGGGGGGAGAGTGAGGTTTGGAGTGCAGAGGGCTGCAGCAGGAATGCAGTGCAGGGCCCTGTCAGGAAGGGCACCAGGGACAGGTTCCCAGCCCTGCACTTTCTGGTGCTGTGCTCCATCCTGCAGCTGTGGAGGGCATGAGGAAAGTGAAAAAGTTTCCTCCTGGAGTTGCCATTCAGGTTTTCTCTCCTGGCAGCTGAAAAAAGCATCAGTACCAGTGCTTTACAGGGAACCAGGTCTGACAGCCAGCAGTAGTACCACTTCCATCAGAGACAGGGTAATGCTTTTGAAAAGAACAAGTAATAACTTATTAGTTGTGAAGGAGAAAGCAATTAAAACTGAGAATAAGTGAAATTATGCCACAGAGTGAAGTACTGATGTGTACTTTCTTCCTACCACCATCTTGCTGCAGATCATGGTTTCCTTATTAGCATTGCCTGGTGTGGTGCTTATGCTCCTAGTTCTGTCACTGCAGCATTCTTGCACTTTCACCTTAACTAGAAGTTAACAGCTTGTATTTATTTTTGTATTTGTTGTCACTGTTTTCAAGGATATGAAAAAACTATTAATGGGTAGGTTCTTTATCTCAACTTCTTAATTTTAAACTGCTTCCAAATTCGAGTTGTAAATTAATAAAGTCTTTCATATATGTCTGTCTGCATATGACTGGGTAATTGTAATAACTTGTTTTTGTAGTGGATGATGCTGGTAAGATAGAACACGAAGGTTCTGCTGAAATTACCATGGAAGCAGAGTCAGAAAGTGGCTCTTGTAAAGTGGATGGCATTTGTCCAGAAGTCATCAAGGTCTATATATTCAAAGCAGATCCTGGAGAAGACGATTTAGGTAAAATACACTTGTTTGAGAATACTCCAACCTGACACTTGAAATTTTGCATGAGACTGTGGTTTCTTACAAGTGGTCTGTAAAGACCTGTGAGTCTGATACTAAAGAGTTGACAAACTTCCAATTTTTTATGGTTTAGCATAGATTTTGGTCAAGTGTATTAAATGTTTTTGCTCTGGTCTTCTTGATTAGGGGGCACAGTAGACATTGTGGAGAGCGAGCCAGAGAATGACCATGCAGTTGGGTTGCTCGATCAAAACAGCAGTATTCGTATTCCAAGGGAGAAGATGGTTTACATGACTGTAAATGATTCTCAGCATGAAGACGAAGACTTAAGTAAGTAGGTGGCTTTCCTTTGGGAACAGGGATTTTCACGTTCAGCAGTGCAGCAGACCTATATATATGGTTTTTTTTAACTTCTTTTTCTCTTAGATGTTGCAGAAATAGCTGATGAGGTTTATATGGAAGTGATTGTAGGAGAGGAGGATGCCGCAGCCGCCCATGAACAGCAAATCGATGACACCGAAATTAAAACTTTCATGCCCATAGCTTGGGCAGCAGCTTATGGTAAGTAATACTCAAAAGAGCTTTTTTTGGTGACACTGCAGCAAAATTCCAGGGATTAGTTTTTGGTGGGTAGTCTAGAGTATTTGTGCTTTTGTGTTTGTTTCTAGGGTTTTAGTTTAAGAATGGTTTCTTAGCGTAATGAGCCTTAGAAAGAAAGGAAGAGGAAGTTGTAAGGCAGGCTTATTCTTGCTCCTATTTAACAGGCATTTTCTTTCATATTTTCATGATGTAAAAGGGGAAATACATGAGCTTCCAGCTAAAAAATTGAACCTCAAGTACATCTATTCCTCAGAGTTTTAGGACACAGAGCTGGCTTGGGAGTAGAACTGAATATTTTTATTTGGGGGGGGTGGTAAAAGAAGAAAGCAAATGGAAAATGTCTAATATTCAGTGTAGCAGTGAAAAGCAACGCTGAGCTCTAGCTTGATTGAAGTGCTTTCTAGAAGGATCATATAAATATGCGATTTCACTAATGTCAGTAATTACTGGATTAATGAAAAGAAGTTGGAGGGAGATACTCAAATTGTAGCAGAACACTGAGAGAGTATTTCCAGCATGCAGAACCGTTTCTCTTGTGCATTGGTTTGTGAACATCAACTGGTGCACAAACTGATTTCCCAGACTTCTGTTAGCTTAAGACCAGAAATTCATCTGAAAAAATGTTTCTGTGTTGTCCCTTTCTCCTTCTAAACAAAACAAAATAAATAGTGGAGTAGAGGACAAAACTTGCATGTCTGCATGATGTGGATTGTGGTAATGGTGCCAGCAGATAATTGTACAGAGGATACAATGCGGGCTGGAATCTTGGACATAAGTCAGGAAGGGAAAGATTTCAGGGAACAGTGTGTGTTTAAAAGTCACTTAGGGGATGCAGGTAACGCACCAAAGCCTTATTTTGGGCCATATACTGGTGAGCCCAATTTGAGTGAGAAGGAGATGGCATAAGCCAGTCTGAGTGGGCATTAGAAATGAAATTGAGTGAACTTGAAACAAGTTCACATTCCGTGATTTTGGAAGAAGGGGAGAAAATTGAGCAGAATGTACTAAAACCAGTGAGATGGAATTGGAAGGAGAATTTAAGAATGTGGGAAACAGTGGAGTGGTTGCATTGTCAGCAGTTAGCGACCTAGCATGAGAGATGGTGGGGACAGAGAGAAATTAAGCATGGAGGCCTGAAAATGGCAAAGGAACACTTGAGTTAGCATATAGATGAGAATCTTCAGGCTTTGCATATGTGCCTGACTCTGAGTCTCCTTACATTAATCATTAATATTAATTCTCAGCACTCTATGAAAGGAACAGATATTGAGCATCTTGCACTTTTCCATTTGAGTCTTCCTGACTTTTTTGTGTGCTTTGCTTTCACTAGGAAATGTTGACTTTTAATGATTCAAGTAAACACTTGACCACAAAATTTATTTTTAAAAGTTTACTTATGCCTTTAAATTACCGGTATTAAACTGATTGCAAATAAATATCTTCTTGAATGTATTTGTAATTTTCATGTTTGTTTTACATACAGTGATACCATTTGTGTATTAAACACAAAGCTCTGTGAGGCAAAGACTCTTTCCTTCTTTCTGTTACACAACACTGAGCATGCTCTTTGTTCCCAGTAGAAAGAATTTGTAAGTGCTAAAGCATCAGGTGTATAAATAGTAAGTAGTGTACTTTGTTTGCCACTTTATGGGCTGTTCAGAAGGATTCTTTGAGTGCAGCTCCAGTTCAGAAACTTGGTGTGTGACAAACTTCAGTCAGGTGAATTCATACATACAGGAGTAAATGAGAGCTCACAAACAAGTGGATTTCAGGACTGAGAAGAAAATCGGGCACAGTAAATAGTGTGACATGCTATTGTTTACTAATGTTAAACATTTTGGGTATGATTAGCAACCACAGAGATTGAAAAAATGCTGCATTTGAAGGAGAATTCTCTGTGTAATGAAGAGCCATTAATTCTTGTACATGATGTTCTCCTGTAAAATTAGGTTAACAAAGCTAATGCTCATAATACCTGACATGTAACGAAGTTACACGGTGAGACATTTTGCAGCTTATGCTGTACAGGATTACAGTTTGATGAAATGTCCAGATAATAGTTTATCATTTCTGTTGCTACCATTGTAGAATTTGTGCTTGAATTACCTGCAGTGTTGGTAGGTAACATTTTAACTTTCCTTGGTAGGTAATAATAATGATGGCATTGAAAGTCGGAATGGCACTGCAAGTGCTCTTTTGCACATAGATGAGTCATCTGGACTTGGGAGACTGGCCAAGCAAAAACCAAAGAAGAAGAGGAGACCTGAATCCAGACAGTATCAGACAGGTGAGTATGTGGTTCCTGGCTCTCATTCATCCAGGCACTTGCCTATAAACAGATGCATGTGCAGTGTCTTGCTAAAAGAGGGGTTTGGGGAATTACTTGGTTCACAACACTTCTTTATAAATGAGTGCATATTTTATTTTACGAATTTTAAGTACATGGGTAATTTAGGTTGTGGCAGATGTTTTAAAGGAAGCCACCTCTGACATAGGAAAAAGTATCATAGCAAAAAGTTAAAAATCTGTATATTAACTTGACACACCCATTTTAATGTTTAATGTAACTTTTTAGAAGGTGATGTTAGATAAATGGTGTTCTGTAATACTGCCTTTTAAAAACCCTTTTTGTCTTTATAGAAAATACATAGAACAATGCATTTCATTATATTAGCTCAGTAGGTAACTGGAGGAAAGTCTGAATATTGTGTATTAATATTCAGTAGTGTAACCTCTGTACCCTTTCCTGTTTTAATAGTGAAATAAAATTGCCTTGATGTTTGTGCCTTTTTCCTTTCATCTGTAAGAACAGAAGTGTTCAGTGGCATAATTTGGTTTCTGCTGTGTGTTACAGTCAGAATATTTATTTGGTTTGATAAAGTTGAAAAAACACAACTTTTTTCTTCAGCACCTTCCCTTAAATAATACTAAAAGTTTCTTTCTAAACTGTGACTTAGCTGTAGGAGTTCTGTTTTGTTTAGCCTGAGTTAGTAAACTGTCCAGATTAAAGTTGGCCTTTTCTATTTCCAGCTAGTCAGTTCTCCTTATAAAACATTTTTTGTTTCGACAAGACAGCTTTTTTAACATGCCTAGGCAAATTCAGAGTAAAGAAATCAGGGTGATAGATGAGTGCAATTAATGTCCAAAGCTTTGAGGTTTCTGTATGTGAAATGTGTTCTTACTGATTCCTGCTTAGTACCTCTTCAGATTGTAGCTGTGACAGGTGGCCTAAGAAGGAGGTGTTAGTTTGGGGGCATCTGAATTGTAGTCAGAGGTAGGTGATAAAACTGCCAGATTAAACTTATATCTACAGATTTGTGGAGAGTCAAGAGAAGATCGTGTGCTTTGCTTACTAGATTCTACTCAGTTTAACAAGTTGGCTGCTGTTCTTTGCAACAGCCTTTGGTTTTTGCATGTATTTATTTTGTGAACTCAGAATTCTTCAAAATAGAATTATTTGAGGTGAAGAACTTCCGTATAGTAAAACGTATGTATCCCATCTCTCTCAATAATTCATCCTTTCGTTAACATCTGGCATTTATTGAAATGTAGTGTTGTTGTATATTGATAAAGGGTTTTTTTGTTGTTTTTCAGCAATAATCATTGGCCCCGATGGTCATCCGTTGACAGTCTACCCCTGCATGATTTGTGGAAAGAAATTTAAATCCAGAGGTTTCTTGAAAAGGCACATGAAAAACCATCCAGAGCACCTTCTTACTAAGAAGAAATACAGATGCACAGACTGTGATTACACTACGAATAAAAAAATAAGTTTACATAACCACTTGGAGAGTCATAAGCTGACCAACAAAACAGAAAAGCTTATTGAATGCGATGAGTGCGGGAAAACCTTCTCTCATGCAGGAACTTTATTTACTCACAAGATGGTGCACAGGGACAAAGGAGTTAACAAAATGCACAAGTGCAAATTCTGCGATTATGAGACAGCAGAACAAGGGTTACTGAGTCACCACCTTTTGGCTGTCCACAGCAAGAACTTTCCTCACATTTGCGTGGAGTGTGGCAAAGGGTTTCGCCATCCGTCGGAGCTCAAGAAGCACATGCGGATCCACACTGGCGAGAAGCCCTACCAGTGCCAATACTGCGAGTACCGATCTGCCGACTCTTCCAACTTGAAAACCCACGTAAAGACTAAACACAGTAAGGAAACGCCCTTGAAGTGCGATATTTGTTTCCAGACTTTTTCAGATACCAAAGAGCTACAGCAGCATACGCTTATGCATCAAGAAAGTAAAACACATCAGTGTTTGCATTGTGACCATAAGAGCTCAAACTCGAGTGATCTGAAACGACACATTATTTCAGTCCACACGAAAGACTATCCTCATAAGTGTGATATGTGTGATAAAGGCTTTCACAGGCCTTCGGAACTGAAAAAACACGTGGCGGCTCACAAAGGTAAAAAATTGCACCAATGCAGACATTGTGACTTTAAAATTGCAGATCCCTTCATTCTGAGTCGACACATACTCTCAGTTCACACAAAGGATCTTCCATTCAGGTGCAAGAGATGTAGAAAGGGCTTTAGGCAACAAAACGAGCTGAAAAAACATATGAAAACACACAGTGGCAGGAAAGTTTATCAGTGTGAGTACTGTGAGTATAGCACTACAGACGCCTCAGGCTTCAAACGGCACGTGATTTCCATTCACACAAAAGACTACCCTCACCGGTGTGAGTATTGCAAGAAAGGTTTCCGAAGGCCTTCAGAGAAGAACCAGCACATTATGCGACATCATAAAGATGTTGGGCTGCCTTAAAGTCTCTTTCACAGACTTATGGCTGGAATTATAAAGGAAATTTGCCTTTCAGGCAGTTAGCTTATTTTAAAGCCAATCACCTGCGATCACACACACACACACACAAAAAAAAAAAAAAAAAACCAACAAAAAAAATACTGTGCATTTGATTTGTTGCTGTATAAAAATAGGATTATTGCTTGTAGTTGACTTTTATACCTTTTGTTCAATAGCGTGTTCTGAATTCTATTCAGTTTGTTTAATAAATGAAGAAAAGATGGCAACAATAAAGTTGCATTTAATAAAGTAAACCCTGTCTCTTACTGAATTTTTCAACCGTAATAGTTTATTTAAGTATATTTATCTTACTGACCTCGTTGATACTCACAGTGTCCATGTTAATGCAGTTTTGTCGTGAAATTTAAAAATACGAAATTTCTCTTGATAAAATTGTCAGAGGTGTGTATAAAATGGGGAATTGTCATGTTGACAGTAAAGTCACTAGAGCCCACCTGATTGTCCTGTTTTAACTATACAGACTTTGTGGCAGGTTAACTATTTTCCATTGAGGAGTTACAAGTCTCACTTCGTGTTTTCATTCTGGTTTCAGAGAAAAATATTTTAAGAAATGGTTTGGGGCGGTTGTTATCTTTCCTGGGCAAATTTAAAAGTATGCACAAATATTACATTTATTGTTCTGTGCTTCTTTGTCTTTGAAAGGTTTTGTGTGTTACAAGAGTTGGGTTTTTTCCACTTTATTCCTGTCTTAAGTGTTGGAAACGTAAAATACTCTTGTTCCATTTGCAGAGTTAACAATAGATCACAACTGTCTGTATATGCTGGTAAACGTACCTCAAACTTTATGCTTTTATGTATGTTGGTATTTCTTTGAAAGAGCAGTTTGTGGTTCAAGTCACATTTTTATTGTTAGTTGTTTTAGAATAAAATTTAAGACCGAGAGGTGCCTCGATTTTGGAAACCAGATATTTACAGTGAGAGTTTAAGAAGGGAATGGAGTGGAGCAGATGAGTTCATAAGGAGTAGAGATGTTGTAACATAGATATCCTTAATAAGAAAAGTCACATATGATAGATGCAGTTCTGTTACTAAATTAAATGTTTTTCCTGAGCCGTAAGTAGCTGTGTTCAGCTGCTGTTTATTAATTAGTTCAGTATCCAGAATTAACCCAGTTCTTTTAATCTGTTTATAAACAGCTGGGAGAATATTACAATTATTAGATGCAATTTTGCCACCTGAAGACTATTAGAAAGTAGCTCCATATCATTTGCTAATTGCAGTGTAAACATACCAAGCACAAAGTCGTGTACTTTAAGAACAACCTTGGAGCAAAAACCCCAAACCATTTTAATTACAGGCCAGATTTTAGGACCTGGCCCTGCTCTCCTTGCTCAAATTCCCACCCCAGCCACTGTTTGATGATGGATTGCAGAGTTTGGTCCCGACTCACTGCCAGCCTAGGATGGATTTGTAACCAACAATTCACTAATGGAAAGGCTTCAGAGTCTGGGCCAGTGTTAATTCCTGTTTCTAGGCAGGTGAACTTCCAGTTGAAATCAAACAGGAATTTTAGTGGTGGTTCCAAATCTGGGGTGATAGAGGGACAAAGGTTTCCTTTTTGGATGTGCATCTTCTAGGCCTTTTGTATTTTGTCTTGTTACCGAGCCCTGCCCCTACTGCTCGTCCCTCCTGTCTCACTGTAAGCTGAAATTCTTGTCTGTAGTGTGCAGTTCAGGAGAGTCCAGTGCCATGTCACTGCCTGTGTTGTAGGATGGTTTTTTTCTTTCTTTGCCTGCTTGCGGTACCCCCAGATTTGCCAGGTGTGCTCTTGTGTAATATTGCTACTAGCGGGCCGTGACCCTTTAGCGTGTAATTCCTGGCTGTGCTGCATTGTGCCTTCCTTGAGATCCCCGCTGAAGCCAGTGGATTTCCTACATGGCCGTAGTGTCCGTTGCCTGCTGATGCCAAACCAGATGCAGTAAAACCCAGCAGAGAGTCCCGCTCGCTTCTTGCAAAATACCTGCCTGTGACTACTTTTTTTTTCCTCTCTTATGTTTGAGCATTTTCTAACTGGAAACCTGGAAAGTGTACAAAATCTGCATAAAGTCCCATAGTAGTGCTGAGGATTTTAGCCATTTTGAACTTTATTTTTTTAAATAAGCTGAAAGACAAAGAACACAATTTTACGCATTTTCTTTCTCTTATGTAGCCTGGAATCATACACTTTTTTTTTTTTTTTTTTTTTTTTTTAAAGCACAATGTTGAAACTTTTTTTTTTAATAATTAAGGGTTTGGTCAAGTGGATTTTGTAAAATGTATTTGTCTGTATAAAGAGAAAATGAAATTATAGTTATTGTTAATGTACTGACATTAGTTACAGGTTAGTTTTAATTCTTAAATAATTTGCTTAGCAAATGCTATAAAATGGATGTTTCAGTTTAATGTTTAAAAAAGGTACAGATTTTTACAAGGACATAATATAAATTATTGTTCTGTAGAAAATACCCTGTTAAATATTGTATATGTCCTTCCCTCTGTACACTTTGTAAAAAAGACAAAAGAAAAAAACAAAATACATAGAACCATATAGGGATGTGTGACATTATTGTAATTGTGTACTTGATAATAACGTGAAAAAATAAAATTCAAAATATTTTCCTTTTAATGAACGTTTAGTCTATTTGATGCCAGTTCTGAGACGGAGCCTTGTTCTGAGGGACACGGTCACCTGCAGCTCTACTGCACTTTAACTTCCCTTGTGCTCCCTGCTCTTCAGCTCATTTCCTGAGTGCTGGGGCGGGGGCCATTCAGTCCCTGCTGTGGCTGAAACGTTCCTTTACCTGGAGGTCTGCAAAAGTCAAAGGGATGGCAGGTCTTCAAAATGCATTTTAATGCCTGGTTTTATATTAAAGAATTCACACCTGATAATCTTCTGATAATGCCTTTGTGTTTTTCAGCAAGGTGGTTTACCTACTAAGTGCTACTACACTGTCCCAAAACACTCCACCAGACCTTGAAACAAATGAGGGGTGCTGCTGTTTTGGGGACTGAATAAATGTTTCCTGGTGCTGCTTTTGCCATGTGAGCCTCAGCAGGAGTCCAGCTCCCCCCTTCCTGCTGGGATGGGTGAGCAGGATGCAGCAACACCGGGAGGATACCTGAGCTGGGCCTGTGCCAGCTTCTCACTCGCAGCTCCCTTTGCAGGGCAGGCAGTGGCTGGCTGTGGGTGCAGAGGGCTTGTGGCTGCTTTCCCCACTGCTCTCCGAACTTGGGCTCAGTTAAATCCCCCCGGGCAGCAGGAGCTCCTTTGGAAACGGTCTGTGCAGCACATGCCATCCTGCATTGACAGCACGTCACCCAGTGCCTGATGGTCCCACAGGTGGCAGAGCTGCTGCTGGGTGTCACTGCCCTCTGTCTGCACCTGCCTTCCAAGGGAGCAGGTGGCATGTCTGCTGGCCCAGACACCTTCAGGACATTTATACCAGTTAGTTCACTCTCACTGGTACCTTTAGGAAATGCTGACTCTCAGTGATTCAGAATCCCACTGGCATTGGGCAACTCTTCATGGTAAGAATCTGTCACACAGCAGAGCCAGCCATCTCCCTTTGATTTGGTTTGGTTTTCTGTTTTCTCCATCTACCTGATGTTCAACCACTCATGAGGAAATTGGACTTTGAGTACCAGAGACATTCAGGCTCTGGAGAAGAAATACACCCAATTCTGGCTGCATCATTTGTCTGTGAGGAAGGACCAGGAGCAGTTATGAACTCTAGGATCCTACACAGTAGCAAGTCCCCCCCTCCTCTAGGATCTCCCCATCTTCCTCTTGGATTTCTGTAGCTGTGGAAGCCTCACTGCTCTGCTGAAGGATCCTTCCCTCGTCTAGGTGCCTGCAGGCCACATAGGTGATTTCCCCCTCGTTAGGACACAGAGCCTGGAGGCCAGCCTGAGCGTTCTTTGACAGCCTTAGATGCAAGCCAAAGGCTGTGTCGCTAATGAAGACAATAAACAGCTAGATAGATGCTCATTGCTGTTCCCTTGTTAAAGTAGAAATTAAAAATAAAAAAATGTATCATTAATAGGAAATACAATGAATGCCTTAACAATTAGGACAGATAGAAAACTGAGCAAGGAGGGGCTGGCTGGAATCAGGAAGGGAGTAGAGGGGTCAGGGGCAAAGATGTGGTTGTTGATACACACAAACCAAAACCTTTCCTTTGGTTTTTGAGAAGTTTGAAGAGGGGATTAATTGTTTTGGTTTCCTGTAAGTGCTGATGCAGAAAAGCCAAGTAGTTTGATGGTTTATTCTTCTATAGAAGTAGAATAAATATCAAATAAGGCTGGGGATGATATTTTCCTGACCTGTGATAATCAAGAATGCTATAGACCAAAAGCATTTAAAAACTACAAGCACAGGCGGTTCAGAGACCATGTACCACACACACTTTTGTAATATTTACTGGAAATCCACAAATCTGGAAAAAATGTTACTCTTCCATTGAAGATAAAAATTTGAGAATCATCTCAGCACAAGCCTGGGCAAAATCAGGATAAAGAATTACAGCTGCTGGGACCAGGTAAAGAAGGGAACATAAAAAGAGTTAAACACAACAAACACATCCTATATTACAGCTAGAGCATGTATGCCCTGGCTTTGAACAAACTCCTCCAGCTCTGCGGTAGGGCAGGGTTTTGTGCTGGGCTGTCCCTGGTGTGACAGCACAACTCTCCAGAGCTAAGCCCCACATACTAGCACTGGTCACCCCTGCCCTGCCTCTCACCTTATTTTCTGCTGTGGTTTAACCAGTGTTGGAGATTCACTTTAACCAGCTCCACCGTGGAGCCAAGGGTGGGGCATGAACAGCTTCAGACGGGTGACTCCCATTGTGGTGCTTGTTCTCCTTGCCTCCTGGCTGGGGGGTGTCTGTCAGGCCCCTGCCCTGAGAGCCAATGCTCCTGTGCTGCTCAGGGGCTGAGGAGCCTGAGTGAGTCTGTTCTGAGGAGAGAAGTGCTTGAAATCAGGTTTTTGATGGAAAAACTTGTGCTCTGTAATTAAAGAACAACACAAAGCACCAGCCCTGACAAGATGTCATGGGTTGCAGTGCAAGATGTAACCAAAACTCTGTATTCTATCACCATCTGTTGAAACTGGGGTGTAGGGGGATGTAATTGTCTGTCAGTGGCCAACTGTCAATAAACCTGCTGGGGCAGTTTTCTTATCTCTTCCACAACCCATTCTCCCTCCAGGGAGAGATCTTCTGCTAATGGGCCATTGAGTCTTACTGATAGAATTACATCATCCCACTGGGAAATGCTCCAGACAGGGGGAGGAGACAAGTATTCCTACCTGGATAAAAATCTGGGAGTTGGAACACCAAGGCAGCCTTTCCACTGAACTCCCAGAGGAAGACCTGGCCCATCTATCACCACTGGACCTTCAGTGAAAGAACTCCACTCTTTCTACAGGAGCATCACTTCACCAGAGCCACATCTGCCACTGGGACTGCAGCCACCATGGAATGGGACTGCCACCAACACCCTGACCCACAGGGTGTCAGGCTGTATCCTGACTGTCAGTGGGTTTTGTTTGTTTGTCTTACTGCATGTGTTTTTGTTTTATTGTTCATTTTAGTTCCCCTAATAAAGAACTGTTATTCCTATTCCTGTATCTTTGCCTGAGAGCCCCTTAATTTCAAAGTTATAATAATTCAGAGGGAGGGGGTTTAAATTCTTCATTCCAAGGGAGGCTCCTGCTTTCCTTAACAGACACCTGTCATTCAAACCATGACACAAGAGTGTTTCCAACAGGGACCACAAAGGTACTCCTGCTCTAGGAAGCAGAAAGCCACATTTTGAGATTTTTGAACTAAAGTCTAGCAGGCTGGCTAGAAGCTCGAAGAACAACCTATGAGCACAGTGTCAGACAGGGTCTGAAGGTCCTGCCTTGTCCTATTTAGATTTCTTGGTCTTAGTTCAGTTGCTCACATCCAGACACAAAAGCCACCTGTGACTGACTGTCTTGGGACTCCCAGGTGCTTACACAGGTCCTGAGGGGACTTTACACATGATGGTGTGCCCAGAAACAAGGACAGATGAAAAGACACTTCATGACAGACAAAAGAAGGACAAAACACAGACTTATTTTTTCTCTTGCACTGGAATGAGAAATTTTTTTGTTAAGTTTGATACTGTAAAGTTAGCTCTAAGAAAACTAGGACATATTTTGTTTGACACAGCCCAGAAAAACGAAGAATGCCAGGATTGTATCCATTTGCAAGCATGAATCATAATTAACAAGCACTCACAGGTACAGAAGCTGGAATGTTACAGCCAGCCAAATGACTGTCAGAGGCAGGGAATGCTAAGAATAAAGAAGTGCTTGAAACCAGGAAAATTAATATATAATTTCTATATTTACTCTATTTTTAAATGTCATTATGGTATAATTAATACCATTTTGCCTATCTATCATGGCCCTACTAAGAGAGGACTTTAGTTTCCTTACTTCTTAAGCTTTTAGTGCAGCAGTTTTGCTGAAAAGTTTCTGGCATGGAGCAATGTGAATTCTCTGTGGGTAGTCAGAGCAATGCCAACCCTTATCCAGACTCACTGAACTCCTTTGCAGCAGTACCCAAACTTGTCACTGCACTGGACAGTTGACCAGTATCACCATAAACCTAACATGGGTGCAGGAGAAAACACTCCACAGCCTTATATTGCCATGGAAAAGATCTTCCTGTAGCACAACAAACACCTTGCAAAAAGACCCCAGCAAGCCAGGATACTGATACCATCTCATGGTCACTGCAGGGCAAGAGGAGCCCTGACCCTCCTCCTGTTAGAGGAGCTCAGGGCTCAGGGCTGTCACCACAAATTCAGATACTTCACATGTGCAGGCACAGAGCCTGGGAAGGATCAGAAGGAGCTGACTGCTGCAGAAAGACAAACAGCCAGTGCTGCAGGTGTCCTGTGCCAGGATTTCTGTGCAAGCCTGGAGAGAATCCTGGCAAGAGTGCAGGATTGGCTCCTGCATGAGGCTGGGGGATGATGGATCCATGCCACTGAGGCCAGGTAGCTTTACCTGCAAATCCATACCAAAACCTTCCCCACAACCTGGATATGAAGTACCTGCTCTGGCAAGGCTGACAAGCAGGATCCTGGTTTGGATGCTTTCCTGGGAGTCCCAACTTGGGCTGGGTCATGGGGCCTCCTGACAACTGCACACAGAGATTGAACCAGCCTCTTCTCCTCCTCTGGCTCTGGCTGGAAGGAGGAATGGCTGCTGGGCTGCCAAGAGTGGCTGAGCAGCAACTCCTTTTCTTACTAGATGTTCCTTTTCTTAATTGGCAGCTTTTGAAATGAACTGAAGACAATGAAACTGAAGTACCAGCCTGGCTGCTTGCAGGAGGTCAGTTACAGAAAGGACTGCATAAAAAGAGATTTCCTTCTTGTATCAGGGAAACAAGGAGGCTGGGAAGGGTGCACCAGCAGCTAAGTACCAGCTGCCTTGCATTTCCCTATGTAGAAAACCATTAAAGCAAAGAGAAAGCCCTGTACACACAGTACCATCCCTGGCTTTTCAGAGAGGGGAAGGACTTGATTTACCATCTGTGTTCAAATAAATAAATACAAGGGGGACAAGTGATGTCCCCCAGAATACACATCTGTCTGGGAAATACACCAGTGCTCGAAAGACAAAAAGATTTGGCAAGTGATGTCTCTTCAGTGTGATACAGCTCTTACTTAAGATAAAATTATATTAATGTGATCTTGAGTCTGAAATTTGAAAGTGATTCCAGATTCCAGAGCAGCCTCTTAGAGTTGAGCTCCAACTGCCTGAAACTAACATTTATTCCCCTTCTTATTTATTTATTTATAATTTTTGGAAGAACATACAACAAGCTGTAATGCAAATGGCAGGTAGCATGCAACTAGTCCTGACAGCTCTGCCTATAGTAATCAGGAAGCTGGATACTAGAAGAGAACTTCTAAAGGGGAGAATCAATGCTCAGGACACCATGTCCATCCTTTAGTCACCCTGGTGGCTTTTGCATGTTTGGATGCCCAGGGTCCCTGCTGAGCTGAAAGATCACCCCAGCAGTGATGGGGATACCATCTCAACCACTGAGCCCTGTGCCAGTACACCTTGCTGCTTCCCTACAGATGGGCTTTTCTTCCCCATTGCACGAGAAAGCAAATTCTTGTATCCAAAGCCTTATCAGACACGCCGGTGCTTAGCTTATTAGTACTAAGAGGCTTGTGAGTCTTAGATCAGCGATCCTATTAGAGGGACCAGTATCAGGAACTAATATTAGGAGTCCTATTCCCTCTTGGGGCTGCCAAGTTCAAGGGGCAGAAATCACAGGGTTTCCTTTTGGGTTTTGGTTGCCCTGGCCAAAATCGAGTTGAGTTCTGCTGACCGACCAAATGATGGCCGGTTCTGGAGCGCACGGCTTTTCCTCCTCCTCACTGCTCCATGAGCGTGCGATGCTCCCGGCCGCAGAGAGCGGGTTTGAGCACCAAACCCACACTTTGAAAGCTTTGGGCAGAGGTGATGAGGGACGTCTCCAAATGAGAGGAAGGCTGGGCAGCTTCCCTAGCTGATGTGAGCTTAGAAAGCTTGGTGCTCCTGACCCGTGGGGCTCCTCTTTGCGGCCAGCAAGAAGGGGCGAGAGGAGGGAACGGCTCCGTGGAGCTGGAAAGCCCGCCTGCTGCAGCTCATCCCGCTGAGCACTCCCAGCCCCTCACAACGGCTGGAGCCGCCTGTCCCGCTGTCCTGGCTGTCCCTGTCCCACCTGTCCCGCCTCGTCCCCTCCTGTCCCACGGTGTCCCGGCTGCCCTCCGTCCCTGTTCCCACCCACCTGTCCCTCCGTCCCTGTCCCACCTGTCCCGCCCTGTCCCTCCTGTCCCCACTTCGCGGGCTGCCCCTCCGTCCCTGGTCCCACCTTCGCTGTCCGGGCTGTCCCTGTCCTGTACCACCTCTCCTCCCGCTGTCCCTCCTGTCCCTGTCCCGGCTGTCCCCTCCTGTCCCTGTCCCGCCCTGTACGGGCTGTCCCTGTCCGGCTGTCCGGGCTGTCCCTTGTCCCGGCTGTCCCTCCTGTCCCTGTCCCCGCCTGACGGGCCTGTCCCTGTCCCGGCTGTTTCCTCCTGTCCTGTCCCACCTGTCCGGCTGTCCCTCTGTCCCCTGTCCCTCCTGTCCCTCCTGTCCCTCCTGTCCCTCCTGTCCCTCCTGTCCCTGTCCCGGCTGTCCCTCCTGTCCCTGTCCCACCTGTCCCTGTCCCGGCTGTCCCACCTGTCCCTCCTGTCCCTCCTGTCCCTCCTGTCCCTCCTGTCCCTGTCCCGCCCCTCGCTGCCCGCGGTCGGCAGGTGGCGGTGCGGGATAAGGCCGGGCCCGCGGGCGG
>CM031857.1:103590673-103630070 GCA_018697195.1 Certhia americana
GGCCCTGCTCAGCCCTCTGTGCCCCGGGACCTGCGGGACCCCGCCGGCAGAGCTGCTCCCCGGGGCCACCGGAGCCTCGGGCACACCGGAGGGCCCCCAGAGCAGTGGGAGCGCAGGCCCCTCCCGGCATCAGTTGCCTTAGCCCGGGACGACGTTAAATTGGAGGATCTGTCCCAAACTTCTTGCTCAGACACAGTGAGTGGTGTCCTGCCAAACCCCCGGAGCCGGACAAACCCCTGTGGGCCCTGGTAGTGGGCGTGGAGAGCAGGACATCATCACATGGGGAAGCAAGTTCAAACCCGAGCCGCCGATTCCTCCGCCAGGGATGTTGCTTGAGGCAAAGTAAGGACGGGATTATACATTGTCCGCCTCACACAGGCAAATTCGTTCATCACAGCTACTGTTGTTGTAGCGAATACCAAAGGAATGAATGATTCATCACTTAATTTCCTCTTCCCCTCCTCCCTCCACCTTGATTTTGCTTTAATAAACTGGTCTGGAGCCAACTGCAGCATCAGGTTAATAATGACTTTAAGCACCGTTTATGCTGCTATCGTGGCAATTTAAATTGTCACTTTCTATTAAAAGGTCTAACTCCAAATGGGTTTAGCTGAAAGCATTGGCACTGACAGTGCAATTAAATAACGAAACTCTTTTCTTGGGATGTCAGTGCAAGCACATTTTAAATAGGGGGTCAGAAGCACCTAGCTAATTTAAACTACAGTATAGCTTTCTTGTGAAGAATAATACCTGATGCAGGGATTTTTTTTCCATGCTGTGTGGCAGTTTTCATTGTGTTGGTAAGAGACTTAAAGAAGTGATGTGCCAAAGGCATCCAGCAGCCTTTGAAAACCTCTTGTCTTCATGATAAACTTGAGCACTGTTGCATAAGCAAAAGCCATCATTTCTCAGCAGATACACATGAAAAGTTACTGATCCTAAAGCACCCTGATTCGTAATCTTGATTTCTTCAGACAATTTGTAAGAACAAATCACTTTACTGGGAATCCATCTGATCCTTTGTATCTACCTTTACTGCTTATTTTTCAGAAACATATTATGTATGGTGCACCTTGCATGTCTCACATTCTTTTTATCTGTGGCTCTAGAGCAATTTATAAACGGTATTGTACTGTGGGAAAATACACTGTGTATAGGATATTTACAGCTCACCTGTAAAAATCACATCCATTTCCTTAACTGGCTGCAAAACAAAAGCTCTTTATTTGCAAGCTCTGCATAGCAGCTGCAGTACCAGTGCCAGACTGTCCAGCCAACTCCTCCTTCGCCCCTGCTCTGCCTCCTCTCTGGGCCTGGCCCTTTCCTCCTGCTCAGTGCACAGGCTGGTCCTCCTTTACCAAACACCTCCTGATCTTCAACTCTATCCAACACGTTAAGCTGTTTATTTTTTTGGTAGCAAATAAACATCCTTTTGCTGCAAAAGGGAGACTGTGACACTATTTCATGTGTAGAAGATGTTTAACATTCTAATCAAATTATCTACCATGAATATTATAAATCCCAGATCACAAAAAAATGCTTTCTCAGCTTGTGTTGATTTTCCTTACTCCTACAGAAGAGGCAGCCTGAAAGCAAGGCCCTTTGCTAGATGTCAGACAGAATAACACAATTCCGATCCTCAGTGTCTGTGCATTAAACAGAAAGTTTAAAAATACCTGAACAGCTTTAATGGTTTGTATTTTAACAGCTTTAAAGGTTCTCCAGTACATGACAGTGTCCCTTATGTTATGGCCACTGTGGTTTTTCTGAAGTGCATTGCATGTGCTGGGAATAAATGAGTGATTTCTCATCACATTTACGCTCCCCCCATCCCATTCTCAGTTGCTACAGTTATTGCTCTGAAGGACACAGGGACACATCTTGAGATAAGTATTCCTAGGATGACTAAGGACAATATTTATGCCTACACAACTACATTTCTAGCTACAGAAAACTCCTCTTTTTATCACTTCACTGAAAAGAAAAAATGCAGTGGCAGATTGATTTATGGCTGGCCCTTACAAAAATAATATGCAAGAAAATAGGATCAAAAGGCAATTTTTTTACAAAATCATGGATGTTATTCTGTTGTTTTGTTTGGTCCTTTTGTTTTAAGAAAAGGAGATATTTATATAGGAGAATAAAAGGTATTCTGGTATTCTGAGGAATGAAAGAAAGGAATGAAGAATTGTAGAAGTCCATCAAGACTACGTGCTGTTAGAACTTTTTACTTAATAATTTTGTCATCATAAATGCCACATATTTGTTTAAATGAAAACTTCTCATGAGAACTTCTTCCAGTTTCAGTGGAGCTCCCATTCGGTGCAATGCCTGAACCCTGCCTTTCTCTAACATTTGTCTTCTGGTTTTTCAAGGTCTTCAACTGGACCACACACCTGGAGCAACCTGCTCTCAGTGCCCCTGCCCTGAGCAGGGGAGCAGAACAGATTCTCTCTGAGGGTGCTGTCTGTCCTCAAAAGCCCTCAGCCAGTCTGTAATTCCATGAAATCCAGCATGACAAGGAGGCATTGCTTCAAGACAGCATCACTTGCTGTTCCCTGGGTGTCCTGCACACGGGTGATGGGGCTGGGTAGAAAATGGGCACTGGCACATGGAAGCAGTGAGTTTCCTGGGCACAGGCTTGGGTTTGATCTCCTGGGGTGGTTACTGACTCTGTTTTCTCAGGGGAACACTCAGCTCCACATAGTTTTATACAGGGCAATAGACTTCCAGTGGGACAGAAACAGTTTCCACAGTTTTTCCACAGCCTTCCCACAGAGGCCACCAGTGGCAGTGGGAACTGCAGGAAAAAGCAAGTGAAGGCAAGGAAGATGCCCCTTCCTCCAGAGCTGCAAGGGCCAGGAGTCATGTGTGCCTTTGGGAACAGTGCTGAGTATGTAACAATACTGTGCTCTATGTCTATTTTTAAAAATGAGGCATTATACCTGGCTTTTAAAAAGGAAACAGGTTTGGCAAGTGTTGCAAAAATAGCCAAGAATTATTAAAAATATGCTTTTGATTTGAATACATTTTCTTCAGTATTCTAGTTCATTGGACTACGCTGATAAAAGCCTACTTCAGACAACTGTGAGATTTAAATACATACACATATACATGCATGTATATGTGTCTATACCCCTTTTACAGTATTCTGTTAATTTCTTTGGGTTGTATGTGTGTGTTTATTTGTTTGGGTGGTTTTTTTTTTTTTTGTTAGGATATAGATTGCATTTTCAACATTTTTTGGACAAAAGCATATTTTAAAATTGGACTTTTATTTTGATCGAAAGCTGAGATTTTTGCAGAAAATAAGTCTTCAAGAAAAACTGAATTATTAAAATAATTTAATACTTAAATACCAAGTATTTTGAGACATCTGAGTTTTCCTACAGAGATAACAATGTGGCTTTTTGCAAGCATTTCACTGAATTAGCTTTACTGTCATGAATGTTTTCAGTGATAGAGTAAACTCCAAGCAATTGTTGACAAATGTTTATACAAATTACTTTCTGGACATGCATAATATTTGCACTGCAGAAATTGGTGCCTAAGTATTACCTGTCAGTCAGACAAGGTAGTAATTTTCTGTCGTGAGACTTGAACACCTCCCCCTACCCCCAAATACACAGCTCAGCATTTGGGTGGAACTTATTAAAATTCTTGCTTCCACTTACAAAGTCAGAATGAATTGGTGGGGAGTAAATATCAGAGGAACTGTAAACAAACTAGGTAGAATTGAGAGAGAGAGGGAAAAGAAACAAAGGGCATCAGAGAAATTTTTCTCTCAAAATTATTATGCAGGAATGACAGTTCTGAACCAGGACAGGTACCAAATTATTCAGCTGTCAGCAAGGGCTGAAGGATGCTGGGGGAGCTGTGATAGTTGCTACATGAAGGTGCTAGTCAACTTGTCAGATGCTAGAAAAGAGGAAATTGGTGGCAAGAGGAGATAATAGAAGAGGCAAGTAGAGATAAATCAGAGAGATGTTAGACTAAGAGAGAGATAACAGATGCTGCCATGGGAACTGCCAAGCAAGAGTAGAAAAGCTGGCTTGGGTCTCAGATAGACCACACACCCTGCAACTGACACATTCACAGGAAGAGTGTACCTAGTGAAACAAAAATATATTCTAAGCAAATAACAAAATGATGAGGGCATGAGAGAACCAGGCTATCAGGAACACAAGAAGTATCTGGAAATATTTAATGAATTTGTCAAGATATCAAGAGAAAGATGTGTTGAAAAGGTCTCTCTGTAGCCTAGCTCATAGTATGTTAAAATTGCTTCTGCCTTTTGAGCTTAGTTGCTGCCTAAGGTTACAGTGTGAGCCATGTCACTGACACACCACTGCCTCTGATGGCTCTTACATATGAAAGCTATCCTGGTTTTTCCCAGTTTTCTCAAGTCAGGCTAATAAAATTATCACTTCCTACAGCTTTGCCTGAGTAGCATGCAAAACCTCTGTTTTTCTTTCTCTTTCCTATTTTTTTAATAATCTCTGTGTAATGAATTCTGTCCCCTCAGGAACTCAGGAATATACCTATCCCATGTCCTGAGATGATGAAATGTAAGAGGAATGAGTAACAACTGATTTGAAAATGGTTCAAGAAATAAGGAGAAAATGCCCAGCGGTGCAGTTCCTAGTGTCTCTAAATCATCTCCTCCCATCCTGAAACAAATGCTGATGAAATTCACCTTGATCCAGTAGTGCATTTGCGTTGGGAGAGTAGTGTCCTGAGACAGGCATGAAGAGGCTTTGCTGGTACTCAGACAGAGTGGACATCTGGGATATGCTGCTGCAGCTGTCCTCATTCTGGCAGAAATGCCACAGAAATCAGCTTGCTGCCCTCAGAGTAGCCTGTAGAGATGGGGCTGATCTACTACTAAATGTCAACTGCTGGCTGTGGGTGAGACCCCAAAGCAAGTCCTGCATGCTCAAGGTCCCAGTCCTCACTAGAAACAACCCACAGGTCTCTCCTTCTTCAGCCCCAGCCTTCCTTACTGAGGGAGCAGAAGTGGGATGAGTAAGGTGTATCCAAGCCAAAGGTGAGTCACCTCAATGTATCTTTTTTGGCCCAGTCTTCCACTAGGTTGGTGTGGACCTTCTGGAAATGCAGCAGTGCCAAAAATCTGACCTTTGGAGCTAGAATTTCTATTTCAGCTTTAAAGACACAATTAGGACCTTCCAAGATGTCTACTGAAAGATACTGCTTTTTACTTGCTTCCTCATGGAAGACAGGCTCTGAGTTTCACCTAATGAAATGGGCATTGAGCCTTTGTCAAAGAAACCCCTCCTGAGTCCTGAGTGCAAGGTATGATGTCCTGAAAGTCCTGCTCTGCAGACTTCTGCAAACTGGAGCCCAAATCCACAGTAACTCAGAAGCCTGTGTCTCCATTCAGGACGGCTGTGGTGTGTGCCTATGTGTTTACTCCAGATGGAAGAAGATGACAAATTTACACTTTGAAGAAAGCAGGATGAATGTGTGCCAGGAGTAGAAGAAAACTGCACTCAGATAAAATCAAGATATGTACATAGTAGGTGACAATACTCATTAGAACCCTATTCCACTTCAAATTGCTTTTTATCTCTGGCAGGTCTTTGCAAATTTGCTTAATTTGTAATCTTCCATATCAATGGATCATGAGAATTAATGCTGTCAGGAGTATGTCAGTGCTGCCTAGGCAGAGCTGCATTAGAAGGTGGCACTTTTGCAACATATTTGCTTGAAGCATAAGAAATGAAGCATGGTTATCTGATTTCATTCAAAGGTTTGAGGGGGCAGAAGTGCAGAGAAAATTAAATTTCTAAGTATAAATATATGTTCATTATATAATGCTCTTTGTTTATTTTTTAAGGCTGATGCATACTTATTCTTACAATTATTTGGTGATGACTTTTTATATTACTCCAGACTCCTTTTTGCTCTTTGGTCAGTCACAAATTTCTAACTGTACCCCGTGACAGCTGCTAAGATGATGTGACAGCTGCTGATAGGATGTGATTATTTTTAGTAATTTATGGGTCATTATGCTCAAGGAGTAAGCTGATCTGAACCAGCCTTTTGGCTAATACAAATGCCAGCTAATAGAACTATCCAGACTCCCTCTGCAAATGAGGCCTTTAACCTTATACTTTGGAATAAATCGTATCAGTTCTGCCCAGCAAAGGAAAATATTTGAATTTGGCTGCCACTTTTAAAGTATTATTGGAAAATGATGCAATTCCAAATAGGAAAAACATCAGAAAAATTCACTCGTCTGTTTGTGTGATGATCAAGAAACATTAGTGTTTCTTGTCCTCCTGCATCCATCTCTAGAGGGACCCTTTCCTCCTCACACTTCTGTCATTGCACAGATGGAAAAGCTCAAACTCAGGCTGCTTGGCTTCCAAAACAGTTCTTGCCCAAACTAAACAGATGCCTCAGCTATTGTGAATCTCCTTCACTGTATTCACAACCCCCCTATTTCTGCCCAAATGAAGATACAATGGAAAGAAAACATTTTAAGAGAACAGTAGTGTAAACCCCCAGAGTGGTATAGGTTATTAATTATCAAGGCAATATCAGCACAATGTGAAATTTTATACTGGAAATCGCAAAAAATGGCCATTCATTGGGAAGGACCCAATTGCTTTCTTCAATGTTTCCCTCTGGCAGCCTGAGTTGCCCCTGCCTGTCATGTGAGCTGGGGGAGAGTCAGTGGAACCCCCAGGGGTAACAGTGCAGGTACACCAGACACATCAATTCCAGAAGGGAAAACCCCACACAGGCAGTCACAGGTTGTCAGAGGTTGCAAAAACATCCAGGGGTGTGCAGAAGAAGGCTACAGGGCCTTTGGAAAGTTAGTGTTTCAGGGTGTTTTTTTCCTTTTCTCCAGAACCACAAACAATTCAGCAAGGTTTGTGTTCTGGGTTAGCTCTAATTAGACAATTTTTGTAATACTGACTCCTAATTAGGCTACTGAAAAGAGTGGATACGCCTTTTGTAAATACACATCTTAAGACCAAAAAAAAAAAGCCTGGGAATAAGTTCTGTTCATTTTCCAGCTTTGGGGAGGACGAGTTGGGCCCAGGAGCCAGTCTTCGCTCAGCCCACATAGCCAGGTTTAGGCTGGCTCCCAGGGGGAGCTCAGCCGAAATTCTCCTGTCTCTGGAGGGGTGGTGAGAGGGGTGCTGAATCCCTCACTGAGGAGCTGCTGAACCCCTCACTGAGGAGCTGCTGAACCCTTCACTGAGGAGCTGCTGAACCCCTCATGGAGGAGCTGCTGAACCCTTCATTGTGGAGCTGCTGAACCCCTCAGTGAGGAGCTGCTGAACCCCTCAGTGAGGAGCTGCTGAACCCCTCACTGAGGAGCTGCTGAACCTCTCACTGAGGAGATGCTGAACCCCTCACTGAGGAGCTGCTGAACCCCTCATTGTGGAGCTGCTGAACCCCTCACTGAGGAGCTGCTGAACCCCTCAGTGAGGAGCTGCTGAACCCCTCAGTGAGGAGCTGCTGAACCCCTCACTGAGGAGCTGCTGAACCTCTCACTGAGGAGATGCTGAACCCTTCACTGAGGAGCTGCTGAACCCCTCAGTGAGGAGCTGCTGGGCTTTTATCGAAGAGCTCACTGGGCCTTATCCCGACAAACTGCTGGGACTCTTTGCCAGCAGGGACAAGTCTTCTCTAAGCAGAGCCTGCCGTACTGTGCCAGACAGAGACTGTGTTAGCACCAGGGGCAGCTCAAGAGAGAGTGGCCCGGGGGTCCATGAGCAGCCCTGCAGCTGCTGCCATTGCAGACCGGGAGCAGCCCCATGGCCGGGATCCGAGGGGCCGGGGCGATCCCACACGGACACCTCGGCATGGCTGGGAATGAACTGTGTGTGCTCAGCCGATTAGAGCCAGCTTTACTGCAGACAGAAGGATAAAAGTGTCGGCGGCAGTTTCTTTTCCTGTTTTCATCAGCTCAGCAGAGTTGGGCTGGTTTGCACGGTGCTGGCGAGAACCACGTGGCCAGCAGGGGCCATGTTCCTGAAACAGAGCTTTGACCAAATCAGGGTTTTTTTCAGCGCTGCAAGACTTTGTAAACTGTTTCAGTTAGTAGTAAAGCTTAAAAACAAATGCCTTTACAAACACCGTTTCTCTCTTAAATTAGGAAAAAGAAAAAAGGTGAACACATAAAGATAATAACATGAAATTTTGAGGTCAGTTAAAAAGAGTTAATTTTAGACAGAAGGGATTAAAGAGATGTTTTAAGCATAACTTAAAATCCTGTAAAGCTGTGGCAAAGATATATTTGACTTTGTTTTTGATTCCTTGTAACACATGGAGATGCACTGGGAGGATGTAGCATTCTAACCCGGTTGTGAGCTTTAGGGCACCAGCAGTTGAAGTGGATGCATGTTATTGTAAATCTAGTGAGAAACTTAAGCATAAAGAAATAAGAAACTTTACCCTAGAGATAGCAGTGAAAAACCTTTAGTCCCAGAAATAGACACAGAACTTTTGCTCGGTGTTAGAACAGCTCATCCTTAAAATAGCACCCCAATAAATTAAAATAACCTATGAAAGCAGCTGTGAGAATGGCTGCAAAACATAGGAAGGACTTTCACACTGCAGAGTTTTCCTGTCCCAGGTGGCTGTTTGCAGTAGCATTAAAGCCACAAAAAATATTTACTCGTAGAAAAGTGTTGATAGTATGGCAAGAAAACATCTTCTTCCTAAGCAAACTGAAGAAACTATTTCAGAAGTAGTAAACTGACTGAAAGTCCCAGGTTTTTGTCTCTACGTTGTTAGTAAAGAAATTATTAAGAAAAAAAAGAGAGAAAAGGTTTTTATTCATATTTTCCTTCCTTATTATGTTCCTTTTAACTCTGTTAATAAAGTTTTATTCCTTTTAAGTTTCAGCCTGCTTTGTTCTTAATTATAAAATTTCAAATTAGCAAACCAAAACTTAAGCATCAATTAGTGCGTTAGCAAAAAAATGACCAAAACCCACCACAGTTTGTAAGTTCTTAAGCAGGGGCACCTCTGGTCTCAAGACAAGAGCTGCCCCTGGATTTGCAGTTTTATGTCTGGGGCACATTTTGTCAATACACAGATCAGAGGCACAGATGCCATTTGCACAAAGACAGGGAGATGCACTAGAGACAGCCATGCAGCCTTTCTCTTGCTAACAAGTTTCATAATTTTCTGTTTTACTGTGGCCTGGGTATTATTTCATATCACCTCAGACTATGCAGCTACCCTGCACACTTTAGGTGCTTGTCTGAAGCCCTGATTCCGGTTTTCATCTGCAGACAGTGCCTCTTTGGGCTATTACAAATGTGTGCCTAATGTTAATTTGAAGCATAATTTTGTGTTTTCTTTCCAGCCAAACTCTTCTGCAGATGCTTTTGCTTCTCTACCAAGCCTATTCACCTCTCCATTTGGCAGTGTTTGTGCATGGACTACAGGACAAAAATTTGAAACTGAATGTGGACGTTTGTGCTCTTCTTTCACCTTCACAGTTTGCTACAAATTCAGATTAAAGCCTGTGGCTTTTCAGTGTTCTCTAAACCACAAATTTCCCATGCATGTAGCAAGACCTATAGCATTGAGGTAGCTTTAAAACAGCAACAAACTGAAAACATCCTTTTTCCTACATCCTTTTTCCTGACTGTAACTTTCAACACAAAATTTATATTAATTACTTAGTGGGGAAAAAAACAAGTAGGAGATTCATTTTTTTTCACAGGCTATCTTTATATAAAGGTAAAAGGCACAATTTCAGGCTGTAGCACTGATTTTGTAGGTAGGCAGTATAGGATGTCACCCATGCCCAGGCTGCTGGCACAGGCAGTCTCACTGCCATGGTGACTAAAGCCCACACTGACAATATTTTGCATTCATACATGTGTGCTCTTTTCTCCTTGCTTGTTGGTGAGTACTCTGCTTGCTCCACAAAACAGTGTATCCATAGTTTTGGAGCATATTGTGTTTTGGGTTTTAAATTATATTACTGTATTTTAATTATAATATTATATTACAGTTTTGCAGTTGTGTTTGCATGTTCTGGTTTGGGGTTTGGGTGGTGTGGGGGTTTTTTTGTTGTTGTGTTTTTTTGTTTTTTTTTTTTTTTGTGGTTTGTTTTTTTTGGGGTTTTTTTTGGTTTTCTTTTTTTTTTTTTTTTTTTGGTGTTTTTTTTTTTTCCCCTTCCTAGTAATAGCAGTACAGAGAGAGCAGAAAACATTTCTGTCGTGTTATGACCTGTTGGAAGAAATGCATGATGTGTCCTGCCCAGCACCTGACTGCTGTGAAAAAAGCAGTCTGAATCATTAAGGGCAGAGTGCCTGAGATACCCCAGTCAGATTAACAGTAGTAACTTCTGAGGAGTCTCTCTCCTCCAGGAAACTGCTGTAAACTCCACCATGGTTTTGGCTCTGCAAACCCTATTCCATAAGGAGGTCCTTAGCTTTTCCTAAGTCCTGGTGTCCTGAATCAAGCTGAAAAACAGAAACTTCCATTTTAAAAAAACAAACCCAAACAATTAATTTTTATTTAATTCCCTCGCTTTGAAGCATTGCATTTTAATTTACATTACTTCTTTATTTTAATGATTTTCAAAATGTTTCAAATTTCAAAATTTGCTTTGAACAGCAGATGCAAAACAATTCCTGTAGGAAATGTCAAGCTGAAATGTTTTTACATAAACCAAACTTACAAAATAACTTCCTGACAATAAATCTTTTAAAAATCACCCCTCTTATCAGAAGTTTCTCTTCAGATGAACTGGCATTTTTGACACAAAACCTCAAAATTCTTGACAGCCCTGCTCTAGAAGTTGGGGGTTATAAATGAGGGCTGGAAAGGAAAAATCTACAGAAATTCACCTTAGAGACAGAACTTCTTAATCCTTATCTATTCCTTTTGATGCTCAAGATCCGTGAGGTTTGTCTTTGCCCATCAGTGCCCTTGGATACATATGAGATGCTCTCAGAGTGGCATTTACTTGGTCCTTAAGGCATATTTCTCTTACAGCTCATCAACACTCCTTTGGGGAAAAACTTCTTCCACTGCTGAAAAGCTCTGCAATCAAATATGTGTACTTTATCAGAGCAATGGCAGGGAAAATGCACTCCCTGCCTCTACTCTCCCTCAGGATGCTGATTGTTGGCTACCCCCCTTACCACCAATTTGGGGTCCTAATTTTATAAGGTTCTTTCAGCTCTTTGTTCTGCTATGAAGTACTGTGAATTTCCTCTCTGTTATTCTACTGACACAGGCAATTGCTCCTAAGATACTTTAAAAGGGTGAGACAGAGCAAATAATTACTCATAACTGGAGGGAAGTGTAACAGTACATTAAAAATTTAATAGTTTGATTCTGTCTCTGTATTTCTACCCTTTATTGACTGTCAAAAACTGGTCTACTAGTTCAGAAGTAAGATAGAATCAAATGTGTTAGCTTCAGATTTAATGAAAGCCTCTCTTTTTTCTCTTTTATTGCTTCTGTACTGATAAGAGTCTTTGTCTAAGCTTTCCTCTTAAGAGCATAAAAGCTTCTGGAACACCTGGTATTCTTTTTAATGTAGAAATTTGTCCACCTGAATAAGCACTAAAATTACAATTCAGTTTTGTTATCTTATTTCATTGTTGCGACTTATATTTATTTGTCTAGTTGCTGTCATGATTCAGATAACAAGCAAATCCCCTTATTAATTTCTTTTAGAGTGATATAGATGTTTGTTTTTTTACATTTATGAACCACCTTTCCTGAAATAGGTAGTTTATTACTGGTGGTTGGTGAAAAATCAACAGATTTTTAGTGGAAAAGGATGACTTGCATGTACATCCAACTGTATATTATACTATAGCTGAAAAACAGGATTTAATTTAATTATTAAACATGTACACTCCTTTGAAATCTGACAAATTTTAGCTGACTCTTCTGGTTCTTATCCGGTATCCAGACTTGAGAGAAATGTGATGTACAGTCCCCTACAGCATTGAGAATCGATGACTTATTTTTCTAACACAAATTTGTCCTGTTAGCTTGAACGCTGCTGAAAAGGACGAAAACTCAAAAAAGTTGGTTTTCCTTCCCTGTTGTTTTACCCAGTTCCTCTGAATTTTCATCTAGTGCTTCATGTTTGACTAAAACATAGCTTTGTTTTGGCAGAGCACACAGAGGGAATCTAAATTTCTTCTGAAGGGAATTGGAGATACCTCTCTTCCTGAGAGTGAATGAATTAAGTCTAGATTTTGGCATTATTTTAAATCATCAGTTAGTATTTTTTCCCCCTCATCTTTCATTTCTTCTTTCCTATCCATGAATGTTCCTTTTCTTTATATTTATTTCTTTTTGCTTTCTGTCCATCACAGGAAAAAATAAATGAAGAACCAGTTGCTTTCATTGTATTGAAATATTAACCCAAGTTTAAAGACTCCTTTACACAAGCTCTTACTGACATTCTGAGTTTCTTGCACCAGTATAGATCACATCCTTTCATATAAGCATAGCTGCAAGTACTTTTATAGTGCTCCCTGTGTCCACACTCTAGCAGAGGTACTGTTGAACCTCCTTTTCCATGATTAGAGTACAAATGCAGCATTTCAAATCCAGCAACAGCACTTAAAAGAATAATTACCCCTCCCAATAATAAGTGTTAGTCTCTTTCTGTGGTGATTCAGATTACCACTCTGCATCAGATAGCCTCCAAATTGTCTTAAGCAAGTGCAATGGGAGGAGGTTAAACAGTTAAAATCATTTGTCTCATTGTCAAACTGACTGATTTATCTATGTAGTTGGAGGCCCATGACCAGAACTGTCAGCAGAAGAGAATCAGATAGGCATAGTAACCTTTCCTCCAGGCACCTCTGGAGTATATTCATCTACAACTCAAATCCTTTCTTTCTACAACTGAACCTGAAATGCCTACCTTGTTTTTTAACCCTACTTTGCAAATGCAGCTGCTCTATTGGTATCTGTCCCTGGAGTTCAAAGTTGTTGAGGCCCTTTCAGAATCAGCTGGAACCTTCTCCAGGTGATGTACACTTTCACTGACTAAAGGAATGTAAGGGTTTTGAAGCTTGTGTACCCTGCCAGGAGGTGAGCTGACCTTGCTTCAGAACTGTTTGCAATCTTAGGTTTATGGCTGGACTCAATCATTTTAAAGGTCTTCCCAGATGAATGATTCTGTGAGAGGGGCTGCATTTCCCATCTCTCCCATCTGCACTGATGATGCTGATGTCAGCTGCACTTCCTACAGTCAAAATGCAATAGCATATCCTATGTATCCTGTGCAATGGAGCTTTGAGTTTGTCCCGTGAGATAACCTGCAGGATCTCCTGCTGTTCAGTTTCTAAACCAGGACTGACATCAGGTTTTTTGTCTATAAGCTTGACCCACCAACAAAGGGTAGAGGAGTTGTGTCACCTTCTGAAGGCCAGTATTCCTCCTTCAAGGAGACACCACAGATGCCATCAGCTCCTCTGGACCACACTCCGTGGGGCAATGATCACAACAGGCATCCTGTTCCACAGAGCTAAGAGGACCCAGCAATCTCTGCAGTGGGGCAGGTGAAAATGAAAGTCATCATGAAAATGGAAGAAAGATAATAATCTGCAGTGTTCTTTAAAAGATGAACACAGTAGAAGCAAAGGGGGAAACTAGAAGCAAATGTTTCTTGAGAAGAAGCAAGTCTGAGCTGTGCAGTGTCTAGAAGGGGGCTGAACCAGAAAAAGTGCCTGAAAGCCCATGGTCAGTAGAGGCAGGGAACTGTGTTCAGAGGTCCTGTGACAATCTCTTGATGCATCTAAATGGATAGGTGTTCTATTTATAAATACTTTTCTAGTGCTGAAGGTGGCTTTGGGGGTTGGTGGGTTGGTTGGTTGGGTTTTCATGGAAAATACAATATATTGAACTAAAAGGTTAAACCAAAAACTGGAATAGTGAAGCGGGGAGGAAAACATACTCAGGCTTATGGGAATTTGAAGGATTCATTGTTGCTGCAGAGACACAGCATTTGGCTTAGAGGGCAGAGCAGAGAGGGCCCTGCTGAAGAATCTGGTCTTAGAAAGTGTGCTCAGAGCAGCAGAATTCCAGCTGTGGTAACTGAGGGATCATGGCACATTCTTTCAGTTTGCTTTATTACATTTAAACACTGCCAGGCAAGTATTGTTGCCAAGACACAGTGCAGAATGCAAGGAAGAGGTGATGCATGCTCCCCCCAGGATGTATGGCAGCTTTTAAGGTTTGAACCAGAAATGACAAATCATGTTTCTAACAAAAAGGAATCACAGTAGGTCTGTGATTCTCTTTTTAGACTTTGTTTCGCATGAGATGCTCCAGTAGAAGAGAGTTGGAGAGTTGGACCCCTACAGCAGCAGGTGGGAAGTAATCCTTAACCTCTATACTTCTACCTGTTAATTTTCTATAGCTTTGAGACAGGAAACTCTCTAATGCTATGTTCAGTGTCTGCTGCAGAATTTGTTCCAAAATGGTATTTTTGAATGGCTTAAATATGACTGTCAAATCCAAAACTGCTATAGAGTTCAAAGAATTCTTGATCTCTTACACTTAGTGTATGAATGTCTTTAAAACAAGCATTGCCAAACCTGCCTCATTCAGAAAAAGGAATTCACAGGTAAGGGGTTTTCATTTTTAGCTTTCAGAGAATATGAGGAGCTGGCAACCAAAACAGCAACAGATGGGAGTCCTGTTGTGTCTGCTCAGGAAGAACATTCAAAGGCCTTGGGCCATCTTTAAATCTCAGCAATCCTAATGAGCTTTTGGTCACATTTGGGAATATGTGACTACCTGAAAATAGTTGGTTAAAAATAATCAAGCTAACTGTGTAGAAAATGAATGGTCTTTTAAGGTCATTCCCCCCTCTACTAGCAACTGTTTCTTCAGGATGAGAAAACAGACTTTCAAATAGAAAAAAAGGCTGGAACAGTGTTTCATGGATTTTGCCTGTATGTTTCTGCAGCTGGGCAGCAGCAGATATGCTGGATGGAGAATACTTTGGGCAGACTGAAAATTGGGCAGATACCACATTCCAAGAGCCACTTACTGTCGCATGCCTTCTGGTGAAACTGGAAGGCTTTCATCCTTACCTCTTAGTGCAGTGAAAACAATGTCAGCAATGCCAAGAAGAACTCGAAATAAATTAATTTGATCTGTAACCAAGCTCTCCTGACAGTAACTGACCAGGCTGTGCATAGCCTCGTACATCTTGCTCCCAAATCCCACCACTCTGGAAGGAGCCTACCTTCTCTCAGTTGGGTACCTGCTGGTGTTTATTCTCCCCTGCAACCTTGTGCTCTTGATATCAGTGTTTCAGTGTCTGGCCTGTCCTTCCTGTAAAACCTTTGGAAATCCTGTGAAAACTGCAAGATGACAGCCCTTACCACAAGGTTCCTTGGTGCTTAAAAATGTCCCTAAATTCCTCACCACCCCACTTCGATTTGCTCAACTTTCTAAAAGTCACCATGGTGAAGGGAGGCATCCATATGTATTTTAGCTGTTTTGTGTCTTCCTTTATTTATCCACAAATTTCTCGCAGTCCTTTGCACTTTGTCCCATGCTGATTCTTGCTGTCATTTTTGAGAAGTATCCACTGTGCCCCGAGGATCTTTTCCGTGAGTGGCAATCGCTTATCACTGTATAGGTAATTAGGACTGTCCTCCCCCCGGACAGCAAGCACTCTGTGCTCATTGTTACAGTCTGTCCCTGCCGTTTTGTCACTCAGTGCTGTAACCATTAGGGTTAGCCAGCTTTCCAGTATCCTGAACAACTTGGTTCGTCACCAAATTCCATCATTTCAGTACTCATTCCCTTTTCCTGGAAACGGCCTGAAAATGCTCAAGCTGCAGAAAGAATCCTTCCAGCAGAGGAAACGTGTGGGAGAGTGGAAAATCTCTCTCGGTATATTCCTACCCTCACTGTGTTCTCCTTCAGCGTCTCACCTCGTTGCAGCCAAGATGATGGGGAAGCCTTTGGAGAAGGGCTCCATGAACAGTCCCTCAAGCACCCGCGCCATTGACCGAGCAGCTTTCCACCCGTGCCCGGGGGCTGCAGCCAAGGCGGACACGGCCTGGGGATCCCGCCCGCCCCCCGGCCGGTTCCAGAGCCCCCTCGGCTGCCAAGACCCGACTCCAGGTGCCCCAACACCTTGAGGCTGTGAGTATGGGCCCGGGGAGACCCGGCTTGGCTCCGCAAGCAGCTCCACCGAGGCCGGGCGAGACACGGGGAACAGCCGGGAATAGCCGGGAATAGCCGGGAACAGACTCGGCCCGTGGCAGGCGGGGTGGGCGAGGGGTGGGCGCGCTGCCCCGGGCCCGGCACCGGGCTCGGAGCTGCCCCGGACCCGGCAGTGCCCCGGGCTCGGCGCTGCCCGTGCCGCCGTGCCGGGGACGCCGGGCGCCAGGAGGCAGAGCAGGGTCGGTCCCTGCGCCGCCCGCCCGCCCCGGCTCCGGGGTAATCATTAACCGGGCCCGGCCGCCGGCACCGCGCCGCACATCGCCGCTCGCACTCGCCAGGGACCGGCGGCCGGGCACGCACCGACCCCGCCGCCCGTCCCCAGCCCCCGGCACCGCACCGGGGCCGGCGGCCGCGCAGCCATGGAGGGCGAGGTGAACGGGACCCTGCACCCGTCCTGCAGCTCCAGCGAGGCGCCCTACTCGGGGGAGCTTCTCCGGAGTAAGTGTGGGGCGGGAGGAGAGGGGGCTGCCCGGGAGCGGCCCCTGCCCGGCAGTGCCCTCGGCACCCACCCGCGGGATGGCGGGGACTGGCCCTGGCCTGCCCGTGCCCCTGCCCTGCTGCTGCCTCTGCCATGTCCCTGTCCCTGCCCGTGTCCCTGTCCCTGTCTGTGCCCCTGTCCCTGTCCCTGCCCCTTCTCTTGTCCTTGTCCCTGTCCCTGTCCCTGTCCCTGTCCCTGTCCCTGTCCCTGTCCGCTTGGCCCCTTCTCTTGTCCCTGTCCCTGTCCCTGTCCCTGTCCCTGTCCCTGTCCCTGTCTCTGTCCCTGCGTGCCCCTTCGCGGTTCTTCCCCGGCGAGGAAATCCCCGAGCGGATGCCGGCATCCGTCTGTCCCGGCCGATCCTCCGCCTGCCCGGGGACCGAGCTGGCTGCGGGGAAGCCCAGCCTGGCCCAGCCCCGGGCCGCGGGTCCGATGTCACAGAACGGGGTGGTCGGGTCGGGGCCGCCCGGCACCTGCGAAACCGAGCGCTGAACCGGCCCGCGGAGCTGCGCCGGGTCTCAGGCTCCGTCCGCTGAGATTCAGTGAGATGTCCGCTGAGACATGCACTGCCCCGCCTGCTGCCAAGTCTGGAAGTGCCGGGGTTTTTTGAAGCAGGTTAGGTTAAAGAAGCTGGGTCATAGGCTCTGCTTTGCCTTCAGATAGGCTATGGGTCCGGCAGGAGATAGTACTGATGATGAGTGCGAACTTCTCCTAAATTAAGCATGACTCCAGTGCGGTGCCTTTTTCTGTCTCTGGAATCACATCCCTTTGGAGAAAATGCACTTCAACCATCAATTGTGGGTCAAAGTTGATATTCATACCCAGCATCAATGGAGACATAAACCTATCACCTAAGGGTAAATGTTGGTATCCATATGCAGCTTTAAGGGAGAAGCAAAAATGTTTTGGTGAAGACACCCAAGTTTTATCTCAGGTTACATACATCAGGGGCTTTTCCTTGCATTGTTCAATGTCCTACAAAATTCCACCGAGCTTCTAGTAAGTTTTTCTGCCTAAGGAAGTTACATGTAACATGACTATGAACATAGAATGGAAGCAGAGAACTAATAGTGAGTGAATACGTGTTTGCTTGTAGCCTGCCTGGAAGAGTTCCCAGATTGTGTATTTATTTCTGCTACATATTTGCATTCACCTAAGGATATTTGTCCTGGAACTCCCCCTTTCTGAAAGGGACTATATTGCATAATGCTTCAAGGTGAAGGCGTATTCTTCCTGCCTGCTGTCTCTGGATTCTGGAGAGATCTAGTCATAAACTTCAGTATTTGAATGGTTCTGTGGAGTCAGTGGTCTGCCTGTGTAATTAGGGATGAGTTCAAGTATTTGCAGGAATAGGGCAAAGAAGCCCCTCAGAGATGGTGTTGTTACATTAATGTTTGAAAAGCTTATGAAATAAACCAGAATTTTTTTCTCTTCTCTCTCTGCAGGCCTTGACCTACCAGGGAGATTTCTCTTTGCAACCTTGACTCTGATGACGCTCATTGCCATTCTGGTGTTTATAGAGGAAGCAGTCTACATCTACAGGAAAATCCCTTCTTCCAAAAGATCAATCATAATTTGGATTAATGCTGCAGCTCCAGTAAGTTAACATAGAAACAAGATAAAATTCAATGCTGAGAATAGGGCTTCCCTGAAGATCCACAGGAGCCACATGAGCTTTATCTCTGCCCTTTATACAACCTTCCAACCTTCCTCCCTTTCTCTGTAGGTAATCTCTACTACTTCATGCATTGGCATGTGGGTTCCTCGCTCAACGATGTTTACAGATTTCACAGCAGGAATGTGAGTATTCTGCTTGTTTCTAGGTGTTGCTCCAAACCCTGAATTTCTTCCCTTTAAACATCTGCTGCCCTTGGTAACACAGTCATTCTGTAAATTTAACAATTCAGTAATTTTTTTGTTGGAGTTGAAATCTCTTGGCAGCTCTTTCCTGGGAGGTGGAAAATGCTGAAACAGTTCCCACTGCCAGAGTCCTGTAGTGTGGGAACGTCAGCATGAAGGATCTGTGACTCGCATGTAATTGATTCCTTGGATTGACAGTCTCTTTGGAGCAGTAGTCTGTCTTTCCTCTCTCTGCATGTCATGTGCAATGAGAGTCTGGCCTGTGACTTTTCCCCTGCACTTTTACAAATGATGAGCCATGGAGGTCTATTATTAATGGTGCCAAGTGAGCCCCTGATGAATATATCAATGTAAAAATGTTCCACAGTTGTCCTAATAAAAGCACTTTATGTGTGAGCATGACAGCTCTGGCATGCACAGAGAAGGGAGAAATGTGGTCCCTGCTTTCTGTAGGTGATGGAACAGCCCTGGTGGGCAGGACCAAGTAGGGGTATGCTGGGGCCCCTGAGCACTCCTCATCTGAGGATCAGTAAAAGAGTAAAAGAGGAGAGACAACACAGTAGCAGGGAATACTATTGGCATGTTGCAGTGTGTGCATGTAGTGCAGATTGCCAGAAACTTCCAACAATCCAGTCCTGTGGCGCTTCACGCACATTTAAATTCCCTCTTCTCCCTTGCCCAAACTGCAGGCAGTGCAGCAGGGGACCTCTTATTGATTTGATTTCCGTGTTTGGTGGCATAATCTGTAGTTCCTGGGTAGGGTTGAGAATGTGCAGCTGGGGAAGGAGGGAGAGGTGGGGTTGTAGCTGTAGGTGCTTTGTCTGCAAAGGAACCACGCCCTGCCTGGGCCAGCACATTCAATGATAGCTATTTATGTGAACCTAGCCATGTTTGTTGGTTGAAAGCCATGTTTGAGGAGGAAGAGGACTTGTTCTAAAAAGTTTGGACTAGTCAGAACTAGATAACTTATGGAAAAATACAGCCAGAATGGCTGGGGCCAGGAAAGCCTGTGCTTCAACACCAACTCTGCCACCGGCCTCCAGAGCAGCTTTGGGAAATTCCTCATCTGCTCTGTGCCTCAGTTTATTCCCCTTTCAGTGAGGTTAGGGCAGTTCTGCTCCTCCAAGGTGATGGGAAGCAGAAGGTGTCTCAAAGATAGAGCTAGAATTCTGGTTGATTGCAAAGCATAAGCTGTAAAAACCCTGTACAGAAGGTGGCACTGGCCTGCACAGGCATACAAGACACACAGGCAAGTTTAAGCTGGAATTCTCTTCCTCTCCTAGATTTTTTTCCATAGTTATCCACAAGTTCCTGATGATGATGATTAAAGAGTGTGGAGGGCAGAAGGTGCTCCTCAGGAGGTTTGAAAATGGTCGCTTCACCATCAGCACTGGCCCCTGCTGCTGCTGCTGCCTCTGCCTCCCTCATGTGCCCATCACCAGGTGAGTCGCCCCTTTAAGATTTCCCAGCTTGAAAACAGCTGCTGGAATTCAGCCAGCTCGGCAGGGGCATGCTTACAGCAAAGCTTCCCAAGCTGTCTCTTTTAAACAGTATCATCACTTTGGGGCTGTACACCACCACTAATTTATTTCGTTTCTATAATGCGGAGGTGTGTGGGAGGAGAAATTTCTACTCTAGAAAACCTAACAATTGACATTTCAGTTTCTTTTTATTCCAGAAGGGAACAATTGTCTTGAGATTGGGTATTTTTCACAAGCAGAATTGTCAGATGAAGGATCTCTTGATGGAAAATTTCTCTCACTTTAATAAAATGTAAATGTTTCATTCTGATTTTGATTTTAAAACTACTTGAGATAAAAATAATTTTTAGAACAAAAAGTAGATTTAATTCTTGTGAAGCTTGGTTCTCAATGAAATGGCAGTCTGGTGAGGCAAAAGCAGATGTTTTCTTCTTCTAAACTTGATATTAAAACATCTTTGAGAAGTGGGGTAAGGATGGAGATAATAAACTGTCATGTAGAACTGTGCTCCTTTGAGCCCTGCCTGGTGGAGTTCCTCCTCTGGTTAGTGTCACCCTGTCACTTACACACCACTCCACAGCCTGGAAGCCTCGTGTATTTCCCTGAGCTTTCTTACTGGCACAGAGCATGAGACTGTTTCTCTAATTATAAGTAAAATCTGAGGGACTGAAGATACAAAGGAGAGTTTTCTATGAGGGTGTGGACTGTAGTGTCAGAGGGACCTAGGGCACTTTATGATATATTTAAAAGAAAGCATCAAACAGAACACAGCATAGTGTTTTCAAAAATTCTAACTTTTTATTACAATAATTTTTCCTTAAACTGCGTCATTTGGTACTAGAATTTAAACTTTAGTTTCCATCACTTAATTTTAATAGAGCTACACTAAATATTTACATGGAGGGGATACCAAGAAGAAGAGGTAGTAAACCAACCAAAAAATGCACCTTTATTTGTTTTGGTTCCAATGTCTCTCACCCTCTGTATAGCAGGGAGCTTGGGAGAGGATCCACTACTCTGCCTTGCTGTTGTTCAGCCCAGTGGCAGCTTATGCAGGAAGATGTCAGCTGATATGGACTCATTTCAGGAGTTAGACAGTGTCTACTACTGCTGGCAGGAAGGACAGCTGTCTGTTTAAAAAAAAAAAAGGCTTTTTGCTCTGCAGAGGGCTTAGGCCTCATTCTCCAGTGTCTGTACCACTGGGAAATCCATCTGCTCTCTGCTTCTAACCTCTAGCCCTTTCCCATTGCAGGGTACCTTTTTTAAAAAAAGATATAGCAAGCTATATGAGAGAAAAGTCAGTCTCACATTCCTTCCATAGGTATCTTATGGGGAAACAGGGAGCTACCCCAAGGGAGGGATTAATTCTTTTTAGAAAAACATATATATCTGCAGTCCTGGGAAAATAACAAGGTACAGATGAGGCAATGTAACAATCCCTGCAATAGAGAGAGATGTGGCAGAAGAGATCTGGTGATCAGTAAAGATGGGCCCATGTTAACAAGGGAAACAACTCACGGCATTGCAGTGACTGCACTGTTTGTCATAGGTATTATTCTTTAAAGCCCACTGGGAATAATAAATCTTTGAAAAGGCACACACTAAGTGGTTGGCCCATTGCAGGTCTTTCCACATGTGTTTGTGCTGTTGATAATCCTGTGGTTATTAGCTATATTCATTGAGCAATTCCTGTAATTCTTGGTTCATGGCTATATCCTTTAGCACACTTAAATGGCAGTTGGTTGTCTCTGAGACTTCTCTGATGGCAGTGTCAAGGGCCCAAGGAACTCCAGTGAAAACAGCACTGAAAATACGGGAAATAATGCACAGTAACAGACTAAAACATGAGGCTGCTTGTGCTGTGAAGGCTGAAGGAGAGTTCAGGTCAACCAGCTTTCATGCCCTCTGTTGCAAAGTTCATCTGCCCCTTTCCTGGTGGCCTTTAGTTGTGGCTGGCCAGGTTGCAGGCTGTGTTCTGGACCCACTTTACATTGACAGAAGTGGAGGAATCCTGAGCTGTCCTGCTGGCCTTGTGCAATTTGTCAAGTGAGAGACTTCCTTTCTTCTGTCAGACTACAGAAGAGCAAACCCAAATGCTTACATGGTACTCTTCATGGTGCACTGAAAAACTACCAGTCCATTCACCTAGGGCTGTGTGATTCCCTTTCCTGATCTACCACAGGACTAGGAAGTGTCTGAAAAGGCTGATTTGTCCAATTTCATGGGAGAACTGAAATAATGAGGCAGCAAGGCAAGAGCAAATGGCATCATTGTTCAGAAACCGGTTATGCAGCTACTGTCTCCCTGGTTGGCTTCAGGGCAGAGAAAGACATCATGCTTTGCCCAGCTTTGGTTAGTACATAGTTGCTGCAGAGAAGAAAAAGCACTATTTTTGTAGAGACTTTATTAAATAAACGTTGGGAAATTCTTGGAAATATTTTCTAATCTTGAAGCTGTTCCTCCCCAGATTTTAGCCACATGCTACAGGAGTGGAAACGTTTTGCAGTTGACAGTATCCAGAAAATGTTATTAAGGTTGCTAATACAATCTTGGCCTATCTAATTTATTTATTGTTTATTTTTTTGGCCAGGCAAACCCTCTTTTGGCTGAAGTTGGGCACCTTTCAGTTTGCTGTCTGTCGGCCTGTGCTGATATTTTTATCAATAGTGCTTTGGACTAATGGTGATTACATCCTTTACAACGTAAGTAACCATTTTAATCAGAGAAGGTCCTCAAAATCCATGGGTTTCAGGGCTGATGTAACTATCTTAGCATACAACTAAACTGTGAAATCTGGGACAACTTCCAAGTGAGTCCTTTCTGTATTCTTTTGAGACCAGAAGCATATAATTTCTGCTTTCCCTGACTCTCTTGGAAAGAAACTGGGCATCAGGGGGTTGGGCATCAGATTATGCTCCAATACAATTCCCAGCTTTTATGGTTAGAATAGCAGGACTGCAAGTTGCCCTGTGAGATGTATCTGCCTTGTATTTTGTAAAGTACAGCCTTAAGAAACAAGTGTATGTACTGGCATGTTAACCAGAATTAGAAAGCCTAATTTTATGTTTTTCAACAAGTCATGGTGATATTTATATCTGTGCAAAATGAAAAAATAGTACTATACTTCTGCTTTGTACCATGTAACCTGCAAGATGATGGAGAAATCTGTATCTGATACTAATTTGGCACCTCTTGGATAAATCAGACTAGAAGTAATAATTTTTGTTGTTGTTTCATGGTATAAGATGAATGACCCATCTGAGATGTCAGGCTGAACATGCTCTCATGAGCTGTTGAGCATTGCCAGGTGCTGCTGGGGTCTCTGAAAAGACACACACACTCCATGGCTGGCAATTGCAACATTGAGGGGTTGTGTCACTTGGCATCTCCCCAGGCTGAACACATCTCCACATGTGTTGGTGCCTGCAGGAGGAGAGCCTGTGCCAACACTCCAGTTGGTACTGGGCTGTTTCCCCATGCAAAACCCAGCAACTGCTGCTGCCACCAGCTTTCATGGAGATAGAAACAAGCATTTTAACATCGTCCAGTTCACAACTTCTTCCTGGAAACACTAAAGTAAGGTTGTATAAGGTTGTGTGATTTGCTTCTCAGTTGTCTCCCAAAGGACCTGCACTGTGGATCAGCTGCTTCATTGGTGCCCTCACCCTTTTTGCTCTGTGGGCAGTAGCAATCATGTTTCGAAAAGTTAGGATTCTCCTTAAGTGTAAGAACATTGTCCCAAAGTTTGCTCTTTATCAGGTGAGAACTTTAATATTTCTGATAAGAATTTCTCTTAACTGCTGATACTACTCTGCCTCTCTAGTTCTTGTTCTTTTGCTGAAAATTGATGGTATTTTTTCCCATTAAATACACTGTGCAAAGCCATACTTTTATCTGATTAAAGCTGCATCCCTTTGAAGCACTCTCCTTGGCTGCTGTTCAGTTGCACTTTGAGCCAATTTACCTCTAGTCTCTCAGGAGTGCTGGAGATGTGAAAGCCATGTAAAATTCTATTTATCTTTAGACCACTGAAATCACAACAGCACTTTCTGTGGGGCTTGAAGGAAGCTTTGTATGTGTGGTATCCTGAAATGCAATGTTAAAATGCTGGTGTGTACCTCAGAGAGGATCTATTGCGTTGTGTGGGCGGCTGTTGTTTGAACTGTTTCAGCAGCCCACAATGTGCTGTTTTAACAGGATTTTTCTTGGCCATTTTGGACTTCAGAATTTGATACTAGTGAAAATACTGTCTGTGAATTGTTAAATAGTAAGGAACAGAACCACATAGGTTAGATTGGAAAAGCACAGGAACAAGGCCACCCTCTTCCACATCACTCTAAACAGAGTCCAGCAGAATCCTTGGATATGCGTCCTTCTTGGATGGGACATTAATCAAGGCTGGTGCACTGAGGTTAGGTATATTATTAAGCACTTATAAAGGCAGTAAACAGGATGGTCACACCTGCAAAGCTGTGCTAGGGTGAATTCAGGTTTGGGATGGCAAACTGTTGATGTGAGGGTTTAGACTCAGGCGTTCCACCAGCAGCTACAGAGGCACTTGGATAACTCCACAGCAGCGAAGGTTTGGCTCAGTGTAATGTGATGTGCAAGTGGTGGTTGCTGAATTCAAGCTGTGAGTCCCTCATACCTTCTGGCAAAGAAGCTGGTCTCATATCATTTGGGGACCACAACATCTCCCTGCTGTGGCAAAAAGAGGAGACAACAGGAAAAATGTTCTTTGAGTCTTTCTTCCATTAAGGAAGAACATAATCTCATGGGTCAAATTAACCAGCATTTTTAAAACATTGTTACCTATTGTTCAAAACTCAGTATTATTAAAAATCACTGCTAGGAGGTCTGTGTAAAATGTACCTCCCAAATGAAGGGCTGAGAAGAAATACTTTTCAAGTCCAGGATTAATTTAATACTCCTACTCAGAGCAATATCATCCTAACCTTAAGATGAATTCTGCAGAATGGCAGACACCCTGTGGGTAGATGGGAGAAAAGGGAGGGCAAGCAAGGAGGAATGAGGCAAAAGAAGTTCTGTTATCAAAGCAGTATTGTTGTGTGAACTATAAACCCCTTTCTGGTAGCTAAGGCATTTGTTTTCCCTTTCTGGTGCAGTTTATTGTCATTCTGAATCACCTGCAGACCACTATTATCAACATGTTTGCTACACAAAAAATCATTCCCTGTGCTCCACCACTCTCCCCTACAGCAAGAGGATCATGTAAGTTTTTTTTGGGAAGAATGTTCTTCATTTACTTAAAAAAGTACCAGTTCAGTGTTGCTGATGGCAATCTCTGGTGTTTGCCCAAAATACAAATTTCATGGTATCACTAGCTTTTGGATAATCTAATTTTTTAGTTTAAAACAAGAACAAAAGTTTTATAGCTGTCATAGTTGTAGAGAACAACTTGATAATGAGAAGAGCTGGAATCAGAAATGAGAGGAAAAGAAATCACCCTGCATAATTACTGTTAAATTGCTTGTGTTTTGGACGCATAATTAATTACATGCTTATTGATGGGCAATACTGGAATTCTGTGACTGATGATGTTGCTGAGAGTGAGAGATATGGGGACAGAATGATAGAGTTTGTTCCTTTTGCACAGGTGAAAATTAATAAGCTAATTACTCATATTTTGTCTGATAGTAATTTTCCCTTTTGGGGGCTTTTCTTTTTCTCACTTTTTCTATTTTTTGGCAGATATATCCCAGCAGCTGCTCATCATGGAAATGTTTCTGATAACTGTAATCTCAAGAGTGGTCTATCGGAGAAAATACCATGACCTAGAGCTGCCAGAGTGTGTGGCTGAAGAACCTGAGGACAAGAAGCAGACTCCTAAGATTATCCTGAATGGGGCAGTTGTTGAAGATGGATTGCCTAAGGTTTAGAAGCCTCCTATGCTTCTGTTGTTCAGGAGCTGTAAGATCAGCTTCAGGAACTTGTATATTCTTGCACCAAAAATAGCCACTGTCCATGTTGGAACAACTTCTGGCATAAATGCCTGTGAGTTACAGTACTGAAGGGACCAGTAAAGATAATCCTGTTGATTCTCCAGCAAAGTATGCATGGTGTGACTGTTCTCACACCATGTAACTTACTATGATTTTATACTGTTACTGAGCACTTGATGGTGCCAAACTGTCTTACAATATGATTTTATTTTATTTTTATTTTTTCAGCTATTAGAGTGGCTATGATTCAGAATTAAATCAGAGTAATTATTTTTTCATCTTTTTAAATCATATTTCATCCTGGTTTGCTGTCATATGTCCAACACAGCATTTTTCCATGCTTCCTCCATTACAATAAATCATCTCTCACTCTATGCCACAAGCTCACCATAGCTGATTCTGATCTGTAAATACAGTCTCATGTTTGTTCTGAAATCTCCAAACCCATGAGGGCTGTCCACCTACAGAGACAATGATCTCTCTAAGGCAAGAGAGATTTTTACATTCCTTGACAAATTCACCTCCTAAACTGGTAAATACAAAGTTACTGTTTGTAAATATGCCAGGTGTTCTTCCTGTAGACAGCGGGTTCTCTGTTACTGGAAAAGGGAAGTAGGAGTTAAGAGTTTGGGACGTTTTCTGCCACTGGTCTGTGTTGTTACATGGTACTTTGGCTCTCTGCTTGGAAAATGAGGATAATGACACTCAGGATCCTTGCACTAACAGTGTCTGTGAGGATGGGAGCAACTGAAAGGACTATTGGGGTGCTGGTCAGCAGCCAGCTGACCATGAGCCAGGTGTCCCCAGGTGGCCAAGAAGGCCAGTGGCACCTGCTTGTATCAGCAATAGTGTGGCCAGCAAGACCAGGGCAGGATTGTCCCACTGGGGAGGCCTCTCCTGAAATCTTTTGTTCAGGTTTGGGCCACTTATGAGAAAAATGACATTGAGATGCTGGGGTGTGTCCAGAGAAGGGCAAGAGAACAAAGCTAGGCAGATGGAGTCACAGTATACTTTGGGTTGGAAGAGACCTATAAAGGTCATCTAGTCCAAGTCCCTGCAGTGAGAGAGATAATTTTCACCTAGATCAGATTGCTCAGAGCCTCTTCCAGTCTGACCTTGAATGTTTCCAGGGATGGAGCACCTGCCACCACCCATTCCATTATTTTATGCCTCTCACTTCAAAAATTTCTTCCTTATACCTACTCTAAATCTAAACTCTTGTAGTTTAAAACCTTTATCCCTTTTCCTATTGATAAAGGTTTAAAACCTTTAGCTGAAAAGTGTGTCCCCACATTTCTTGTAGTCTCCTTTAGGTACTGGAAGGCCACAATAAGGCGGCCTCTTCCTAGAGCCTTCTATTCTTTAGGCTGAACAGTCTCATCTCTCTCAGCCTGTCTTCATAGGCTGAAGTGCTCCAGCCCTCTCATAATTTCTGGGGCCCTTCTCTGGACCCACTCCAGCACACAGTGGGGCTTTATTTATGGCTTACATTGAATTAAAACATTGCATTCCATTTGGGAATTGGTGGGAAATTAAATATTCTGAAAATAACTAGTGAACCACCTGAAGTAGAAATTGGGGCTGACTTAAAATCTTTTCTTCTTTCTGCTTGAGGTCAGAAACAATATTTCCTTAACAACTGAAGGATTTCATTATAGTAGAAAACTTGAATTATTTTTGTTTTGAAATGGTTGATGCAATTTTTGTATCAAATCTTTTTTTCTAAGTAGGCAGTCTGGGAAATTAATACAGACTCTTGAACTATATTAATTTGAGAGAATCTGCACTTTTCCCTTGAAAAATAATTTATGTGAAAATCTTTACTCTGCATTAGAATGAGTGCATTACAATTAACTGGGATCAGCTAACTTATTCTTAACATGAGAAATCTTCTTAATGTATTTTAACATTATGACTATTAGCATATTCCTAATGTTGCTTTATGTCAGTGTAATCTCGGCCACAGGTACAAACATAGACTTGAAGAGCAATACTGAATTTCATAACAGCACTGGGGATGGTTGGCTGTGAGTTGAATCAGCTTCAAAATTGGGAAATAAAATATTTTGTGTTCGTAAGGCATCTTTGTGTTTTTTGTAGTGGTTCTACAAGGGAATGCTTTAATGGGTGGCATCTGTGGTAAGGAAAAGCAGATCCATGTGCTGTAGCATGGAGAGTGCATTTGAGAACAGATGGAGTGTGTAAGAAGTGGTGTCTGTGGGTCCAGAGGAGGCTGCTGGGGCTCAGCAAAAGTTTTCACTCATCGCTATCGGGCTGGTATCTGTCATGTCTCTGCAGTGCCTGTTAAATATATCTTGTAAATATCAGTGTGGGCCTGATTTAGCCACAGGTATTGCTAGCTGTTATGTTTTTGGACAGTTATTTATTACTTGTTGTGACCTTCATCTGACACATTTCAGCAATGAGGTGTGCTGTGGTGATTGTCAAGCAGACTTTGGATTTGGCAGCAAATCTGTTTACTATGTACAGTCAAGGGGATCTCATTCCAAACATCACTAACTTACACAGAAGCCTTTTCAGAGCAAAACTGGACACACGTTTTCTTAAATACATGCCTCAGAGCTGTCCTGACTTACAGTTTATGTGACTGTAGCAAAATGTGTAGGCCTTATTATTACAGATTTTTTTTCCCTTTATTTTTTAATTAAAATTTCTTGCCCTCCTCTGGCTCAGACCAATAGCTGTGTCCTGCCTGAAGGCAGGTGGCTTCCATTGCAGGGCCTTCATTCAGCTACTCTTGAAATGAAAACATTGCAAGTCACCACCTCCAAGCTGGACCTTAATCAGTCTGGGGATGGAAAAACAAAACAGAGAGCCGGAAACTCTTCCAGTTTCAGTTCTGATAACCATCCCTGTCAGGTCACTTTCAACTGTGTGTTTGTGGTTGAAGTATTTGAAAACAGTTGACAAGAGCTAGAAGATAAATTTCACACCTCGTTTTATACAGCTGTAGTAAAGTAGAAAGTGTTAGGGTGAGTGCATAACCTTTATGCTGTGTTTGCCTGGGATTATCGTGTGAGGAAAGGTAAAGGGAATATTATCAGTGTTTTCTGTGATTAACAACATGAAGCAGAGATAAGCATACACAGAGGCGTGTGATTGAGGGTTGACAGGCTTCAGGCACATGGAAGTAATTCATTAGAACGTGGGAAAAGGTGAATCATATGCTTTGGGTGTCCATGTGCTAAAGATGCAGGCAGGAGGGTGAACACTGGCCATGAAATCTCCTGGAGTGTCATGTAGGGGAACACAGACCACACACAAGGGGTGGGGGGGGAATCTCTAACACCTTGTGATGCTGCAGGAGTGGATTGGTAAACAGAAGCTGCTCTATGCTCTTCTTTTCCACCTGTCCTTCAAGCTAGTAATTTTAAAGCAACACTAGCTGAATCCCTCCTGTTTCAGAAGGTTGTGGTGTGGGCTCCTGCTGAATGCTGGAACCTTGAGGAGGAGGAGGTCAAGAAGACCTCCTTGAAAGGCAAGCTTTGCCATGCCTTTGTGTTTCTCATGTCTCAGGTCTCTCACCAAAGGCCTCACGACTTAATACCCAAAGGATGTGTTTCAGGAGTTAAGAGGGTGCTCTGCTGGCTATAGATCTTCTTATCCCTACATCGCACCCTCCAACTGCCCTGTCTGCTCCTTCACCCTCACACTTGCCTCTGCCTTGTTCTCCCTTGCTTGAGAAAAGAGTCGTGTGGGTACCCATCAGGGAGGATATGCAAGGGTATAGGCTCATACTTGCAGACCCAGGACAGCTAGAGCCTACTTTTTGTGCAATGTCTGTTTCCAAAGAAAAACCAAGAAAAAATACCCACAGCAACAGCTGTGATATTATGGTTCCCAGAGCTGGAGCGGGGGGAAGAATTAACATTATGAAGCTGTTAGAGAGTGTCCAAAGAAGGCCATGAGGGTGAGGAAGGGTCTGAAGGTGAAGCCATGTGAGGAGTGGCTGAGGACATTTGGTCTGTTCAGCCTGGAAGGGACTGAGGGGAGCCTTCACTGCTGTCACAGCTTCCTCAGGAGGGGAAGAGGAGGGGCAGGCACTGATCTCTGTGACAGTGACAGGACCCAAGGGAATGGCCTGAAGTGAGTCAGGGGAGGTTTAGGTTGAATATCAGGAAAAGGTTCTTCATCCAGAAGGTGGCTGGGCACTGGAACAGGCTGCTCAGAGAAGTGCTCACAGCACCAAGCCTGACAAAACCGAAGAAGTATTTGGACAATACTCTCAGGCACAGGGTGTGATTCTTGGGGATGTCCTGTCCAAGGCCAGGAGCTGGCCTTGATGATGCTGATGGGTCCCTTCCACCTCAGCATATTCTGTGATTCTGTTGGAATACAATCAGTGGTAAATTGGACAAGTTAGGGCATAGGTAGATTTAGTGTAAGCAGTAGAGAAGCCCTGAAGACTCATGGATAACAGAGAAGACAGCACTCATTTGCTACACACCTAATGCAAATGCTAGAATAGGTCTTTTGCAACAACTCCACCTATTCAATAATTTGAATAATTTGAGGCATTTGGCTTCCTTACCCTTTCAAAAAAAGTCTGACTGCTGCTTTTGCTGACACCTATTCACATGTTCCTTCAGGACAGCTCATGAAACTGCTTGCACCTCCCTAGCTCCCAGGTAAAATGGATGACTTTTTTTAAGACACAGTTTTTTGGGGCAGAGAGTTAGATAACATACTGATGTCTTAACTGCTTTAGATCCCTTGCAAAGTGTTAGCTAGGTGATTCTTACAGTTGTCTGAATCAGCATGATCATCTTTGTTTTAGCAAAAGGGAACCAAAGCAGGGAAATCTAGAGGACTATGTCTCTACATTGTACTGGCTGACAATAAGAAGACAATCAAAGCAGTAGATTGCAAGAGCTCAAAGCCTATTTTTTTCAGAATATTCTTTTCCTTTCTTTCCCCCCCATTTCTCTATTTGTTGCCATTTCTTTGCATGCAAAAGAAGTTTGTTACACCGATACTGATGCCACTTCCTGAGAAATACTTGAGCAGTTGGTGTGCTGCTTGTCTCAGAATAGCCTTTCTTGTTCTTCAAACAAGGAAAAGAAATCCCTACTGTGGAAAGTGCACTGAAAAACAGGAAGAGGATTTTATTCAATAGCCTTTACATTTTTTGTGGGAGAGATCAGACAAATTTTGACAGTATTTTGGACAGTTTCAGTTCTAAGGAGAGAGAATTTTCCAAAGGCACTTCCATTTCATATGCAGGTGTCTTTTCCCTTCACAACTACACCAGGCCCCATTCTTTAAGACCAACTGCCCAACATCCCTTATGCAGGTAGGATCACAGCATACGTAGAGAACTAGTAGTAGGATAAATTACTTTTGTTTCCTTTAATGCAATTTAGCAGCTGAAAAGTGTCAGTCTCCCCTCTAGAGATTCAGGCATCAGATCACAGATGTCATCTGGGAACTAAGGAACAGTTTCCACACAAGCTGAAATTGGTGCAGACATCTTGGAGAACTGCTAAGCTCTGAGAAAGTGCTGCCAGACATTCTGCAGAACAGAGTCATAGGGTGAAAGGGAAGGCTACTGCCAAGGGGCAGAATATTGACACAGAGAGTATTAACACAGCTCAAGGATTCTCAGTGAGGAAAAAATGACACAGAAAGCATTCAAAACTCTGTAGAAGCAAAACCAAGTAGCCCAATAATAGCAGCTGAACAATGTCAAGGCTCAGCCCTCTCCAAGCAGCCACAGAAGCCAACCCTTCCCCTCTTGGCTGAAGCAGCCCAGCCAGCCCTGGCTGCTCCAGTGCCTTATCGAGGGTGACAAGCACCTTAGCTTGTTAGCTCTACCCACGTGTTGTGCATATTGACTGATAAATCAGAAGTTCAACTCTTTTTAGCTGGGAAATCCATTTTGCTGAGGCTTGGTACCTAGCAAAAGGGGGAGCTGTTCAGTATAGGCAGCACCTCCTCATCTATCACCCTTGGCAAATCCCTGCCTTAAGAGCCAAATCAGGAACTACAAGCAGCATGGCAACAATTTTTGAATTTATATTAATCCTTTATTGCCAATTACTGAAAAAAGTGAGTTTTGAGTTTCAGTGTCTCCCTATAGCCTTGTCATACCCAGCCTGCAAAGGGTGTGAGCTAATTGTTAAATTCAGTTCAACAAGTTCCTCATTAGGGTGAAATTACCTGAGTTTGAAATCTGCTAATTTTCCAATCAGAGTGAGTGTTTGCACTTGTGATTTGGAAATAATTAACACATGGTATAACATCAAAACCTATGTAAAGGCTAATGGTAGAAGGGCTAATTTCCTCGGCATGAAAGTGGTGTGCCTGGTTTCCCCAGAGTTCTATTACTCTTCTTTCAGTATTGGTATCTGCTGTGTAAAGTGTTCTTGTATTTACCTAGACTATTTCTCCAGAGAATTAAACTTTTTAATGATAATTTTAAAAAAGTAAACCATTATCTTCCAGGATTGTAGGTATTTTTTAAAATTTGAAATGTGCTGTATTTCTTTCTTCTTCCTCCTATAAATGTAGTCTTTGCTAGAATTACTTGTTTCTATTTTCCCTGAAGGGAGACAATAAACCAATTAGAGCTTTGGCCTGAGTTCTGCAAACTTTCAAATGCACTTTCTCAAGACACCCATGTTCTGATCCTTCAGAGCATTCCTAGGAATATGAATGCCCTTTAGTACTTAGAAAGAAAGGATGTCCAGGTAGGACAATTAATTAGGAAAGCAGATGTGTACATGGATGAAACAAATGTAGTTGGAAAACACAAACAAAATTTCTACCTTAGTTTCAGCAACCCTGAATTCTAACATCCTGACATAGTTAAGCTGGTCAGAGCATGGTGCTAATCATGCCAAGGTTGTGGCTTTGATCCCTGTATGGGCCATTCATATAAGAGCTGGACTTGATCTTTGTGGGTCCCTTTTAACTCAATATGTTCTATGATTCTGTATTATTGGATAACAGTGGCTGGTATAAACCAGGTATTTTTTCTGGTAAATGATGCTACCCTTGTAGCTTAGAGCATGGCACTAGGACAACTCAGTGCATTAGTGACTTGTCACCACAGGGCTCGAAAAGGAGTGACTTTAATCTCTGGTAGCCAACTCCACCCAAGTGTTAGTCCTGGTGTGAGTGTGCTGTGGCTTTTGACAAGCAGGGTGTGACTTGACAGGTACTGACAAGGAGAAGAGCCCTCTCCACGTGAGTAGGCAGCCTACCAGAGTTTCAGCCAGGGGAGCTGTGGCACAGTGTGGTACAAAAGCTCTGCTTGCCTGTGACTGGCACGTGGGCTTTGCTTTGCTTTTTCTCACAGCATTGCCTTTAAATTCCTTAGATCACCAAGCAGAGCCTCCCACAAAAAAGAAAGCCATCAAAGGTAGGGAAGCTTTAAATGGCATCTAATCTCCCAAAGCTTTGTCAAGTAGCATTCTTTAGGCAGAAAGGCTGCCTCGAGAAGCCCTGTCATGGAAATGTGGTTCTTTCTGGGAAGCTCTGTCTTCTTGCTTGTCCACAGATATCTATGGCGACTGTTTGCACTGAGATAGGAATTGTGTTCCAGCTACCTGTGAGTCAGCTCCCAGGAATTCCCTTATTGGAATCTCTGACTTAGGTAATGTGTTTTGAACATTTCCAGTACCATAATTGTTTGGAGCTTTCTCTTCTCAATGCATTTTTTGATGAATGTAAATAAAGTTTGCTTCTCTTCTTTCACTGAGGAAGCATTTGTGATTTGTGTCCATGCCCATTCACACTGCCAAAGTGCTACACAGAGGTGGAAGGGATTTGCATTTTCATGCAAGTGGATGACTCCCTTTCTTGGTCAATTTTGCTTTTTACAGCTCATTGCTCTTATGAACTACTTCTGCTTCTGAAATTCTGGGACGCAAGTCTCATATATCCCTTTTTCTATAGTTTCTGTTCACCTGCCTACTTTTGTTCATGACATCAGCTGCTGTGGCTTCGGTGCTTCAAAATAAATTGTTCACCTCTGTTCTGGTTGCTTTGGTTATGGGAATATCTCCTAAGTCAAACACCCAGAGCTGTTAGTCCATCTTCTTTTCCCCCTCTTGTTTTGAGCATTCCCCACACTGCTTGTATTTAATGTGGTAAAGAGCATGATCAGTTGAATGAGAGGGCCTAATACATTAACACTCATGATTTAGATAGGAGATTGCTTATTTTCCTGAAGCTATATGTTTTCCCTATGTACCTTAGCTTCTACTTTTTTAAAAGATCTAATTTAAAGGTCTGGTGAAGTAATGTTGACCATTTTACTCTGGTTCTTACTGAGCAGCTATTGTATTTCAAAAGACAAACCTGGCAACTGGGGGATAATTTTTGCTGCAGTGCCAGCTGCCTTGGGAGTTGCTGAAGAATCCACACTGTATAAGCAAGGAAGGTCAAATCCTTTAGGTCATCTGGCAGACCAAGTCCTGCCTGTTGCCAGCCTGGGAATGATGTTAAGGAGATGAAGCTTTGTCTCTTATCCTTTTGGTTACATGCTGCTTTCTACTAGGCAACCTCTTCTTTCATGCTCCTTCCTCCCTTTGAAATTCTCTTATTGGAGGCCCAAAAATCGAAGCCTCCTGCCCCAGACCACCTGGGGAAAATGCTCCTAACAGAAATGGGGGATGTCTGCCGAAGTCCCCCTGTGAGATGCTACCTTGATATGCTGCCTGCAGGGAGCCCAAGGCAGCTCTGAGCCCCCAGGTAAGTAACTGTGAGTTTAAGATGGTCCTTGCTGTCAGTATAATTATGTGTCAGAAAAACAGATGCCTCTGGAAGCTGATAGTAGTCTCAAGCCATCCTCTGCTTTTAATATAAATTGCCCTGTTGTTTAGTGCTAGCCCAGCAGACAGCATCCCTTGGAAGGCCACAGGGAGGTGTGTGTCTTGTTCAGATCCTGAACAGCCAAATTGGCTCATCACGTTGTGAGGCAGCAACCAGCACCAGCTGGGTCCCACAAGGAACCAGGTCTCAGGTGAGCCTCACTTCTGTCCTGTGCTACAGCTTCTTTGGCAAAGCTGCACTCATGAATCCATTGCAAAGGAATTAATTAAAATTGTTCTTGTAATTATTTTAGTGGGATTTTGAATTGCTTTTGTAACATTAAAAAAGAGACAAATGCTAATCTTTTGCCAGCAACCCATCATCATTTTTATCCTGTCTCTCCCTAAAGGAAAAGAATGCTGATAAATTGAGAGAGATTAAAAGGATTTCATTTGGATTTATCATTCTTAATTTTCTAGATTTAAACCCTGTCTTTGAATGGCTCTTTTTGAAGAAGTGATCTGAATCCTTTATTAGTTTAATAGGGTTTGGCTAATATTACTGACCTTATCCCATCCTCAAGCAGGATTTCCACCAATAGACTAAACAGATTTCCCTGACACTACAGCAAATTCTCTCTGCAAACAGTTGCAGCTGAGACTTGCTATCAGTGCTTTTCCTCCACGTGAGTAAGCAACCATGTTGAAACTCTCTCCTAAAGAGAGGTGAGACAAGTTGTGACTAAGTGTCAGCTGGCTGGCTGTTTTTTCTTTAAAATCATGTGATTAATTACTTTAAAGTTTTTTTATCTTCTTTCTGTACTCTCCTGCCACCTCAAGCTGGATGAAGAAACCCCTGCAATCATATTGCACTAAAAAAATTGCAGTGAGAGATGATTAGCCTCATTAGCCTCCGAGGTTCCAGCACACTGTCCCTGGGATAGCAAAAGACACTGAAGTTTGTTTGTGCCATGATGGAAAATACAGTTCATCCCCATTTAATTTCTTTTTATTCCACAGTCTCTCCAGGGCTTTCAGTACTGTACCATGAGAAGAAACTTAATTCTGCTAATGAAGTCAAAGTCACTGTATTGGAGATAATTCCCAGCCCCTGTTAGAAGAGAGAGAAAAAAAAAAAAAAAGGAATATGATAGAATATTGTGACACATCTCCACTCCCCCCGCCCTTCCTTTGTTTCCACATTTCATCCCAGATGAGGAATTCACTGTAGCAGCCACAAGGTAAATTATGCCATAGATTAGAGAGCAAATCTCCCTGCAGAATGCTCAGGGACTCCACCTGAGGATAAGTGGTCTCTAAAGGCTGAACGCACTCCCTCCTGGCTTGTGCAATGACCAGAATGCCAGCAACTGCAGGCTGCAGCATTGGGACCAACATCTGGGACGCTCAGCTGGTGCGGTGCCCGCGGGCTGCCCGCAGTCACTAGATGGCACACTCAGAACGCTCACCGCGCTGCCTGCGCACAGAGACCACACTGATCCCCAGCAGTTCAGCTCTCTATTTGGAATCCTCTCATTCTTTAGTGTATAACGCTAAACCCCATATAGAGCGCTAGATACTGTCTTTGCATTTTGATCAGACAAAACAATTCCTCTCTAGGCCTGGAAATCAAGGACAACTTACAGTCTCAGGCTTTGAAAAGAATAAACAAAAGTGAGTTGGGGGAGAGCAAACTGGGGCTATATGACTTCATGACCTGAAGCTGTAATTGGAAGATTAATCCCCAATATGCAAACGGACCAAACTTAGGACAATGTGAAAACTCGTGACAAGCTGTCCATTTTGGGTGTAGCCCCCTGGGGAGGCTTTGTCTGCCCTTAATGTACTTGAAGGCCCTTCATTAAATATATCTGCTTTTTATTCTCTAAATTTTGCCTGGCCTCTGTTTTAGGTAAGCCCAAAAAAGGCATCAATGGGACACACAATTCTTCCATACACAGGCTGGCTCCATGTGTTTCATATTTTTATTGCCGCTTCCTGCCTTCACTGGCAGGCTTACAGCTCCTGATTAGCACACAAAGCTCAATTTCTCTGCCTTCAGTTAGAGTTAAGTAATATTGCTATGTTTGATTTTGGAGGACAGGTTGTTTTGGCTGCTTTAAGGAATGTCTTCAAGCAGTGATACGACCCTGGCTACCACTCCTACAGCAGTCACACAACTGGAGGGCTAGGGGGATCTGTGATTTATCTGGGGGGGAATAATGCATGACGCAGCCCCTCCTGGGTACTGATTTGAAAGAACAATTTTTACAGAATAATTTTTACCACTTCCATTCTTTCACTTGCAGTCCCCAATAGGACTTAAGATTGTTATCACCAATACTATAAACAGTAAGAATCAAGGCTTGTTTGCCTCTTAACCACCCCTATAGATGAAAAATGTAAATCAAAGCAGATGATGGGTGCCATTCTCAGTTCTTGCTCAGATCCTACTCTACTAGTCCTGCCAGGTGGTCACTCCATCTCCTTCAGCATACAGTGCTCCTGTGTGTTCCAATAATCACAAATTCAGTGAAATTACTCCTATTGTACCCTTTGCTTTGAATTTCATCCTTGTCAACACAAGAAAGTTGATGGCATGTGAGGCTGTATACACATGCAGCTCTTGAACCCTGCCCTCCACATGGAGACACCATGCCAGGACCTTGGGCTGGTTCTCCACCTTGTGTTGAAGTCCACTCCCTGCCTGGCACAAAGCAAACAGCTCCTCAGGGATGCATTTTTTTCAGCTTGTCAGTCTGATTGTGTCCACAGTAATGGTTTAAATTGGATTAGTGGGTGTGAAGCAAATCTCCTAATCTTGTTTCCAGTGATGCTTGGGCTGCCCAGGGGGGCTGACCTCCATGCACTCCAGCAGGATGCCTACTGCAGGAAACTACAGGGTCTAGGAGAACACCTACAGCTCCCCAGCTGCCAGGAGGCTGTCCCTGCCCACGGGACTAGCCTAGAGCTAGTCCAAAATGTGAACAATTGGAAATTCCAAGTCCTCAAAGCAAACCCCTGCACTGTACAGACATAGCCCTATGGTGCAACTCAAGTGGACAAATGCATGTGGAGCTACTGTTCCTGATACTTAATTTGAAATTTCTCCCAATCTTCATGTAGGAGCAGTTCTTGGATTTGTCTGTCAATGATCCCTATACTGTATGTTGTTTTCTTTAAATTAAAACTTGTGGAGCATTTTGCCATCAATCAGTAAGAACGTGCCTGCTGTGTGATACTTTTCTTCCCTCCTTTCTCCTTGTGTCTCTATGAAGCACCAGTCAGGACTGTCCCAGGAACTTGTTTTTCTGCAGTGTTGATGGACATGGTGCCAGACACAAGAAGAAATCTATTTCATACAGAGAAGTAACCTAACCCCCTGCCCTAGCCCATCATAGTCTATGATGCCAAGGGGATAAAGCATTTTAAATGCATGCTGCAATTTGGCTTTAGGAGAATTCAGTCACACACAGGGTAGATGTTTTCAGCCTTGCTGGTTTTCACCTTTCACCTTATCATTCTGATTTGAAACAGGATGTATAAATTCTAAGCTCAATGTGCCCTCTAGTGAGAATTGATTCCTTCCTTCTCATTAAAGAAGCCCTGTCAGAGTTTAATGCCCTGGTTTAATCTCTCTTTAAATATGGATAGAGAAGGCCTGTTGATACCATTTAGTCATGGAAAAAAATTCTTCACAGCAACCCCTTCTGTTAGATAGCAATATTATCTAGTGATGCATGTTATCCATCTCTGTTTTAGTTAGTTTAGTTTAGGTGGTATCTGGTAACTTTAGGCCTTGCAGTGTGACTGTGTGGCAAGAAATGAAGCAGCGGCAGAGGGAGAGGAGGGAAAGATCCAGGACTAGTGTTCACACCTGCAACCTTTCCTCAGGGGGTCATTTTTCCTTGGGCACCTTCTCCTATGCTAAAAGATTGCAAGTACTTTGCAATTGCAAGTACAAAATACTCACACACAGTGAGTGTTTGTATCAACTAAGGCATACATTACACAGGTACAACTAAGAGGCTACTCAGCTAAGTAGTACTCAATTTTTAACTATGGCTTAAGTTCTTAAGTACAGGCTACTTCAGCTAGTTATTACAAGTATTACCAGGCAGCTGTTGGTTAGAAGGGGAGGGAGTTTTCATTTTCAAGACTCTTTGGAGAAGACCATGATCACTTGTGTGGCCAAATTGCTGTTTCCTAAGTCTCTGCCTTCCTTCTAAGGATGTTATAACTTTTGTCCCTCCTCAGTATTTTCCAGCTAACTGTTACTGCCTGTGCAGTTTCACTTCTGCCTGTGAACTTACTTTCACATTAGCCTACACTCTTTCTTGCTGCTAGATAAGAATGTTCTAAGCAAGACTCAGCCAAGGCATCACAGCTGTGTTATAGAAAAAGCAAGCCTTGGGTCACAGGCAGTTGAACATCTGGGCTGGTGTTTAGCATCTGAAAGTTAGCTGCACATTTGCAGCAGAACAAAGGTAAAGGCATAATATTGCTCTTTGTTGTTACACCTAGACTGGTGTCATACTGATCATTAATAGGGTGTGTGTGTGTGTGTTTGTGTGTGTGTGTGTGTGTGTGTGTGTGTGTGTGTGTGTGTGTGTGTGT
>CM031857.1:103630080-103642808 GCA_018697195.1 Certhia americana
TGTGTGTGTGTGTGTGTGTGTGTGTGTGTGTGTGTGTGTGTGTGTGTTAAATTATGATTAGGGCAAGTTAGAACATGGCTCTGGATATTTTGGTACCATCATGAAGTTCAGGCTGGACAGCTCATCATGACACCTGCAGCAGAGTCCTTGAAGAAACCGCTAAGTGTATCACAGGTGGTCTATCAGATAAACACACTGGGTTTGATTTCTGAAAAAATCTAATGATAGAAAATGTCCCACCAGCTCAGACATATCATCCTGGGGGTTGTGTTAACACCTTAAGAAGGACCAAGTGCACCAGAATGCTTTCAGCAAGACTGCTGGTTTTGAAACAGATCTGAACAATGAATATTGTGGAGGAGTCTTTTGAGAAAAACAAAGAGAATATTAGAATTTACCTTTTGAAAGTTCAGACAGAAGGAAGAAGACCAAGTTTTCTGGACAGCAGAGCAGAAAAACCCTCAGATATCTGAAAATTGAGAGAATCACTTACATACCAGAAGGTACATATGCAGAGAATGAAGAGTATGATCTTTGTGGAGCAGCTGAAAAAAAAACCCCAACTTTGATTTGCTGGTTAATCAGAATGTACTGCAGAGAAATCAATTTAAGGATAATCTCATTTGCTATTTATTTCTGGCTCATATTTCCACAGGCCTGGATATATGCATTTCATCAGTCATCTACTCTGGAGAGAAATGGCATAAATTTCAACACATCTGCTATTTTTGCCTGCAAAATATTCAAAATTGTTTCTGCAGAAGCTATGGGCAGCAGTGGGGGACATTTATTTAAAGAAACTTGGAACAATGGATCACTAGCGATTAAAATAAAAATGGAAATTACATTCTGGATGCAGGAGGCAAATGAGTATTGCATTTACAATACTCTGGCATTTAGCATGTATGAACCATCGTTGAATAGTTGCATTTTGGAAATTTTGAAACCTGGTTGTCTTTTGAAAAATGCAGATTCAAGCTTCTCATTTTATGCTAATGTGAAGAGGTGAAGGAGAATATCAGTTTGTTGAAACAAGTGAATTAGCATGTGAATGGGGCGTATTGGACTTCTCCCTCTTGAAACGGCGGCTTTCAAAGTACAAAGTAGGATTTAAATCTCACACTGTGATTTTTCTCATTTCAGATCCCCAAACCATGTTACTTGTAGTGCATTAATAGGCTTTGAGCCTGTACCCCATCAACTAGAGGTGCTGTCATTTTTACTAATAGCCATAATCTACAAATCTTGCAATCAATGAAACAAGCTGTTTTCTCTCCCCCTTCCTAATTCTTCTTTTGGATCTCACTTTCAGTTTTCAGGACTGATGGTTATGAAAACACTTGCAAAGTAAGAATGTGAATGGCCGACCAGCCTGGACTCTCTCCTTCCTCACCAAATTCTTTTTTTTCAGAGGACTGCACTGCCAGCCTTGCCAGAGAGGCTTGCCTTCAGTGCTGATGTACTCCTTGCAAATGGGATGGGCTTGCAGCAGTATATTGCTGAGGAAGCTAGACTGCAGTGACACAGGAGAATTAGTGCTACTAAAAGGGAGAAACTTGGGGAGGCAGTTTCAGGAATATTTCCGGCCCCTGGGTGACCAAAATCTCACAGCTCAAACAGCCTAATCCCATGCTGCAGCAAGTCCAGCCACCTTCAGCAGAGACTATGACATTTTTGATCATGTGAAGTAAAAACTCAGGAATCTCTGCTGTGAATGTAACTCCCCAGTGAAAGCAAATTTTTGCCTTCCAAGATCCTCTCCCTCTTCTCCACTTCCATTCCTCTAAATTAGCCATGGTAACCTGGCCTGCTTTTCAAATACCTGCTTGTATTTGTGTGATGGAGTGCATGTTTGCTTTCCTTCATTGCAATTTACTTGCCTCTGATTAATGATCAAAGCAAAGCAAAATCATTGTAGCTGATTCTAAGTGCCTCTGTTAGCAAAGAAGGGAGCTTGCAGTAAGTCTGCTCTGGTGTCATGACACCAGAACTGGACCACTCTGGGCTGGTCTCAAGCCAAGTCCTGCAAATACTGTTTGGCAAGATGTTCCCTGCCTCACCCAGCCTGCTTTTATTTGCAATTACATTCACATTATTTTTAATGCAAAATCATATTTGACAATAACACAAAGATACTTTGGTTTAAGTTCTCTTAATTTTTGGGGTTATTGCTGTCTTCCTCTGATGGAGTAGTCTGAGCTCTGTAGCAACTGGATGTGCCCACTGCAATATCAGAGAGCAGTGGCTAACATCCACTCATGCTACACTGCCAATTGGAAAGGTAGCAGGAGGTGCAGTTATATCAGGCTGCTTTAAAGGCTGTAAAATTCTTCTTTCTCCTGCTAATGCCAGTGTTTGCCTTTCTGACTAAATGACTGACTGTTCGATGCAATAGCTGCTTTGCTCCACAGGGGGAAGGTAAGTCAGTCAATAAAATAAGTGTTTACAGTCATAAGATTACAAAGGTTGTTTATTTCTGTTTATTTTTAAAATGGATGTGTACTTGTCTTATTACTCTACTGGGCAATCAAGGTTTTCTAATCAGTTCAGTGAAAACCTTGATTCATACAGGATTGGTGTTGGTGCTGCCTTGTATTGAGATGTAGTGTCCCCAGAAAGGATTTATCATAAGACATCTCTAATTTTCTCAAGAAAAGGCAATTTAGGTGGCAGCTGGTGGAAAAGACCATGCCATTTTTCAGTTGAAGTCACCCTGACTGTCTTTTGATAGTTACTGGTGTCACATTCCCAAATCTGCTTTACGGTTTGCCGATTTCAATGAACTCTATGTCTGCAACGGAGAATCAGAGAGCTACTGCTGTATTTACAGTAGATGAGATCCTATAACACGGCTGAACAAGTCTCATGCTGAAAGGAGTGGCTCTACAACCCCTCTGGTTCCTTTGCAGCTCTAGAGAGGATCTGTAATTTCTCTCCATTGTTTTGATAACGAGCAGGAAGTAGGACCACTTCTCTGTTTCTGCAGATAAGCTCCCTAAGGTGGCACAGCCTGCGGCTGGGTTTATGCCTTCAGCTGGGCAAGGAAACATACCTGGGAAAGGGACGAGGGGAGGTTGGGCTGCCTCTTCCTGCAGCTAAAATGCTTGTGGCAAGGTGTGAGCCTGATACAGACATCAGCTGTACTTTCCACTTGCTGGACCCGAGGTTCAAAATTAGCTGGCATTGCAAAGTCCAGCCATTGCAGACAGCACACCATGACATCTCAGGACTGGCTCATCCAGAGTCATTAACTGCTGGGTGCCCTTCGATTCTTAAGCCTGAGGATTAGCAAGACAGCTGAGTGACTTTTGGCTGGGGTCAGGATATAGACTCTTCCTCAGAGTTGTCTCAGCTTCTTAGCTTCCTTGAAAAAGTTTCCCAAGAGATGTATTAATCTGTTTTTATATATCATGAAAGCTGTTCTTAGGAGCTACCTCTGATTTGTTCAGTGTATCAAGGCAGAATATGGAGCTGTATTGAGCCGAATGTTTTAAGTGCACTATTCCCCCACCCACTGCAAGCACACAACCTTATACAGACATGCCTCACATTTCTCTTTGTCTCTATGTGAACTTACATCAAGTCATGAAGATTGAGTAGAATGTCTGTATTTTACTTAAAAAAAAAAAAGAAAAAAAAAAGGAAGCCTTTCTGATATCATATATATGGCCAGTGTATTGGGTTTGCATAGCAAGGATTTTGCAGTGGGAGGGCTACCATGAGCTTCTGTGAAAGGCTACAAGAAGCTTTCCCCATGTCCAGCAGAGCCAAGGCCAGCCAGCTCCAGGATGGACCTGCCACTGGCCAAGGCTGAGCCCATCAGCAGTGCTGGTAGTATCATGTAACATTTTTAAGAACAGGGGAAAAAAATCTGCTCTGGGAACTGCAGCAATTGCAGATGGAGGAAGGAGTGAGTACGTGAGAGAAACAGCCCTGCACACACACCAAGGTCAGTAAAGGTGGGAAAGGAGGTGCTCCAGGCAGAGATGTCCCTGCAGACCACAGTGTGTTAGCTCTCCCTCTTTAGCCCATTTAGCACCATTTTGGAGCAAAGATCCACTTGCAGGATCCCTTGCCAGAGCAGCTGGATGCCCAAAGAAGGCTGTAACTCGGTGGGAAGCTGGCCCTGGAGCAGGCTCCTGGCAGTACCTGTGGAGAGCAAAACCCACATTGGAGCAGGTCTGCTGGCAGGATTTGTGACCCTGTGGGGGATCCGCAATGGAGCAGCCTGTTCCTGATGGACTGCACCCTGTGGAAGTGACCCATGCTGGAACAATTGCTGAGGAACTGGCACCCATGGGAAAGACCCACATTGGAGAAATTAATGGGGGATTGTTTCCTGTGGGAGTGACCCCAAACTGGAGAAGGGGAAGAGTGAGAGGAGGATGCAGTGACAGAGACAAGGTGTGATGAACTGATTGCAGCATCCATTCCCTGACCGTCTGTACCTTGAGGAGGAAGGTAGAGAATTTGGGAGTAAAGATGATATCAACAAAAGGGGAGTGTGTGTGTGGGGGTGAAGGTGTTTCTGCAAAGAAGTCCAGCTCAAATTTGACACTTTATCTTATCTGGAATTGTAAGGGTCAATAGTTGAGCTCCACCATGGGTAACAGCTGTAGCACACACAAGACAGAGTCCCTTTGAGGTATAGCATATAGATATCTGTGCTTGATTATGATGCAGATTCAGCCATGAGTGCACCTGCAGGGGAATCTCTGCACTCTTTTCTTCTCACTTAGAAAAGTTCTTGTATTTAATTCCCATTTGTTATGCATGTGTAAGATCAAACTACTAGAAGCCAAATACAAGTCAAGTGGTTAAGAGCTAACTGAACACAACTGGAAATGGCTTCTAAAGGCAAGCATTCAGCAACCTTAATAATAAAAATGATCTGTGCTCTTCATTCTGCTTTTCAGTGTGTCTATCACATGCCACTCCAAGCTTCAGCTGAGAAGAAAGGCCTTGAACTACACAAATGTGGTAAAGTTGTTGTTCGTTGGAGTGTGACAACCTCTTGTTTAGCATTCAATTGCTTAATGAAGTGTAAAGATGACTTTGGATCACCAGTAATTCCATTCTTATCCACATCCATATCCATATCCTTATCTAATCTTTCAAAGGTAATCCATCCTACAACAAACTTGTAGGCCTGAGTAATGTTGCAACATGGAGAAAGTAAAACTTCCAGGTTGTCAGGAATCTGCATGGAATCCATTTTTCACCCAAGAAGGACATTTTATTACTCCTGTTATCTCAAAGCACTCATCTGCAAGCAAACACCAGAGCAAAAGTTTTCTTCCCACCCATGAAACTGTTATGCTATGCTTTCCCACAGATCATAAAATAATTTGCATAATAGTTTGCATAATATTATCATGTTATGTTTTGCAGGTAGAACAGTTGAAAAAACTATTTGTTATCTTGCTAAATTACAGTATTTTCCAGTTATGAACTTTCAGGAGGCTCTGTATAGACATACAGGATATTTTGCCACACAGTGCTCCTGGAGAAGTCACCAGCTGTTGGCAGCAGGTCTTCAAGGCTGCTTGAAGAAGCCTGACTGGAGGCTACTCTATTTACTAGGATCAGGTGCATGGATATGCTGCATGAACTTGATGCATTTAATTCTCCTTTGGACTGTGGACTTAAAGACAAAGTAAAATAGATCCTTGTTTGGCATTGGTACTGAGCCCCACTACAGGCACAGGTTTGAGAAACCACAATTGCAGCCTGATGTGACTCCATACTGTTAAGAGGAACTGGAAATTAGGGTCATGATGCGAGAACTCCTGTACAATACTTACCAGGAAAGCTTATCTCTAACCCTAGACTGCTGCTGTTATAACCCTGACAAGTTTTCTGTTTGGCTTAGGGATAATTTGTTGGTGTACATAGCAATACATATACATAGACATATACACATAAACACTGTGTTAGCCTCTTTTCTCATCTAGGCCAGTCTACAAGCTACAGTGTGCACACTATTACAGAAAATCAAGCAAAATGTGCTGTTTACAGGGAAGAGAAACTCCAGAATCCATCAAAAAGCAGTGCCAGCAAGAGGTATATATTTGAACTCCAGGATGTCACAAAAAGGTTAAATGTGATGTTTAACTTGAGCTATGTAAACTAGTTCAGGTTCCTTACCGTGCACTTTCAAATCAGTACCAAATAAAAAGAGTATATGAAAATGGGAATAATAAAAGCTTATTGGTTAAACAAGTGCAGGAAAATGTTTTTAACAGAAAAATTGGAGAAACTACAATAATTTGTTTGAACATGATCTTAAATAGATAAAAATACCCACCAGTTCATGTGTAAACCTACAGAGTGAAAAAGCCCAATGAACAGTAAGAACTGTAGGTTAATAAAACATATCAGGTCTGACAAACATGATACCCAAACCCACTGCAATTGCCTGTGTGTTATATACAAGTATTCTAGTGCACATAATGGTTATCAATGTCAGAAAAGCACTTGATATGGTACTGAATTAGAAAACTTCTAGCATTTGGTGCATGAGATACAAGGAAATATAATGGGGTAAAAAGGAGGTTGATCAATGCAGAGGAACAAAGTAATGCATCACTGTTCTCTAAGGGCAGAGTTGCTGGAACAGGAGCTCTTCTCAACACATTTTCTACTGCCAAGATCTGGAAGAGGAGTCAATCAGAAAATGCACTTGTGCTTCTCTAATATTGTTTGGTTGCTTGGTTTTTGAGAGGAAAATGGCAATAATTCATTACAAAGTGTGTATTTGACTCAGGTTTTTTAAATTAACTTGTCTCTTGGCACACAGGTTCCTCTGGAAAGTGCAGCTCAGGAGCAGGAATTACACTCTGAAATATTTGTGACATTCAGAAAGCTCCATAATGACAAGCATGACAACTCTTCTTCCCAGTTGTTACGGGAGCTGTACTTTTATGCTGTTTTATTTAAGGAATCCAATGAAATTGGTGGATTCTCAAAGAAGAATGTTTTGATATTTCTATAAAAACTGTGGTGTTTCCTGGAGGCTTTAGTTCTCACCTCATGGGTTGCAGTGAAACAAAAAAAAAACAACCCTGTTTCAGGACAGTCCATATGGTAGAGCTGTGAAAGTCCTGGGAAACCTGCTTATACAAACTAGATAGGGTGTCAAGTACCAGCAGAGATGGGAACAACTTCCTGTAAGATTATGGTGGGTTGCAAACAAAAAGGGCAGTTTCCTCTTGAAGGTTTGAGTGCATGGAAAACAATCTGCTATTCAAAATGGACAAAAAGTGCATTTCTACCTCCATGTGAAAATTTTCAGAGCCAAGACAACTCTACCCTGCTCCCCTAGATAGCAGATTTTATTCCATTTATCTGAGGATATGAGAACTTTTCCAGCTGCATGGGTAACTCCTTTTCAGCTTTTTCCTCAGAAGACCCCTACAGGCTTCAATCTGCAAACAGAAAGGTGCTGAGATTATACCCTTCAAAGATAAAGGCTTTTATTGTCAGAGAGTGGTTACAGCAACTCATTATGAAATAAAGTTTGAGTTTTCCCCTGAAAGACTCCCTAGCAAGGCAAAAAAATTCTTTCACAGACATTCCTCTCCTACTAACAGAAAACTCTTCTCCTCAAAGTATATTCTCAATCCCATTTTAAAGGACCTATTAAAAACTCTAAAATTCTTTCTTATGTACCAGTGATTCTTCCTCAGCTGGTGTTCTTTCAAGCTGTTTCTGGAAAAGAAGATTAAATGTAAATCCTTGGTACAAGTGTAGTCACTGCTGGTTAGATTCAGTTTTGCAAATTTTAGATGCAAGTTAGGACCTTGCTGTGGGTTTTTTTTGTATGTTTGAATGGTAAAGGAAGCACCAAGACAGACCTATAGGGAAGGCGTTGTTCTGGTGTGGTTCTGTGCCACTCAGTCATAGCTCTGCCTCACTGGTTCCAATAGTTCCATTATGGCAGATGCAGGACAAAATATGGCCATAAGAATACTACTAAATTATTTTTCTCTGCATTTATTCTCAGTTATCTCAGTGGCAAGAACTTTTTCTCCTGCATGCCTTAACAATTTCAAAAGAAAATAATCTATTAGTTTTTTTTTACACATGAAAAGTTTTTTGGCTGTTAGAGAATAATGTAGGTCTGTCATTAACGCTTGACACACAGATGGTGTCATCTAATAGAGAGCCAACATCAGCTCCATGGTGGCATCAGCTTGAATTTAAAAATAATTACAGAGGACAATTCTGTAACTGAAGAAATTATGGAGTGCATACTCTAAAAAACCCTAACACTTCTGAACCAGATAAACCATTTGACAAACCATGGTATTTTTGGTTCCAAAGAGAGTCAAGACTTTCTTTAACTTCCCAGATCTTAGATTTGCTGAGTGCAATATTTGATAGTTCCAGATGGTTCCTTTAGAAAGACTTCTGAACTCTGCTGGTCAACTAACTAGGATGAGAAACACTAAATGCAGTGATTACCAGCTTTTGCTGTCAAAAAGCTTGGTCAGAAACCTTTCTTTTCTTGGGTAATAGACAAGAATGGCTGAAAATGTACACAATGGTAGCAACACGGTATAATGCTACACGTATATTCCCAAACGCAAGAACTATTGATTTTCTGAACATTGTGGGTAACAGTCCTTCCAAAGTTATCCACCAGAGTGCACAAATACTAGGAAATGATAAATTATTAAAAATAAAACCAGATCCTTTTTGAAGTTCAGGAAGGCTACAGTAAAGAACGTTATCCCTCTCTCACTCCATGTGTGCCCAGTGTGGCTTTGATCCACTACTTGAATCTACCCTTGAGAGCACATAATGGCAGGGAGGAAAAGACAGCAGGGTTATTGTCAAATATTAGTACTGTGAAGAGTGGGAGTTTGTATGAAACATCACCCTATACTAGTTTTTGCTGTTCTGTGCTGAATTTTCTGTCATCATGTAAGAGGTGCTTTGGGGCTGTAATTTTCTGTGTAAATTTTCTCCAAATAACTGTTATCAATTATTATTGTTCGTGTTTCAATTGTATTATCCCCATTCTCACTGAGTGCTTCTGAACTTTAAGAAATAGGGGTTATATTAACTTCAATATAGGTTTATTTTTTTGGTTAAAAAAAAAAAAAAATTATTATGAATTCCACGAAGTCAATGAGTATAGAAAACACTAATAACCATGTTTTCTTGGTTTACAGTTTAACATTCCTTTTCCCTTCCTCTGACATCCATACAAAGAAGTTCATTATGCTGAATCCCCTGCAGCTAATTTATATACCTACTACATATTCTGCAGTGAAATAAAGCAAGCTTTGTTAAGGAGATTATGTCTCTGGTGTTTTAAAGGTCTGAGATTTTCACTGTGAATAAATGTTAATTGGGTTAAATACTACATGCAAAAGCTTTGATCCGTGAAAACAAACACATGTAATAAAAAGGTCCAGAAAGAACAAGATCTGAAAAGGTTAAAAAAATGAATCTTAAATTTTAAAATCTCCATACCAAGTTTGGCTACAAATTTCTGTAGGAGTGAATTTCTAATTTTAATTAAGTGCCAAGAAAACTCAAACTTAGGGAAAATTTTATTTTCTGGTAACTTCATTTTCTGGTTACTAGTCATAGAATGAATGGTCTCTCTTCTATCCCCGTGGCTCCACTGAATTAACATATAAAGACAAGTCCCATATAAAGAGCAGCAAAGGCTTTTCCTTGTACACTCTGTCATTAGGGTACACGGTCCCTCCCTTACATCATGGCTAAAACACAAACCCAGGGGAGGCAATTTTTAAGTACTGGCACTGAATCCAGTGGTCAACAGTCTGTGCTTGAAATTTCTGAGGGTAGGAAACAATAAAAAGCTTTGCTTTTGCAAATATTCTCTACATCACTTCCTCTGTTTCAGGGAATAACTCTGCGGCAAAACCTGATATTGCTGCTTTTCCCTCTCAAAGTTTCTGTGGTTTGTGAGTCAGAAGCATTGATTTTATACCAACTCCAACACAGAAAACCAAGAAAAATTATTAAGGCAAGATTGTTTACTCAGATTTAATTATCCACTTCCTTTGTCACAATGATGGCCCAACAAAAACTGATTCTATGATGTGTCTGGGGCTCCCTGGGAGCAGCCAGGGGCTGTGGGGCTGGGTGGTGCTCTTTGGGCCAGGACACCACAGGCATCTTGTCCTCAGTGCAGGGTTCTGGCAAGTGTCCATACCAAGACCCAAATTCCCTTACAGGTGCTGAGGTTTCCAGTTGCCTGTGTGCTCACAGATTTTAACTGAGCAAGGCACTAGGTTGTTCTGGTTACTAAACGGCCAGGTAAAAGTGGGTCATCTTGGTTAATTCTAGTTATTCCAGATTTGAATCTATCTGGAAAATATGAAAATAATACCCTCAGTAAAAGAGAGATGATAAAAACACCAGAGAAATTCAGCAGTGTTAGGCTGCTGTTTGATAAGAAGAGCACACCTCCGTTTTGCAGTGACTTTGTACGTGTCCTCATTGTGGTTTTAGTCTGTATCACCATTTATTCTGTATCAAAAACAATTCCAATTTTTCACATGAGTTGGCTAACATAGGTTTAAGAAACGTTAAAATAAAACCCGATACTGTGACGCTTTATATTGCAAAAAATGATTTTGTGTTTAGAAAGTCAGCTCAATAGTTAACTGTTGTCTTGCTGCTTTTTGAAGCTGAAATCACCAGAATTACTTAAAAATAAAATCAAGTGGCTTAAATGTTGATAATGAATCATCCTTTGAAGTTGCTAATTTCATCTTAATTTGGGAAATGTTGTTCTGTCTTTAACAAAAAAAGATATTGTTTTCTGCCAGATAATTCCACAACTGATTTCAGAGTTATGCTCTAAATGAATCACAATCAATCCTGATGAGTATATAAAAAAAGTTTTAAACCACTTTTCCTCACCTGCCAAAAAAGCTCCAGAAATACAGCAGATGTTTCATTTTGTCAGTCTTGATTACATGACATGTCTCTTCAAGCCAGTCATTTCTATAAGCTGCAATTGAAATGATTTTAAAATGCTTTCCAGTTATTTTGTACATTAGGTCAGGATTTTTCTGTCTCAATTCTAACAGAAACAATGGAGAGAAACTTCCAGTAATCAAAGAGTACTAGTTTCTTTTGCAAGTCAGTTATAAAATTAGAGTAATACTATCTTGTATCTGCTGAAGTTTACATTGAATTCACTGGAGAAAAATAAGGAATTGGTCACCAGTTATTTGTCTTAAATGTACCTAAACCCCACCGTAGCAAAAACCAATCAGTGACTGCATTCAGTGATACATTTTGATTCTCCAGTACTTGGCTTCACTTTTGATTCTAGTCATCAAAATTAATCTTAATTATATTCAGATGTTTTCTCAGATAAAAATAGGACTTTTTTCAGAAAATTTCAACTATTTTCACACGTAGTGAACTTCGTTCTGCCAGTCTGACACTCGCTGCACCACTCACTGGATACCTGAGGGCTGTATTTTGGCTGGAAGCCAGCTGGGCAGGCACTGTCTTTGGGACCAGATGAGACATTAACTGGTCCATAGGAAACCTGAAAAGAGAAGGTAGCCAGGTGGGGGTCGGGCTCTTCTCCCAGGCAACCAGCAACAGGACATGAGGACAGCCTTAAACTGCCAGGGGAGGGTTAGGTTGGACATCAGGAGGAGTTTCTTCACAAAAGGGGTGATTAGATAATGGAGCGGATTGCCGAGGTGTTGCAAAATGTGGAATATGCAAAATTTGCTCAAGAAAGGATGTTCTTTGATGTTTGGTCTTTGCATATGTTCAAGCTTAATCAACGAGAAGGAGATTTAATCTGTGAAACAGGTAGCAGCTAGGAAGCAAGCTCTAAGTGGAAAAACAACTTGTTGGTTGAATTGCCTTGTTAAGGTTTAGGGCTCGACATGCTGCGATGATCTCAGGTGTAGAGGGAGGTTAACAAAGCTTGGGGAGAAGGATGCCCACTGATAGTGGACACAAAGAATGCAGAATTTATGGGCCACAAGGACAATTGGTAGAACTCCCAACATTAAGAAGAAACTATTAAAGCCAACTCAGCACTTGTGCTGAAATCAGCTCTAGTTGGGTAAGAGGTCATTCTGTCAGGGGGAGATTGGGACCACTGAGCACCAACCCAGAAACCCACTGCAGCAGAACAGACTGAGCATGAGGGCTCATCAGCATGACAGGCCAGAGAATCAGTAACCAATAGAAGAACACTGATTAATAACAGAGCTATGCAACTTGCAGCCAATGACCACTAATTCTGTTGCTTGCTGAAATGTATAATTAGTAAGAAGTTTTGATAGTTGGTGTGTTTGATTCATGGAATACTACTGAGCGCCCAAGCTTGCGCAACCCTGAAATAAAATCAAAACTCTCTCGAGATTTATTGTTTATTATTATTTATCTACTATTATTGGCTCGTCACACAGCAGGTCATGAATCCGATCTTTGCGGACAACGCGGTGGTGGAGTCACCGTCCTTGGAGGCGTTTAAGGAAAGACTGGACGCGCCTCTCGGCGCCATGGTGTAGTTGACACGGTGGTGCTCGGTCACAGGCTGGACTCCATGTCCCCTGAGGTATTTCCACCCGGCTGAGGGCAGTGTTTGGGGCTCTAAGGGCTGTCCGACCCACCCGGCGTTCCCCTCCCCACACGAATCCCGCTCCCCTCACGCGCCCGCCCCGCCCCGCCCCCCGCGCGCCGACGTGCGCGTGCGCGGCGCGTGC
>CM031857.1:103644945-103741288 GCA_018697195.1 Certhia americana
CTACACCTCGTACAGACAGAAGCAAGAGAGTGCTTCAAATGAACGTGTGGCTAGGTCAGCCCCACCTGGATGATAAATAACACCAGAGAAATTCATGTCATGTTCGGCTGCTGTTTGATAAGAAATCACACCTCCGTTTTTGCAGTGACTTGTACTGTCCTCTTGTGGTTCTTAGTCTGTATCACATTTAATCTGTAATCACAAACATTTCCAATTTTCACATGGTTGGCTACATACGTTTAATAAACGTTAAATAAAACCCTATACTGTGACCTTTATTTACAAAAAATGAATTTTGTGTTTAGAAAGTCACTCTAGTTAACTTGTTGTCTTCTGCTTTGAAGCTGACATCACCAGAATTACTTAAAAATAAAATCAAGTGGCTTAAATGTTGGATAATGATCAATCCTTTGAAAGCTTTCTAATTTCATCTTAATTGTTGGGAACTGTTGTCCGTCTTTAAACAAAAAAAGAGATGGTTTCTGGCCAGAAGACTAATTCCGCCAAGCTGATTTCAGTTAGCCTAAATGAATCACAAGAACAAATCTGATTAGTATATAAAAAAAGTTTTAAAACCCTTTCCTCACCTGCCAAAAAGCTCCAGAACTACAGCAGATTGTTTCTTTTGTCAGTCTTGATTACATGACATTCCTCTTCAAGCCGTCATTTCTAATAAGCCTTAGCATTGAAATGATTTTAAAATGCCTTTCCAGTTATTTTGTACATTAGGTCCGGTTTTTCTGGCTCAATTCAACAGAAACAATTGATAGAACGTCCAGTTCGAAAGAGTACTCTTTTCTTTTTGCAAGTCAGGGTTTATCAAATTAGAGTAATACTATCTTGTATCTGCTGCAGTTTTTACATTGAATTCACTGGAGAAAATAAATGAATTGGTCCCAGTTATTGTCTTAAATGTTACCTCAACCCCACCGTGCAAAACCTCTTGACTGCAATTCTTGATACATTTTTGATTCCTCCAGCAACTTGGCTTCCTATTTTGATTCTAGTCCTCAAATTAATCTTAATTATATTTCATAGATGTTTTCTCAGATAAAAATAGGACTTTTTCAGAGAAATTTCAACTATTTTCACACACGTACAGTGAACTTCCGTATCTGGGCAGTCCCCTGACAACTCCGCTGCACCACTCACTGGATACCTTGGTCTTATTTTTTGGGCTGGAAGCCAGCTGGGCAGGCACTTCTTTGGACCAGCTTGGACAGTACCTGGTCCATAGTAAACCTGAAAAGAGAAGGTAGCCATGTGGGGGGTCAGGCTCTTCTCCCAGCAACGCCCAAACAGGACATGAGGACAGCCTAACTTGCCCGGGGAGGTTAGGTTGGACCTCAGGAGAGTTTCTTCTTCTAGGATGGATGGGATGTAGGACAGTGGGGAGGGTTTAATGACAAGGACATGGGGTGGGTTATAAGGGACTTCATGGTTTCTTCGTTCTTCACAAGGGGTGATTTAGATAATGGATCGGATTGGCCGAGTTGTGCAAAATGTGAATACACAAAATTGGCTCAAGAAGGGATGTTCTTTGTGTGTTGGTCTTTGCATAGTTCAAGCTTAATCCACGAGAAGGAATTTTAATCTGTGAAGACAGGTAGCACTAGAAGCAAGCTCTAAAGTGGAAAACAACTTGTTGGTTTATGCCTTGTTAAGGTTTAGGGCTCGACAGGCTGAAAGTGATCTCAGGTTGTAGAGGGAGGTTAACAAAGCTTGGGGAGAAGGAGCCCCACGATATTGGACACCAGAATCAGAATGTTTATGGGCCACAAGGACAATTGGTAGACTCCCAACATTAAGAAGAAACTATTAAAGCCAACTCAGCACTTGTTGCTGTAAATCACAGCTCTAGTTGGGTAAGAGGGTAATTCTGTCAGGGGTAAATTGGGACCACTGATCATCAACGCCAGAAAACCCACTGCAAGCCGAACAGCGAGCCTGAGGCTCACGCATGACAGGCCAGAGAATCAGTACCCATAGAAAACCACTGATTAATAACAGAAGCTATGCACTTTCAGCCAATAACCACTAATTCTGTTGTTGCTTGAAATTCTAATTGTAGAAGGGTTGAATATGTTTGGTGGTTTGATTATGGAATACTCCTAGCGCCCAGCTTACGCAACCCTGAAAATAAATCAAATCTCCTCTCGAGTTTATTGTTTTTATTATTTATCTACTATTATTGGCGCGTCACACAGCAGTGTCATGAATCCGGAATCTTTGGCCGGACAACGCGGTGGTGGAGTCGACCGTCCTTGTAGGCTTTTAAGGAAAGACTGACGCGCCTCTCGGCGCCATGGTGTAGTTGACACGCGTTTGCTCGTCACAGGCGGACTCCATGTCCCTGGAGGTATTTCACCACCCGGCTGAGGGCATTGTTTGGGGCTTCTAAGGGCTGTCCGGACCCCCCGCGTTCCCCTCCCCACACGAATCCCGCTCCCCTCACGCTCACCGCCACCGCCCCGCGCCCCGCGCGCCGACTGCTGGTGCGCGGCGCTTGCTCGGCGCTCGCCCCTGCCCGCCGGGCCGGGCGGGCCGCGGAGCTCCACGGGCGAGCGCGGACTCCCGGGCAGCGCGAGCGGCCGCGCCCGGCGGAGCCGCGGCGGCCGGCGTGATCGCAGCGGACCGTCTGGACCGCGCCAGCGGCTGTGCGGGGCCTGCTCCAGAACCCCAAATCCCTCAAGCAGATGATACTAACTCGCGCTTCTCCCCCTCGCCTCTCCACAGCAGTTCCTCACTTCGTGTAAGTGCCGCGATGGGGGAGGTTTGGGGTCCCGCGGGGCTGTCCGGCGGTGGCCGGCCTCGCAGGCCCCGGTCCTGGCCGCGGCTCCGCGGCCCGACGGGGATCAGCCGCCGTGCCCGTCCCCGCAGGCCCCGCGCTGACAACCCCGGGGCCGGGCACAGCCGGGGCAGGGCGAGCCGCGATTGCTGCTGATTATTGCCTTGTCCCCGGGGAACTCGTCATCAAACAGCAGGGGCTTCCTGACTGATTTTTTGCGAGCTTAGCGGCTGAAGGAGAGAGTGAATTAGTGGTCTTGAGCGTGAAACTTTAAATCTGCCCTGCGGAGATCGGCTTACTTAAAGCTCGGGCGTGAACTCTCAACAGCACTTGTATAGGAGATCTGTTTGTGTAAAATTCAGGAGCACTTCAGGAGATGTTGCTGATGATAAATAACATTTTTCATTTCAGAAGCACTGAATGAAATCCAGGAGTGGCTTGTGTTGCTGTTTAAAAAACATGCTTCCGTCTAGATAACGATAAACCCATATCTGTATCGAAGGTTGTTTGTCTCTTACTCTCTGACATGAGAGTTGTTGAGATTTTATTATCATATAAATATTGCTGGTAGAGTGAATGTAAAGGCCATGTGTAACATCGTGAAGCTTAACAGAGTGTTCCTTCATTCCACTCTTACAGTAAGGGTACAAAAGGACAAAAATGAACCAGTGTTCAGCCAGAAAGTGAGTAAAGTGTATATAATTGCACAGTTATGGCAGCGGTATTAGTGAAAGAATGCTGTAAGTACAGAAAGCCAGTAATAGGCTTGATATATCATCTCAGTGAAACAGGGCTTTGTATCATTAAAAAAACCCAACCAAAACCCCTTGTCTCCACTTAAAGGAGAACCTGACTAGAAGCTGTGCTTGCTTTCTCTGTTCTCCACTCACCTGTTACCTCTTCCCCACCCCTTCTTGTGCTGCTTCTCTAGCATTGGTGCTTCTTATGCTGTGTCTTTCTGTACTGGCTAGAGCAATGGCCTAAAGCTTTCTGTCTAAAATATTCTCTCTTTATTTTAGCCCTGGCACTAAACAAATTGTGTCACCTTTGTCTGTTTGCAAGCTGGGTTTGTAAACTGTTGCTGGGGAATTATTGGTGTTTGTGTGCCTCTTCAGCTGTGACTAAAGAGGTGTAAAGATTTCAGGATTTGCTTTCGTGCCTTGGGTGTTCAAAGCTTTTTGGTAATAATTTCTACAGTTCTATGTTGCCCTGTGTTACTCTTTGCGTTTGACCATCTCTTCTGTGGCAGCCTTTTCACAATGCTGTGTTTGTTTTAACTTTGTAGTGCCTATATTACTTTATGGTCTTGTGATTCTCCAGAAGAAGTAGTTTTATTTTAAAATTTTAAGCCTGGCTTACGTTACTGGAATTGAACAGAGTGAGAACAGGACATTACAGCCTGGCCAGCCTTATTCTTTAGACGTGTTCCAGTGCTGTCACTGGATGTGTCATTGGAATCATCTGTGTGTATGACTTTGTATTTAAGGGTCTTCATGTCTTACGACTGAAGTATCTAGCTGTTGACATTTAAAACCTCTGAAGAAAAAAAGGAGTCTATGGTTTAGTCTTGGAAGGTCACCAGGAGTTTCTAAAATTAGTAGGTTTATGTTGTATCAACCTTGCTAAACCTATCATCTTGATCTTAATAAGTTTAATGGGCCACTTAACATCTCCATTTACTTACTCGTTAGTGCCTGTATTTATTTGGGAAAACTCAAGTAGGAAAGGTACAGCAGTTTAAGCAAATATATTAAACCCAATGTAGTTACTTACGTGATCCTAAATGTTTACAGCTTTGGGTAATTTCAAGTTCAGCTGGAGTCTTCATAGGCCTGGAGGAAAAATTGACATCAAAATGGAAGTGATAGTGCAAAAGTTTTCCCACTTGGAAGGCCTGGACGATATGCACCATGTCAGGGAACTGTACTACTTATATCTGAGTTAGCCAAAAAAGAATTTGTTGGTGCTGCAGGACACAAGTATTCAAGAGAGCAAATATGCCAGGCGTAAGGAGCATGATACTCCAGGTGCAGTTCAGTTGTGTTCGATCATTTGTAAGGCTGTTTGATGGGATGAAGACACTGTTTTATGGTCAGCTTATAGAGGCTGTTTAGTGTTTCACTTCAAAAGAAATGGTCTTTTTAATTGAGCTATGTGAATGTAGTGCTTGTTTTACCAAAACGTGACTGAATTTTCAACAAATGTTGAAGAAGAGTAAGCTCAAAGGAAATGTGTGAATAACCCTCTCATAGCTGTCTGATTTTTGTTGTCTGACGTACATTTCTCATATGGAGTTTTCACTTACTGTGATTCAGATTTATGTTAAGAAAGTTTTTCTACTTAATTTCTGACAATAGTAAAAATACAATGTGTTCCTTATGTACTTCTTTATATTGGTTATACTGTTTAGACTAAGTTGACTTACAAATTTGTAAAATTCTGGCAAGCTGGGGAAGAGAAACTTTGTAGTTCTTGTGAACTGAAGAGTCTCTTCAAAGATAGTTGGTGGCAATGTTTATTCAGGTACAGCTCAGGATTTTTTTGATTACTGACTAGCAGTGTGGGTTGTATGGAACACAGTTCTGTGCGGAGTGAGGCTGTAGAGTCTCTATTCCTTTCCAGCGATATAAATTAATGAAGTTAATTTTAAAACTTTCTCCTCTTAATTCAGCTATTTAAATCACTACAAGAGACAGTTTGTTTAAAGTAGCTTACTAGAACTACAAGCCTGTGAGGCAAACCAGGAGGCAGTAGTTTAAAGCACTGACACTCGCTTGGTTTTTGTAGCTGAGCCCTGTTTGTGTCCCTGTTCTGTGGAGCTTGCAGCTGTCTTTGTAGCTGCCGTGAGTGTGTCAGAGGTTATTGTGCCATGGGCTTGGGACCTCTGTGTCAGAAAGTCTGAGCGTTCATACTGTGCAGTATTTTTCTTTCGTTCTGTGTGTACACTTTCTGTTTGCACGCTCCTGAATTCTGTTCAGTTTCTTTTGTTACGAAGTGCATTTCCCAAGGTTCTTGTGCAATCTCATTGCCTTGCAGAAGAATGACCTTCTGTAAGTGTGTTTCAATATAAACAAATTTTGACCTTGTTTTATGCTAGCATGTCACTCCGGGTCTATCCTGGCCTCCATAATTATTCTGCTCTGGAAAAAAATTAAAAAAATCTACCAGTTGGATTCAGCTATGTACTTCCAAACTTTGGTAGTTCCTCTGGAAGTTGTTTTGGTAGATTTCCAAGTGCAGGCATACCTTAATAACCCAGACTAAATTAATTGCTAAAATATCTTTTCTGAAATGACCTTTTAAGTCGAGATGTCATCTAACATTCAGGTCCATGGATCTTTGTACGTTTTGGGGGCTGGACTGTTTGAGAAAAAAACCCACCCATTCTGGAGATTCATATTGATGGAACATCTCAATTAAGTCCTGCTTCAGATTACTAGATATACTAGAATATTGGATTGTGATGCATTTCATTTACAGATGCATGTAAGGTGGGTGTTTGAGGAAAGTAGAGTTGCTTTTCTGGGAGTGTCTTAGTGTTTAAAAAAGTCACGCAGAGGCGTGATCTCCTGGTGCCTGCAGTGTGTCCTGTCCTTGGTGTGAGGCAGCCTGGCAGAGCTGCACGGGTGCTGAACCCTGCCCCAGCTGGCAAGCTGCACACAAGCTGCCTGCTCACCTCGGGGTACCTCAGCTGTCAGTAAAGTTACCCACCAGTGTTTTGTCAAATGAATGGCTGTACTGCAAAGGTTACGTTATAATTAAACACAAATGAAGAGATGAGTGAAGTGTAAATGGTGTAACCCTTTGATCATGCATAGAAGGGTCATTTGAAGCTGTGCTAGTGTTGTGAATATGTGCCTGGATCCTGTATTCGGGTAATCCTCTCACTGCTGCTGCTCAGCTGACCAAGTGTCTGACACCAGAGTCTGAGGTCAGAAACACGAAGCATCAGCTTTTGGGGTTTGTGTACTACCGGAGCTGTCTTGGCCAGTTGTACCTAGTTATATTCTAGCCCTTTTTGTTTCATGTTTCAAATGAAATGCTTTGGATGAATTCAGTACCCAAGGAATTAAGCTTGTTTTTTTTTTTTGTTAGCTCTTTGAACATGTCATATATTAATGTCCATGTACCACAGAGTTACCAATGAGTTTGTATGAAAAAGCTGTGCTTGTGCTGAAGACAGAAGATAGTGATTTCTTGTTGTGGAATGTAACTTTGGAGATTCTGATTTTGTAGGTTATAATCAAAATATTTGTGGTGACTGCTGCAGTTAGTGGCATTGAAAAATATCACAAAGGTTGTAATTTAGTAATTTTACTGTACTGAGAACAGCTGAGCATGCAGCAGATAATCACAATGAGTGCATGGAACTGTTGTGCCCTGGGGCATATCTGGAGGAAAACGTGATCAATAGATCCTTCTCATTTTTTAAATACAGTTTTTGGTATGAAATTGTTTATTTTATGTGGTACCTATTAAACTTACCTGTCTTGGGAAAACATGCAGGCCTCTTCCAAAATGATACAAAGAGCAAACCAGGTACAAGCATTGCTGTTGGTTGCTGCCATTTGTTTGAGCAATATTAGGTAGGGGTTTTGCAAGAGTGTTCAAGCTTCATGTTGCCTTCTTAGGAGAGTCATGGATCTGAGCTGAATGCCTGCCACTGGAGAGGAGCTGGCAGATACAACAACATGTAGGGGCAGGAAAGTAGAGATCAAAACTGCTTTGTCTCCAAATATAATTATTAATCTTATAGAAGATGGCTGTTGGAAGATTTTTCCACACAAAAAGATACTGGAAGATTTATATACTTATTTTTTTTAATAGAACATTAGTGAAGAGAAGGCAACTATAGCACTTGCAAAGTTTGGGGCTAAAAGGTATTAAATAATTACCTGCTACTTATTGGTTGCAGCTGTGCTTTTTCTGCTGCTCTCTGTGCATTGCTCTTAAAAACTTAGACTTGATTTAAAAGCATCTTCAAAACAAGAATGTCCTCTTAGCATGAATGTTAACCATTGGTATGCTTATCACAGAGTGGGATAGGAAGATGAATGCTAGTCGGGCATTATTGTCTTTTATTTTCATCTGACTGGCTTCAGCTTCCATCCAGCAGTTTCATTAGAGCTTTTGTTGTTAGGCTGGGATCCTTTGATGCCTGGAATATTTTCACTCTGTGGTATATGTACATTGTGGGGTTATCTTTCTTGATTTTGTAAAGATAAATACATTAAATGAACTATTTGCAGCCTTATGAAAATACCATTGAATTCATTTTTGTGGCTTTTCCAGAATTTTCAGTATTGTTCTTCAACTATGTCTTTTAGAACTTTAAATAGAATCCCTTTAGGAGTTTTGTGGAACACTGGAACAAAATTGTTTTACTGCTGTCTAGTTTTTACCTTGAAAGGCTACCAGTGACAGCTGGATGTGCAAACTGAATTGCCTGCCTGCTTTTGTTCTTGAATTCTTTTGCAGTTACCACTTTTCTGTGTCCAGTCCTTCATTCCCTAGATTTGTGCATGGATAAAGTTTGCATTTCAGATCACTAAAAAGGGTTTTCTTTGAATGGGTTGTAGCACAGCAAGTAAGCTGGAAGCCTTTTTGATGCAACTGTTATTTATAACCTGTTCTATTTACAGCTGCCACTTGCTGCCAGGCAGTGATGTTCCAATACTATATACAATATTGAAGGGTTTTATAAAGCCTAGTATTGATTGTTTTGAAGGTCTGGAAAAGTCATTGTGGCTAGGTAACTTTGTTCAGCAGTCACTATTGAACTGTGATATGATAGAGATATTTGTGTGTGGGAGTGCTGTGTGATACTAGATTGTGATGCATTTCATTTACAGAATTATCTGTAGCAGCCACTTTCACAGGCTTATTCAAAAGAATACTTAATTTCCGTGAGTAATTGAGACTTTCTATATTCTGAATTCATATTTTAGTACCGTTATAGTACAAATTTCATAAATTGCTGTAGATGATCAAACTGGATCACTAAGGTAATTTTTTTTCTTTTTTTATAATGGAAAATTCTGCCTTCAGTACCAGGTTTAGCTGTCCACTCTTGCCTGTGAGCATAGGCTAGTAGTTTACAAGTGAGCATCCTTCAGCTGATGAAATTGCTTGAGTTTTGTTTCCTAAAATAGCAGAAAATTTCTCAGTTTGTGTTCTGTTGGTATATGGACTGATCAGAGGAGCTGTGCAGTGCTCTGCCTTGGAATGCTGGGAGGGGAATCATCCCTCCCTGCACATGAACATGTCTGCATGTTTGAGCTTTTTTTGTATTCCCTGAAGATGATATGGCATGTAAGCACACAGCTGAATGTCTTGGGTGAAAGAGAGAGGACGAGAACTCCCCATCTGCATGAAGCAATAAACAATACCAGTGGGTTTGTTTATTTGTTTTTAGCAAGTAGCAGAAGCAATGGAGAATGCTGCTTGACATAAATTGAGGGCTTGAGAAGCTTCTTTCTAGAGGGACAAAAAGATAGGATTTGTAGCTTTTTATGATCTAAGAGTGCTTGGGACATGTTTTTGTTCTAGCAACTGGCAGAAATTGTTGAAATGCCTTCTTTAGAGTAGATTTAAACTAATAAGGAGGTGCTTGAAAAACTGAATTTTGGAATTTGAATTTTGATTAAAATGGACATGAATTTGCTAGCATTCCTTCTCTGTAATGGAAGAACTGACAGCCAATGATTTAAAAATAGCATAACTTCTACAGGCCAAGAAAACAGGCTGATAGGGTCTCTTCTAAGACATAAGGAGGAGTATAAGACAATCTGTCAGTTTGAGAAAGAGCAATTCTGATGCAGACAAAAGATGAGAAAGCAGTAGAGCAGTGTTAGGATTTCCAGAAATACTGTTAATTAAAAAATTAGGAAAGCTGGAATCAAGGACATCTGTCCTGGGTTGCAGTACAAATAACAGCCAAGGTGAAAAGTCTTGGAATAGAAAAGCAGATAAAAAGATGCTGAAATAATTTATAGTAATTGGGGAGAAGGCAGAAGTGAAACATATACTTGATGAAAGTAAGTACATAATGATAAAGACTGCTGAATGCATCTTTGCTTTGGTCTGCAGAAAAAGATGAATTGTATCCAGAAACATAAAGGAAATCACAACTCTTTTCTGACCCAAATTTTAGATAAGCTGAAAGAAGTCTAGATCCTCTTGGCTGAATGGGTTCCAGAGAAAGTAAATCGGTTCTGTGTGTTGTGAGTAGCTGAACACTTTATTCTGCAAATGTGTGTGCCCTGGAGCAGCTCAGCTTGTGCTTATGGGCTCCATGGAAATAGCGAATAGTGATGGCCCCAGGGTTTTGGAAGCAGGAAAATACACTGCTTATCTTTCAGAGAAGAGGAGGACATTAGGGTCGTCAGGTTGACCGAAGTAGCTGAAAAAGAGGTGGCACTAATAATGAAGTAATACATAGATAAGCACCAAGAGATAATAAGGTAGTAAAGAGACAATAGATTGTGTTGTCCTGGTCCGATTGCCAAGTTAATTTGGTGTGTGCTGAGGCAATGGCAATAGGTGCTGTACCTAGCTTTTTATGAAGTTTGGCACAGCCCCATGTGACCTTCTTAATTAAAAACAAACAAACAAATATCAGTGTACAAAATAATCGAATAACTTCAAGGTGAGGTTGTTTTATCAGTTTATTCAGTGTTATGTTCAGTGTTATGGTGGGTTGACCCCGTCCAGCAGCTGAGCACCCACCTGGGTGATGACTCCCCTCCTTCCATGCCCCACTGGTGTGGGGAGAGAAGAGGGAGGGCAAAAATGAGAACCTATGGGTTGAGAACAGGACAGTTTAAGAAGTAAAGCAAAGAGGAAGAGAAACAAGTGATGCACAGGCAGTCTACTCCCTGCCTCCCAGAAGCAGAGCTGTGCCCAGCCAGTCACTGTGTGTTGGACATCTTGGGGGACAAAGCCAAGCAGTTTGTTATTGCTGGGCATGGCATCACGTCATGTAGAACATCCCTTTTGTCCAGCTCAGGTCAGCTCTCGTGGCTCTGTCCCCATCCAGCCTGTCACTCACCCCCAGCCCTGCTTGCTGGGGTAGGCACCGAGTGCAGGAGAGAGGGAAACCCTTCATGCTGTGCAGGTCCTGCTCAGCCAGAACCCAAACACGGCTGTGTCACCAACACTTGGAGTTACAGCTCCAAGGCACAGCCCCTTCTGGGCATGTGAGGGAAACTGGCTCCAGCAGCCAGCTCTCACAAATGGTGCTGAAGAACCATTTATAAATACTCCACATTGCACTGGTAATTGCTCTTCACAGGACTGTGTTGTGAAGAGTGAATGGGGTGTCTCTGGTCCCCCTTAAATCAGAATAATAAATCATAAAATCAGGCATAAGTTTAGGAATTGTTTTATCCAATTCCACAGTTACTGTATTAGAACAGCTTTTCTCGTTGCCAGCTATGCTTAATGTAATAGCCCTTTTTTTAAAAGCCACCTTTTTCTCAAAACTGCTGAAATATTTTATAGGCTGCTACTTATCCTTTTAAAAATGTTTGGGGTTTTGTGTTTTTCTGGAATCAGTTAAAGGTAATTTTTGTTTTTGGAAATATTAGGTTGAAAGGATGAATTAAAGCACTGAACTGTGAGTCTTGGGGTATAGTTCTCTTTTTACTGCTGGTTTGTGTGTTATAGGAGGCTATTTTACTGGCTGTTGTTTCCTTTTAGCCTTTTTATGAAAATGTGACATTCTCTCACGTTTCTTTCATCTGTTTAAATTATTTTCTGTTAGTCTGTAGTCAATGTAAAAAAAAAAATGTGACACAGTATAAATATTTTCACTGTCTTAATTCATTAAAATAGAAGGATTGTACAAATTATAGTTCGTGCTTTTCAGAATTAGGTTTATGACTGTGAATGGAGAGAGAAAATTTTTTCGCTGAAAATTTAGATTTTAGCTGCTAGTTGTTTGTTCGTCCTTGTTTATGCTTTTCTGAAAGATTTTTATAGACTGCAAAAATACCTTTTAACTCCCATAACTAGCAATAACATAGAGGAATCCTCTAATCTTTTTTTGTCATGTGGTTTGTTAATTATCAAGAGTGTTTTGAAACAAGATATTTACCAGTCTAATACATTTCACTTCAGTGAGACTGAAGGGAAACTGGAGCATGTGGTATTTGCAGTATTTTTATGTAATTGGTTTTAACTGTGTGAGTCTTTGCTCATAAGTGTTAATTTTATTTATACCAGGGATTTGGACTAGCTTTTTCTTTGGCAGGTTGTCAGGAACTAGAGGATAAAGCAGGGATTTGTATTTTTCTGGAATGTTTAGAGAGAATTATGGAAGTTTTTCATAAAGGTTAGGAAGGAAGTTGTCAAAGTTGTGAGAGCTTAGGGAGAGTGTTAAAAATTTGGAACATCTAATTGTAATCTTCAATGTGAAATAGATTTTTACCTCTTTTGGGCAGAAAAGGTGATTACAAGACCCAAGAAGCACAGCTCAGTCTTTTCTGGTCAGTTTGTTGTAACAGAAGCTGATCAGACTATCAAAAGGGCAATAAGGTTTCTTGGGCTTGGTGCTTTAAGCCTGATTCTACATCTTTAAAGAAAAAAAAAAAAAAGGTTTTGAATTGATTTTAAAGTTTTGCACCTCCCTGGAGCAAAGCAGAAGGTTTGTTTCATCCAGGGTGTCCTGTTTGAGAGGCACAGAGCCCCTTGGCATTGGAGGCTGCTGTGCACCTCCGTGCTGCTCCGCCTGGCTGCTCCCTGCTCGGGGCTCAGGAGTGCTGCTGGAGCAGATGCAGCCTGCAGAGCCGCCTTGTTTTCTTTGTGTTTGTCTGTTTTAGAAGCCCTTGTGCCTGGCTAGGGAAGGAGTCCGGGCTGCACAGATCATTCTGAGATCAAGAACCTGGTCAGGGCCGTGGTTTCTCCTGAGAGCATTTTGGCTCTTTGCCTGTCGTTTTCTGTGGGAGTGCCTGTGATAATGGCGAGACAGAGCTTTGCTGCCGAAGTGATTCACCTGATTTTCAGCCTACTCCCAAATTGCTCAAAGGAAATACAGCCTTGGGTCTGTGTGTCTAAAAATAATACAGCCTGTGGGTGAACTGGTTGAGTGCCTCTGCATTGAACTTTATACATACGTTTGATTTCCGTGTTGTCTCTTGGCAAATGCATTAAAATTCTCAAAAAGTTACTTTATTAGAACCGAGTGATAAGCAGCTGAACGTTAGTTTTAGATCAGGGAAGCCTATTTTAAGATTTCACACTTTTATTTTAATTTGGGTTGTTCTGTTTAACAGCACACTGGTTCCCAGCTTTGACAAGTGGTTATCTGATAATCCATTCCTCTTGAGAGGGACAGGGGTGTCTTCACTCGGGTCTTTTCAGTGACAGGAAGGCTGTGGTTGTAGGAGTTAAAATTAATGATTGCAGTGTTGTACATTTGTTAATTCCTCCTGTTGATCTGTTCCAGATCAGCAGTAAGTTAAGCTGCTTTCCAGCACAGTCGGTTTCATGCAGGGCACCATTTACTTGAAACAGGCTTACTGGGATTGACAAGTTATATATTGTTGTTATTATTTATTATTAAATTAGTGTATAGCTAATGTGATAGTAAATGTAGTGATTCACTCCATGTTAGCCTGTCTTGCTGTGCTAAGGACAGCTAGCTGACATCTTTCTTTACCTGAGTTTATATGAAAACATGAACTGACTTTTTCTTGCCAGTGATATTCCTAATTATGTGTAAGACCTAAACCAGCTCACTCTTAAGGGTTTTGGAAATAAGTGGAGATAAGTATTTTTTTTCTGTAAACAAATTCAAGAGTAGTTGTATTTATTTTTGAACTTAGTAAGTCCAAAAGTCTAGACCTTGATTATGAATGGGATTTGGTCTGGTCATTCAGACAACAGGCTAATGTATTCCCCTGATTGAATGCTGTGCTGAAATTTTCCTTTGGAGCAGAAAGTGAGCATTGCAGTTGCCATGCCAGTCAAAGAGTTCTTGAATGTGGTATTTGAATTGCATTAATTGGAAATGGTTTATTAAGTTCAACTGTTTCAGTACTTCAACCCTTTTTTTTTTTTAATCCATATGCTGTGTCATGTGACTGTTGGAAAATGTAACTGGAAAGCTAAATGACATGTGAGCTTCCTAGTTTGGATTGCACTTAGCACTGAAATGGCACAGAGTGCAAATCAATGTGCATGCAGTGGTAATAACTGGATTCCCATCTGTGAACACAAACCATGTAGGCTGAGAAGACTCAAGCCCCCCTGTAGGTGTGCTTTCCACAAAGCTGAAAAGGCCCAACGAGTCATGGGAGTGGAAGCTGAAGAAGAGAAACAAGTATTTGGGAAAGATTGCTTGCAGACTTAAGTTCCTCTGGCTTTAGGCTGGTTTTCTGGCAGTAGTTGTCTGACAGAATATAATTGGCTTCCCAAAATTAATATGTTTATTCTAGTTCAGTAAGAGCTAAAAATTATTTTTTTGTTTTTAATTCTTCAACTTTCATTTTTTAAACTTCAGAATTTCTCTGGTTTCTATACTGACATAGACCCAATCTCTTGAAGTGCCAAGTGAAAGCAGGCCCTTAAAACAGGACACTTGCATGAAACAAGAGTTGGTCGACGTAGCCTTAGAAAGCAGCAATGGAACTTGGGCTAAGGCTTAATCCTGAGGTGTCTGGAAAGTCTGAATTCCTGAGGTAGTGTGGTTTGGTTCCTTAAATTTCTGATCCTCCATCTGCAGGCTACCTATGTTGGAACAGCTTTGCAGGATTTTCTGTGGCACAGCATGGTAGGTCCAGTTTCAAATTACAGATTTCTTAGATGCAGTCTGTGGTGGGGAGCGAGGGTCAGCAAGAGTCAACATCTCCTATTATATTCTGTGTGTTCCTTTTCCACTTGCTTCATCATCATCTTTGGGGTTTTCAAAGCCCTGTCTGGTAGCAAGCTAGGAAACCCTGTATATTTTTTGTATATTTTTAGTGCTTGGTGAGATAAATATCAAGAGAATATACTAAAAATATAATCCATATAATTAATCCAAATAATTTCCAATGGGGCATAGGAATGGTTTTAAACTCAGGCTTGTTTTGCTGGGTTTTGTTTTGTAGCCACATTTATTGGTACTGTGCAAGCATAGCCTGCTTGTCTTCTAATTAATAGCCCATGTTCCTGAAATGGTGTGTAATCATTGAAATTCAATTATTCTTCTTAAATTCTGTTTTCCTACCTTTGGCAGCAAGTTATTAGTTTTAGTTTGGCTCAGTCTGCTGTGATGCATTGATCTTTTAGCATATTCTTTTGAAGATTTATTCCTCCTTCTGCTTTACTTTGTTTTGTTTGCCTATACAGGAGCTATGACATATTCTGGAAGCTCAAGGGAAGAGAGTAGATATGGTTTATCACTCTTGCTTTCCTGTCTTTCTTCCTTTATTTTGCCTGATCTAAAAGCAACAGTATTAGTTTCTGATCTTGTTTTTATCAATTCTGGACGAAGTCTCTTGTCTCTGGTGTACAACAGGTACAGACTTTGTTTTGAGTCTTAAAGTAGTACAGTCAGTCTCTGCTGTTCAATACATAGTTAATGGAGAGAACTGGACCTCTGCTTGCAGTGCAAAGACTGAAAAAACCACTTAGTTTCTTCTTTTCCTGCCTCCTCTAACAGATGAGTTAATATTCAGAAACTACTGATGCTTTTATGATGTGACCTTGGCAGTCCAGTGCCAACCTGGGGATGTGGCAATCGTGTTAGGTTTTTGAACTAGATGACTTTGACCATCATTGTGAAGGACAATTGCTGGAGCCTGTTCTCAAACGAGTATTCATTCATGAATGCGGGAATCTGGCAGCTGAACTGAGAGCATTGCAACCAGAGTTCAAGGTCTCTTCTGCAGCAAAATGGAGGTTTGTGTAGAGCCTTCTGTTTGGAACTAATCCTTTTGTAATGTGAATCTTGGACAGTACAGTATTGCTCTAGCAGTTTATAGAATTTCCAGAATTGGATCAGGGCCTGTTGCATGTGTGTGAAAAGCCTCTGCATTGTTCAGTGCCTCTTGTTGCAGGAACCAGAACAAAAACTTTGTCTAAGTGAAGCTTTGCAAGAGTTGTCTAATTTGTTTTCCATTTCTTAGCACTGTTGAGTAAAAGGTAAAAGTGAGAAACAGAAGAGATGAATAAATGTTAGAGACGAGTTGAATCCAGAGAGGAGAAAGAAGAGTGGTAGAGAACTGAGAGTAGAACTCTGTTCCTGAGTTTCCTTTGAATGGAAGGTCCACCAGTGATAACATTGATGTATAACCCTGAACATTTCACTTTTAATCTTTTCCCTTCTGATGGCATTACATTTAGAAGTTCTAATGAATCCAAGTCTGGTTTTGTGACCTGTGCTGCCTCAAAGGTTCTGGGTCATGTTTTATTGATACGTTTTTAAGTTTTTTTCTCCCTCTGATACTTGTCTAGTTGAAAAGATTATGCCAATAATGCATTTTTGGTGGAAACATGTAACAGTTTTTCATGTCTGGAAAAATTGATTTAATTTTAAATGTCATCTTCTGGGTGAACTTCTTTTTAAATTTTAACACGTTAAGTTTCTTACATTTTCAACTTGTGCTGTGGCAGTCACATCATTCTTCAGGTGTATCATATTTCACTGCATAAGCAAATCCACCAACATTCACTCCTGTGAACAGTGACCACTCCAAACGCAGCAGTGTTTGTTCAGGTACCACTCCCACAGGAGTTTTACAAACCCTGTGTGTCTGTCATGTGTAAGGCTGCTACACTGAAGGTTGTCCATAAAATATTCTTCACTGGCCTTGGTTTGATCTAAAATCCAGGAGATTGCTGCTTAGATCTTCATTTGACTGACGATTTTTCTTATTTTTACGATGTTGAAGGCTGAGTCTGTTGTCAGTCCATTACACTGACTTGTTTTTAAACAAAATAGTCTCAAGATTGGCATCATAATTTCTCTTTGGTGCTAGTTTTGAGCTGAAGGCTTGAAAATGGTAGAGAGGAGGCCATGAATATGCTTTTCTGTGTGGCTGATGAGCCCAGACAGGTAAGATTGTTCAGAACACTGAATGTGGTATAACATTTATTAAAAAGTTCCTTTCCTTAAACCCATTGTGACACTGGACATTTCTTTCAGTTTTTATACTAGCTATGCATCCAGTGGTAATAACTTGAGGATTAGTTCCTTCACAAATATCTAGGTTTTTCCAGATATTTCTAGTAATTTTTCTGTAAAAGTAGCTATTACTGTACAACTTAATTTATGCAGTCTATGCTGTGTTTTTGCAAACTCTGACTTGCTTCAGAGTCCACTTTTTGCTTGTTTCCCTGAGCAAATTTGCACTGCTTTTTCTTTGCGAGTGGTTAACAAAATATGAGGTGATCTTTCTTCCTCTTGAGTCGTGAGAGAATTAGGTCTACAAAGAATGTTAGTCTCGTTCAGTCTAATCTTATTTCAGAGACCGAATCAACTAGCTTAGTGTAATTTTGGTCAGATGTTTCCCTTCAATAGTAAAAGACATGCCTAAATTAGATCAGATCACTCTCTTTTACAGTGTTTACCATCAGGAAGTTTCTGCAGGTTAGGAGCTGCATCTTCTGCAGTTTGAGTCTAATGCTTGTTTGGTTCTTGATGAATAAGGTTACTGCTGCTTCCTCTAGTGGTCTGTGAGGCCCTGGAGAGCATTGCTGTGTTCTTTATTTCTTAGGTAAATCCATCAGATTCACTCGTTCCTGCGTCACAGACTGTTTTATTGTTGTTACTGTAATTTCTGTTGCATCCATCTATGCTTTTAGAAGATGCTCAAAAGTTTGTGCAATTTAGAGTGGGATATTTTATGTGTGCTTTATCAAGTTGGATCAAATTCTGGGTTAAGTTGTGGGCACTGTCGGTATGGTCTTAGTTTTTTAATCAGCTTGAAAGTGTAACTTCATTGAGAGCAAAAATCTGAAGATAATCTGACCCTGAATTAACACCCAATCGCTTAGAAAATGTAATTACTTTATAGGGTTATTTTCTACCAGGAAGAATGGTATGGTATTGCTTTGTTCCCTGCAGTAGAGCAGATCTGTAACAAAGAGGTAGTATCCTGTCTGATTTGTTCTTTTTGTTGCCTTAATGTGATACTTGTTGAAAGAAACTGGTTTCAATGCCTGACTTTAAGAATTTGATCTGCACAATTATTCCACTTAAAGCCACAAAACTGAATTATTGTTCAATTGCAATCAAGTATTGCTGTTTTACCGACAGTGGGAAACAAATGGTGGTGGTGTGTGCAAAATTCTGAGCCCTGTATATCATGAGATGCCTTACTTGACTTTCTTCTTGGCATTGTAGATAAAAAGTGTTTCACTTTGAGTCTTCCAGTATTTCCATTTTTAGCATACTTTTAGAGTTTAAATTTTTGGAAATAAAGCTAAATACAGCCCTTGATGCCTAGCACAGTGTAGTTTCCACTAGGGTGTAGGATTCTTTCTTCCATTTGCATTCATACAAAGGTAAATGGGTCGTTGTTTCATATATTTGTGTTCTTGAGTAATTTACTGAGGGTGTAAATCAAGGAGGAATTATTCACAAACTTAACTTGCACCTCAACCCTGAGAGAGTGATTTCAAATTCCTTTGATCTTAAACTGGTAGATTTAGCCTAGCTTTAGCCTGTGCTGTTTAAGAGAAAACCCTGATGCTGGCAATGTGTACTGACCCAGCTAGAGTCAGAACAAAATCAAGAAAGATTGCTGTATATTTTGAAAAATAGATGGAATGACTAGATCAAAATTAAAGCCAGACATTGAAAAAAAAAATTAAACTGACTGTGGACTAAACATGCAGAAATCTCATTACAGCTTACTAGAATGCTGTTTCTGGAAATATCTTTAGAACTTAGACTTTATCATACATGCAACTATCATATAATTTATAATAAATTATATTAAGAAAACACCTAACATACAGACTAAGCAATTTTTTTGCTTGATCTGATATCCCTTCTTTTGATTGAAGTGGTTTCACAGATGTTGCTGTGAGGATCAGCAGCCAAGGAGTAGTGTTAGGACACAGTTTGCTTTTGTTTTGAAAGCTGGATGATCTCTAGTTACTGCTGCTCCTAGTGTGTAGCCATCCTCTCTTGCCATGCATGTGCTGTCTGGCAGGCAGGTAACTGATCTGCTGCTGAATGCTGAAGCAGCTCTGTGGAGGCTCTCAGATAAACTGACTGCAGCTAAGGAGCTGGCACAAGGACCATGTGCTCCAAACCAAACAGATGAGCTGAGCTTATGCTGAAGCACACTTTTAAGCTGGGAAGTCTTAAACCAGAGCTTCCATTCCTCTTCCTGCACTGAACATGCAAAGGGACCCCAAAGGGCTCTGTACCTAAAATGTAACTGTACAGCAGGGCAAGGCAGCTCCTTAAAATGAGATGGCTTAGAGCTGCTGGGGTGAGGTAGGATGAATAGACATGTGCCCTTGCGTGTGGGAGGAAAGGACTTGGGTCTCTTCAGCCGGTCCTGCTTGCCTGTAGCAGCTTTTGTTTGCCTTGAACAAACCCATGAGCTGTGGGTTCTTGTTCATAATTTTATAATTTTCTGTATGGGCTGTCTTTCCTTCCTTTTGCTTTTTATTGCCTATAGAATCATTGCACTTGCTCTCTGTCACTCCTGGGAAGAAGCAGTCGTTGTCTTTGTTCTGAGGGGTTTTCTAGCTCTCGGCTGAGCTGAGTCAGAGAGTCTTTCCTGCTGTCCAACCTCATTCTCTAAAGACCTGCTGTATGTAGTGCCTTGTGAACTAACAATGTCTGTCCTCTGGTGTAGCTGTATTGGTAGCTGATTTACTTGAAGGATTGAATTCTGAAATCATTACTGTGCTTCACAGAAAACAATGTAATGTCTTGTTTCCTTTGTCTAATTTTGACAGAACGTGTGTATTTGTAATTGAGATGTGAAAATGAGAGAAAGTAAAATAGGTCCAAATGTTTACTGGAAGAAGTATAATGGAATTGGTAACACTATCAGAATTTAATGAGCCCCAGATTGAGGATACCTAAATGACCAAGAAAAAAAGGGAAATCCTAATCCTTCCTGCATACTCCCCAAGCTAATGTTAGGGTTTAGGGACTAATCCATCAATGCACGTTACCTATGCAAAAAAGGTGAAAACTCTGTGATTATAATGGGACTGTCTTAAAAAGTATCTCCTTGATTGTGCTGGTTGCTTTGTACTTGAATCTTGCAAATTGCAAATCTCAGTGATTATGTGCCTAGCAGTGCTTTTAAGACTTTCTGGTTTGCTTGAACATAATTTATAGCTCTTACATTATGCCTTCACTCAGAAATTTTGCAGATGGTTGAACTGGTTATCATCACAAAAGACCTTTGCTGTCTTTCTAGATGAAAGCAGAATCCTGGCTGTTCATACAAGTAAAACATGGACTTTTAAAAAATTTAATTTACCTGGATTCTTTAGAAATTCATTGTGGTGGGACTTTCCCCACTTGTTAAATGATGCAAAATACAAAAACCTATGTAAAGTCTGGTCTTCCTTCTAAACTACTTGGGCAAGTGGCTTAATATGTTGTGCTTTTAAATATTTGTAGTTAAAGTTTTATAGGTATCCTTAGTAACTACTTTAGCTTAAGATTGCTCTTAGTTATGTCAGTCTTTCAATTTATATAGGATGGCTTCAGAGAATGAATGCTGTTACCACTAGGTCTGCAGGAAGTTATTGTTATTTTGCTGGATGCATTTATTTGCTTTCTGACTGAATGGTTGGGGTTTATTTTATGGTTTATTTTCAAAAATAAAATAGATAAAAATGTGTTTTAAAAGTGAAAGATAATCTTAGCTGAGGCCTTTCCAGATGTGAATATGGTGAAAAGCATTGGACTTTCCTTCCAGGTCTCTTACAGGCCAATCCCAGGAGGGATGATGGCCTGTGCTGTCTCACCAGGTGCTGCTCAATGTTAAAGTACTAAAGGTTGAAGAACTTGTGACATGAAGCATCAGCAAACTGTTGTCATTATTTTGTGCTTTTGTTTTCACTCCTTACCCTCTCTTCTGTGTGCAGCATTTACTTTTTAAAACATCACTTTAGTAAAAAAGTTGCATGAATAAAAGCTGGTATTTTGGGGTCTTATTTTCGGGTAATATCAGGTATTCGATATTTGATGAATTTTATTTCTGTGATGAGAGATTTTTGTTCACGGGAGAGAAAATGAGATGATGTGAAATGTGGAAGAAAGTCAGACAAAAGGGGTGAAACTCTAGGAAGGTAAAAGTTTAAAATGCGTCGCGTGAGAGGAAACTGAAATTGGTTTAAAACTTTTTATTTTCACAAGTGTTTTTTTTAAGAGCTTCTAACATTAGGAAGTCTGAAATTTGATCTGCTGCAACGGGCATCTGTTTTTCCTTCCTTCTGACAGGTCGTGACAATGCCTGTGAAAAGACTTCCTACATGTTCCTGCGGAAGGAGCTTCCCGTGCGACTGGCGAACACCATGAGGGAAGTCAATTTGCTGCCTGATAACTTACTGAACAGGCCTTCAGTTGGGCTGGTACAGAGTTGGTAAGTTTAAAAAAAAAAGTGGATTGAGAAGTTATTGTAAAACTAACACTCTGTGTGTTGTTTTGCTTGCAACAGAAAATGGTTGAATTCTTCTGAATTGGTCAGTTTTCTGCCTTGAATTGCTTATAGTGTGTCTTGTCAAATGAAATTTCATTTTCCTCTGTCTAATGTTGAGTACATACTCTAATCTGGATCCTAGCTAAGGATTTTTAAGTTAGTAAAAGCATACTGTTGTCTCTCAGGTAATTAAAATGGGTCTATAACTTCCAAGAGCAAGCTGTTTAAACATTCCTTACTGTATTGCACTCGTGGCTTCTTGAAACAGCTGCTCTTTCCCCTTATTCTTCCTTTGTCAAAAATACTGAGAGAAAATTAAAACCTCATTTGTTTTTCTCACTGCTAAATCTTTAAAAACATAACCTGGTGTTCAGTGGAAGTTATGGAATGGGTCAAAAATCTGGTGTAATCCAGTAAACAACATTGTCCATTGTAATAACTAATGTGGATCCAAAGTGAATCAAAATCCTGCCATCTTTTCCACAATAATTAATTTCTAGCCTAATTCCATGTTTGGTGAGATTTAGAGACTGCTGCCTTGGATGTATTAAGCATAAAAAAATCATTGTTCACAGGGTATTTATTGTCCATTTACCTGTTAATACTTTTTCAAAGACTTTCTGCAAAAATAGTTTTGTGGCATACAACAGAATTCCCTTTGTGAGTAGCAGTTTATTTAACTGTAAAAGTAGCTAATGTTGTAGGCTTGTGTTAAATGCAGTCATAGCCCTTGATCCAAGAACTTCTGTGCTGACTGTACATTGACTGCTGGCTTGGGTCTCATATTTATCTAGCTTCAGACTTGGAAAATATAAATTAGGATATGTGGTATTGTGTTTGTCTTTGCAAGGTAACAGCGGATGTCTTGATGACCACTTCAAGTATGGTGATGAAGTGCTTCAAGTGAGTGTAAATGCTGTGAAGCCACACAATCACTTTGTGGTTAAGTGGCAGCTTGCAAGGTTTGAAGGCTTGTCTGTCCATCTGATGCCACATTAAGTTGTTATGCTTGTAGAAAAGAGTAGATAATACACGGGCCTTTTAGGCTTTTCTGATCTGGTTGACTTGTGAAGCTGTCTCTAATGAAATGTGGACAAATAGATGCATGAAGAAAAGGAAATATTTTTTCAGTAGTGACTACAGCATAGTACTTCTAGTCCAAATGCCTGTGCTGTGGCTTGTGCTTCTGCCCTGCCTCTACAGAGCTCAGCAACATTTGGATCCCTCTGGCAAAGGATCTGAACGGGTGTTCAGAGTGGAGGGCCCCTTCAGGATTTTGTTGAAGAGGTTTGAGGACTCGTGATGATTTTTATGGCCACAATAGATACTACTGATTAAAAAATGAAAAGAACCTGAAAACTCCAAGTGAAAAAAGAGCAGAATCGCGTGTTACATGACAATGTGATTTGTACTGTCACAGCTGTAGACCAATAGTTATCTGTTGGATGGGTTAAAATACCAGACTGTAATGTGCTGGAGTTGGAACAGACAGCTAGCCCAGACATGGAAGTTTGAAACCATAATTTTCTTCTAATTTTGATGTATAGTTAACTAAGAGTTTTTGTGGAAAGGAGTATCTTCATTGAGATTATGTGAGAATATTTTTATCATCTTATGTCAAAAATAAGAAAAGTAATTGGAGCATTTTTTTCCACCTGATTTTAGGTGTGGACTTGGAAGAGATTAGCTCTTATTTTTTCTGTTCAGAGGTTTTTTTATTGCTTAATTAAATATTTACCTGTAGTTTGTAAGTCCTGGTGATGATCCATGGCCAAAATTTACTTCTAAATTTATCTTTTAAAAAGACCAAACCAAAGGTTTTATTAACTTCATTGTGAATGACCTTGAGTATTCTGCAGCTATGCTGATAGCAGGTTTTGAGACACATTTATAGTTTCTTAACCTAAAGTTTAGAGATACCCAGAGTGAGAGTCCTATATTTTATGTAGTGGAATAAAGAAATACAGATTTAGTTGTTCAGCTGTTCTGTGAGTTTGTAAAATGAAAAAAACTTCTTCTTGATGCACTTCAAAACTACTTCAAGAAAGTATGTTTTTTTTGAGGGTCAGATTTCACAATCCTTTGGTTTTGCTATGCCATAGGTTGAGAAAGCTTGGCAGTTCATTAATAAGCAAGCAAAAAAACTGTTGTACATTTGCCACAAGTGAGCAAGACATATAATTCTTTATTCACTTTAATATATTTATTTGCCAATATTCAGTAATTTATATGATCACAAGCATGTTTGTTTCATTTTCCCTACAATTTTATACTAGAAAACTTACGTTTTTATGTGCTTTTGGTGAGACTCCAAATTATGTGGAGCTTTAACATTTGAGTTCCCAATCTATTCCTTAATGCCAGCATGCCAAAAATTAATACGAAAAGGTCCTAATCTTTAAGATGGGTTTTATTAGACTTTTAAATTAAAGTGGCTCTGTAAATAAAGGAATAAGAATTCAGCTCTCCCTGCAGTACAGCATGGATCCTTTCCCATCAATCCTCTCTGCTTCCAGCCATCAAACAGTGTGGGTTTGGTCAGTGTTCTCCCCCTTATGGGTCCTTTGGGAGGCAGCCTGGTTTGTTGCTCCCTGCTGCAGGCAAAGCCTGGCGTCTCTCTCTCCAATCCATCTCCGTGGCAGCGCTGGAGGCGATTTGCTTGCTGTGCTTCGCTGCCTATCAGATTTTACAACTGATTGCTTGATTGCTTTGGGGAAAGGTGCTCTGTTGGTTTTTTTCCCTTCCTTTCTCAGCTCCTCAGCCTGATGTGTGAGCCTCACTGGGGAGAGGCAAGACCACTGTCATTCCTCAGCTACACTTTCTGAATAAAGCTGGCATTACCCAGAAAGTAAACTCTGAACAAACCAAAAATAATAGTTTTGCATTTCAGTAAAGGTAAAACATCAGCTCTGTCCCAGTTCGAGTTCATAGCTTGATTGATGTGTATCTTTTGGAAGGAATAAATTGACTCAGGACTGTAACACAATTAATATGTTCTGGCTGTGAACTGCAATGATTCCAAATAGCAGAACAGATCAACAATCAGCACCTTGTCTTCAGCTTTTCAATATCGATGGGCAACTTGCTTGATCCAAAGAAGTGGGTGTTTTTTGGGCCAGCTTTGAGAGGGCAGGAGAGCTAAAGTGCTGAAGGTAGGATACTGGTATAGCAGAATTGTTTAATAAAGGATATGGTCACTAATGTGATGAGGGAAAATAGTTACAATAAAATGTTACAATGGATAAGGTTAGAGCTTATAAAATATCAAAAGTAAGCTTGAGGTTTGCACAGTATGTTACTCAGTTATATATAAAATTTATTTTATTTAGCCCTGGACAAATTTCCCTATTTTTCTTTAGTGCTTTTCCTTAGAAAATGCTGTAAATTTCCATTTCTCTCTTGGGAAAGACCCATTAGAGAAATATGTACAGTTTGGGGATTAATAATTGTTTTTTTCCTCTGTTTTTTTACAGTGGGACTATGCTAGCAAGATTGTGTTACCATGGAGATTTGTTTTATCATTTTAGTGCTTTGGTATTAAAATGATTGTAAAGGAAAATCTTAGTGAATTACACATCAGGGAAAAAGCAGAAGTACCTTGCATGAATTTTGTAAGAAAAGAAAACCCAGAGCTAACATTATGGGCTTTTGCAGTGCTTTCATGTATGAAATGTGCCATTCTAAAATTATTGCATTTGGCAGACTAACAAGAATTCAATCTACGTGGCAGTAATTAACAGAAGAACAAGGCAAAAGGGTGCTTGAAACCAAAGAGCTTGCCCAGTGAATTGTAGTGTATTGTGATAAAAAATTAAACACCAGAAAGACAATATGTTTGAAGGGCATAGACTTTGGTTTCTGCTCTTGATGACTCACCAAATATAGCAAAATAAAACTGACATTGTCTTTTTCTCATATGTGCTGGACTTTTTTTTTCAGATTTGTATTCTGTGTATAGTTGATTATTGATTTATTAATAATACAGCAATTCATGCATTATTCTGGTAATTTTTTTTTGTTCTTTCTGGCTTGTAATTGTGTGTGAATTATGTTTAAGCAATCCAAGGTCTTGGTTTTCATTGCTTAATAGATCCTGTAGGTACCACCTTCATTTATCCCTCTCTACACCTACAATTCAAATGAAAAAATGCAAGGAAGTAGATGCATTGTTTGAAAGGGGAATGACTTTTTCACACACACTTTTACAGGATTGAAGTGTACTACTGGCTACTCATCTGTCCTTGGAGTGTAATGCTGGTAGTCATTAAGACCAGAGTTATGAATTTACTTTTAAATGTATTTTTATTTAATTTCTTCAATTTTCAGCTTTTTGGGAGAGCGGGAGTGGGGTGGGTGGCTAAATTTGGTGTACAAACTGGAAATCAGGCCTGCATGAAAGAAAAAGGTGTACAAGCATTTGCAGCTCCGAGTTTCTGTTCAGAGAATTAGGACACAGGGTATTACAACTTCCCAGATTGGGTGGTGTACAGTGGTAGGCACTGAGCAATGGGTTAGGGCTGTTTGACATGAAGGGAATTTCTTCTAGCTTGGTTTAGTCAAGGGCTTGGAAGAAATTTGAGTAACTTAGGTTTGAAGTTCACCTTTTCTCTGATCTAACTTGCTGGATACACTGCTTTTGCTATTGAACTTGACTTCTAAGATAGTATTTTATTTACTTTAGAATCAGAAGGAGAGAACTCTAAAGGAAAAGCATTGCCTGTTTCCATAATTTCTCCAGTAATGGCAGGCAACCAGTGAAATCCACACAGTACAAAAATCAAGTATCAGCTACCTTCAGTACCAGCAGTGTTCATTGCTCTTTTATCCTTGTGTCTGCACAGGATTGCTGATGTTTGACATTTACGGTAGGAGGTCTGTATTAAAAACAACCTGTTGTGTTGCTTCTCAAGAGTGGTGGTGTCTTTCAGAAACAGGACTTTGATATGATGACAGGTGGGGGTTGAAGAACATGTACCTCTTTGAGTGAGCATGATCACGATTTAATTGTTGCATGTGAATCATCCGAGTTCAGAGTGTGATGGTTGTGAACTGGTGCCATCTCTTAGCAGCATAAAAAAACATCTTTTAAAATAAGCAGGACTAGAGGTATGAGCTACATGCCGTACTTGCAAGTGACAGATTAGGTTTAGGGGATTTCTGTAATGGTTCCTGATGTTTGCAAGAGAATATAAACGCTCTGAGGGACAGGAGCTGTTGTTCCTGTGCTGACCATATTGAAAATGTCCATGTCCCTGAGGGATGTTGCAGTGACCTGTGGTTGCAGTTTGAAATGGGGATGGAGTAAGTGGCCTGTGGTTCTGGAGGGGATCACATAGTCAACAGTGCTGTCCCAAGTTCACTGTAGCTTGAAGATGCAGGGTGAAGTTTCATAGCCTTATTAAGCTGATCTTAACATAGAACTGCCACCATAAAGCTTACACACAGGTCATTTTGTTGAGCTGACCCAATCTACTGGGGAGGTGCTACTGAAATGGGAGAGGCTTGGTTACTTGTTTTACTGTCTCCTTGCATAGGCTCTGTGGTTCTTTTCTCTCTTGTGTTAGCTTTAGCTGTTTAGACCTTTCAATTAGTTGTTTTCATGTGCAAGAAAGGTTTGTTTGGTTTTTCATCTATTTCACCACTGCTGGGAGTTGGAGCTGTTGACAGAACATCTGATTAACATCTGATTAGTGATGATATTGTAGTTTGAGAGGCAGTGCTTAACCAGGAGTGAAGGGAGGGTAAGGTTGAAACCCTCCCTTTTATGTGTGTGATACCTTGTGTGGTTTACCTCAGGAAGTAGGTCCTGGTTCTGTAGTCCTTAAAACTCTTATCGGTGCTGCTGAATGCATCTACTCCAGGGGTGATGGCTGCTCCTGAGGTGCAGTGCTGTGTGTGAGGTGGCAGAATTTATTCTGGTGTTGGACCAGTGTCCTGCAGAGCAGGCTGGCCACATTCATGCTGAGGGTTTCTGGTCTGGGTCCTCTGGAGCTCTAAGCCTCAGTTAATCACATGTGAACCAAATGCCTGAACAGGCGACAGCTGTGTTGTGTAGGAGGGGTTTTTATGAAACTGAGGGTTGTGTCACACAGAGGAGCTGTGGGAGTGTGTGAATGGGTGTGCTCTGCTGGAGTACTCTGGTAGGACCAGCTTGGTGCAGTCCTGTTACTGTGCCTTTTAGGGAATGTTCCCCTGAGCTTTATTTTGAAAGAGAAGTTGGATTGCTCTCTGAGGAACATGGGAACATCTGTATAGAGTGGATGAGTGGAAAAATCAAAATACAGGGACAAACTACCTGAAATTACAGATGTACCTGTGGAGAGGTTTTGCTCCTGTTAACTTCAGTTTGATTTATATAGCAGTTTTCCTGAATTGCCGACTGCAGACATTTTAACTTAATGTATTGTAGTTGTTTTTTCTCTTTGTTGCAGCTTCCCACTTACTTTTAGTCTTTGCAGAGAACTGTGACTGTGCATCTATTACTTTTACGTGACCCTGTCGTCTTAAATTTAAAGAAATTTGAAAGTATTTCAGGTTTAAGTATTTTAATTCTCTTTTTGTAATTTTTGCTTATTTCAGGTACATGCAGAGTTTCCTTGAGCTTTTAGAATACGAAAATAAAAGTCCTGAGGATCCTCATGTTCTGGATGAGTGAGTAATTTTCTTTTTTTAACAGTCCATTTTAAAATAATCTGTCTCAAATACCAAGTGGTTTTGTACTATAGGAAAACAGTTACCTTATTTGTAAGGTAAAATATGTATGGCAAAAGCCAAAATTGCAATCTGGAGTAAAAAGTAGGTATCTAAGTGCTTTTGAACAATATATTTTGTACTTATACAGACCAGTAGTTTTAAGAAATGGCATGAAATACTTCCTCCAAGGCTGTATTGAGAAAACAACTTGGATGTGAGATTATACTTGCATATCAGATACTTAGGACTAAAATGTTTTTTTAGTACATGTTGAGCTTAGTGCTCTGTTGTGTATAAAGTATATTAACACATTAATAATTTGATTTTGTTTTTCAGTTTGAAAGCATTCTAATGTGTCAGTCATTGTTTTTATCTAAAAGCTTCTTTAATGGACTTCAATTAGTGGTGTTCACCTTCCTCACTGGATAACATCACTTGAGAAGAAAGGAAAACTTAGCCAATTTTCTTTATCAGCAAAATCATATTGAAATCGCCATTAGAATGTTTCCTTGAAATGTGTATGCATAAAACAGAAAAGAACCCCACATGTGAGAACAGCAGGTGCAACATTTTCATCGGAGACTTGAAAACAAAACAAGGAAAACACACACACCTGTGCAACACTAGGGTCTCTTGTTACCCTGTACCTATAGCAGTCAACTTTGTTTCAGGATGTTACTTTTTGCAGGTTTTTTCTTCCATTTATTAGCTCTCTCTTAGGGTAATTTGTCTTTCGGATTTCTTTTTAAACTCTGAAATCCTGCATGATCAAGTGGTGCTTTATAGAGAGTTAAATATTAGGTTAAATAAGGGCTTTAGGAGGTGCTGCATTGCAAATCTTGTGCTTTTTTGGTTGTGAGCATGTTGTCTGAGATCTTGACACTTTAGCTTTTGTGTTTCAACCAATACCTGTAATAGAAGCTCAAGTGCAAGAGTACAAAGTTACTTGCGTGGCAGAGCTGTAGAAGGAGCCATAAGGATTACAGACTGACTGAGTTGTAGTGTATTGAACAAGAGGAAAATAACCATTTGCTCAGAGTGAGTACTATGCTGGAATGCTGCCTGCAGTTCTGGGTACTACCTTTTAAGAAATTAAAACACTCATGGACAGTACTGATGTGAAAGGAACAAGATTTAGAGACTTGGATAGTTCCACCTCTCAACCTCTGAATAATGCTGAAGGCATTTGTTTAGACTGGCAAAAAAAGATACTGGAGACACTGGAAATCTGCGTGTGCCAAAAAAATAAGGTCATTATAATAAAGGATAATTGGTTGCTCTGACTAAAGAACTGGAGAATTAAAAAGTCTGCTTTTTATTAAAGTTGAGAGTATGTGCAGGGCAAAAAACAAAGATTGTAATATTAACGGGAACAGACTGAAGGCTGTACAGCTTCCCATTTTAAAAGCTTTTATAAATAGATAATTTTTAGTGGCATTCTAGGCATGCCTATTCTGTAGAGAATAAATCAAATAAATTTTTCAACCGCTTCTATAGATGTTATGTTTTGTGATTCTGTATTTACTGTTTGCTGATGACACAGGAATTTGTTTGTGACTAGTTTAGAAGCAGGCTTTTCTTTATGGGATTAAGTTAACAAAACTTAGGTGTCTGTTGCCCTTTGAGCTGTCCTAAACATCTGAGTGAGCTTTGCAAACGTAATGTCCTGCGTGTGTGGGTTAAAGCAAGGTGGTTTTGTAGATTTTGAAACCATCTTTGGTGTTCTGTATTTAGTTAACTGAATTTCAGCTTTTTATCGTCTTCAAAGGTTCAAGGTAGATCACAGTATAATAAATCTATTTATAAAGGCTAATGAGTAGTTCTCCTGGAGATCTGTTTTTAGAGTCTCATAATTAACACATGAATTATCTGATTCTGCCATATGGATATTGCATTCTTGATATTGTTTCATGGCAACTGCAAATATTGTTTGCAATGCTCCATATGAGTATGGTAGAACAAATATTTAATAATGAAGCAAATATCAATATAATTCAGGATAATTGTTAAAAGCTTTGAAATTTTGCAATTACTGTATTTGTGTAATTAAGTACATATAATAAGGATGCATGGAATTTATTGCTACCTATTGAGGTGAAGTTATCAGCTAGGATCTTTGATAGTAAGAGTTGTCTTCTATACTGCAACTGTGAAAAGAGATTAAAAGTGTATTATCCTATTAAAGAGCAGATTTGTTCTTTTTGTCAGTATTGGATAGGCTATCTAAGATTAGAAAGTCAGATTTACTTTACTGCTCTGGGATGTCATCTGTTCCTAATTTACTGAAGGCTATGCCATTTAATTGCATATTGAGCTGTAATTAGAACTTTTTGAATATTCTTTACAAACTATGTCTTTCAAAAATACTCCTAACTATGTCCATATTTATCTTATAATAACCCACAGATACGTCTAACAAATTTCTCAATTGCTGTGTCAGTATTCCATGTTGCTGCTATCTAGCTCTAGCCTACTTCTGTCTTGTGGTCAGAAGCATAGCATTATGGTCAGAAAGTATTAGGAATGCTGGTAGTTAAATGAGCTGCTTTTCAGTGGGGAAAACCCCCACATTTCTAAGTTCATTTAAGTTTGGATAAAAATTTTCTGTTCTTTTCTGATTGCACATATCATTACATATGGAATTTGAGCTGTTATCTGGGACTTTAAGTATCTTTAGAGATGCATAAATAGGAAGAATTCTTTTCTTCAACCAGATTGGTTTGCTTAAAGAAAAACCTGGAAGGTTATAAGGTCCTTTGGACCAAAGCCTTTTTTGTGCAGGCAGTATCTGATGGGTATCTCTGCGTACCTTGCCTTGAGCAGCCTATAAAGAGGGGTTGGAGCAGCTTCATCTCTTGGCTCCTTTCCACTGTCCCTGTTCCTGCTGTAGATCAACACATTTTATGTTAATGTTACAGGCTATATGGCTCTTAGTACAGAAGACCCAGCCTTGCATCCTTTGGCTGTTGAATGCCCATCCTTGTCCGAGGCCTGTGGGATATCAGGTGATTTATGGGCCACCATTTCATGATGGCCCCCATCTCTGCTTCCTTTAGCTTAATTAGTGTCACAGGGTGTGTCCTGCCTGGGTGGAAGTGCCTTCCTTCTAGTACCATCCCAGCAGCTTCTGTTTGGAGCTGAACATGGTGTCCACTTCAGACACTCAAAAAACATGAAGAATAACAGAGCAGTCGATTTTTGAAAATTAAAGAGTGCCTTGTTGGACTTTGTCAGCTGAGGTGAACTTGAGTTTCTGTTCTGGCTAATCAGGGTAATAGTAGCAGAGGAGAGAAGGGGAGCTAAACTGATGGTTCAAGGACGTTGGATATCCACAGATGTGTGCTATCAATGTTGGCAGTAGTTCTTCAATTACTGTTTTCTAAAATGATGCAATGCTTTTATCAGTTGAACAGAAAACTGTCCCCTGTCTATTTGTGGTTTTATCGCTGCTTGTCTGGGGAGCCTGCTCTGGTATTCTCAGAGTCTGGGCTCTCTTTCTGAGGAAACCATTTTCTGTATTAGTGTTACAATATTATAGATTTTATCCATGTACTGGCACAACTGTGTGTGAGGCCACACAGGGAGGTGAATTGGGAAATGGATGTAGTGGAAGAATAGCCCACTTTCAGTTCTGTGGTCCTTAAAATGTTACAGTATGTGGCCAACAAAGGCAGCAGTGCCCCTGCAATGGAGAGGGTGAGTGGTTATCAGAGTAGGTGCAGAGACTAAACTAAAGCTGAGGTTTTCCAGAGCTGCCCAACTTTTCTTTGCTCCTAGTGTATGAATTGGAGGGCACATGGACATTCATGAGTGTTACCTTTTTGTGAACGTTGGACAAAATCCTTTGAGTTTTTTTTCCCCTTGGTGTTGTTCTAATGAAGTGTTTCAGAAGCGTTTGTTTCTCTGTTGCCTTCTGTTGGTTCTCAGACCTTATGAAGCCTCACTGCAGCATTGCCATATTACATTACTGTCACTGTCAGTAGTATGGGCATTTGTCAAATGGTAGGTTACTTTTACCTTTTTGATAACACAAATACCTTTTTTGAGCTGTGGAGGGGTCAGGTGGAAGTTTTTCCGCAGTTCTGCCAAACAGTGTGATAACAGGAGCCCTAAGATAAGGTGTCCATGGTTGGTGAAGGGTGCAAGCGGGCAGAAGTGTTGGAAATTTCCCAAGATGTCATTCTCCAGAAGACACACAGAGGTTGAAGCTGTGTTTCAAAAATTGAAGGGTTTGTAAAACATACTGTTCAGATGTGCTCTCAAAGGACATTTAGTGCAGCCTCTACACCCCCAAGTTTCTTTGCTGATTTTTCACTTTGTGGCCCCCTCAAGGGAGGGCGTGCAGGGGAGTGTCCTGGAGCTGGGAGCCACTGAGGCCATCAGCTGCCAGCATGTCTGAGATAACACCCTCAAGGAACTTGGTAAACAAGGAACCTTTCTGCAGCATTGCAGTAAAAATAGTGGTTCTGTAAGCAGTTTGAGCTAAGTAAATCTTGGAGTGTGTCTGATAAAGAAGGTGCCTTTTTTTTTACTTTTACATAATGTGAAATGCTACTTGAATTAGTTTTGAACTTTGATAGCAGATACACTTGCTTGTAGAGAAACCTTTCAGAGCGTGAACTCTTACCTCTCTTTCTGGTGATACTTAGCTGCCAGCTAGCACTGATTCAAAAAAGAGAAGCCATTCAGAAAAACCCCAAACCATTGCATTTATTGCATTTAAAAGGGTTTTTACTCATAACTTTCGTGTTTTTCATCTTTCAGGTAATACTATACATAAGAGACACTAAAAAAATTCCCCTTGTGTTCATATTGACTTTCTTATGTTGTTTTCTTGCACTGTAACAATAAATCAAACAGGAATAATACATGCAGGTTATTAGGAAGGTAATTAATGAATGTCATAACACAAGTTATTTCTTGTATTTGCAGAATTTTTTAGCCTTCACTTACTTACCACCAGTGGTAATGCTTTAAGTATTCTTCTGTTAATACAGAAACCACTGAAGCTCACTTAAGTAACGTAGGTTATTAATAATTTCTCTTTTGTCAAACCAACTGCATTATTTATTCTTTGTGGTTTTGAAAATACATAGAATTGTGGACAAAAAAGTGATTGGTTAACAAAATTTTCAGAGCTGTTCTGGAGTATTCCCAGTTAATCCCTTCAACAGTTTAAAAATTCCTTGATATGGTCTCCCACATTTTAAGTACAGTAAAAGCTTTGTGGCTTTCAGGAGTGTAGCAGGTAGAGGGACTGTAAGGAATGAGTTCTGATTTCTGCTCTGCTACTTTGAAATGTGCCTATATTCTTCTTGTGTTTGCTCCTTTAAAAGCATCTGCTTGATGGAAACGTGTGAGTGAACTCAGTTATCTTGGAAGATGGAACAGGAGGTTTGTCATACCAGTGCAATAATGAGGCATTCCTTTATTATATATTTAGTTATATGTTGACTAAGGTTCAGCTGTGATTTTGCTGGTGTGCAGCAGATAAAACTAAGCCCTTTGCCCTTTGGCATGCTCTGTGCATTTAAGCACTTTGGTAGTGGGGTATCGGTGAACAATTTGCCCTCTTGGCATCAGATCTATATTGTGGATAGTGGAGGTATTTAAAAACAAATAGCAGAGCAAACAACAGTTAGGAGAGAGTGTTGTCAGCTCTGTTTCAGATGTGACTGTAAACATTGCTTCCAGCTCTGCTCTTTGCTAGGGTCTTGTTGCTCAGAAACAGAGAAGCAGCTCAAGTACAGCCAGGCACCAGTCTCTAACATCACCTCTTAGAGGTAACAGATCACACAGAGTCAAGACTCATAAACACAAAAGTCTTAAATGTTCTAAGCTGTCCAGTCAGCAAGACTGGTAAGTAAGAGCACAGTCATTCTGTACTGTAATAGTATTTAGAAGGGGGAATTAGGCAGTTAGAGCTTCCCCTTTTCTGTGCAACAGAGTATGAAAGACTGCTGAACTATTGGTTAACACACAGGCAAAAACTGGTAGCTAGTCTTGGGATCAGGAAAAAACTAGTAAAAATGAATCCTACATTCCTTTGCAGCTGACAGTGTAAAGTGGGAGAAATTATTTTGGAAGTGTGTCACTTGTTAAGAATGGTATTTTAAAAAAATTACTGTCGTGACTAAGTGGTGCTGAAAAGGAAGAAAACATCTGATTTAAATTTTGTGGTGACCAGTGGCTGGTCTTTTTTACTTTTCTTGGTCTTTGTTCTTTACCTTGGTCATTTGCAGGGGGATTGGACTAGATTACCTTTCAATGATTTCTGTGATTCTTTTGTTAGCTGGTGTATATTCTACTTTTGATAAAAAATAATTAATACATTTTTTTTCAGTATTCATTATAAATCTAGAGTATGTTCTGTTGATGTTTTTTGGAAAAAGATCTGTAGAGTTGCAGATACAGGCATAGCTGAACAAGTCTTCCAGCTCTGCTTTCTTTGGAAAGCTGCATTTCACCTTTTGTACTTTCTAAAACAACATCACATAAACATTGTGGTGTTAACATTAAATTGATATTGGAGAATGTAGCAGAGTTGAGTACGATTTTCCATGTTTCTGCTTTAGAAAGCTATTAATAATTGATATTTCAAGTATGTATGGGTTTGCATGTGCGGGAAAAAAGGATGAGTGTGTTGAAGATTATAGCTGTTGAGCTGCCTTGGCAGAAGAAACAGAAATCCTCCAAGCTGTTTCAAAGGAAATGCTTGTTAGAAGCAATGGGAATGTTACCCTAAAAGTTGCCGAGCTCCGTTGTATTCGCTCTGCCATCCAGTGGTGTCAGAGGAAACTGAACAGGAGTCACACAATTACCTGTCCTGAGATTTTAACTCAGCCCAAGAGATGCCAGGTGAAGGAAATGCATTCGAAGTTCTTTTTCTTCATAAAGAAAGCATGGGTTGAGGAGTTGGGAAGAAAACACCAATTTTTCTAAGGAAATTATAAAGGGTGGTCAGGTGTTTTTCCTGAGTTTCCTTTCCAATCTTCCAGCTACTGTTAGAAGTTGCAGGGGTGACAGTTGCAGTAGTGCATATGATTGCTGTGAAAGAGAATCTTTTGCTATCCATCAATGTTGAAGAGACATTGATTTAATTTCAAGGAATATTTAGGGGAGGAATAACTTAATTTGGAGTTCTAAATGCTTCACAGGTCTTGTGAGTGAGTGGTTGATCAAATACTTTTCTTTAAATAGGCTTATTTAGGTACAATATTTTTGCCTTTTTTCTGATATTTTGTTATTGACTGGGAGGCACAGTAAATAGATAATATGGTTAAGCTGTTGTTGAATTGAATTTTACTTCTAATGATCTGTTTATAATTTTGTTTCTTCCAGCTTTTTAGATGTTTTAATTAAAGTCAGGAACAGACACAATGACGTGGTTCCAACTATGGCTCAAGGGGTGATTGAATACAAGGAAAAATATGGCTTTGATCCATTTGTTAGCAGTAACATCCAGTATTTTCTAGATAGATTCTACACCAACCGCATCTCTTTCCGTATGCTTATTAACCAACACAGTAAGTAATTGCTTTTCTCTTTGAAAACTCATTAGTTACTGCTTGTAAACCTGAAGATGAAGCTTTGTTTTGTTTTGTTTTGTTTTTTTTTTTTACTTCCTCATGACTATTCTGTGCTAATTTTGGCAAAAGATATACTGGCAACTGGTTGATTTGGTACTTTGCAAGGATCAGAAACGAATGCAAAACACCACTGTGCTTTCTTTTAGAATTGTCAAATCTTTGTTAGTGTGGCTGTTGCTTTTTGGTCTTGTTGGCTTGTGAAGTGATACCTGAAGTATTTTTGGGCAGTAGTAGAGTAGCTGTATCTTCCTGCTCACAAAGCTTTCAACATAGTTTGTAGAGCTCATATTTATTTTATAATGAAATGCAGAGATGCTGTAAATTTTGAATAAGTTAGATACCATACATATTTTTTTCCCAGCAAGTTATTATTATAAGAACTTCCTTGCCTTCTAAAGAGGTTGAGTATTTCTAACTGAAGTTTTAAGTTGTATCTCTTGTCTTCCCTTACTTCCTATTTCCTATTTATCGATAAATGTTGGAATTAATCATCCTTTGTCATTAGGAGCTGTTTCATTTGTTGTTACTAATAAACTTACTTTTTTTATATTCGTATTACAGAGTGAAGGGAGTTACTTGCACAGCTCCTATTAACCAGTATGTGCAACCATGCAGAAAGTGATCTGTGTCAAGTTAAGGACAGTCTTCTGATCTGTTTTAGTGTGTCTTGTGCCTTTTAGCTCTAGAGCTTCATTCTCTGCTCAGTATTCTGCTTTTCTGAGCTCTTAGAGATTGTTGTACGCCACAGATAATGTGGATGCTGGAGTACAAGGTGTTTTACTACAAGTTGTGTGTCCTTATGGTAAACTTTCATGTGACTGACAAATGCCTTGCTATGTGTTTACAGATAACTTGAATGTGGCAAAGCATACAAAATGAGATAAATGTACAGCTTTTTCTTTACTTGCATCTGGGCAGAGAAGTGACAGACATAAAACCAAGTTAAAAGGCTTTCACAGAAGAGTTCTAGCAATAGAATACAAACATTGTCCTTAACAGAATTCTTGGCTGAATGCTAGCATAATTTGCACTAATTTTAAAATATTAAACTTGATTAGTTGAATTGAACTAGCTTTTCCTATGGATCCTCCTCTTTAACTGGTTGAAGCTTGTAACTGCTTGTAGATGCTTTAAGTTTAGTTAACCTTGTATACTTGTGTGTTAGCAGTGTTAGTGGTCTGTCTGGGATGGCAGGTATGAATCTTGAAGCATTGAAGAAAAAGATAATTGGGAAGCAGAATACAAACCCAAGTTTTTATGCAGTTTGCATGTCTGTTCCTACATTCCTGGCAGACTGTTTCCTACAGCACTGTTCTGCAGGACACAGTGCCCAGTGTGCGAGTTTGCTGTGCCCAGGGTAGGAAAAGCTTTCAGATCTGGACTTTTTCTCACCTTGTGCTGCACCTGTTTCATGTCAGAGCTCACTAACTTGCTAAAATGACAGAATATCACTCCTGAAATAAAGTACAAAAGCTTTCTACTTCTTTGAGAGTCCTCTTTAAACTCTTGGTGAAGGGTCTGGTACTACTCACCAGACTTGTACAAAGAGGGAGTGGGGATCATACTGCTGAGATCCAGGGAGAAAGTCGAGTGAGTGAGTGAGACCTCTGTGCCAGCTGTGAAATTGCAGCTTAGGTGAGTGTAAAAGGCTTTTAATGATGCCTCAGTCCCACAGTCCTTTTTACTGTAATGTTTTTACTGTTATGTTGACTGCTTCTGTTCTGACGTAATGGTATGAATGAAGGTTTTTACATTTAATTTTATCTAATTTTTGATAATCTGCTTTGAAATGTAGGTTTTCACATTAACCCATCTGACAAATTTTGTTTTAACTAGTCTTAACTGTAAAAACTGAAAATGTAAAAAAAAATGGGAGAGAAGATGAGCAGTTAGGCAAGTAGTCCTCTTAAATGAGGATTCTGGCAATTTGCTGGAGTATATTTTTACACAATGATGCAGTATCCAGTAAATCTCAGATACCATCAGATTCAAACTTTCTGGCCTGACTCAAGGGTAATAAATAATTTACTACCATTTCTTTTTATTTTAGCTCTTCTATTTGGTGGAGATATTAATCCTGCTCATCCTAAACATATTGGAAGTATTGATCCTAATTGTGATGTGGCAGAGGTGGTTAAAGGTAAGATGAAGTTAATATTTTTGTTACTGAAATCCCCCAACTTAAAATATTCAGAAATATTTTATTGAGATACAAGAAACTGAAGGTGATTTAAATCCATTTATTCTTTTCTTGTTTTATTAAGTGAAAGTTCTGCTCACAATAAAGCCCTGGGCTTATTGAGACTTTCCAGTGTCTTCATTATTGGGAAGAGAGAAACTTTTGGTCTGTTAACAGAACTGAGAAAACAATTTGATTTTTAATAGCTTTAACCCATACTTTAAAATATCAGATGAAGTGTCTAAATGGTTTTGTTTAAGCTTAGATGTTTTCTTCCTGAAATACTTAGAAGCAAGTTTTCATTGTGCTGCTTTTTGTATCACATGCTGATATTACAGAAAACTGAAGGTGAAATTTCCATTTTGTTTAATTTTGTTTAGCTAGGCCTTTCAGTAAAATGTCCTCAGGTGTACAGATATCCCAGTGAAATTCCACATTCCTGTCATCTGATCATACCACAGCTTGTTCTGCCTCCTGCAGAAGACATGGATGTGATGATTGTACCTGACTGATCTGGCACAGTCACACTGGAAGTCCTGTTTGCTCAGTGTTGTGAAAGTTCTGTGCTTTCAGAATGTTAGCAGAGAGGCATGAGGCAATGCTGGCTGCTTCAAGAATTTCTCTGTGAAGGTTCACACTCTGGGTGTATCTGTTTGCAAACGCCGTTCTTGCTGAATTTCAGGCTCTGTCCTTTGCTGCTGTTCATGCAGCTGCAAAGGGGGGAGGAATGTGTTTCTCCCCTTCACTTTCTCTCAGCCTTTGGTGAAGTGAGAGGGAAAGCTTTATCTCAAAGTCTTACCTGTATGACAGCTCACTTTGCAATGCTTTTTGCAGCTCTCTTACAGCTTTTTTTCTAGCTCTTCTTGGCTCCTAAAGTGGCCTCTTTCAGCAGGTTTTTTTTTCTTTGATTGACCTTACTCCACTTTGGCCTCAGCATTTCATATGTTACAGCCTTGTTGTTTATTTAGCTTTGCCTTCTAATAGCAATATTTGAATCAATTTTGATCATCAGATTCACAGTTGCTGCCTTGTTCAGGAGAGCTCATAGTGTCAGAAGGTGCTAAGTCCAGTTTTCGAGCAAGTAGCTAAAATAGATCATACACAAGACTGACCAAGCAAGGGCGTAGCAAACAGTGTCCTGTGTTGCCTTTCAAAGAAATGAAATGTCCTTAAAGACAGGGGCTGTATAGTCCTGTCAAGGTGTTTGAGGCTTTTCCTTGTAGAATTGGCGGAGGGGTTAATTTGTGTTCTATATGCTGTGCTAGCTCCCAAATGTTCTGGTTCACAGACAGCTTTCTGAGCAGTTTATCAGTTAAAATGTTAATTTTGGTACTGTATGTGGCAGCTATAAGCCCCATATGCCCTTCAAGCAATGAAGAAATTATTTAAACAGCCATTTCTTGCTTCAAGCAGCTACCAGGTGTTGTGTCTGTGCTGCCTGCAGCTGTTTGTCTCACTGACTGTCCTGCAATAAGACTTTTTCAAATTCAGGTTTTTTCCTGGAGCCAGGATTTTAGATTTACCAATAGATTCCTCACTGTTATTACTTCTTAATCTCCATCGAAACCATGAAGCATGCTTTGAACTTCACAGTCTCTTCCACAGTCTTGGGACTCTGCCAGAGAGTTGACTTTTAGAGGAAGATGAAATGTTAGACTGCACTCAGACTGTTTGACCCAGAATTGCTAAGAAACCAGTAAGGAATCTTACAGAATGTGTCAGGTTGGAAGGGAGCACAGCAAATCATGTGGTCCAACCTCCCTCCCTGCTCAAGCAGGGCCATTCCAGAGGTCAGTCCCCAGCCTGTGCTGGTGCCTGGGGTTGTCCTTCCCCAGTGCAGGACCCTGCATTTGCCTTTGCTGAATTTCAGACCATTCCTCTGCCCATCTCTCCAGCCTGCCAAGGCCCTTCTGAAGGGCTGCACAGCTCTCGGGGGCATTGGCCACTCCTGCCAGCTCTGTGCCATCAGAGAACTCACTGAGGAGGCCTCTGCCCCTTCCTCCAAGTCAATGATGAATAAGTTAAACAATACTGGGCCCAGTGCTGAACCTTAGGGGGCACCTCTTGTGACAAAAGGTAACTTAAACTTTCTACCTGTGTTTCAGCAGTACATAAAGCTGATTTGGGTTATGGGGAGGTATTTTCAGGGGGAGTAATTTTTGGTTCAGTGGGAAGGAATGAATAATCTCACCCAGCTTTTCCTTCAAAAGACCTTGAAAATTAGGTATCATAAACAGTATTGTGTTTGGAAAACCTGAATTTAGGTCTGCAATGTCATCCTTTTTTATTTGAGATGGAAAGAACAAGTATTAGATTGTGATCAGGAAATAAAAAAATAAGTAGATTTTATGGTCAGCCTAAGATTATATCCTTCTGGTTTTCAAGACCCAAAAAAGAAGAAAAATAGCTTCTCTCCAGTACTGTGGTTTTCTTTGCAGAGCTTTAGATAGTTTTCCCTTTGCTGACAACTGGGCTATGAGTGTACAGAGAAAAAGAGATTAGATTGGATACCAGCTTCATGCTTGTAAACTGGTGCTCAAAGGGACTGTTTTGTTGTTTGTGGTCTTTCACAGGGAGGATGAACACTACTGCTCACCACTAAGAGATTTTGATAAATCAATGTTTGTTCTGTTGTTTTGTAGATGCTTATGAAACAGCTAAGATGTTATGTGAACAGTACTATACAGTGGCACCTGATCTGGAAGTTGAAGAATTCAATGGTAATTATGACATTAATTTAACTGATGTATGTAAGAAAATGCATTTCTGGTATCTGTGATTTCAAGTTTTGATAATTAATTGTAAATTATAGTTTGAACTATGCAGTTACTTCTGTTTTAATGTGTCTATATGGGCACCTGAATTATAGTTTATCATCATGGTGTGTGCTTCTCTATGCTGAATGCAGAGTTCTAGCTGCTAAATTCACTGTCACTTTAAAGAAAATAAACCAAGACTCCTCATAACTGAAAAGGAGACATGCCTGCCTTCTAATCTTCTAACAGAACTGAAATTTGTTTCTTTCCAAAGTATGCTTATAAACCCATGAATTCCTCTGGCACTCTCAACACTGGTGAGCCCTTCTGTGTAAGATAGCAGAATTGGAAATTTTATTAGGTAGTCTATACTTTAAATCCTTTCATAAACTTCTCACATGAAAATCTGTTTCAAGTTGATTGCAGAGATGAAAATTGGATGACGCAAACTGATGAGACAGGCTGTGTCAGCATATTGATTGCTTTTTGTTCATTATTTTATTGACAAAAGGGAGCTTATTTTTAAAAAAAAAAAATAATTTCCTGAGTGATCCTATTACAGATTTTGGACAGCAGCCAAACATAAGAGTTAAGATTGTTCAAAACTTCAGCAGGAGAACTGCAGAAGTCTCAGAAATAGGTAGCACTCGGTGGGAGAGTGTGATATATGGAATATATGTTGCTCAAAGTACTACTGAGCAGTGTAGAAATATTCCTCTACTCAAGGTGATACTGTCAGCAATGATGCACTGCCACCCATATGTCCCAAAACCAAAGGACCCGACCTTCCCCTTCTAAACTGAGTGATTCTAGAGAGAAAAGTACTGAGTGTTGCAGCAGAGGAATCAATCAATGCAAAATTCATCTGAAGGCATAAGTAAAAAGATCCAATAGTAGAGAAAGCAAGTTGCTGGAGCTAAAAAAAAAAAGTGAATAAAGAATTACCTGTTTTCTTTAAATCAGCTTATTATCAATATGAGGAAAGCAACTTTGTAAATTGCCTTGCAAGAGCAACAGTACCTCATTTTCTATCTCTGTGCCTCACACAAGTGTGAGTCAGTTTGCCTTGGTTTGGGTGAAGCCTAAGGGAATTGGGAGTGTGGACCAACAAAATTTACAGAATAAAATATCAAAGTGTCTTGCAGAGCATTGTTTCGGTCTTCTCCTTTTCCTAGGAGTTTTCACTACCATGTCTCTTAAAATAATGACTGGGACTATTACCAGCCCTCAGTACCAAAAGGAATGAAGTTGACTCCAGTCATGTTCTTTGTGCATGTTTATATCTTCCTGGAATTTGTGAAGCAAACAGTTTAAGACTTCAGTCTGAACTGCTGCTCAGTCTGACTCTGTGACTGAATAATTTAATGCCAGTAGATATTTGAATGTTCAGGGATGACTTCATCTTCAGCCCCAAGACTGTTCTGGAATGTATTAAATGCAGCTGTATTATTTCCTGCCCAATCAATCTGGCATTCAGAGCTGTGCCAAGCCATACCCCTCTGCTGAAACACTCACAGTGGGACAGCAGTGGACAAACAATTCACTGATGGTTTGGAATATGGAAGCTGTGATATTGCTTGAAGGATATTTGAAAATGTTTATGAATACTTACATTTTGTGTGTTTTAACGAAGGGAAAATATGTAGTTGTTTTTAGAATATTTAAACAGTGAGTTTTTCTTCAGTTGAAGAATTTTTTAGTGCTTAAATTATGCTTAAGTAGTATGTGAGCATGTGAAAGTTTCCCACTTAAGCAGGAAAGTTTTCTTGATTAACATACACTGATGTATGAAACCAACCACTGCTTGGTGAAGTTTCATATCTAAACAAAGTCTGCTGACTGTGTGGATTTGAGGATCATAATTATGATGTGTTCTTTCAGGTGATGATAGTGACTAAAACTTGTTTTTACTTCACGGAACTAATTTTGCACTGGGAAAATTAGAACATGCTTACATACTTGTCTATGCCTATATGTTCATGTTACTCTGGTAAAGGGTAATGCTACAAAATACTGTTTTGAAGAAAAATCATTTGATGTTTTTATTTCTCTTTATTTTTTAGCTAAAGCTCCAAACAAGCCTATTCAAGTAGTCTATGTACCTTCTCATTTGTTTCATATGTTATTTGAATTATTCAAGGTAGGTTGCACTTGTTAAGATTTGGGAGGGTTTTGTGATCCTGTTACTGTTGAAATTGAGATTCCTTTCAATTACGGCTCTTAAATGTTATTTGTCTTCCTTTCTTAAGCTTACTCTTAAGTTTCAAACACTCTTCACTTGTTTAAAAGCCAGACTTAACTCCTTCTCTTATGACCTTGTATACTTAATAACTGCCTGGTTTCCCACTTCTGTTGTGCTTCTGTAGCTTTTTTAATTAACTTAGAACACTCATGTTCTAAGTTTTGCAGTGATAGAATATTCATAACCTTGCAGTTTTTTGATCTTGCTTCTTTATTGCATATTTGAGGACTGGTTAGGATCAGTGTCTTTATTGAGAAAACAAGCCCTGTATCTGTGAATAGTGTAGATGACATACTTTGTTTTGGTTTTGTGTTTTCTGAATAATTGGAACAAGAGTGAAAATGGAATGTATGAGAACTGTTACATGGTTTGAAGGAAGAAAGGTGGTCTCTGGGTGGTGCAGCTGAACACCAGAACTTGAGGGGAAAACTCTTATTTGGCCAGAGAGAAACTTTTTCAAAGTCCTGGGGTTTTGGGTTTTATTTCTGACATTTGTCATCTTTGTTTATTTAAGTCTTCTCCCATTTTGCCATTTGTAACATTAGTTTTGGGGCAGAACAGATGAGAATTTGTACAGTACATGTGAGTATGTTTTTGTTACAAGTCATGAAAGAGGCTGAAGCCAGTAATTTGTAGCTGTAAAGAGCTGGGAGGGACTGGCAGAGGAAACTGTTAACGTGAGGGCAGGTTGACAGATGGTAACTTAAAAATTGTGTGACCCAAGCTGAGAAAATCAAAACTAGCTTTCTGTAGACATCTGTGGTGGACATCACTGTTGGTGATGCATGATGGAGGGGTGAAGGCCCTCATCCAATGGATATTTTTACTTGATTTCATACAGGGAAAAAAAAAAGTCTTGCTTTCTTTTCTCTGACTATATCAAATAAATAAAAGTTATACATTACAAGTTGTAATGTAAAAATTTAACTGGGCAATTAATTGACTTAATGGCCCTTGAATTTGTGTTAAATACAGTCTTCTTTGTCTTGTACACAACTGTAGGACAGATAAGATGCTACAAAATAAATTCAGATTCTAACTTGTCACAAAAATCTTATATGTTAAGGTTAGAATCAAAGAGACTATATTTTCTTTTATCTTCAGAATTCAATGAGAGCTACAGTGGAATTGCATGAAGGTAAGAAAGAAGCCTGTCCATCAATCAAAACCTTAGTCACTTTGGGGAAAGAAGATCTCTCTATTAAGGTAAATGCCTAAAAATAATACACAGCTTGCAAACCTGCTAGGTTAAGAGTAGTATGACTTGAATAATTGATTTGAAAAAGCAAATTAATTATTGTATCACCTGCTTCATATTCATTAGAACATTCGTTTTCAGCTGTGGAGGACCCACAAGGAACATCTTGTCCAGCTGCCTGACCACTTCAGGGCTTACCAGTAGTCAAAGTGTGTTTGTTAGGGGCAGTGTCCAAATGCATCTTGGTCACTGACAGACTTGGGCCATTGACCATCTCTCCAGGACACCTGCTCTGCTCTTTCATCACCCTTCCCATACAGAAATGCTTCCTGATGTCCACTCTAAACCTTCCCTGATGTTACAACTTTGAACTGTTCCCACATGTCCCATCACTGGATCCAGGGAGATGAGATCAGCACCTTCCTCCCCATTCCCTTTTCAGGAAGCTGTGGGCTTTGGCAAGGTCACTCCCAGCCTTCTATTTTCCAAACCAGACAGCCCCAAAGTCCCTAACTGCTCCTTTAGTATTTCTAAAGTAATTGAGATAATGCTTCTTGATGTTCTGTGGTTTTTTTTCAGAACCTAATGCCTAAAACTCTTCCATTTTTATTCCTTAGATAAGTGACCAAGGTGGAGGTGTACCTCTAAGAAAAATAGACAGATTGTTTAACTATATGTACTCAACAGCACCCAGGCCCAGTCTGGAGCCCTCAAGGGCTGTGCCTTTGGTAAGCAACTGCAATATGTATTTAAGTGTCCCTTTGCACCACTCTGATTTTATATTTCCCTTCATTGCAATCGGCTGGATCAGGTTTTCCATGGAGGAAATGGTTTATTATTAGCAAGTCTATCAGGTAGAACAGGAGAAAATGAATTCTGTTATCATCATGTAGTCTACGGAATAGAAAATTGCTTTGTCTTGACATTACATTCTTGGAAAAAAGCATGAAAAACCTGCATAAGCAGGTATTTTCACAGGTTAGTGGCTATATTACTGAGCAGGTGAATGACCTAATGAGCTCCTTTTTGGTGTATGAATTACTGCTAATCTAAGTTTCCTATCATAAACGGATTAAAAAGGTGGGCCACACTGCTCAACACTTGAGAAGCACCTTCTGGCAATGCACAAGCTTTTACTGAGGCTTGAAGATAATTTTTCTGTAAGTTATGGACTGTAAAAACACATCAAAAGACATTCCTGAACCTGCATGGAGTATGAACATATTTAGTATATTCCTATTTAATTGGAAATATCCTAGGCGATACTCCTTTCTGAGATGCATCAGGAATATATTTCAATTTAAATGTACTTCTCTACAGTTTCTATTAGGCAAGGAAATTATTTTAGTATTGAATGTGTAGGTGCTTTTAGCAAGCATGATTTTAAAGAAGTAGTAAAATACTATTTCTGAATTGTTTAAAAATTGTATAGCTACTGTTCACTTGACTGGTTTTCAGTATGTGGATTAATACAGATACTGTATTTTGCCTCTTCTCATCTCTTTTGCTTCTGATGCAGTCCTTTATCTCTAAGGCTGTTGAGAAGCTGATTCTGTAAGAAATTTCCTTTCCCTGCTTAGGAGCATTCTCATGTAGCAGGTTCCTAAGTGGGTTTTTTTCTCCCCTACTGGTACTTCTGTGCCTCAAGTGCCTTCAGATGGATAATGGAATGTGGGGCAGAGTATGGAATCACAGGATTATTAAGAATGGAAATGACCTCCCAAGACTGAGTCCAGCCTTTGACCAAACACCACCATGTGAATTAAACCACAGCACTAAGTGCCATGTCCAGTTGTTTCCTGAACACTTCCAGGGGTGGTGACTCCAGTACCTTAGTGACTCCTCCCCAGATTCAATCCTTGACAATCCTTTTAGTGAAGAAATTCTTCCTGATGTCCAGCCTGAACCTCCCTGGCACAGCTTGGGAGGTACAAAGGGTAGTCATTTTACTGAGGTTAAAATCAGTTCAGAGTGACTCAGAGGTAATGAATTTCTTCTTAGCTTATGAGCAGAAAGTCTTTCTGGTGCTGCCTTGGCCCACAGTGGGTGCCAGTGTGGCATGGCAGTGCATTGCACTGGGTTTACCCCTTTGCACTGTGGGAGGTGTGAAACACAGTCCTGTGTCTGCACTGATCCTTCACAGCTCCTACCTCTGCAGCACATCTCAGTCTTACGTTTCAAACTTCTGCTTTTTCATAGAAAATCTTTTTGAATGTAGTGAGTGAGAGGAAACAGGCCTTAATTCAAATATAAGCTTTTTTCTTTGTCACAAATGGTAGAATCTCTCTTGATGCATAATCTGCCTTTGTTCTGTCTCACTTTTGATCAGCAATTTACTGTATCAGTCTACAAGGATTTCCTGAAACTTGTTCTCAGGATAAACTTACACCTTGATTACCAGTTGTATTCACTATTAAACTGTCTCTTCTTTTGTAGCTCTGATTGTAAAATGTGTTCATCTTAGGACTGACACTATTCTTCTTTCTTCACTGCATCCTTAGCAATGCATTGCTGTGTTTACTTCCTCATCTCCAAAACTGCGTACTTTGATTCTGTGGCATTTATCCTTGGTATTTTTCTTCTGTATCCCGTTTTCAGGCTTTATTTTCCTTTCCCAGTCTATGCCACTATAGTCAAACCTATAAAGGATCTTGTGAGGCTGGCAGCTTTTCCCCTGTGAGTCTGACCAATGCCTGCACAAGACTGAATGATAAGAAAAGCTGTTCAGCTCTGTTATTTATATGTGTTTGTGTAGAAAGAAAAAAGTTGCAAGCTGAGTCTGTGCCATGTATTGCCACTAACAGGAACAGGGACTTAGCAGTGAATTTTGACAAGTTATGTGTTATGGCCCAGATCCAGTTATAAAAACAATTCTGCAATGCTTTTTATGTCAGTCTGGAAATATAAATTCTTCAGCAGAAAGTTTCCACATAAATCCTCTTTGATGTCCATACAGAAGGAGTTTCTTTATTGTTCAGTGCCAAAGAGCAAACTGCTAAAGAATTACAGTGCTGCAGAAGGTTGGTAGTGTATCACCCTTGACTTAGGTCATATTTTAAGCTAAACTGGGGTGCAGTGTAAATAGACATATTTTTCTGTTCTAACATTTCTTCCCCTTGTTATATGATCCCCTGTCTAGTTTCTGAAACATTCATGGAATTGGGCAGTGGAAGAGAGGTATCCTTCTGTTGATTGGGGAAAATTTTTGCTCCGTGTCATTGCAAATGTTGTTTAGATCCTGCTGAGAAACCTTGTTACCATGGCAGCACTCAGATTCTAGTAGGTCTTAGGTTCATGTGCACTGCACATAGAGTGCACGTTAAAACACGTGGTCATGTTTAATGATAGTAGGTTTTCTTAGGGAATTTAATGGTTCTCTCTCTGACAGCATTTGCTTATAGTGGGAGAAACGTGGCTTAAATTAGTTTCAATTTAAATCTGTTGATGCTAATAACACAAAAATGTAATAACTTCCTATTTGTTTAATGCATTCTATAATGTTTAGTGATAAATTTGCTCTAAGGAGCTTTCCTTTCTCAAGGCAGATGTGCCAGCACAGACTATTCTGTCCTGTAGGTCAAGCACAGATCTATGTAGTAAACACCTCTTGCTAATTGTATTTTGCAAAATAGACCCTTTGCAAGGCCAGGATTTAATGAGGTACTCAACTGGGGTCTCTTGTATCTGTATTTCTTGTAAGTTACCTGATTTGGAAAGCACCCTAAAGGCAGTGCAGAGAGAGGCTGACAGGAAATGTTTGAAAGAGGGCTGTATGAAATAATGATGTGGGCTAGCACAGAGCATAAAGGAACAGGAGGCAAACAGAAGTTTGGACTGTCTACAAGTTGCCTTTTGGTCTCTGTGCTTTGTAATTTCTGTAATGTATTTATTGTCCAATCTCCAGAAAAGGAAATCAGCTTTTGACATTTTTTTCATTCTTCTAAGTCAAATCAAAGAAATCTCTGAAGTTTCAAGGCCAGGTGTTTGAAAGTGATGCATATATCTCTAGTGAAAGATGAAATTTCTCCTTGAGAAATTTAAAACATCATGTTGGGAATAGTGCAACTAAGCAACTGTTTTAACTCTGTTAATGAACACTAATAACTATGACAAGCAGTGTGAAAGGGCATATTTGACATTTCTGTTTCTCATTTTGCTTAGAAGATCTGAGTGAGCAAGTGTAAACCAATTTAATACTAAATATAGAATTCTGTAAAAACAAGGCAAAAAAGGCCAGAAGATATTGTAGTAGATGACAGCAAGAGAATTTGTGATGGAAACTGTAGTACAAGTTCTTTTAATGTTCACTTTTCCCTCAAAGAATTTCCTGTAAAGTGATACCACATATTAGCTGTACATAATGCTTGCAAATCCTTCTTCTTTGCATTCTCTTTTTTGTATCATTTTAGGCCTTTGTTTATAAAATTCAGGGCATGTTTATCACTTTTCTGTCAGGTTGCTTTTGTAGAAACATTGTTGGAATGAATTTATTGGTTTTCTGAAAGCTTCAAGTGTCTAAATTTTCTCATATTCCCCCATACTACCTTGCCTTATATATGTTTGGGGTTTTTTCCCAAATGCTTGTGGGTTTGGAATATTTCATTTATTGCACTGGGTAGTCCTGAAAAATTCAGGTGGGATTTGTGTGCATAAACCAACCACTGGTTCTCAGCACTTAGCCAGTCGTCTGAAAAGAGTCATGTGTTGAGCAAAATCTTATTCCCTGGCTCCAGTGAGAGAGACTTGGAGAGTTTTCTTACAACTTTCCTTACAAGAGAGGGTTGGAAGAGGTGCCAAGTGATTGATCTTGTTGCAGGCATGGTTATGAGTATTAGTTTTTGTCAATTTAAAATCTAAATTTCGTACCCATCAAGTCTATTATGCTTTGAAAATTGTGTGGACTGTGCTGTGTCTCATCCTCAGGAGATCATTCAGTGCTGTGTAGTCCTGATCTTTTGTTAAACGGAGAGGATAATTTGGCTTTTACTAGTCTGTGTTCTTCTGCAGGACTCTGCTGATCTCTGTGGCATCAGCAGTCACTTAATAGTGTGGCCTAGATGAAGTAGACAAGAGTTGTCTCTGTCTCTGTTTCTTGTGTAGTCTCCTAAGTGTGGAGACATTTGAGATAATAATCGCAGGCTTGGGGGAGAGAAAATGTGCTGTCAGAACTGATTCTTACCAAAGAAGGAATGCAATGCTACAGCAGTGGTCATCACAGTGAGGAAGCTGTGCAGAGCATTGGTTTGCTTTGCTGGTTGCAGGCAGCATGTATGGTGTGCTGCACCTACCTGCCTCTGAGAAAATGCAAATGAGCAAGGGAGCAAAGCACTCAGCCCTTTTGGTACTAAAAACTAATGCATAGGGTAAAAGGAGTTTGCTCAAAAGGCTGAATGTGGACTTAGAGTATAAGCTGAGAAATAAAGTAAAGCTTCAAAAAGAATTTGATACAAATCTAATATTTATGTATCCTCTCTTTTGTAAATTATTGCAGAGATCTGTTGCGTTTTTTTTAACGTCTCATCATGTTTTTCCTTTTGTTCTGTTGTTTTTGTAGGCTGGGTTTGGCTATGGATTGCCAATTTCTCGTCTGTATGCGAGGTACTTTCAAGGTGACCTTAAACTCTACTCAATGGAAGGTGTGGGTTCAGATGCTGTTATTTATTTGAAGGTATGAATTTCTCCCTTTTATGAACTAGTAATGCAGTGCAGGTTGTTTGTACTACGTGTTCACTCTTCAGCTTGTTTTCAAATTTCTTTTTTCTATCTTTTTACCTAAATCAGTTACATGAAATCCTAAACCCCAAGGTTATATATATTAATCTGGCACTAATACTAGTTCATTTGCTTTGATTTCTTTTCAAACCCTGTGTTGGATTGTTGCATTTTGTTAATCTGTCATAAGTGGTGAATCTTCCAAGAATTATGGTAAGAGATACTTTTGTTTAATGCTTTTTGATTGTAAGTTTTGGCCAAAATAGAAATGAGAAGACTACTGGCAGACTCCTGAGTAGCAAATATGGAGAACATTCTGGTGTATTCTTTGCAGTTCTTGATGTAATAAACTGTATTGAGCCTAATACAGAGCCCAGGCTACCCAGGGGCTTTAGGTTGACACAGCTTGAATTCCATCAGGGAGTTTAAAAGAACAGAATGTATAGCTCATGTAGGTTGTTGGCTTTGCACTGTCACTGTGCCTTGCTGTATGTAGCAAGTGAGTGGTGGACTCCTCTGGGAGCCCAAAACTCCTGGGTTTGATCCTGTGCATGTGTGTGTAGGAAAACAGTCTGGCCTTTCTCAGAGGAAAAAGGTGGCCCAGGGCACTGAACTGGGTCAGCCCCACAGGTCAGTGTGCTGGCAGTGCCCAAGAGCACTGGGGAGGGGAAGTGTTGGAATAGCTGTCTGCTCTGCATCAGTGACAAATCCCACTAAAATGTTGCTGACCAAAAATCTGACCAAATTCCCTGGAAAGAAGGGAAATAATTTTCAATGCTCTTCTTTTCTTTTAACTGTGACTGGGACTTTGAGTATAACTAGTATAACCAGAGCTACTCACAGCTCAAATATTTTCAAGTAATGCTGTGACCTGTAACACTGGGATAACTGCAGCACTTGTTGGGTACAGAAATTGTAACTGTAGAATTCCCCAGAGTATCACCTTGTGCTTGTATCTCCAATGATATCTAACCATTGCTTTTGTTTTTCCATAGGCCCTTTCAAGTGAATCATTTGAAAGACTTCCTGTTTTTAATAAGTCAGCATGGCGGCACTACAAGACCACACCTGAAGCAGATGACTGGAGCAATCCTAGCAGTGAACCAAGGGATGCTTCTAAATATAAAGCTAATCGATAATTTGCCACCTTTTGTCTCTGTTGGAGATGACCTCTGCATTCAGTATAAAGTCTCTGCTTTGTTCCAAAATCCTTCAAACCACAGTAGCTAATTACTTCCAAACAAAGACCTAATCAGGGCATTGAAAAATACTAAGAACAAAGTGATGATTGGGACTTAAAGGAAGGCACTGAGCACGTTTGGTATGTGAATCCTGTGTACTTCACCAGAATACGCTTGGTTGCTTCAGTCATGCATTGACAAAAGGGATCTCACTGTGATTGCACTTAGGAACACAATGTTGTAACAAAAAGATACTATTTGAACTGGCCAGTTCTTATTCCTATAAGGATTGGTAAGATGTGCAGAATCCCTTAAAGTGGTGAATAGTATCTTGCACAGCAATATGGTGTAAGACAAAAATTCTAACGTAGTTAAACGTGTGCTTCGTGCGGCATTTTGTATTGCACAGTGTCACCCCGAAGAGAAAATCCCTTCGAGCTCTTCAGATCTCATCTCTAGTGAGTTTATACATGCATAGTTCTAAAGAGGGTTGTGCAGCTTTAAACTGATGCTTTCTCCAAATTCCCAGACCCGTTTGTCACGTGCATACAAAAGTTGTGTTGTTATAAGACAGTAGGACTTCCACTTCTTGGTATGCACCTTAATGATTTTCTTGACACAGAAATGCATTTCTATGCATTTTTTCCTTGTTTTGAGGAAAGTTCCTAAGTAGTTAGATCATCCCTCCATACAAGAAATTTTGTCAATACGGGGGCAGGGGGTAATTCAATTTCCTGTTTGCCTATCATTTTAGGGGAGTTGGGGAGGGGAGAGAAATGCTGAGAGGCCAGACAGTCATACAAATGAATTTGCCTTAAGAGTGTTGGTTGTTTGAAACCTGATTAGTTTAAAACCTGTAAATAGTTTGCAAAGTTATTTATGCATTCATTGTCTGACTACAGTCTGGTAATCTGAATTTGTAGTGTATATAAAGATGTTGTACACCAGCTTTTGGAACGTGTCATTGGTCTAAGTACATGAAACTGGAAATACAGTAGAAATGGGAGGGACAAAATGTGGCCAGTACCTGGTTTAAAAAATATCGAAGAAGAAAAGAATCCAAGTATTTTCCCCTTAAATTTATCATAAGGGTCATTGCTGACTATTAGAAAACTGTTCTTTACAAAGTCTTTGCCAAATGCTGTTTCTGATATTATGGCCTTTCAGAAAAACCTGTGAAATTCAGAAGTTCTGGTGATACATTAGCTGTGGCAATAAAGTAGATGAGTTGTAAGCAGCTCTGCACCCTCAATTTCTCTTAGGTGTTTTGATATTTTTTGGAAAGATAATAGAGATTTTAGCATGGAAAAATGAAACTTGTTGACTAAAATTGTGGGGGAACTGTCCCTTTTGTCCTCCCCGTATTTATTTTTTTAAAGAACTGATTTATTTGGGAAATGCTGAGAAATTCTTAGGTATTTTAAAAAAAGAAAAAGAATCTTAGTTTGACTTAACAATAGTACTTTGCACTTCATAGCACATTTCATTGAAGGATTATAAAGTGCTTTGAGCAATAAACTCCATAGAGCCCCCTTTCTGAGGAGTCAGAAGTTCTTGCCTTGCCTGTTGCAGTGAGTTCCTGAACTTGTGTGAGCAGTGGATGAGCTCGTGGGGCTCCTGTGGGTGCTCCCACACACAGGGACTGGGATCAGGCCCATGGGAGTGCTGGGCCCATCTCCAAGGGCTGCTGCCCTTCCCTGTGGATCAGGAGGCAGCAGGGCAGCTGCTGAAGGCTCTCCCCGCTGGGCAGTGCTGCCCTCTTGGCAGGGCACGGTGAGGGTGGGACACCAGAGCAGCAGGCACTGCTGCAGGGAAGGCAGGATTCAAGCAATACAGCCGTGCTGCTGGGGTGAAACCAGGGAATGGTTTGACTGAAACACTGGTTGCAAGTCACATCTACTAAAATTAAACAATTTATCTTCTGTCCCCACCTGTAACTTTGTAGTGTTTTAAAAATTATTTCAAGTTGTGTATGTTTTATAATAATTGCAGAGGAGAGTTTGCTTAAAGATAGAAATTTGCGATGAAACTGGTATTTCCTCAGTTGCATGTGGTCACTTTTTTATAGAACCCCACTTTTTATATATATTACCCCAAACATTCCAAGGAATAAGGTAACCTGAGTTTCAGCTTTTGTTAGAAACTGCATTTTGAAGTAGTACATCTTGACCTGGTACTTGCTTTTGGCTGTCTCCTTATACATGATGAGGAGAGGGAACAGAAAGCAAAGGAAGGATTCTGACATATTGGACTTGTTTTCTTGAAGTGAATGTAGGCCATGGGAGCCATGGGATGTAGACCATGGAAACTGTGAACAAAAGCTGAAGGTACTGTGGAGAATGTTCTGATGTGTTAGTGATATCACTTCTTGATCCACAAACTAGCTGACTTTCAGGACTGAAGTGTTCCAGTACTTGAAAACTGAGCTCCCCATTAATGACACCCATTTCCAAGAACCCTGAGCTTGTACAAACACCTCAAAGCAGCAGGGTGGAGCACAAGGAATTAATTTTCTTTCCATTTCCCAGGGTCTTTGTGGGGGCGTTACAATGAATAGGAGAGAGAAGCCACTTTCCTTCTCTCAAACCTTGTCCAGGCAGCCTGTGCTTTTGTGGCAATCCCAGGTGTGCTGTCAGCTGTTCTCCACTCGTTGTCCTTATGCCATGTCTCTACATAAGTGTTAGTCCGAAAACTGTTTGAGGGAGCAGCAGCAGCTGTTCAATTAGGAGAGGGTTTTTCAATGGCTTGCTTGAAAAATGAGCATGGGTAGGTTTTTACTATGGCTGGATTAAGTACAGATACTGATTTTTTTCAATTCTACCTTTGATTGGAATCACATAACTATGTTTTAATATCTTGGGGCTGTTAATTCCAAACATTCTGATGATATGAAAGTGTATTCCCTTTTATGAATTTCAGACTTATGGCTTGCTGATGTGATTGCAACCTGCTTTTTTCAGGACACAAAAATACAAAAAAGTGTTTTCAGTAAAAATGTTCCTTACCTGTTGTGTTTAGTGATTAACAAACTGAAGAAGAGATGTTTGATCCTAGTTTCTTCCTGAGAGTTTAAAAACAACTTCTGTATGTCATAGTGTAACAAATAGTTTACTTTTTGTCCATTGTGCATTTTTCTGGTGTATGTGTCTTGAATATAATTTTTTAATCCCCTGCCTATTTTAATATTAGATAGAGAAGTCTCTCCAAATCATGTACATATTTGTGTTCCCTGCTTTTCTAGGCTTTGTTTCAAGGCAACAAGGAGTCTTTCAGAGTCCACACTTGATGAGAAATATTCAGAAGATAATAAAATGCTTCTTTTGCAACTCAGGTGCAGCTTTGGCTATGTAATTGACTGTGATGACTTAGAGCACAGAGAAAGTCTTTGTCCTGCTGCAGTCTGTGCTACCTCTTTGGCAGTGTTTAAAGCAGGTCTATTGGCACATGCTTAAAGAATATGGATATTAATTGTAGTGTTCTTGGAAAACTCAGGCTACTTCTTGGCTATGAAAGGCTACATTTACTGCTGCAACTGGGTAGCCTTCTTTTCTTTGTCCTCGGTAGCATTTGCTTTGAAACAGCTGTTCACTTTCTCCAAGAAGTGAGCAAGAGTGATCTTCAGTGCAATCTCCTGTTCTCTTCCCCCCAGACGTAATATTTAAGGTGATATCTTGATCCCATTGACATGGAAGAGGTTTCCTCCCTTCCTCATCTTATTAATAGGTACCTCTAGATCCTTAGGTGTGAGGTGCTGCAAAAGTGGTCAAGATTCATGGAAATACATCTGTAGAAAACAGCCTAAATATTTAGTGTTAGTATTTATCTTGAGGATAACCATGCCCCATTGTACAGTGTTCCCTTGCTTGTTTCCAGGTTGCTGTGGTTTCTGGTAGCTCGTCCTTCCTTCTTCCTGGCATACACACCTGTCTATGGATTAACATAGGTAACTGTGTTTTTGCTGAAGTTAAGAGAATATGATGGCATGTGACAGAACAATGTGTTGCTGACTTCAGAGGTTGAGTTTGTTGACAAATGAGGAACGTGTTGACTTCAGGGCTGAGTCTTGCAAATACTTGCACAAGTCAACAGTGTGTGAGAGGAATGCCACTTAAATGAATCTGTTCTCAGGATCAAGACTTAAGCTGTTGATATTAATTTGAAACAAGATTTGTGTAATTTAAGTGGCTTTCTAATTAAAATAAATAAGAAAATTTAAAGTTCATGTGCTTTAATTGCAGTATTATGTTGCCTTAAAAGTCCTTAGAAATCAGCATAGAAAACTTGTTTACTTCTTAAATCTGGAGGGGTTTTTATGTAGTTCTGGAAGGATTGATGAGTGTGTGAGAATTCTGACATTGTCCTTCTGGTGTTAATTGCTTTATTGAATTTTTCTTTTGAATTGAATGCTGCCATGAGGTGTTGGACACAGTCCTTTGAAATCCAAGCTGTCTGTAGATCACATCAGGCAGAGGCATTTTCCAGGCAGTGCCCTCAATGCTCTCAGCACTGCAGCAGGGATTGTCCTCAGGGACCTGCAGGCTGGCTCACCTCACAGGGAAGGTGTGCTGACCCTGCACTGGGTGTGATGAATTTGTCATGTGGGTGGAAATGAAGTCCCTTTGTTCCCAAGGTCAGGTACGGGACAGCTCTTCCTGGTGAGCTGCTCTGTGTTGCACTTGGTGTCCATGAAGGAAAGTGTCTCATGATGCTTTTCCTCTGAGGAGGCATCATTTGAATCTACTAAACCTGTAATGGAGGAGTGAGAAGGTAATTCTTCATGAGATTACTTGGTGTTATTTTAAATTTATTTTTGAATCTTCTGTAACTTGACTTTGTTTCTAGTCCATTGCCTGTGTATTTGACTTGTGTGTACTCTTATTTTCCTTTTTTCTTTCCATGGTTAACAAATAAAATGACGTAAAAACCGACATGTTTTCATTTTTAAGGGACTGGTTTGGTTTCACAGAATGTGGAGATCAGTTTGTGATTTGGCAGTCCGAGGTCAACTCACATGCCTACAGAAGGGCATCCTCAGAGCTGCACTTGAGAGCTCAAGAGGAATTTTAGCATATGAGCAGCTTTTGGGTTTGGGGTTTTTTCTGCTATAGAAACCTCCCAAAAGCTAATTCTCAGATTATTCTTGACAGCAAAGATAGCTGTTAGAAACAAATACATAGTGCCCAATGCTTCTACCTTGAAATTCCCTCAGCGTTCCATGAGGTTTTATATGCATTCGTAAGTTATTCAAGAAAGTGAAAAAACCCAAAGTTTTTTACCAGGCAATTCCAGAGCAGGAAAATGCTTGGGGACCCGTCTTGCTTGGCTCGTTAGCTTTCTTATTAAGTAATAAATGAGGCTGCAGATGGCCAGAATTTTGCTAGAACTGAGATAATTTCCTTTCAGATGAAGAATTTATTTTAAAACTTCAGCTGAGAAGAAATCTGTGTGTTGTACTTTCTCACTGCTTACCATTTGCCATGACAGGGTATTCACAGGAGATGAGTAGTTAATTAAGTAGCTCAAAACTGCAAAATGTGTCAGCATGTACCGCGTATTTGACAGTTGCTGCCTGTAGAAGATAAAGCAAACAGTTGCAGCAGCAGCAGCATAATGAAGATTTATGGCTTTAGGACACAGGGATATGTGGGAGAACAATTTGTAATAAGGGATCAGTTTCTTGTTATACAATTCATGCCTTTTTTAGATGGCTGTAGACTTAATCAGTACTTCAGTTTGTTGTTTTCAGTGGAAAGAAGTCTTGCAGTAGGCAGTTTTTAAATGAAGTGAGACATATAAAACATGTCAGGCATACTTGATAGGAAAAAAAAAAAATTTTTTTAATGTCAGTTTATATTCATGATCTAACTCAGAGGCTGTTTTTGCTTTAAGCTTTTGTATCATCTTCTCTGGGAGTTACATGGAGTGTAGTAAGTAATGCCTGCTGTGTGCTGTTTAAGAGCAGCAGCCATTTAGAAATCGTGTCACAGCAATCCCAAAGTCCTTTTCCTGGTGACTTGCTTAATTTTTGTTTCCTTGGCCCAAGCTACTCCCCTCACATGTTGCCTAGTCCAAAGGCAGCAGGCACATCACTGTGCTTCTGTCAGTGTGCAGCTGGAGCCAGCATTTGAACCTTGTAAAATGATTTTCCGTTCTGATCTGCCACTGTGGATTCTTTTCCTATTAATTAAATTAATAAATGTGCAGGTACCTGCAATACACTGATTTAAGAGATTATTTTCAGAAGAAAGCTTCAGTTCTGCCTGTTTTCAAGGTCATATGTTGACCGTTTTGGTATTTGGAAGCTTTCAGAGGAGTTTCATTAACGTGCTTGTGGTTGTGGAAGCTGATGCTGCCCGTTGTGCCATGAGAGCTGTCCTGGGAGATCCAGGCTTGTGGGTGTGCATGGCTCCCCCCGAACCCCTCCCTTGCCTGATCCAGTTGGTTCTTCACCCTTTGGTTAATAAATCTCCTCCAGATGTGGAATACTTGGTATGGGGCCCTTGGGGTGGTAGAGGTCCAACACTCGAGGCATGGTCAGGTTTGCACTGAGGTAAAGGAACCTGGCTCTGTGTGTGCCAGGTGAGTCAAGGCTGTGTGGTAGTTTCTGTCTGTTGCTGCATTAAAGGCAGTTCCTCCTAGGGAAACAATTCTTCCTTCCTGGTTTTTCAGATCTAGGCGTCCCTTCAGTGACTGGGTGGTCAGTGTGATACAGAACTTGAAAACTGCCTGTGCAGAACTGCTGGGTCCTGCATGTTATAATGGACAAGGCTGCCGCTTACAAACTGTTTCACAAATCGCCATTTGTGGTGGCTGAAGAGGCTGGAGTTATGCTTTGTTCTGGTCTTTTGAAATGCATTTTGTCTTGCTGTTAGTGCTCAAATACGTAATGAATCTCAACTTTTGGGTTCTTGGTTAAACGGTTGGGTAAAACATGTAAGTAGTTCTCTGTGGAGGCAGTTTCATTCAGGTCAGAATGGCTGGAGTCAGTTTTGCTGATGGCATGGTACCACCACCATTGCATAATGACTGGGTTTTAATTAGCTTCTGTGTGGTTTACCTCTACATTCCTAATGACAAATGGATTTGACTTCCCAAATTGGAAGTTTAAAGGTGTCAGAATAGAGGTGTTTGACCTCATAGCATTGTTTTTTCTTGCATTTCTTTAAGAGATAGACTGAGCTTGTGTGTTTTCTGACAGTTCTTCATGTTCTCTCTCTGGCTGTGGTACAGGTTTGTGCTGTGGGGTCATTTGAAGAAAAAGTTCTCTTGCGTAGGAAAAAAGGAAATTAAAACAAGCCACCCAAGATCTGTGATGCTGTTTGAACTCTATTTCATTTGGAACTCACTGTTCTGGGGGCTTTTTGTTCGTTCTTACACAGGATATGGCTTTATGCAGTTTTGTTTGTATGTGCACAATATGAATATTTAAAATGCTCGGTTGGTTCTTTTCTGGAATAAGTGCAATCATTTGTGAGAGGCCTTTTAGATAACCAAGGGGGGATGAGTGGAACAAATGCAAATTTCCCCCAAGGGATAGTTTCCTATTTTGTTTTGACATTTGTCTTTCAATGACATACCATAGATGTGCAAGCTCAGGACACTGGTAAAAATGAAGCTCATTAATTTTTAAACTGATGATACAAACTACCTTAAGTATGGCCAAGTAGCAATCCCTAATGGTTAGTGTGTTAGTTTTGAAATGAAGAAGCTGGAGCTTGGTATGGTGTGTAGAACATTAAAATAACATCTCCTGTTGGTAATCAAGAGCTGGGGACCTGGAAAGAGCAGATTATAATTAATCTGCTCTTACTGAGAAGATGATGCCTTTGCAGTTCACAGTCATTTTATTTTCTGGAAAACCAGTGTTTGTAGAGAAATATAATTAGAGAATCACAGGAGTACGGTTAAAAAAAACCACCACCACAAAATGTGCTGAAGAGGACATAATTTATTCTATCAAAGCTGTTTCTAGAATTTGAAATATGTGTGAGACTTGATGTGCACATGCAGCCTGCTTGGTGCCACCAGGGAGGATTTTCCCTTTGAGTGTTCCTGCTGTCACGTGCTTAGGCACAGGAATAATTGTTTTGAGATAATGGAACATTTTTGTCTTAATCCCATTAAACATTTAAAAAATTGTGTTTGTGTGAAAGGCAGAACTGCCTCACCTGGCTCAGAACTTGCAGTTCCCCGTTCCTTGCTGAAGCAGGGATTGATGCTGTTGGACAGGGTATCTAAAAGGGGACAGATGCCAGGTGTGAAAGAACTGTTTGAACTGGCCATGAATAACTGCTGGGGCAGGGGAGTTCAGGTCTCATATTTGAGGAACTGCTTTTAACACGGGAGCCTGCTGCATTCTGCAGGGAGACCCAGCAAACCCACTTGTCCTGGGAAGCACCTCAGTTTTTGCTGGAGTCTGTCCCACATTCCCCACTTAGTACAGTGAAAGTGCATGTCCAAAGGCTTTCAGTTATTTTCATTTCAATGTATATCTGCCTCCTCTTCCCTCAGGCAGAGCCATGAGGCAGTGGCCTTGATTTCCCTTTGGATTAGAAATGTTAATGCTGCCCTTCCTTACACCAGGAAAGGGCCTTCCCTTTGGAAAGAAAAGGGAGAAAATACCTATGTGCATGTGTTTGCAAGTTGTGTTTTGAGAGGAAAGCAATTTCATGTCAAAATCCATTCAGAAGCGTTCTTAAAATGGTTTGGTACTTGAAAGGATCTCCATGCAAGAGGCAAAGCCCTGGCTCCATTTTCTGCCTCATTTTCAGTGTTTTTAGGAGAAGGTCAGGGAGTTATGTGCAGTGACACAGGAGACTTTCCGTGATGGTTTGGTGCCCCTTTACAAGCAAATTTACTGTAGCATTAAACCCTTCCTTCCTACAGAGTTGACAGGCCTGATGTTGGTTCAGGGGCTGCTTTGTTCTTGAGGGGTTTGCTATGAACCAGAACAAGGGTCCCCTCTGGGCTAGGCTGCACACTGTAAGCTCACTCCCAGGGATGTTCCGTATGTATCTCCCAAGTGGTACCAAGGCTCTGCTGAAAACAGACCCAAATCCATCTCGGGTAATACAGGTAATCATCATGGAGTGTTTTAGTGTGGACTCTGTGCCATTGAATAGTTTCTCTCCTATGCTCAATGACTTAGAAATTTGCTTATTCTGTAATTAGAAATACCTTGGTTAGGAAGTCCTGAGCCTCCATTCACTGCCTGAGGCAGGACAAGTAATCTTTAGAGCTGCTACAGGTACTGTAGCAGTAGCATTGTCTTACAGAAAGGACAAATGGGAAAGAGCAAAGCAGGAATACTTGTATACCAGACTGACTTGGTTCAAGGAAAAGTCAAGTCCAGAAGCCAGTGTCAGGACTTGTCCCTGTGTTTTGTCCATGTTTGCTGCTGCAGTTTTCCATCTGGCACAGCCATACATCATCTTGGCACCCACAAGAGCAACTCAGTTGCTGCTGGGGATGGTCTTCAGCAGTGGAACCAGAAAGACTGCAAAAGCATTGTTTCTTTTCTTCCAGTTTGAAGTAAGAAATAAAATAGTGGTTCTTGATTCCACTGTGCTGGGACAGGGTAAAGAAGATACTAGACTTGCTGATATCTAAATGCTGCATCTTTCTAGCTGGGACACTTTCGAGCACTTCCCCACCTTCACCCATACTTTTCTGGCTGCAAGGTAAAGCCAAGGAGAGGTGATCCTGTTTGCACAGAGAGCAGCAGAACTCAAGCCAGCAGCATTTTGGGCATAGTGGCAGAGCTGCTCTTGTGGCTTTGTGGGGGCATAAAGCCCTGGGCTACCAAGGGTGGGGATGACAGGCACTGTGCCATCAGTTCCTCTGCAGGTTCTGTCCACATGTCCAAAGATGCTGTAAAATGAAGGGGAGAGGCAGCTGTGTCTGTCATACACTTTATTGTTCATGTGGAGCTTGGCTGATAAATAGGACTAAATGAAAGCAACACTTGTGAAAAGGAAAACCCAACCATGACTCAGAAGTGCAAAACTGCTTTCCACGTGTCCAGAAACCATGAGGTTCTGTTTGCTGGAGACAGCATATAATGTACCAGCAGGGCAAAGGCTTCTGCTTAGTGATATCCTAAATGCAAAGACACCTGGTACAGAATATGGCTTTGTTGCTGGCTAGCCACCTCTGACCCTGAGAAACAGCTTCAGTTAAGAACAGGTCACTGGTGAGTTTTTCTCTAGCTCCTGTTTACAAGTCGCGGTGCTGTCTCCACTCAAACCACTGAGCAAGGGCTGCTGAACATTAAGTGCTAGGAAGGTAAAATGAACAAAAAACAATGGTAAAAGGAAAGAACAAATCCTTGCCCACCTCCATTGCATTTGGACATGGCTCATCTATCAACAGCACCAGTAGAAGCAGGCAGTTCCTGTGGTGGAGGAGTTGTTTGTGATGGGAAGACTTAAGACTTGCAAAGGATCAGAAAAACTAACAAGTGCATCCCAGGTATGAAATTACAGTAATAGGTTGCCTAAGGCTGAGAAAGGTCTCAATTGCATCGTCCCATCGGGCGCACAGCTTGCGGCAGCTGAAGTAGCTGTAGCTGTCCCTTTGCACATTCCACCCTACTTCCTGCTCACCTGTTTTTGCAGCTCTGTGAAGGAACTAGCTTGACTCCAGAGGACAAAGTGCACGAGATGCTGCGTACTTGGTCTTGTGGTAGTCTGAGAAGTGTCTAGCAAAATGTTCCCAAAATAAAATCGGTTACCTCCTAGTGGAGGAGGGATGAAAGCTGTAGGAAGTAAGCAGAGTGTGGGGCTAATTTGGTGCCTGGTACCAAAGGCTGTAATTTACTTGCCCAGAAAAGTATCTGGAAAGAAGTTTACCTACCAGCCAGGTCATCCAGCAGGGTAAGGACAGCAGCCAGAGGGGTGCTGCTGCCAGCAAGCACAACCATCCCACATATTTGGGCATCTTGGCCCCTCATTTTTTTTCCAAGAGCAAGGTGGACCCCTCCCTCCCCCAGCATTGCCTGTGCAGGGATCCAGCACATGCTGACTGGAGCTGCCCACAGCAGACACTGTCCTGGTGGGTTTGCAGTTCCAGGCAGCAGTGGCACAGGAGTCATTCTGTGGCCGCAGCCCCCTTCCCAGAAGGCTGCCTGTGAGACAGGGGCAGTGGCAGCCTTTACCTGGCACCAAAGCTGCTGCTGGGCTGGAGAGCATCATGTGTGCTGGAGAACATGGAGAACATGCCTGTGTGCTGAGGCAGCTGTGCCAGGCAAGCTCAGGAGCCAAATGGCATCAGTGGCACAGCCCCACCACTGCGCTAGGGGTTCCCTGCAGCTGTGGGGCATGGCAGCCCCAGGGATCCTGCCAGCTGAGGGCCTGAACATGGAACCAAATGTCAGGCAACTATGTGGCTTTGCCAACTAGGAAGATCAGCACTGAGGGGAGAGCTTCACCTGTGCTACCCTCTGTTTCTGCTTGGGGCTGTACAGGTGTCATGGATGGAGAAAGAAAACAGTTGTGCCTAATCCTGTACAAAACGTTTCCTTTGTTTTTTTCCATTTTTTATCTCTGTATTAGTGTAGAGGAATAGCCTTGGGATCTTCTGCAGGGGCAGTGTGTCTGTGATGACATATTGTTTAGAGTTTGATGAGAAGTTTGTTTAACTGGCTGAATACTCTATGATGGCAGCACTGTTCGCTTGTCATTTGCTGATACATAGCTGGGAGCAGCAGGTTTTCCTAGGAGGTCAAATCCCAAGGCCTTGTGATGTTTTTATAATTCACCAGTAAAAACTATCAGCATCTTCAAACTGTCCTACACCACCACATTCCAGCCAGGGCTGTCTTTTCATTTACTTTCTTGCCTTCAAAGTGCAAAGCCAGAGAGCAAACCAGAAGTGATTAGGCAGCTGTTCAGGCACTAGGAACATGGCGAGTGAACTGATAAAGCAAAAAGCCCAACATACACCCCACACAGAGGCTTGGTCAGCAAGCAGCACTAAGTATGTTAAATGGATTTCCACCAACTTGCCTTGAGAGCTCTTCATTTCAGTGCACGATTTGGGCTCTGGGGCAGATGTTACTCAAAAGGAAAAAAAACCAACTTTATTCCTTGTTTCACAACATATTTGCTGCAGCAATGCCATTCCTTCATGTGCCAGAAGAGCTCAAGGTCAGCAGGGTACAACTGCATCTTCTCTCTCTGCAGGCTGCAGCCAGCACTTCCCTGTGTGCTGGGTCCAGATCAGGAGCCAGCTGGGCTCCTCCTGCCAGCCCCCCTCGGTGCAGAACTCCCACAGGCCTGGCCTGGAGCAGCAGCTGGAAAGCAGCAAGACAGGGGCAGGAACTCGCACATGGGTGTGTTTTTCTGCCAGTCCCGGGGGCTGTGCCTGGCAAGTGCTGCTGGCTGGGCCTCCAGCACCGTGGGGGAGTGGGGATGGGATAAGCTCTTCCTGAGATCTCCCTTGCTGTGCTCCAGTTCATTTTTGACATCTCCCAGAGCACGATCCCTGCTGTCAGAGATACCCCTGGTGCTCCTCACGCTTCTCCCCATCCAGTGGTTGAGTTCATAGCTTGTTCTTCTGTCTCATGGTTAAAAAAAATATATATTTTATTTTTCATCCTCGTCTCCCTCGCTCATGCTGCTGAGGGAGGCAGAGGCAGCTTTTGGAGAAGAGGGAGGGGATGTCTTATTGATGACCCAGGGTGGAGATGGAGAACGGGATGGAGAGCGGCCTCGTGTAGGACTGCTGTTTGGGCTCTGCCGGGGAGAAAAAGCCTGGAGCATTCGGCCGCTTCGTTCCTGGAACATCTGCTTCTGCAAAAGCAAAGTGAAAAGATGCTCTTTGAGTAGTGCACAGAGGGGGGAAGGCTGTGGGCAGGCAGGGGTTGCACTGTGCCTCTCACTGGGGAGTGAGCAGGGAGCCAGAGCCCTGGAGCATGGCTGGTTTGACTCTGCTGTGCTCATGAGAACCTGGTCCTTGCATGAAAGTTTTCACCCCAGCCAGGCCACCCCCAGTGTGAGAACACCCTGTGTACTGGCCACACGCGGGACTCCCTTTGTGGTTTTTGTATGTGTTGGCCACACCCCTGTGTCCAAAGGTCAATTTTCTGCCTGAACACCCAACATTCATAGTTCCCACAGCCTTTTCCTTCTAGAGAGTTGGGAAGGACCACCCCTCTCTTCCTGAGATACCTGGCTTTCCCAGCCTTTATTCCTCTGTCCCTTCTCAAGGCAGACAGCCTGGTGCCTGCCAAATACTAACAGCCACTTCCCCAGCTCCCTGGAGCAGGCACGACCCAAACCCATAAATTGAGGATGGGAATGTCAGAATATGGGTGTTGGTCGAAAAGAGAAAACACTTGAAGGCTCTGCGTTCTTCTTGGAGCTTTATTTTGCTTTATAAAGCTGAGTGGAGGCCTGCCAGAGCTGGTGGGGTGGAAGAGACAACTCTGCAGTCAAGCAATCTGCTACACTAAGGCAAGTGCCTCTACTCATTAGCAGCAATGTGGCCTTGCATCACGCTGGGTTATGGAAGACATGGTTTGTGCTGTGCAGCTGCTGCAGGCTTCACATGGAAAATGCCAAATCCGAGTACCCTGCTGCTCCTCCTGGGGGTGGGGAACAAGAAGCCTCAACCTTGGCTGAAGAAGTTGCAGTCAAGTCGCAGGTGATGCTCGGCTGAAAGGAAGATCCAGCCCCGACAAATTAGGTTACCACTCAGGTCTGAGAGGAAAATACTTGCGCAGAATGTATGGGTTTGCCTGTTTGGGCAGCTGCAGGCTTCCTCTCAGCTAAGTTTTCATCTTGTTCCTATTCCATTTCCCTCTGCAGTGACTGCTCTGTGCTGACACAGAGTATCTGGCTGCCTATCTTGTTCTTTCTCCTTCTCTTTTAAACTCAGTATTCCCTGCCAGCGGAGAGGCAAATGTTGGCTTCCCCCTCAGGTTTCTAGGTGTTTGCTAAGTCCCAGGGCTTAAAAGTCAAGCACAAATACTGAACTTAGATGTTCCTCTGTGAGTTCCCTCTCCTAATTTGCATCTTCACCACATTAGCCTTTATTGACTTAGTTTTAGAGCCTGGATATCACTGCAGTGTGGAATGGCAGAACAGTTCCTGCCTGGAGCTACATTTACCGAGGCTCTTGCACATAAAACCCCACGGTGTGTAACCTACCCCTGCACTACTGCTAGGTCCAAACTAGTCTAGACTTTCTAAAATCTCAATAGTTAGCAGATGGTGGTTGCTCCTGATAAATGGTGCCAGGAGGCATTCAGATGGGGGAGGATTTCTGCAGCAGAGAGCTGCAAGGATGTCACCAGTGCTGGCAAAGCCCCAGAGCCTGTTTGCAATTCAGTGGTAGGGGTGCAAAATTTCTCTTTAGATCACAGAAATGTGAGGTTCTGTTGGCTTGTTTCATTCTCTCACTGAAGATAATACCCAACATACCCCATGTTTGATATGAAATATCTTTTTTCTGGCCAATCAAAATACTTTGACTTCCTTCTGTCACTTCAAACAAGTCAATGGCACAGTGGTGCTTTGTGGTGGTGTGGCAGCCGTGCTGGAGGACATTCAAGTGCCCCAGCCTGGCTTGGCCTGCACCATCCCATGTGGCAGGGACTACTTGACTGTGCCTTGGTTACAGAGGCCAGGGATGGAAATAGGAATCCCACCTTCCTGCTAAGTCCCTCAGCCAGGCTGTAGGACACCTTCTCCCCAGGCCTTCAGTGAAGAGTTTGTTGCTTGAACAAACTGATGCACTCACACCTTCAGCAGGGCAAGTGCCCAGCCCCTCTGCATTGCCTCCTGCGTTAGTGCTGGAATCACCAGGCTGCTGGCTAAAACCACAGCTCTGCAGGTTTTATGTGTCAAGAACACCTCCTTCTCTCTGGCTGTGTCCTAGCAGGGTCAGTAAGCCATGCCCTTTGCAGGCAAGGAGCTCCTTGGGCCATTGGGTGCTGAAGAAGTAGAACAAGCATTAATGGCTTCCTTGGAGTGTCAGAGGGTTAGTCAAGGCTGGAGGCACTGTGGGCCGTTACCAGAGGTAGGGAAATAATTTCAAAGCCTTGATTCAAGCAAGCTCAGATACATTCAGCCAGTTTAGGGCTTGTCTTTGGAAAACTCACTAATGGGAAAAAATATTTTGCATTTTTCTGAATTTTATTGCCTGTTTGTTGATAGCCCTTTGCTTTACAAACCAAGTGCCAGCTGGGTGTTAGAGAAGGCTTCTGCTTTTCAGCTGCTGATTGTTCCAAGGCCATTTTAGGTCCAGGCTGCAGATAAATGGTGTGGCCTGAACACCATCCCCAGGTTCCAGCTGCAACCTGTCTTATCTGAACCCTGCTGATGTCTGAGGCAATTCAGCTGTTTGGAAGGCAACCTCCCCCAAGTGTCCCTGTGTGCTGAGTGGGGGAAACCAGCCCCATGAAGGGACACCTCATCTGAAGGGACATTTCTGAGATGTGAAATCTCTGAATCTGAAATCTCTCACACTGGCACAGAAACCCTGCCCTGTGAGGTGTGCTCTCTCTCCACTGACCTCAGCTCTAAGTGCCTGCTTGCACATGTCTGAGAGGAGCTGGAATGGACACCTGCACTCTGGAAAGGGGTCTCTGCCATTTGGCCCTGCATGCCAGGCTGTGTGGTGGTTCTGTCTCACATCACAGAAGCGTTTCATGCCACACCAATCATTGTTTCTCACCTCTCTGTGACTCTCTTGCAGAAAACATAGCACAGGGGATTGCACAGGTGGGAAAAATTGCCAATGAATTACAGACATCTAGACATTTGAAAACTGACATTCTGACCTCTTTCAAAAACAGGCGGTTTTTTGTGGGTTACATAGCCCTTACTTTTAGAAAATTGATGCTAGCATGAAGTATATTATAATAATTATTTGTGAAATAATAATAGCATATTAATGGCATGCAAATTACTGATCTAGGAATCCAGCACACTCATAACGATTCCTGTACTTTTAATGTCAACATTAAAAGCAACTTCTAACTAACAGTGATAAGGCAAATTAACATTAATAACAGTTTTGACACTAATAGTAAGTTATCATTATTTTAAAAGTCTTTCCTGTTGCCAAGGCTCAAACTGATTTTAAAAAAGCTACACCACCTCTCAGCTTGCTGTCACTGTGAAGAGATTTCACTCCTCTTGTTCTTAGCAAAGGGCCCTGTGATTGCACCAGACTTCCTACTCTGTGGTCAAACACTTACTCAGGAAACAAGAGTTTCTAGATTTTAAAAGACCTTCGCACAGCACCTTTTCCTTAATTGAATTTGCTAAAATATTTTATCAGCAAAGGTGTTCAAAAATGCCATTAGTGTGCAGTGTTGAGTGGATAGAGCCAGGAAACAGGATCAATGCTTTTTGAATTCTTTTCCTCTGCACAGCTAAGCTCATCTCACCTCCTGTGGATTTCATGTGCTCTGTTAGCATCAGCTTTAATTATTCAGCACATTTGGCCAAAGGACCATCCCACAAGGGGAACACATACCAAGCTCTATGGGCAATACCTCACTGAGGAAGCTTCATGTGGATGTGGACAATGCAGGTAAACCTGGGCATTTCACCACAAGAGTTACCTTCTTGCCCTCCCCCAGGAACATTTAAATAAGCTCATTGTTCATGTGTCTGGGGCCTGTGTGATCACTGCCTTTGCATGGACAGAAGTAGCTGTAAGATGACACAGTCTGTGTTCTGAAGCCTTCACAGCCTGATTTTAGGTTTTTCTCAACTCAGTGATAATCAACACAGCAAGTCAGTGTAAAGATGAGAACTCCAGTAAGAGGCAGGCACTGCATGACTTGGTAGCACTGAGTTGTGACACAGCATTGATGTAAGCTACTTAATTCACAAAAGCTCAGTGACTCTTCCAATGGGTTTGTTTACAAACAAAGTATCTGCTGAGTTCCTTTCAACAGAAGGTGCCTTTTTCACTCAGAGCAGCGTGTCTGAGATGGTGCCTGCACTGGAGGGTCTGGGCTTTCATCCCAACACAGATAAGTTCTACATTCAATTTAGGCTTTGTTACTGGTTTCAATGCAGCAAAGCAAAGTCATCCAAGCAAACAAAGCTTCTTGAGATCTGGCAAGCTATCAGAACTGACAGATGGGGGCCAGGACTCTTTTGGGGCTCTGAAGTGTCACCAACTCCCCACTCAGTTCATGAGTTTGGTTTGAGCAGGTTTCTCTCCAGAAAGATGCTGCTGCAGATTCTGCAAAGCACTTGGGGACCTTTAGTAGCCTCTGTGAAGCCAGCACATCCCAGGAGAGCTTTGCAAGTTCTTCAGTCCCACCTGAGCCTTCCCTGCTGTCAGTTGGATGAGCCTGAACTTGATGCATAAAATAACTTCTTGGAACTTTGTATCAGTAGTTTTTGAAATTAGAAAATTATAATCTTCTACTGCTGAATACAGACCATGAAGAGAACTACTGAAAACCTTTTCAATGGTCCTGTTTTTCCTCACTACCTCCAGAGTATATCCCTGATGTTGGAGTGGTTGCATTTAATGCTAATGGGGCCAATAGACTGTACTGGCCTGTTTGCTCATGTGCTGCTGTGATGCAGCTTTGCTGAATGCAGTATTATTTTCAGCATCACACCTTCACAAATTACAGACATTATCCCAAACAAACAACAGCCAGAAGCAGCAAATCCTTCTGTTGCAGTATTGGTATGCATTAATGGCTTCAGCAGCCAGGTTTGCCATTATCCTGCTGTGCTAGCTTTCAAGACAAAGACTGTATCTGCTCTTGACCTGTGTTAGAGAGGAGAAATAAAAACACTCAGAATTCCTTGGATGGCAGAATACCTACCCAAGCTCCGTCAGGTCCAAACAGCTCTAAAAAGTTGCCAATAAATTCCCTGGACTTTTCTTCCCATTTCTGAATGAGGTCATGGCTCTTCTCTTCCACCTTGTAAACAAATTCTTTTGACTTTTCCTCCACATTCTTGACTTTTTCTTTCATTTTGTCTACTTGGTTCTGAAAGCGGTATTTCTTCTCCTGTTTAAAAGTGTGGTCAAAGATTAATAAAAAACTTGGAAATGATTAGCCACAGACAGCTGAGAAGAAGGGACAAAATTGCATTAATTCATTCTAATACACATGATGTTGGTCAGCTATTCCCACATTATTTTTATAAATGCAAGTTTAACATTTGTGGATGAAGTGCAGAAGGTACATGTTGAAAAGACTTTTTGTGTGATTACTGTGTTTAATCCACTACATGGATCTTTCTATATTTTCAAACTGAATGCACTTTGAAATTAATGTGAATCTTGTGAAGGATAGGAGTGAGAAATTAACAGCTCAAACTTAACACAAGGCAAAAGGAAAGTCCGCCTGTGTTTCCTAGCAAATTTGCTGGTGACTTGCCAGCATGGATGTTAACTCGGACCAAAATGTCTTCTTGGGTGGATTTCTGCAGAGCAGGAGGAAATCTCTCATCAATTCTGAGCCTGGCTAATACAGGACCTTCTAGCTGCCACACAGATGTGTGTATGCCAGCAAACTTCACAGAAAAAAGAGCAACTCCTAATTGCTCAGTCACACAGAAAAAGAGAGAGAGAAGATAATATTAGGGAGCTCCTGGCAAAAACTTCTGAAATACTTCAGGATTTAAGGGCTTTTGTCTTGAAATGCTTGTGTGCTCCACAAATTTTTGGTACAAGCAAATAAGCTAGGTTGCGTTCTTGAAGGTGTGGTGGTCTGTGTAGAAGCACAGATCACTACTGGCTTTTAATTTTCTGTTAACTCCATTTAATCAAAACTTGAATTTAATTTAAAAACAAGCACTGAAGTAGGGTTTATTCTAGCTCACAAATCACTAAAAGAACTGTCTTTGCAAGCACAAACAAAACAAAATTGCTTTACAAGCACAAACAAAATTCCCAAGGTACAAAGAAACCCAACTCCCTCTGTACCTAAAGGGTGATAAGCCCTTTAATAAGGAAACCAGTGCTCTTGTGAAATCCTGAGGTTTTAATTTTGAGACAAAGTCTCTGGTGCAAATCAGTATTTCTGCATTTAAATTACTGTAAACTAAACAACCAGATGTCAGGAGGTTCTTCAGGAAACATCAGTGTCTGAGATGGGGGCAAACATAACTTATGCAACAGCATCTTAACCTCATAGCTGCTAAAGGATAAATTTGAGAATCTCCAAGGCATCCAGCATGCCTTATTTTAGTGGATTTTTACAATAGTGATTCTTCTGGGTAGAGTACTTACAAGCAGGATTTTTTAAACATGTAGAAGACTTTAAAAAAAAACGCACAGTGAAATAAATGTTTATGCCCTGTGATCTGGGGTTTATCTGCCAGACTTCAAAATAAGAAAGAGATAAACTCTAATGAAATGACACAATTCAGTCCTTCACAAGGGGTTTTCCAAGCTCCAGGGAGGGAGGCGAGAAATCCTGCTGTGAGCCATCTCAGTCACAACAGAGATTTCAGTTATGTGGGTTATCTTGAGGTTTGAAGTCAAAACCTGAGACAGAAAATGAAGGAAGGTAAAGTCTAATTTCCGTAAAGTGTTTACTTCTCATTGAAGGTGCAGGTCTGTATGTGGAAGATGAATAATCTGAGCCATCCTTTCACATGGCTCTCTCGCCATTGTGGCTTCTGAGCTCTACAGCAGCATCATTTATGTACCAGCTTCCTAGCATACTTCCTTGTCTTTTGAAAACCATTTTAGCTTTCCCTAGTAATCTCACTGCATTATGATTTGCTTTGTTAGGGTTTTTTTGTTTTGTTGTTTTTTTAATCCTATCACATCGTAGAGAAACTTTGGATCTCAAAATCCATGCTCTTTGGGCTGCCTTCTTGGAATAGGAATATAGAAAGAAATTGTGTGTTGGCTGAAAGGTTGAGCAGCCTCTGGTGGGAGGGTGGGCTCCTTCCTAGTGTGTCATTGTCACCTACAGCTCAAGGAGGAAGGGGGAGCAGTAGCTTTGTTGAAAGCATAAGATTGAAACGAAGCTGCTAATTAATAGGAGCAATTAAAACTACCCTCAGCTTACCAATTTCTTTAAGTTCTTTACAGATTATTTTAAAAGCAGCAGGAGGAAGATATGTAATTTCTCAACCTTTACTTTGCAGTCAGGATGCTAGGAGAGGATGTTTGAGGAGCAAATGCAGATCAATGTACTCACATTTATAAAACTGACATTCAGCTCTTTGGCGGTGTATCCTCGCTGGAGGTTGCGCCGGGCGTACACATCGTAGTCCCGGACGATCCGTGTGATGATATCTGATGTGGAGATACCTTCGGTTCTCTGCGTAGGTACAAACATTCCTGAGCAAAGTGGGAAAAGAAAGCCTACTGATAAAGCTTGGCAGGACCAGGCACTGCGGCAGATAGCTGAGGATGAACACAAAAATGCCTGATAAAGGGAAGAGGGTTGCAATTCTACCTTATTCCTAGTTCTCTCCTGTTGTTTCTGTGTGAGTTTGGAAAGGCAAGGTTGTTATACTACTTGTTTTTTTCTCAAGTATTTCAAAAGACTAAAAATCGCCCTCTGTACAGTGGAAATTATTAGACTGGCAGGGGCTCCCGAGCCAGGAAGGCCAAGTTTCACAGCTGTGGCTGATTCACTGAGCAGTTCTTTCCATAAGCACAACCCTTATTTAATGTTATATAAAGGAGCAGGGAGATTTTCTGCTCTTCTTTATTTCAACTCCAGTGCTGCACCATCTGACAGTCTGTCTCTGTTTTGCTAAGCAGAACAGACCAGCCTCTGGCCTTGACAAAATCCAGGAAAAAGATGTATTACAGTAACTGGAAAACACCCTGGAGGTGCCAGTGGTTTGTAATAGGAAGATAAAGTATAATGGTAGTGTTTCATGTCCATCCAGCCATGTCAATGGCTGTATAACCATCCTCCCTGCTCTGACAAGTCAGTCCCCAAGAAAACTGGCCATTTATCAATACTGCTTGCATTTTCCTCAACACAATTGAGATATACATGGGTTTCTAATTGCTACTCACCAAGGCAGGAGCACCTGAACTGTTAATGCAATTCACAAATGCAATAGTAGCGAAGTGCAGGCATACCTTGGTTTAGTAGTTATTTAGGGCTACAAAACATTACTACTCTCTTTTATAATTGCAACATGAAGCTGGTGATGAAAGAGAGAGAGAGAAGACTGAAGATGGTTTGGGAAAAGAAAGTAGTGCTTTGCCTTAAAACAGCGTTATAGTTCCTGGCAAATTATTCCTCACACATTCACTTATAAAGTAAGCAAGCATTGGTACCTAATTTTACAGGGTTGGAAAAAGACTCAGAGAAGGAATCAAGAAGCTTAGCAGCCTCTTGTGACTAAATGCTATGTGATATTTTTTCTTTCTGATCTCTAATTAATACTATGCTTAAAAAATAGATTACTTTAATCATGAGCAGACATGTTTCTCTGATCGTTGCTTTTCAGACTTGCAACAGTCACTCAGGAAACTATTTTTGGAAGCAGTGAAGCCCACTTTGAGCCAGAAAGCTTTATAGATAGGAGTTACAAGAATACATGGACAAAATCCAAACTCCACCTTTGTTAAGCTGAAAGTAGAACTGTAGGTGGACATTACCCTTACCCACTGACTTTGCTTTCATCTGCTTCATGTGTTGGACTGATCCATGTTTTCCAAGCTAATTTTTCACAGACATGCACAGTTTTAGTCAGGGCACTGTTACCCAGTTGCCCATACACCCTCACATCCACTGAAGGTACTGGGGAATTGGGAGCCCATGAGAATCTACCCAAGGAGCTAACTGGTTTCCATCCACTTTTCTGCTCTCCAACAACCCAATGCGGGAAAATGGGAGTACTGGAACTATGGAAAAATATGCAAATGCATCAACAGCACTGGTCTATTTAAAACAAAACCCCTGGGAGAAAGGGGAAATTCATTATTGTAATAATGCTGCTCTGGAGCATTAGGGATTTCTACAGCACTAGATCTCAAAACTCATCACAAATAAGTTAACATTGTTCCCAGTTTATAGATAGCAAAATTCAGCCATACAAGACTCAAGATGCTTCTCTAGTATCTTGTGGTGACAGACACAACAGACCACAAAAGTCCCTGAAGCTGCAAGTATTCTCTTCTGCAAAGTTTGAGTTTCTCACTGGGTCTTGTGTGCATCATGCCTGTGCTCAATGACAGCAGAGAAGGGTGTGCCAGGTCTGCCCACTCTCACACCAAGTCTGGTAATGATTCAGTGACACCAACAGCTCCTGTCATGTTGTTCTGTGCACTCAGCACCTTACAGAAGAAAAGCAAAATAGCTGCCTGTCCAGAATGTGTGCAGTATGTCCCTTGGTGACCCATTCTTACCAGAGGGGCATTTTATCACTGCCTACTGAAGGAAGCTGGTATTGGCCCTGAAATTATAGAACAGTTGTTCCCAAAGGAGGGTTGTAAGTCTGATACCACAGGGAGGTTCACAAGTGGAAAAAGGTCAAGAACTGCTGCTATAAAAAGCTTATTCCTTCAGCTCAGGTCAATACCTGGTCCATAGCTGTCATTGTATAGTTTGAGAAGGTCACTTTGCATGGCAATTGCTCTGGAATTTTTTCAAGCCTCCAATATGTTTATGCAGAAGAGAGAGGCTGGATTTGCCAGGGTTCAAAGCAGCATCTCTAGGGAGCAGCAGAAGAAGGAAGCAATTTGTTCCTCCTCCTTGCACAGTTCACTGTGCTAGGATAGCTACTACTGGCAAACAGTGGCTTAATGTTATCCCCTCAAATTTAATTCATCTTCCTTGAAATGAAGAGACACAAACTCCTAATGAGTTCAGCATCTTCATGTTCAATGTAATATGGTAGTCAACCAAACTGCTGAACAGTCATGGCAAATTAATTACTCTGATACTGATTTAAACCCTCTGCCAGTGTAATGAAAAGAACCCTCAGTGCAAGTGGATCCTAATGGTTCCTGAAGGTTGCCTGTGCTTGCCCATATTCAGGACTGGGATGTGTCAAGGAGGTGTCAGTTTGTGGTTATCAAAAACTGACTTAAGTTGGCTGGGCTGCTGTGGGAACTGAACTCATTTTCATCATTCAAAAGTCAGTCAAGCACTATAACGTTGTTTTGAAAGCACAGATGGGACTATTTTGTGCTAGATCTGAATGGTTTCCTTGGGGTTATGGCAGGAATTCAGCCAAGGATGTCCTTTGAGGCTTTCCTTCTGCTCAAGTCAGCAGTAGCTACCATTAGGGTGTAAGACAATGTGATATTATCTCTACTGCTTCTCTCCCAGTAGTTGTGGTTAAAAGGCAGTCAAAGAATTAGAGCTGAGGCTGAAAAGGAAGGTGCTAAAAATGTAAAGTTGCCCTTACCTGCCTCCTTTATGTGTTTGTATACATCATCCGATCCAGCGGAAGAGTACGGGATGTCATCATGTGCTACGAAGTCAATCTGCCAGCGAACAGAAGAAGAATCACATCCCATCACATCATCACCAAATTTTGGCTCATTGGGGACTGTTATGGAGAGTTCTCTCTTTTCTTGACTTCAGCTAAGTTGCTTTTGACATTCTCATCCTAAAGCTGTCACCTAGTGTATTGTAGTAGATCTGGGCCTGCAACTGCTGTGTTTCATGACGAATTATGAAAAACCAGAAATCTTCTCTCCAAAAGCACTGCCACTACCACATCACACTGACTGGCTCAGTATGATATGCAGTATAAAAACCAAGACACAGGCTCATGCTTTTATTCCTACTGCAAAAGCAAGCAGTGAAGCCTTGGCTTTCAAAACCATGGAGGCAGGATAATTGATTTTGGGTCCTTAGGGCATATATACCTGTATATACTGTCATGCTGTCATTTTGTCACCCAGTGATATAGACACAAAAATACATCCTACTTAAGCATGCTTTTGTTAAGATTCATTGCAAAGCCATCAATAGCATGTCAACCACTCCATCCTACCTTTTAGAGGGCATGTGGTATTTTTACATATTGCACCTGTAGCCATTAATAAGAAACATGCCTTTAATTCAGGACTTCAGTCACTAGGTGACAATTTTCCTGGTTTACCATCTCCTTTTCTGGAAGCCAATTTATCAGTAATTTTTTCAGTGTTATTTTACCCTTCAAAAATCCCAGTAGAGAAATCATCTCAGCATACTGAGAAAAAAAGGCAAAATAAATATAATGTTTTCTGACAGAAATGGAGGCAAGGAATGCTATGTACCTAATTTCAGTGACTAGAATTAACTGAATTAAATAATTTGCTCTACCTAATAGAATTTCAGACTTGCTCATTCTCAACTGTCAGTCTACAAAGGGGAAGGGAGAGATAAGGGAGAAACATACCTTATGTTTTTCAAGGAACTCAGGTGTCAGTGTCCAGGGTGCATCTCTGATAACCTCATCCACATAACGACAGTGTCTGAGGGCCTCATATCGCTCAGTTTCATTCATCACAGTGAAGCCTTTGAATTTATGAGTTAAATCATCACTGCAAACTAAAATATAGAAGTATGAGCAAAATGACTCCACATTCAGTAAAAAGAGCATGACCAGGAGTAGATTATTCCTAAATAAATTCATTAATTATTAGCTTAGCAATTTTTGGGGTGTTCCAGGGTATCTGAGAGTTCTGCTTGGAGTTGGCAAATATAACTGTGTAATAATGACAGACCCTTCTCTTTCTGGAGCTGCAGCTTGAGTCCAAGTAGGGTATTGTAAGACACCTCAGGTGGTATCCTTTACATACGAAGGTAAACCAATCCCACTCCAAAGCAAGGATTTCATGGGCTGTGGTATTTCAGGGGTGGTGACCACCACCCTTGGTGGTGGTTTGATTGGTTTTGAAACCAAAGAACACAGTGTGGAGAATCACAGAGTGCTCACTAACTTCAGGAATCACAAAATGGTCGAGGCAGGAAAACCACTCGACATACCTAATCCAAATACCCTCCTCCCAGCAGAGTCAAGTGCAGGTTGCTCAGGGCCATGTCCAGCTGGGTTTCCAAAGATGGAGACCCCTTAGCCTCTCTAGGCCTCCACTTCCTGCTTTTTATTTTTACGTCAAAAACACTCTAAAAGGTGAATTTGCCAACAAAGCTCAAAATTACAGTGGGACAGTTTCTCACTAAATAAACCCTGATGGAAAACAAGTCATAGAACACTTTATAGGAATCTGTTTCCGAGTTTGAGTTCAGTGGGTTTCACAGAAAGAGAAGGAAGGCTTGTGCCACGTTCAGATAGAAAGTTGCTGAAGGAAGCCCCAAGGAAAGGACTGGAAGAAGCCATATGCTCTAGAGAAATGAGCAGAGTTAAAGGTCTAGAAATCCTGCATCTTTAACTCTGGATGTACCAATACTTTGTCACATTGCTTTTAAAATGAGGGGCAGCAACACCCACATTACCAGAGGACTGTAAAAGTAAGATAGTATCTTTCTACCCACAAAACATTGTGTAAAACCCAGTGACCTTCTCCACAATCATCTCTGTCCAACATTATGGCTGCAACAGTCATTTGACACCCCACATGTAACAATGTGATACCCATTTATAGCTGGGTTGCCAGTGGTTGTCCTTCACCACAGGTCAAAACTGTGCCTTTGGATCTTTGTCTGTAAATGTACTTGACAAATGATAAATGCAACATTACCAGCGCCGCAGTGAAGTGTGAGAGCAGCCCTACAGCTGCTGCTTGGTTCGCATTTGAAAACATCAACCTATCAGGCAAGGTGCCAGCAAAGATGCAGTTTTTTTTGAGAACTGATGTTCTTGCTGTGATGGTCATTAAGGACTTTCAAAGTAGGAAGAAAAACGTAGAAAGGCTTAGATAGCCCTGAAGCTTGTGCAAAATTCAAACCAGATAATGTACACGTATGAATTTCAGCAAGCAAAATATTACTCTGTCCTATTATGTCAGTTTTGATGCCTGCTGACAGGAAATTTAATGGTGATCAAAGCATTTTCAGGAGAAAGACCCCTTCAGAGACTGAATTTGTATTTATTTACAGCCTTTATGACATCTTTAGGCTACCCTCTCCTGGAAGAAAAGGTCTACCAAAATTACTGGAAAATAGTAACTTTTGCTTGAATTCTGAAGAAAGGTTTGATTTTATTTTCTGATTACTATTTGTTCACGTACAATGCAGACACAATATCTTTCTTTGTATTTCCTTTTGAATCTGTCATTCTGCTCTAATGACTGATTTTTGAAGGTATAAATATCCATTTTAAAAAGAAAAGCGATCTTAGGTCCAAATAATTGTCTTCACAAGAAGATACAAAGCCCACAAAGACATATGACACCGGTGCTTTTGCAGCACAAATTGTATGTGGGTGTGGGAAGGTGTCCATTTTTTAAACATGCTAACACACAGTGCCTTGCTGGGAGAAGGTGCTGATGAGTGCTGGCTGCTTTGTCCTTCATGCCAAAAATAAGGGCAAAGTGAAGCTATGCCATGAATTTCAAAGGAGCCAGGCTTTTGCCCCAAAGCTCCTTCTGGGGTAACCCCTAATCCTCTAAAAACAACAACAAAATGTACATAACTTGCTTTTTTTTTAAACCTCAGTCTTGTGCCTCCACTTACTTCTTCTGCAAGTTGTCTGGCCCAGCAGGAAACCAGAAAATCCTTAAATGTTTCTTTCCTAACAAAGGGACTTGTCCTTTACCTCACAGGAAGCTCCATAGGAATTGCTACATTTCATAAACTTGAGTAAAATTTAAAAATGTGTTTATAAAGAGATTTTGGTTTTCCTCTGTGTTGGATCTTCCCCCCCCCCCCCCCCCCTCAAATGTCTGGGACAAATATGCAAAATAATGCACCTTATAGTACCTGAAGGTTGCACTCATGTTCACTGTAAAGCATTTGAGCAGCTGAATGAAGGTTGCTGTGAAATGTTTCTGCGAGGAATATCTCAACCCTGGAGGTGCAAGGAAAATGGAACCAAACTGCACATTTATGAGGCTTCATGAGAGCAGGGTTTGCACAGCCAACTAGGTAGGAAAGAGCCACCCTCCAGTGACTCCTCTGGCACAGGCCAACTGCTGAACAGCTGTTAGCCAGGCACACAGCAAGAAAAGAAGATATTCATAGCAAAAAAAAAATTAAGAAAGTAACCTTCCTGGGGACACCTGTGAACTGAAATTACATTCCACTCATGACCTACATTTGGGTCTTCAATGACAATGAGCCAGACTTAGCTTCTGTGATGCTGCTGAAGGCTGGGTCTGGACTTGGTAGGCAGAGGTCATGGTCTGTGCCTGGCTGGCAAAGGAACCAATGAGCCAGAAATAAATAATGGTTGTTCTCATTCACTCATCTCCATCTTTGAACAATTTTGAGCAAATAACTGAAAAAGGTAAATTATTCATATGGAGCTATTTTAAGCTCAGAGCCATGCAGGCACCTGCTTTAACTAGAATGGGAATTGTGCCTGTGCTGCTGAGGGCAGAATTTGACTTTTACTTTAATTGATGCAATTGTAAGATGTAATTGAAGGCAAATCACCTATAGAAAACCCCTGAGTGAAAGTAGCATTCAAGTCATAGTGTATAAACAGCTGGGGGTGGGAGCACAGCAATAACTCTCTGATAGTGAAGCACAGAAGCAAAAATTCAGTGCAATAAATAACTCTGATCTTACCTCCTACTAATAAGTAGCTATTTGGGAATAGAGTTTTGGCTTGCATAAGAGCTCTAGCATGGCCAGCGTGGAAGAGGTCAAATATTCCATCTGCATACACTCTGACAGGTCTGTCAACTGTGGAGAAAGAAACACAACAGTGATTTTTCAGATCCCAAACAAGTTGAATTTAATTCTACTGGACGGCATTTTGTTCCCAGATCAGATGATTGCAGAGATTTACCCCAGTTCTGATATTCAAAAGCACCACAGGTGAACCTGCAGTTTTTGATACTGCACATTACTTATCCTTTGTACTCTCTGCTGTTTTCCCTCAGACTTACCCTTTTTATTATCATCCATCATCCCCATATTCTAATTTAGCAAAAATGTAATCTTCCTGCCTCATTCAGAGTTCTACCATATGTCTTGTTCTTTTCTCTCTGCCTTTCTAATCAGATATGCCTTATGGATTTTTTCCCATTACCTCCCTTTCCTCCCCTCTTACCTTGACTTTTTCCACAGCCTATATCTGTAAAAATCTATTGCTTACCTCTTCTATGTAAACCTTTTCCTTCACTTTTTCCAGACTTTCCCCAAGTTATTTTCTCTAATGAGCCTGTAACTTCTTTTTCTCTTACTATCACCTTATAACTCTTTCTGTACAGCACCTTCAGCAGCAGCCTCCAGATTGAAAAAGGACTTGCTTTCTCAAATGACATGCTTTGCCACCTCCAAACAAAAGCACAGTGGAGATGAAAGCAACAGATCTCAAACCTCCATGGACCGTGTTTCAGTGACAGCACAGAGATGTCTCTACAGCCAGGACATCCAAGGGTCCATAGGAGAACACTGTTCCTTGCACAGCTGACTGGAAAGCTGCAGCTTGCTTCTGTAACATGTACATATTTTAAAAGCTTATTTTAAATAAGTAGAATAAGTAAACAGAGACTTTTTAAAAATAAGCTCTTGAAATATGGGGGGCTGAAGGATACATTTGGGACTTCATGTGCAATCATCCTGCTTCCCCAGTCTAATCACAGATGCCTGGATAAAGAAATTGGCAAGTAACTTTTAAGGCCACAGAAGGTCGGATGTGATCAACAGGGACATCAGTGAAAGGAGAGTTTTCCAGCATAGATGCAATATGAGACATGAATCCAGAAGGTAGCTACCACATAACACAATTTTCAGGCTGGCTGGATTGGGCTGGCAAGCCTTCCTTCCAACCAACATCCACAAAAATATCAAACTCTAACTTGAAATGTTTTCTCTTGTTGTTTCTCTAATAGACCATAGCGGCTCTGTAGTTGCTGGTTTCTTCTCCATTACCTGATAGCACCAGACATTAGGCTTTTGTTTTTGAGTAGAAGGTACAAATAGGCATTAATGATGTTTGTATGGAAGAAAAAGTGCTTTGGGAGAGTCCACGATCTTGTGGACGTAGCTCTCTCCACATACCTGGTGTTCCCAGGCGGGCTTGTGCAATGGTTAACTTCTCATGGGGTGCTTGGCACTGACAGCTTGTTTCATCCGCAAATGGAGCAGGTGCTGTCAGAGTCTGGAAGGAGGAAGAAGCACAAAGAAAGTGAATTTATTTTCAACACCAAGTAGTTATAGAAAAACCATTTAATTGTGGCAGAATGCTATAACCAGACTTCATGCTGGTTTGTTCTCTGGGGATTTTTGCTTTTCAGTTACTCCTGAGCACACACAGTTCACACAAGGTAGAATGGCGAGGAAAATAAAGCTTTTTAAACAAGCCATGTAACTGAATTCTTTGTATCTGTTAGGGAAGCTTGGTCATCTTTGAGGTGGGTGAAGGCAAACAATTTTTCTGTTTGCAGAACTAAGTCTGGTTGGACACTGTGAGCAGCTTAACCCTTCTCAGTGACTCTGAAGGCCCAAGGAAAAATGTGTTCTGTTACCTGTACGTAACAGCTGGAAAAACTAATTGGGACTTAGAAAGCTGCAAATGAGCCACCTCTTAACAAGCACCCTTTCCTGCAATTGGCATCATTACAGATAATTGGCAGTAGAGGTTGTTTTGTTGTGGTTTTAGTCAGAATCTCCTATAATTCTGAGGAGCTATTCAAAATAAAGGCAAAGATGCAACCTTAAGTCCCATTTAACAAGAGCTGACTGAGCTGCAACTCCTTTCTGGTCTGACACATTCTAAAATACTCTAACTGTGATCAGAGCACCACAAGGGTACTTACTCTGAGGAGCTTGTAACCTAAAGATATATGAGACAGCGTGAGGATGTGTGAAGACTGACGTGGCATTATCTGTCAGGAAACTTGATTACTGAATTTGTATTTTCTGCCCATGTCTATGTAGGAAGTTATCAGCCATCAGACCCTCAGATATTTATTATCTGCCATATGGTCTGAGGAAAAAAAAACACGCTTCTACAGCTTTTGGCTTGAAATTTTATGAAAACATAGCTGAGTTTTAGTTTGCTTTGTTTTTGAGATGAAGTGGTGGTTGAGAAAAGCCTAACAAAATCTGTCACTTTGCCTCCACCATGATTTAACTAGGAGCTCATGGCTGTGCAGCTGTGGCTTGGTTGGGTATTGATAGTGACCATTTGATGTACAGTTGTTACACCAGTTTGAGTACCCATGGATGATCATAGCACCATCCCTTTTTGCCTTTACATGGTTTTACAGATTTTGATGCTGAATGATTAATCACTGAGCATTTAGCATTCTTTAGCATCTCTGAGACATTTTAGGGCATGTCATGCCTAATTGCTGCTGATCTCTGGGCTCACTGGTTTGTTGCATGGAAAGCTCAGAGGACAGTAGTAAAACAACAACAAAGACTTAAAAGATTAATATCCAGTTCTTTCTGCTGATTTGCTATTCATTTTGTTTACTGCAAGTAATGCAATTTCATGTAGGTTTCCTTTTTTCCCTTTCTGTTTTTCTTTCCTTATTTATTTTTCCATACTCTCAAAGGAAATCTTCATCATTAGCATCTTCATGATGAAAATCACAGCATCTCTGCACAGACAAGGTTAAAAATGGAGAAACTATGACCAAGTCCAAGTTTCTGTCTGGGTTTCATGAAGGGAAACTGTTCATCAGGCCACCCACGCTGCACAGTGTAGAACATTACACATAATCATACAGTGCCAGCTCTTTCCTTTATTTTCTAAATACTGTCTTTCTGCTTCTGGCTTTGCTATTGCTGGGTGCTAATCTATCTTTTTATCTCCAAGCAAGGTCAAGTTACATGGCAGCCCATACAGCCTGATTCCTGCTGAGATAAAGAGGAAGGCAGAAATGTTAAAACAATAATGGCTATGGTCTGAGGCCTGCAACTGGTAATCAGCTTCTAGCTTGGCAGAGGTTGTTTCCTTGGAGGTTATTTGAAGAAAATAGGCCTGGTCTGCAGGAAGGTATCTCTTTTTCCCCCCAGGCTAACACAGTGGTGCTTTTCATCCATGTAACCACCTTTGCAACACTGAGATTTTTCTCTTTCAGTCTCTGCTCAATGGAGAACAATCCCTATTAGCTTCCCATGGGTCCAGCTTTTATAACTATTCGTCATTAAAGCTCACTTTACAGATCAGGACTTAGAACCAGACCTGTCAATATTCCTTTTACTCTCTGACCTCTCAGTTACTGGATATGAAAATACATCAAATGCAATAGATTAAAATCAGCCATTCTGTCAAAGCTATACAGAGAAAAGCATAAACACTGTGTGCTGACAGATCAAAGGAAATCTATAGCAATAGCTTGCAAATGACTACTCACTACTATTTTATTTGCTGTAGAAAAATTATTGCTAAGCCTAGCAAAAACATCTTATGAGTAAAATGAGATGACTTGGTTTGTATATAAATCCATACGAAAAAATATTTCAAAAAATTATTAGAACCCAAAAATAATTTCTCAAACCTTTTCAGTTTGTATTTAATTACTTGTATTCTTTCTAGGTTCTTGATGGTAATAATTAGAATTGTAAGAAAACAGCAAGCAATTTATACAGCAGTTTTTTCATTCTGGTTAATCCATTGAAGTTCTTTTGGAAGTTTGCTATAGTTTCGCCAATAATCAGATGGTTAGACAAAGACTTTGTACTTCTGTCCTTTTCTGATAGATTTTTCTCTTCCTCTCTTCCTTCCTCATAATCTAGGCATTTATATTTTGCAATTAATTAAGCAAGTGAAGTTAGCCTTGTATTTTGGACCATGGTAAGCTCCTGAGACCTGCACCATCCTGTAGTAATATGTGAGAGAAAGCTTATCAAATGTCACAAATGGAGAAGTCATTGTAATACTAGGACTTATTAATGATATTTACTTCAGAAGATGATAAAAAGCTCTTGCAATAAGAGTCCTGTTTCCTGGATATGAAGACACAGCATTCAGTAAAATGAAGGTATGGCAAACCATTGTATTTAGTAACCTTTGCATATTAGAAGCTGTTTATTCCATGAGAAGCTCAAATAGTGTCTTACTTGCTTTCTAGGAAATTTGCAAAAGAACTGAATGATGTTCAATAAACTTCAGGACACAAAAAGATTGAAAGGGACACAATGGGAGCTTTTCCAGCAAGCAACTCACAGCTCCATATGCACCAGCAACGTCTCTGTAACCCATGGTTCTTTTTGATGAGACAGTAGCCCAGAGAAGAGAGCACAGTGTGGTTGGTAGCCCTGAGCTGGTTCTGTGGCAGGACACTTCATGAAGAAACCGTGTATGACAGCTAGAAGGACCTTATTTTCAGGTGTATCTTGATGCTGCCTTTTTATTATCACTCTTCACAGCCTCTTATGCTTCTGAAGCCATTTAACCTAGCTCCTAGGCATAAGATAAGCACTCATGCTCGTGTTTCTAATGATTAAAAGGAAACCTGTTGGTGATTTGTAGAGGAAGAGGAGTCCTACCACTGAAATAACAGGTCAAGAACACAAGCACCTCCACACCCTCTCTTTTGTTTATAGCCTGTTGTGTTATTGTTTGCTTGCTTTCTGTATGTTTGGTAGTTGGGCTTGGTTTTTTACACAGCAGCAAAGAAGACAGAAACATTCTTTTAAGTAGGCAAATATAGACCCATCCAAGCCATAGCACACCTGCCTTTATAACTCTGTCTGCAAAGTGACTGTAGGGAACACAGCCAGCCAACAGAAGGAGCTAATGTTTTTGTTTTTTTTTTTTTTAAATTCATGCAACTACAGAATCTTTTCTCCTTCTCTTGGAAAAGTTGTATTGTCATCTAATATTTTCCCATCAACAAAGGTCAATGAAATTTCAGATCATGAACCAGTCAGTACAGCTACAGAGGCAACACTTGATAAAGCAGGCTGGGCCTATGCTTATGAAAGAATTCAACTGACAGGGAAATTCTACAGGAGGTCTGATGCTGTAACCACCTTTTGTCTCAGAGGCAGTATTTAAAACAGGTAAGTGATTTCACTGGAACAAATCACGTAGGCAAGGTCTGCTCATATGAGGAATAATCATTTTGGGAACCCACGCCTGATGTTGGGAAACAATAATTACAGAGCAGGAAATACTGACATCAGTTCCAAGGAATATTTAAGGAAATAAACTATCAGAACTATTGAAAAATAAATATGTGCCAAATTTCTGAGGTATGAACAATTTTTGTAAGTGGAAAGGCTGTGTTAAGGACTGCCAAGGTCTCCTCTTAGAGGCTCAGGGAGCAAACATTGTCAAAAAGGAAAACCATGTTGTCTCCTGCCTGTCTGGGTCAGTAACCTTGACTCAGACAGGTAAATTTGTGAGCATTTAAGTTTTAATTGAATGTTACTGGTGGTTGTTTCCTGGTAAACTTTTTACAAACAGTTCTAATATCAATGCCAGTATAACAAAAATCTAGCCTGTTCTCTCACAGTTCTGCTGACTCAGGTGGATGTAAACTAAAAATATGGCAAACTAACCTTATAAGAACAATAACTTCAGCATTCTGTTTGCAAGCATTTAAAATTATCTTTGTTGCTCTTTCTGGGCTTTTTCTTCAATCAAATATACTTTGCTCATCATTAGTATTAAGTCAGTAATTAATAAGCCCAAGATGCAATTACAAATTGAAGATACTGCAGAAGAAGAACAACTTCCACTACCTTTTCAAGAAGCATAATGATGTATATATATGTAGAGATTCATAGATTATAAAACTAGAACAACTATTATGTAATTTAGTCAAATATTTGCAAAAGGCCAAAAAATTTTGTGACAAGATTCCTGCATGACAGCCGTGACTTTTGACTGAACTGGAACACATTATTTAGAAAATTAAATCATCCTCGAAGTAGGATGGGCCCCAAGCCAAGCAGAGTTCAAGTGAAAGAGTCATTAATGAAGCACCTCAACCTCCATGAACAGCGAAATGCAACTGTTGGCAACTCATCCACCTGAGCCCACCTCCCTGGCACAGCCAGAAGGAGTTCTGTATGCCAGTGATCCAGGCAGGACTCACTGAAAGAGCAAACTGCAACTAGTGCCATGAGCCTGGATGTTCTCCTGTCCTGATGGCTACAGTCAGGAAAGCTGTCAGATATCCCAGCTCTGAGGAGGGATACACAGCATTCCAGGATAAAGAAGCTTGTGGCTCCTTCAAAGGGGCATGGGTTGCCAATCATCAGCCTGCAGACACCATCACCAAGAACCAAACTGGCTGTGTGGCATTTGAAACTCAATGCCCAGTGGCAAGTGGTTGCTGGCCCAGGAGTAACGCTGAAGGTTGGTCATGGTCAACAGAGCAAAAACATGTAACCACTTCCACAATGCCACTCTGTGCTTTACAGATCAATTCAGTGGATATAACATCAGCTCCCCTGTTTTGAATGTCTATTATGCATGTCTTTTTACTTGTACATTACTGTGTAGAATCACAGAATCATGAAGGTTGGAAAAGAGCTTTAAGATCATCCAGTCCAACTACCAACCCAGCACTACCTCTGTAACCCCTAAACCACCAAAACACCTCACCCAGCACCAGATCCACATGCCTCTTGAGCACCTCCAGGGATGGTGACTCCACACATCCCTGGGCAACCTATTCCAATGTCTGACCACTCTAACACTGAAAAAAATTTTTCTAGTATCTAATCTGAATCTCCTCTATCTCAGCTTAAGGCCATTTCCTCTGGTCCACTCACTGCAGGCATAGCAGAAGAGACCAGCTTCCACCTCATGATACCCTCCTTTCAGGCAGTTGTAGAGAGCAATGAGCTTCCCCCTGAGCCTCCTCAAGAGTACACAAACACAGCTCCCTCAGCCACTCCTCACAGGACACATTCCAGACCCTTCACCACCCTTGCTGCCCTCCTCTGGCTACACTCCACCACCTCAGCATCTTTTCTGAAGTGAGGGGACCAGAACTGAGGGGACCAGTAAACTACTCGAGGTGTGGCCTCACCAATGTTGAGAAAGGGTGACAATCACTGCCCTGGCCCTGCTGGCCACACTATTGCTGACACAGGCCAGGTGCCATTGGCCTTCCTGGCCACCTGGGCACACACACTGGCTCATGGTCAGCTGTCTGCTGACCAGCAAGCCCAGGTTCCTTTCTGCTGGGCAGCTCTCAAGCGACTCCTCTCCCAGCCTGTAATGCTGCAATGGTGTTGTTGTGACCCAAGTGCAGGACAGGGCACTTTCCCTTATTGAGCTCCTGCAACTATCCTCAGCTCACTGATGAGTCTGTCCAGGTCTCTCTGCAGATCCTTCCTACTCTCAAGCAGATCAACACTCCCACCCCACTTAGTGTCATCTGCAAATTCACCTGATATATGGCTAAAAGAACCCAACTCTGCTTTAGCAAAGGCAAGCTTAACATTCTGAAAGCAACTCAGTTATACAGCTAAACTATTGGGTGAATTTAGCTCAACAATCAATCTCTACTTGTGCTTCTTTACAGAGATACTTTACATTTATCAATCATTTCATATCAGATGCAGGACAGCATTTTGTATAAACCATTACTCAGAAACAGAGATATGAAGAAGCAAAAAAACCCCAAGCCTTTTTTTCCTCCTGCACAGGAGACACATATTCTGAAGCTCCTCAAATGTCAGCAAAAAGCTCTGGGAAGATCTATTTTCCCATAGGGAGGGTGATGGGATTCTTTAAAAGATCCTTGATTCATCCACTGCCTTTCTCAAGAGGTTTTCATCGTATACTGTCTGCTTGTATGTATGTAAAACAGGAAAGCAGATTACATGGAAACAAAGGATGCAATGGCATAGATATGTACAATTGTACATATGTGTGTTAGTGTTGGTAGTAAGCTAATAATATGGGGATAAGGGGTGGAATGTCCTGGGTTGATGTTGAATTGTATCCCCAGTCGTCTGTTTGGCTCAGAGATAAGTTTTGCACCTTTAAAACTGGATCTGAGAGTGAAGGAGGGAGAAGGAGAAGCAGTGGAATTTCTGAGGTGGTTGTTTTCAAAACATAAAGATAAGTTTTCAGCTTTCCTTCGCACACAGTCTGTGTTGTCTGCAGTGTGGATAGCATGAGAGAGCTCTCCTTTGGTTTTGGTTAGGTTTTGGCTAGTTGAAGCAGAGCAGTTCTCTAAACTGTGGGTTTTTTTTCTTTTCTTTGGAACTGTTTGAACCTGCTCTGGACTAAAACCCAGAAGGGTATCAGGAGTTCCTGGGCCCAGCATTTCCCAGCACCAGAGGGACTGACAGCAACTGAGATGAGCTGCACTCTGTGAAAGAGACTTTCTGAATTCATCATCTCTTCAGAGCAGCCAGAGGTTTTGTTGTTTAGTATTGTTCATTTTTGCGCTGGGGAGTGCTTTGCCTGTTGAAAAAACAATTTTTTCCACTATTCTCCAGGGATATCTTTTTCCAAACCGGTTGGAGGAGGGGCCATTTGAATTTGCTTTCTAGAGGGACCCCATTCAGAGGTTTCTTCCCAAATTTGCCCTAAACCAGGACAGTCAGTTATGGCTGTACTGAATGTTTGTGCATGATTGTGGATGTTGAGTATACACTACACATATTTTTGCCTGTGTAGTCAGTATTTGCCTCCTAATTCTGTATTTTTTCTGCTCCACATCCACACATGTGCCGAGTTCTTTTTCCATTTTACACATATGTTATATTATAATGTTATAATTGTCTATGTTCCTGAGGAGGGAGCAGAGAGAATCTATTTACTATATTTTTCCAATCCTTTTTAAAGATATGATACAAACCTTTGCAGTAATGGCAACACCACAGTTTAAGAAGTTGGTGATATTCTAATAAAACCTGTTACTAAAATGTCATTGCATTTGCAAGCACGGAATCCAATACATAGAATGTAATGTTTTCTCCCTGTGTTTATAGGTCATTTCTGACTCCTGAAAAGATATCTGTAGTTCCAAGTATCTGACAAACATGCATTGCAGAAACTGTAGCATTTCAGAAGGTATATAAACTGCATGTCCTCTGACGTATTAAGGGGAAATCTAAGCAGATTTTTCATGTCTATGGGCAACTTTTTTTTTAAGTGCAGCAAAAATTGCTACATGTCCCCAAGCACAGACCTCACGTGGCATGTTTTTATGTGTTTGTAGTTTTATGCAGTTAGCCAACATTTTCGAAAATGAAAATTAACCCAGAGCAAACCCCAAACTTCTGAAGGACCAAATACTTAGTCAAATAAAGTAATTTTGGGTTCATTAAATGTAAGGCTATTTATATATTTATTTATGCTTAATTCCACATTGAAGTAAACAGATGGCAGACCCCCTGTCATAACATCACGTGAGACAGAAACAGATGCACGAGACACTTTTTAACCACAATAAACTCCCCCTACATTAATCATTTGCTCCTCTGATTAAAATTGCCTTCCAGTGATACTGGAAAGATGAATATGAAGATCTAGAAAGCTCATGGAAATAAAATACTGAAATGATTCTAGGGGCTGCATCAGAACCCCTTAAAACATTCTTTGTAAATATGAAGGGATGAAAATACAGGAATCTGAGGCATGCCCACTTTCCTTGCCATTATTTCAGATTTTGTGTTTGTGTTCATTGCTTAACAGTAAGAAATTGTCTAAAGAAATAGAGTGACTCCTTCAAACATTATACAACTCCTGTGTGTGCAAACAGTCAAATGTTCTCCTCTACTCTTCAATAAAATAAAAAAAAAAAAAACAACCCAAGTGTTCTGCAAATGTACTTGACAATTGGAAAAAAATTAAATTCACATACTCTCATTTTTTCTAAAAAAATAAAGAAAATAAACAAAATGGCTAAAGCAGCTGATACCTAATTATGTGAGATCTGTCATATTCAGTTGTACTTGAGTCTCATTCTCCAAGTACTGTAGATTCAGTGGCCCCAATATACTTAATACCTAATTTCTATTGACTTGTAAAAGCCTGTAGCCTCTGAATCTCACAACACTACAGAAGTAATCTGAGCTTTGGAGCAGTGCTGGGACTGCAAGGGTGAACCTCAAATGACCACAACACTTGCAGTGCCTTGGCAAAACATGTTTTATCTGCCATATGGACAGATGAAGTATCCATCCAGTCTGTGCCTGCAATGATGATGGAAAAAAGCCCCAAATAAACTATTTGGGTACTTCCACACAGGGCCCCATTGCCACTTCCTGTACAAGAAATGAGAGCTGGCCACAGCTTCAGCTGCCTGAGAACAGACATCCAAGGGTATTATGGATGTCACATACCCTTGAATAGCCCAGTATTTCAGGGATAGCACTGCCTAGGGCAGAGCAGACAGAACAAAAAGCACTTACCTACTTCTTTACATCATCTTAAAGACAGATTCACTTTAAATTAATGCAAACTGCTGCTTCATCCATCCTGCCTTGCCCTCTACCCACTGATCTGCCTGTGAGCACAGGCCAAACCAACCACTCCCTCTCCTCCCCTGTAGTTCACCTCAGCTAATTCAGGTGGGTTTCTGCTTATCTGGGTTCTTAAATGAAGTACAGTGATAGAAATGTATGTTGCATTGCCTTGCATTCCCCTCAACTTATCTAACTCCCAGTTAGGCTCTGACAGTTTTGAAAAGTAGACACTGGCTCCCAGGTCATAAGAATACTTTACTTCCCTAGATGTTTCCACTGATTGCCTGTGTTGGATGACAGAGACATGAAATACAAGGAAAAGAAGCTCTCAGTGTGTTCAAGGGAAAGATGAGACCAAACAGTACATTCTGAAGTCTGTTTTCAAGTAAGTTTCCGTGTGTATTTCAGTTTGCTCTATCTGCAGCACTGTCCTTATAAATTGCCATTGTTCTCTTTTATGAAAGATGTCACATGGAACTGTCCTCCTGAACAAGGTCTGTTGAAATGCCTGTTAGTTCCTTTCAGATGAGGACTGGTAATTTTCAAAGGACACACCAATCCTTCAAGGATCTTCACACAGGGGGACCAAAATCAAACTCTTGATCTCAAGTGACATAAAAAATAAGCAAATAATTTCACAAGGTTTTGTATTTCCTCCTATGGTGTCTCTTAGTTAAAAAAGCTTTCTTTTTTAGTACCGATGCATGTGGGCAAACCCTAAGGGCAGGATTCCCAGGCTGAGACCCACAGCCCAGCAACACTCTCAACTTACTGAAAGTTATCCAGGGACAACTGCCATAACATGAATGTATGGCATGACATGACCAGAGGTCATGTTTATCCCACAGTGAAGGCCCCCATGACCATACCACAGGTATTCCGAGGCTTAAAAATATGAATGGGAACACAGCAGAAGAGAAAGGAGCCTAACAAAGTCCAGATGAGAAAAGGGATAAATCAAAAGGATGCAAACCAGGATTGGAGAAATGCTATTTGTGAGGGCTTTTTTCTTGACTACAAAACTAGTAAAATCACCACTATGGATAAAACCTGTGACTCTGATGGGTTTGTTTCTCTGTTGTGCATTGAGACCAAGATATGTTGGGTCACTCAGAGAGACCTTTTCCTGGCATTAAGATATGTGGAAGTTGAGAACACAAGGAAGACAAAGATTAAGTCAGAGATGGAACAGAGGAATTGACTGAAGCAACACAAATGCTCATTAATGCTCCAGCTGGTTAAGAAAATGCACAGAGTGTCTTGGGAAAAAATTAATGGCAATTTACAATTACAACTGTACCAGGCACTGGAAAACATCAGGTTTCAATACACATTGAAACTTACCCTAGAATTGCCTCCAATGTCCCCTGATTTCCTGATCTTTGAAGGTCACGGGTTCTTTAGTCCTAATGTGACAGTTTCTGACAAGCTAGCAGACTTCATAACCTAAAATCAGAGGTCTAATGGCAGATAGCCATTAAAAATATTCACCGTTTTAAGGCTTTAAAGAAATAATTCCTGTTTCCATGAAAAGGACAGCAACAGTTTCAGAAAAGAACCAACCCCTTTTCAGCTTCTAGAATTTGGGGTGATGTCTCAAGAAAAACTGCTTCCTACAACTTAGCCTATATATAACCTGAAAGCCCAGATAATTAGAGATATGTGAGAACCAATGAACAGCATTAAAAAGTCATCTGTAAATATCACAGACTTGTCACCGGTTATATCATTCTGAGGTACCAAAGCCATCCTGAGGTCCAAACAATACTAAAATGCTACCTGAGACACCCTCTTTCCTTTATACTAATAATCTAGGTGACAAAGTCACTGGCCCATCACTGCACACACTGCCTTCAAAGGATGAGACTACACCAAGTACTAAAGACCTTAAAAAAGATCTGATAAGAACTTGATGTCCATGTTATTAGACTGTCTGTCAAGGGGTGATTAACTCTTCAGAATGCCTGCCCTTAATTTTTCTCACTTCAGACACTGCTTGACTACACTTGTTTGCCTCACTCCCTGTGCTCTGAGTTCAGTGTATTGCATTATACTTCACCAGGCAAAAGATCTGACGACTGATGAGGTATCACTTCATAAGGACACACTTTCCACAAATATTTATTTAAAATGTCTCCATTGTCCATTATTGGTACTCAGGAAGATCTGAAACATCATAATGAATTCCTATTTCATTCATGTACTCTAGCTGTCACCTTAATTTCCACAGAAATTATACCAGAATGCATGATACTGTAAATACTGGTATCATATTATCACTCTTTTCTTTAAAATCTTTTAAAATGTCAGACTACACAGAGTAATATATTCAAACAGGTTGTTATATCTGAGCTTTTGACAGAGAAACCTTAAGACAACCTGTACGAACACACTGCAGTAACTACACCTGAGCTAACTTTCCTTATTAAAACAGTTCCAGAAGCTTTCCATGAACAAATTAACAGTCTTCTTTAAAGCTGAGTCTAATTATAACAAGAGCAAGAAGAAAACATTAATTTAGGTCAGCTCCAATGACTCTTGCTACTTCTTGTCATTTTAGAACAATGTCTCACCTATAGTGTTGAATTTAATTACTGAAGTTGGATGTTTAAATATGTTTTAATTTGTACTGCGACTGAATTCTAGTGTTAAATGATCTAATTTCCAGTACTAAACTGTTGCATACATCATGGATTTTCACATCTTGACACTGCCTCCACAATTCTGTGATTGCATTTATGTATTGCTGTTATTAACTTTCTACCACCTTGCCCATGCTAGAGTAAGGAGAGAGCTTTCCTGGTGGGAATAATAACAGATTAAAGTAAGAAACAAGGAAACACTCAAAATATTTTAAATGAGCACATGAAAAGAAAGACAGCTCTCAGAACCTGAACTCTTGGGGTAAGCAGTCTTGTAAAGTTGCCTACACGGTCTGAGGGAGTCTTTAAGCGAAGAACATCAGAGGAGTTATTTTAAGTATCACTCTCCCGGCTCTCCCTCATTCTCTTGCCTCCCCAAAAACCGCAGCTTTCCGAGACTCTCTTCGTCCTATACACCCTGAATCGAACGGGCAACTGCTCACCGGACTTTTAAAGTTGAGAAAAGCGGTATTTGCCATTCCTGGGCGCAGTAACCCGTCCGAGAGCCGGTCCGCACGGCAGAGCGGGGCCGGGCGGTCCCTGAGGAGCCCCTGGGCGCTGCCATTCCTGGCGGGAGCGCCACCGGGAGAGGCTGGGACCGGCCATCGGCCCCGCCGCCGACTCCTTGGAGCGGGAGCCACTCCTCTGCGTTTACTACTGCAAACAGGCAGCTTTTTACATCCTAACACGGCTCGGCCGCCACACGCCTGCCGCCGCCGCTCCCGCCACCCGCGGCAACCGCGCCGCTGCCCGGGCGCGCCCGGACACGTCGGGAGCGCGGGAGATCCGGGTTTTTAATGGGCGGACCAGGAATCCTGCCTGGCTGTCACCGCACTGCCCCGAGCTCCGGCACGGCACGGCACGGCACGGCACGGCCAGCCTCCGCTCGCCCCTTCCCTGGCGCTGCACAAAGGGACCCGCCGTGAGGCGGCACCGGCCGCCCCTTCCCCTGCACTGCACAAAGGGACCCCCTTTTACGGCACGGCCGCCCGGGGCTTCCTTCCTCCCACGGCGCCCTACCCTGACCCACTATCCACAGCACCCGGTCGGATCGAGAGGGCGTGCCGGCGGCCGGGCCCCGACGTCAGTCACCAGGCGCGGCTGTGGTCATGATGTGTCCAGCTCCTCCATGTCTCGGAGGGGGGGATTTGGACGCCTGTTCCCTGACTCAGCACACCGGGCCGCACGCACGGGCATGGCCCGCCCTACACACGACCCCGCGCGGGGGGGTCTCCCAGGGCGCCGCCCGGGGCTCGGCCGCTCGCGTGCCCACGGCACCGGCGTCCCCGCCCCGCTCCGCGCGCGGGGGCGGGCCGGGTCATTGCATGCGGGCGCCGGAGTGGCTGCTGCCCCCGCCGCGCCACCCGAGCGCGCTGCCCACGGCGGCTCCGCGGGCGGGCCCCGTGCCCGCGAGTCTCAGGGGTCCGGCACGGGCCGGCTGGACGGAGCGCGGGGCTGTCGGCTCTGGGCAAGGCCGGCCAAGCACATCATAGCAGCACTGCGACCAAAGGTTCTTGAACGTCTCCAGGACGGAGGCTAGCACTACGTTCTCTGGGCAATCTGTTGTCCACGACCGGTCACCTCACGTTGAAGTTCTCCTCGGTTCAGTAGAACGTCCTTCGTACAGTTTCTGCCCGTTGGTCTCTTGGCCTAAGCTGGCACCCCGAGAGAGCCTCCTCCGCTGCGCCCCACCTTTAGATTTATACACATTACTGGGGTCCCTCTCGGGTCGTCTCCTTTAGCCACTGAGACAGGCCCAGACTCTCATCCGTTTGGAAGTGACAGTGGAGAGATGCTTCAGTCTCTTTACTCATATTTGTGCCATCCACTTGGACCACTCCAATCTCCATGTCTCTCGTTTCCTGAGGACCCAGAACTGGACACAGCACTGCAGACACCCACATCTCACCAGGGCTGAGTGAGGGCAGAGCCACCTCCCTGCCCTGCTGGCATTGCTCTCCCTAATGCCCCCAGATCCCACTGACCCTCTTCCCCCGTGTCACGCTGGCTCCAAAACCCCAGCCGTATTTCTGAGCACGGCGGCAGGGTCGTGCCTGAGCGCTGCGGGCCGTCGGAAGGCACACAGTTAATCCCACGGGTGTGTCCGCCCCGACCCCCGGCGCGGTCCCAGCACAGCCGGCCGGGCAGCCCCGTACCACCGGCAAGCCACACCGCGTTCAGCACAGCCGGGCATTCCCCGTACCACAGCAGAGCCACCCTCGGTCATACGCCGGGCGACCCCGTACCACCCCCCGCAAGCCACCCGCGTCATCACCGCCGGGCACCCCGTTACCCCCGCGGAAGCCACCCGCCGTCAGCACGCCTGGCATCCCGGGGGGGGGGGGGGGGGGGGGGGGTGGTGTGGAGGGGGGGACCACCGCAAGCCACCCGCGGTCAGCACAACCGGAGCAGCCCCGGTACCACCGCAGAGCCACCCCGTTCAGCACAGAAAAAGCCCCGGCCCGCACCCCGGTACCGCATAGCCACACCGAGGTCTCACAGCCAGCCGGACAGCCCGTTAGCCACATCAAGGCCAACCCGCGGTCAGCACACCGGGCAGCCCCGGTACCACCGAAAGCCACCCGGCTTCAGCACAGCCGGGCAGCCCCTTGTACCACCGCGAGAGCCACCCGGCGGTCGCACGCCGGAACAGCACCCGGTACCACAAGAAAACAACGAAAGCACAAACCCGCGTCAGGTTTGGCTGGCTCAGAAACAGCCGCAGGGCGGGCGGTGCTGGAATGGACAGCTCCCGGGGGACTCCAGCTGACTGCCCGCTGCCCCCCCGGGTAGAGCACGTTGCTGGGATAACATTCTTTGGTGCTGAGAACTTAATTGCCTTTGTAGTGAAACTATTGTAACAGTTGGCAAAAGAGGCGTTCTGTTCTGCCGAAGAGGATGAATAACACGCTGTAATGGTATCAGCTGTCCTCTAAATGCACAAATGCTTCTATCATAGGAAAATTCAATTCCAGCCCTTCACATGGAACCTGCTGACACCTGCCCAGGAGCCACGACTACATCTTGGGTTGTGTGTAAGCGTACAACACACACACACACGACTTTAACACACAGACACATTTTTACGACAACACAAACAACTGTAGCTCTACAGTGTTGAAGTGAAATTACATTCTCTTACTCTAATCGCTGAGAAGTATGACAAGATAATATAAAGCCGAAAAAAAATGGTTTAACAAGAAGACCCTAATTGGCTATTTGTTACCTTGATAGCATCAAAAAAGTGGATTTCATTAGTATTAGACTCATGGGCACTGCGTGCGTTGTTGTTAAAATCGACTTAGCAGAGGATCTAGCATCTGAGGCCATCCCAACTCATGATAGTTACACAGAATTGTGCCTCAGGAATCTTTCCCCCCGTGAGACCCAATTTCAAACCTATTTATTATGCAAATATTCAAAAAAACCAAATTATACAAAAATCATGACTACGCACGGAAAGGGGGTAATAAGTCAATAGAGAGATGTGAAAGAAAGTGAAGAGAATGTCAAAGAAAAGAATGAGAAGTTGTGTCAGACAAAAGGAAATATATGTCAAAGTGACAAGCAAGAAAAAACAGGTAGCCAAAACTAGTGAATCTCACTGCTGAATCTTTCCTTATTAACTAAGTTCCTTTATCCATATTCTGCAAAACTACTCACACATGTATGGAAACAGACTCAAGGAAATGATAAACATGATAAGCAGCACTCGGCCTGAATTTTAGCTCATTTTCGTAGGAAACAATATTTGCAGGAGTGTTGAGAGCTGTAAGAATATATTTGCCAAACACAATGACAGTGCTAGGAGTGAGCCCAAGGTGTATGTCATCCCTCTTATAAACCCAACCACATAATCCAGCTCTTCAGAGATTGTGCTGGTGTCCTAGAGTAAGCACACCCAGGCTAAGGCAATATCTAGGGTAGAGTGCCGCTAGTTTCAGGAGGCAGGTGCATTCGGAATAATATGAAAGTAAACGCACTTTCTCTAAGTTTATATTGGCAATATACTGGAACTGTAAATCTTTTAGGCCTTCATTTCTTTTGACTATGAAAGCGGATTTCATCTTTGCTTTCATGCTGAGAGTTCTAATGACTCCGGTTCCATTTTTTGATTCATCTTCGCTACAATGGGTTTGCCATATACATGAACATTACAGAATGAGGTCCTCTTGCATACGGTTATCACCTATTTAAGTGGGCCGAATTTTCAAAAGGTGGAGTGGAATCTTTTTCATGCGGCTTATTTAATTTCCCTCTTTGGTGAAATACTGTTATATTTGGTGTTTCTGTTACTGGAAATACCATGAAACAAAAATTTGTGTAACTCATTAACAAGAAAGAGAGGAAGCTGAAATAATGGTAAAGAAAAAATGAGACT
>CM031857.1:103741299-103754664 GCA_018697195.1 Certhia americana
TCTGAACCCTTTTCCTCTGCGTTTTACTACTGAAACAGGCAAGCTTTTTACATCTAACAACGGCTCGGCGCCACACGCCTTGCGCCGCGCTCCCGCCACCGCGCAACAGCGCCGCTGCCCGGCGCGGCCGGACCACGTCGGGAGCGCGGGAGATCCGGGTTTTTAATGGGCGGACCAGGAATGTCCTGCCTGGCTGTCACCGCACTGCCCGAGCTCCGGCACGGCAGGCACGGCACGGCACGGCACGGGCACGGCACGGCACGGCACGCACGGACGGCACGGCAACGGCTCAGCCTATCGCTCGGCCCCTTCCCTGGCCGCTGCAACAATAGGGACCGCCGTGTGAGGCGGCCCTGGCCGCTACCGGGGCTTCCTCCTCGGCTCCCGCCCAGCGAATCCCGCAGCACCGGGCGGCTCGAGAGGGCAGTGGCCGCGGCCGGCCCGACTCACCAGCGCGGCCTGTGGGCAGGTTTGTTCCAGCTTACTCATGGTCTCGGAGGGGGATTTGGGGGACGCCTGTTCCTGACTCAGCACCGGCCGCACGCATGGCATGGCCGCCGCCCGGCCCGCCGGCGCGGGGGTCTCCCCGGGAGCGCCCGGGGCCTCGGCGTCTCGCGTCGCCACGGAAAACCGGCGGGCCCCGCCCCGCTCCGCGCGGCGGGGGGCGGGGCCCGGGTCATTGCATGGCGGCTCTGATTGGCTGCTGCCAGCCGGCGCCACCGCGTCGATGCCCACGGCGGTCTCCGCCGGGACGGGCCACCGTGCCCGCGTAGTCTCAGGGGGCGGCACGGGCCGGGCTGGAAAAGGGACGAGAACGGATGCGCGGGGGCTGCGGGCTCGGGCAGGGCCGGCACACAGCACATGGCACGCACTGCGACCAGAAGGTTCTTGAACGTCTCCAGGGAAGGAGGCTGCACTACTCTCTTGGGCAATCTGTTCCACGACCGCGTCACCTGACGTGAAGTTCTTCTCATGTTCAGTAGACCTTCCTGTGCAATCAGTTTCTGACGTTGGTCTCTTGTCCAAGCTTGCAACCCCCCCGAGAGGAGCCTCCGCTATGGCGCCCCACCTTTAGATATTATACACATTAATGGGGTTCCCTCTCGGTCGTCTCCTGTAAGCACTGACAGGCCCAAACTTCTTCAGCTTTGGAAGATGAGCAGTTGGAGACGATGACTCCAGTGTCTTTATATCATATTGTTGCACCATCCCACTGGAATCACCCAGGATCTCCACGTCTCTCTTGTCTGAGGAGCCAGACTGACACAGCACTGCGGACACGCATCATCGTCACCAGGGCTGAGTGGAAGGGCAGGATCACCTCCCTGCCCTGCTGGCAGTGCTCTCCCTAAATGCAACCCACAGGATCCCGAGCTGACCCTCTTGGCCCCCGGGGCACATGCTGGTGCTCAACACCCCGAGCCGTGTTCTGAAGCACGGCGGGCAGGGTCAGTGCCGGTGGGAGCGCTGCGGGCCTTCGGAAGGCAGCACCGTAATACGCAGGGTGTGTCCGCCCCGACCCGGGCGCGGATCAGTGACAACGAGAGGGCCGGGCAGCCCACGGTACCACAGCAGAGCCACCCGCGGTCAGCACAGCCGGGCCGGGCAGCCCCGGTACACCGCAGAGCCACCCGCGGGTCAGCACAGCCGGGCAGCCCCGGTACCACCGCCAGAGCCACGCGGTCAGCACAGCCGGGCCGGACAGCCCTGGCTATCCACCGCAGAGCCACCGCGGTCAGCAAGCCGGGCGCCCCGAGTTACCACCTGTCAGAGCCACCCCGCGGTCACAGCACAGCCGGGCCCGGGCAGCCCCGGGACACAGCAAAGCACCACCCGCGGTCAGCACAGCCGGGCAGCCCCGGTACCACCGCAGAGCCACCCGCGGTCAGGTTTGGCTGGCTCAGAAACAGCCGCAGGCGGGCGGTGCTGACTGGACAGCTCCCGGGGCACTGCCCGAGAGTGACTGCCCGCTCCCCTCCCCGGGGAGGAGCACGGTGCTGGGAGTACCAATTCTTGGTGCTGAAGAAATTAATTGCCTTTTAGTGGAAACTATTGTAACAGTTTTGGCAAAAGAGTCGTTCTGTTCTGCCGAGAGATGGATGAAGAACACGGCTGTAATGGTAGCAGCTTCCTCTAAATGCAGCAAGATGCTTCTATCATAGGAAAATTCAGAGTTCCCAAGCCCTTCACATGGAACCTGGCTGACACCTGCCCAGGAGCCACGACTACATCTTTGGTTGTGCTGTAGAGCGTACACACACACACACACAGACTTTAACACACACACATTTTAACACACACACAACTGTAGCTTCTACAGTGTTGAAGTGAAATTACTATTCTTCTTACTCTTAAATAGCATGAGAATATGATCAAGATAATATAAAGCCAAAAATGTTTAGAACAGAGAGACTCTATTGGCTATTGTGAACCTTGATAGAATCAAAAAAGTGGATTTCAGTAGTACTTAGCCTCAGTGGGCACTGTCAGTGTTGTTTTTAAAAATCAGACTTCATCAGAGGATACGAGCATCTGAGGCCATCCAGACTCATGAGGAGTTACAACAGAATTGTGCCTCAGGATCTTTCCCCTTGAGACCCAAATTTCAAACATATTTATCTTTTGCAAATATTCAAAGAAAACCAAATATAATACAAAAATGCATGAACTAGCTCAAAGGGAAAGGGGTAATAAGTAAATAAGAGGAGATGAGAAAGAAAGTAGAAAGAGAATGTCAAAAGAAAGAATGAGACAGTTGTCAAGAAAAAAGGAAAATATATGTCAAAAGAGGTGACTAAGCAAGAAAAACAGGTAGCCAAACTAAGTGAATCTCACTGCTGAATCTTTTCCTTATTAACTAAGTTCCTTTATCAGTGATTCTGCAGGAACTACTCACACATTATGGAAAGCATACTCAAGGGAAATGATTAAACTATGATTAATGCAGCACTCGGCCTGAAATTTGTAGCTCATTTTCTTAGGAAAAATATTTGCAGGAGTGTTATGCTGTTAGAAGAATATTTGGACAGCACAAATGAGCAGTGCTAGGAGTGGAGCAGCCAGAGGTGGTAGGCAGCCCTCTTATAAACCCAACCACATATGCCAGCTCTTCAGAGATTGGTGCTGGTGTCCTGAAGGAGTAGCACCAGGTAAGGACATATCTAGGGTGAGTGCCCAGTCAGGGAGGCAGGTGCATGGGAATAGAGATGAAAGTAAAGCACTTTCTTGAAGTTGGATGATTGGCAATATACTGGAAATGTAAATTCTTTTGCCTTCTATTTCTTTTGACTATGAAAGGCTGGATTTCATCTTTGCTTTCATGCTGAGAGTGTGCTATTGACTCCTGGTGCATTTTGATTCATCTTCTCTACAGATAGGTTTTTCCATATACATGGAACATTACAGAATGATGTCTCTCTTGCAGTACTGTTATCACCTATTTAAGCTGGGCAAGAATTTCAAAGTGGAAGTGGAATACTTTTCATGCTGCTTATTTAATTTCCATCTTTGGTAAATACTTTATGTATTTGGTGTTTCTGTTTGAATAACATGAAACAAAAATGTTGTGTACCTCATTACAAGAAAGAGAGGAAGCTGAAATAATGGTAAGAGAAGGATGTAGGGTCTGTCATGTCCATCTAAATTTAGAATTTGTCTAAAAATCTTAGTTAACATATTGGATATCTTGAATAAGGTATCCTAAACTGCATCTTCTAGCTGTTGGGGCTAAATGAGCTTTCAAAAGGCTGGAGAGTGTCTTCTTTATTATCTAAAATAAATAAAAACAAATCAGGTTTGAAAGGAAAAAGCTCAACAGATGGTCTTCTGTGAATCCCTACAAGGCAGCCAGGTTCCAAAAAAACAGTGGAGCAAGAGTCAAGGGTGGGGAGGTTCATGCATCTAATTTCTTTTCTGTAACCAGTATCCTGTGCCAAGTTGATCATGGTCTCCTGGGCAGCCTCCCACCATTTCTTCAAAGTAACAGGGACACATCACCATGGACTTTGATGACCGAGTTCTTTGCAGCAGCTGCTTGGGTTGAATGGACATCTGATAAAAAACTTGTCCCAGGGTGTACAAATTACAGGCAAACAAGCCAGGAAACCGTGATCTCAATCCTCCTACCATTAATTTCAAGGTCTGAATTGAATAGGCAACAAACAGGGAAAAACCTCAGGTATTAGGAAGGTTCCACCTGATACATAGTGGTTTGGGTTTTATTTTTATACAGAACTCAGTTTTCAAACTGCAACAATTAATTATAAAAGATAAAAAAAAAAAAAAAGTTTAGATGTTACATTTAAATCCTCTCATTTCTCAAACTGAAAGCATGATTCCTCTCTGAACTTCATGGATCTCAAGCACCATTTAGCACAGCAGAAATATGATTTAAAATGGTCTTTCCCTGAGAGAGGCTGCAAAAGTCTTCTGACTTATAATTGAGTCAAAATGAAGACAAGCAGACCCTCACGATTTCTGTTCAAAAGTCATCAGAAAACTGTGAAAAAACCTGTGTGGTTAAATAATGTTTGAGTTCAAAGCCAAAGATCTACAAGAAAAAAGAATAAATTACTGAATATTTAACTGATGAGCTTTAAGAAATTTTGCTTCAATGGATATATTTTGGATACTGAAGGTTTTAACTACAAGACTTCATAAGGTCAACTGCAAGACTGTAAGATGAAGGAAAGGTTTATGTCTGGAGCAGATTTGTTAAAATACTGTGTTTCTATGTATGTATATATGTAAGCATGAATCCTTGTATTTATGTATCTATGTATCTATCAATTTTATGCTAATTCTAGACATGCTAGAATTAATAGTCAGAAATAGCAGAAAAAGATACCTTGTTGCTGAGATGATCAATTAGTTAAATCATATATTTTTAGACTGAGATTAAAACCCCACAATGGTTGATATTTTTTTCCTCCTGTGTAGGTGGGAGGGAAAGGTAGAGAATGAAAGGTATGAATTAAACTACACCCAATAGATTTTCATCGCCTCCAACACCAATCACTTTGTAACCAACCAGTGGTGCTTCCATGTAATCTTGGCTGATACCATAGCTTTATTTAATTTTTAAGAGCAGTTCATCATTCCAGTGGAATGCACAATGCTTATAAACTATCCTCTCTTTGTCAGAATAAATCAAAAATTTACTATTTATGAAATAGTCTCATAAAAATGCATGCAGATTAAATCCACAAAAAATTTTTCCATATGCAATGACAGCCCATAAATTATGAAAAATAAAAATATGGTATTTGGTACAGCGTGATTTTATACCTGGGTCTTTCCACAATTTCATAGTGAAGATACGATGTTTAATAAAATCTGTGTTCTCAGGATACTTGTATAGAATCAAAGTAGTCTGTCCTTATGTAAGAGTTTAACTAAAAATGTCATGTTAATTCTGATATGGTTTACATGTAAATCATCTGAAATACAGAAATTCTTGAAAATAGTGGCCTTTGGTGATGCCGTTAATCTGTGCTTTGTAGCACTGTTTTGAATAAGTGGGGTTACCCACTTTGGGAGAGGTTCTTTTTGTACTTGCTCTTTCATGACTACTTTCATAAGCACTTCTGAAGAAAATGGTGAGAAATCATGGCTGGGTTTTGACCAAAAGGGTATCTGTCTCCATTCCCTTCTTCCCGAGTCAGAAAGATGGCCACTTAGTGTGTGAAATGTTAAGTCTGTCTGTCCTGTTTTTGGATTGTCCTTGCTAATTTTAATAATCAAGCTCTTACTTATTGAGTAAATGTTGTTAGGGGAGGTTGAGGAATTCTCAGCAGTGACACTTTACTGATGGATGTTCAGTTCAGAGGTTAGAAACCACTTAGATTAGCTGACCTCTGTTGGTCCTTCCCTTCCCAGAACCCATATTATCTATTTAATCCATTCTTAATACTGTTTACTTTTACCAGAAAGTTTTTCTGAATGTCTAATCTGAACATCCATTGCTGCAAACTACTGCCATGCCTTGCTTTTGTTACTGGACACAGAGAACAGATTTACTCTCCTTGACTTTTGTATGACTACTGTGGTTAAGATTTTGAAACAATAGTTTGAGAATTTGGAGTAGACAGCTGACATTCAGCAGGCAGGTTGGTACTTTTGTTACATGTCTCTTGACTTTTCTAGACTAAACTGTCCCAGCTGCAATAATTTCTCACAGGTCACATGTTATAATCTTTCCATTATCCTCCCTGCTCTATTTTGTTTTTTCTGTAGATTTCTTACAGAGTGGTGCAAGCACAGGACTGCAGCTACAACTTCACTGCTACCAAGAAATACAGTGCTGAATGCTACAGATCTCTCTATATATCTCAGTAAAAACTTTGTCTGAATGATTCATATTCTCTGCCCTCCTTCGTATTGTTACAGATAAAGTATAATTTAAGAAAAATCTCTTTTCTATTTACATTTAAACTGTGTCGTTATCCCTTCTATCCCTTTTTCTCTTTTTCTGGCTTTCCAGATAAGCACTCCAATCTCCTTAAATCCACACAAAGCTAAGACTACCTTTCTTGAACATATTTGTATTGCACTCACTTCTATCCATTTTCAATCTCTCTGGTGCCTTCCTTTTTCTGCCAGCTCAATTTCAAACTTCTTGGACTGATCATCAGTATTCCGTCACGCTGTCTTTTCCAGGATTACAAGTTTCCAATACTTGTTTTTCTCTCCACTGTTCCTGTCAACCTTTATCTTTCCATTTGTCAATGTTTCATGCAAATGCCTTCACAGCTTTTTTCCCATACTATTTCAAATGCAAACATGCCAAGTGAAACATAAGAAATCATACTGTAAACTGCATTTGAGAGATTGTTAGGGGTTCACATTAATATTTTGGGCACCAAAAACTGAATAACTGGAGAGTTTCATAATCTGTGTAAAGACACACAATTTATTTAAAGCAAAACACCTACTATATACACTGTAAAATGGCTATCTGGGAGCTAGTATAGCTTTCACTAGTTATTATCTGAATGCCTCTCCCTGTAACAGCTTCTTCCATTTTGCCTAAACTAATGTAGATCAAGTACCAAACCTAGCTGGAAAGACCTTTTTCTCTCAGATTCACAGTTACTTTCCTGCTAGTGTCCACAGGAAGAATCAAAAGCTGGACTAGAAAGGAATTAAAAATTTATGACTTTATAGTCTTAGAAAGCAAGATCAAATGCCACTGGAATGGCAACACACAAGGAGACACCACCACCAGAACTGAACTGACTTGTGTTTCTACCTTGCCTGTGGTGATGAGACAGCTCCAAAATCTTGTATGATGATCTGGACTCTCAGCTGGGCCTGACAGCTCACCCTGCCTGGGTCTGTGGGTGTCAAGTCCTCCAACCCCACCAGCCACATCATGTCATTTTCTCCTTGTCCTCCTGGAGCAGCTGCCCTGTGCTACATCCTGACAACTAGATCACGCCTTCCTAAGTTGAGCACAGTGGGGCCCATGCCTGTGTGGGATTTTCTGCAATATCTCTTGCGCTGTCAGCCTGACTGGCTTTGGTGTCTTCACTGTACTGGCCCTCTGTCGAGCCCCAGTTCCTGAGTGAACCTCCTCTCAGAACCCACCTGGCAGCCCCTTGGACTCTTCTATAGGGTTTCTGTCACCCTCTAGTTCCATCTGCTGTGGCCCCTTTCCAGGCCATTGTCCCTGCCCTGGCTATGTCCATAAAGTTATCCACTGACAACCTGCACCAACTAAATCTCTCTCCCCCTTCTGAGTTCTCAAGTGTGAGGACACACCTTATTTGTGGTGAGTGGGAGTTGCTGTCTAGGCTGTGAGGGCACTGAAAGTCGTGACCAAGCCTTATCTGGGTCCCCTGCCCTCTGCTCTTGGGCTCTGAGTTCTGGCCTGTGCTGTAGGTCCTTGCTGGAGCTGAGCTGTAAGGGTGCTGGTCTCCATCCAGCTCAGCCACAGCTGTACCCTTGGCTCCCTAGCCTCACCTGGAACCTGCCTTGTTCAATGGACTTCTTTGGTGATTCCCCAGTGGAAGGTTCAAAGTCAGACTGAACTGGGCTTTGAGCAATCTGCAGAAGGTGTCCCTACAAGGGTTGGAACCAGATCACCTTTAAGGTTCCTTGAAACCCAGATCATTCTACAATTTGCCTGGTGATCACTGGGATGCATCTGACCCAGGTTACCATCACCAGACCTGACCCAGAGTCGTGTTTCTGGTTTGTTTTGAGACCAGTCTCATCCTCATGGACTTGTCCTGGTGTCCTGGGCTGATCCTCACTCCTATCTCCAGGCTGCCCTGCTCACAGTCCTCAGGCTGGGGGAGAAGGCCTCAGCTTCCTGCCAGGCTCCCCTACTGCTAGGAACACTTGGACCTTCTTTCTTCCCCACAGTGTGAGCACAGCCTTCCCCAGCACCAGAGTTGTCAGGATTACAAGACTTTGCAGCATCTCATGATGCTGTCCTTCTTTCCGCCAAAGGGATGTGAAATAGTGAATGCTGAGAGTATTCACCCATGGAAGCATATTTGATCTTCAGCCAGGTCTTGAAATGTAACAGCCTCTCTGCAATAATGTTCTGCTTATACATTAATTGTTCATTTCTGTGTAATTGTAAGGAGAGAGTGCTGAAAGTAGTTAAAACAGAGAGTTTCATGCTGTGGCAATAACTATATGCTCTTGAATACCATTGGCATCAGACTTAATCCTTAGACATTATAATTATGTGAGGGCTCATTTTCTGTGAGTTTGCTCTCACTTGTCTTCCCTATTTAATGCACATTATAATATTTTTACTTTTCTTGAATAGGAATATTGTATTAGGCAAGCAGGTGATGAGATTCTACTCTGTTCCAGTTAGCTTAATTCCACCAATACTGGTCCAGTTACTAGGGTTTGCTGTAATTTAACTGCAATCAGAATTGAATTGTGTTTGTTTAAGAAAGAAAAAAGTGTCTCTGAATGTTCATTCCGTAGACTTTTTCTACTTTAATGGAAATTAACGTGTATTCTTTTTTCTATTTCATGTTTTTATTTTGGAGCCTTAACATCCTAATAACAACTTCCCCCTGTTGTTAGCAAGTAACTCAGGTAGGAAATTAAAAAGAGCTGTGCAGTGAACAAAATGCAGTTAGAGGCCTGTTAAGCGAGGAATTTACCCTTTTAACATAAATGTTGACATTATCATTATTGATAAACACAGGGAGAAGCATCTATTTTTTCATACTTCTGTCAACTAACTATATGTGAAGAGTTTTGAAAACAAAGATGTCTTGTAAAGTAATAATTTGAGATTTCTTTTATTTTTAGTTTAGGAAATCTGTGCTTCTTTAGTTTAGTCCCCCAAACAGTTAAATAATTCTTGTTGAAATGTCACATGCATAGCACAGTTTAGTAAGCAGCTGCTGAAATGGTCAGAGCTGGATGAAATTAGAAGGAAAAACTTTAAGTTAATTTAGTGATAATGTGCATTAATTCAGACCAACGTAAGGATTAAAAGATAGATAATGAAATACTCCATGTTTGTAGGAAACATATACATAGAACATATACACTCATATCTTGAGTAGCATGAACACACACACAACTCTCCACAAAGAAATACAGGTGAATTTGCTGTCTTGCTGTCCTTCATGATTTACTGGCGTTGTTTTTATACTATCATTCTTAGTTTTAACAGATTTTTTTTCCATCATCAAAAGCATTACCTACCATAAGCTTAATGTATAACCTCTGAATCTGGGTTTTAACTTTTTGTCCTACTGTTTTTGCAGCAGATCTTTTAGTCATTAAAAGGAAGAAAAAAAAATCTCCAATACAGTAATTTTTTTGTCCATTAACTTCGTTTGGATACTATACTCAATTTGTACTTTTCTATGTTAACGTAAAATACTGTTTATATTATCTTGAAACTCTTACAATGGGTTTACAGTATTAACTATTAATAACTTATATATTTAAATTACAGCCCCAAGAAAACAAAACAAAAAAAACCCCCACATCTTTGTCACCTTTCGTTGAAATCTGGGAGTTTCCTGAACTTCTTCTTCCATATTGTGTTTTTTGCTGCCTACCATCTTCGTTACCATGCTTGTCTTGCAATTTTCTCTGCAGCTATCACTCTTCCCTCGAGGGAATCTTGTTGGCTCTGAACCACCAGAATTCCCACTTCTTGTTCTTAAAAGACAACTAAGCAAAGGTCATGCTAAGTTGTTCTTGTACGGTTGTCCAAAGGGAGGTTAAAGACCAGCTCAAAGCAATCTGCTGTGATAAAGCCTTTAGCAGAGGAAGTCCCAAATCTTGCTGGGTTATTTTTCCTTCCCAAAGCAAATCCCATCCCTTGCTCCCACCTCCTTTAATTTTTTCCCCCCTGCAGCATTTAAATATGCTTGTTATGCTGTGCTGAGGGAAACAGATGCATTCTTGTTATGGCCAGAGATGAATGTCAGGATTGAACTAGCATCCATGAAAAAGTCTTTTGTTTGATCTGTGCTGTCCCACAGTGGAGCTATGGCAACAACTTCCGTTTGGGAAATTAACTGTATCACTGTGTACCGGCTCAAACCACAGCATCACCTGAATGACAAACATGCCACTGTTCACAGGACAGCTGACAGAGAGTATTGTTTAATTTTAATCAAAAGCATTAAAATCCATCCAATTCAAAAATCCAAAGCATGTGAAAGATATATGTGAAATGCAGTGGCATTCTATTTTTATTCTAAGTGAAGATTTAGAGATATTATTTTATAAATGTTTATGCATTGTAGCTTAAAAATTGAGTAACTTCACTCTTGGTGACTGTGCACATGTTTAAAAAAAGAAGTAAAGCAAACAGTGTCACACTCCTGTGAAGGAGAGTCTGTGTGCAGGTGTTGCTGGTTTAACCTGGCAGGCAGCTAAACAGCACACAGCCACTCACACACTCTCCCACCTGCCCCCTGAGTGGGATGTGGGAAAGAACTGGGGGAAAAAATAAAAGTAAAATATGGGGGTTGAGACAAAAGTGTAATACGAAACAAAAGTTTAATAGGAGGAAAAAAAGGAAAAGATACAATAAGAATAACAAGATATTTATATTATTTATATTATTATTAAGATAGTAAGATATTTATATTATTTATATATATTTATTGTATAAATATATAATAAGAATATACAAAGTAAGTGATGCACAGTGCAATTGCTCACCACCCACTGACTGATCCTCAGACAGTGGCCTCTGGCCAGTTTTCCCCCCCCAGTTTATATACTGGGCACATCTTATGGTACAGAATATCAGCTGGGCCAGCTGTCGTGGCTGTGCCCCCTCCCAGCTCCTCCTTGCTGGCAGGGTGGGGTGAGAAGCTGAAAAGCCCTTGACTTAGTGTAAACACTGCCCAGCAGTGTGTTATCAGCATTATTATTTCCAGAATCCAAAACACGGCCCTGTACCAGTCACTTAGGAAGAAAATGAACTCAATCACAGTGGAAACCAGAACAGCGGATCAGAGGCATTCTTCCTGTGGCTGTCAAATGTTTCCAAGGATGCATGTTTGCTACAGCTAAGGTGGTCTATTAACAAGGTACTGCTGAGGAGGGGGTCTCACTCTCCCTGGCAATGGGCACTCTGACAGAGTGTCCAGCCTCTTTCAACACCAGGGAGCTGCCACAGGTGGCTGGAGTCATTCTTCTGCTTCCACCTATGACTACGTTCAGCAGTGGGATAATGTTGTACTAGCACCTGGGTGTTTAAGTTTGGAGGATTGGGAGGTTTTTTATTTCTCTCCTACCAGTGCAAAGGTGTCCTGGTGGAGAAGGAAGGAAACTAATCTTCATTTTCAGAGCCATATAAATTCTCTCCTCCAGATAGTTGAAAACAATCAGTATATTCAGACAAAATCATAAGTTCACATTTCTCCAACAGCGTATCAGCCCTAAGGAGAGAGCCCTGTGGTGCCACCTGCCTTTGCAAGAAGCTGGAGTGGTGCCTGCATATTTTCATGAGCAGTAAATGCTTCTCCACAAAACTCTACAAATGATGGTGGTAGGTTATTTGAGTAATGACTGACCAGCACTGATGTTTTGGGACAAAATATTGAGGTTAATCTGTGATAGCATAAACCCCATCAGTTTCCCTGAGTTTCTGAATGTACACACAGACAGATCTGAACCCTTTTAGAAGTGAGGACGTGTAAAGCTTCAACTGTCTTAATTGAAGCTTTTAAAGTCTTTTCCCATCTATGTTTGAAATTGAAATAATGTGATTTTCTGGATACAGTCCTTTCTCCTCAGCAAAGGCTGCTGTGTAAATACTCTTCACACATTTGAGTGAAGGTATCAATGCAGCATCAAAATGGAGAGAACATACCCCCACCTCCCCACCTTGACCAAGTCAGGAGTATGCAAGAACAAAGGTCTGGTGGATCTTTTCTCAGAGCCTTTCCACACACTTAGCCTCTTCAGATATCAGAAAATTCAGTCTCGAAATCTACTATTTTTCTTTTTTAATTTGTAGCAAAGGAGAAAATAAAAGGGAAACGGGGATTTTGAAAACAGGAGGGAATCCAATATGAGAACATACATTAAAAACTGTATGTGCACATAACCATATAAATAAACTTTATCAAATACACACCATACACACACAAACACAAACATAAATAAAATGTAGTTTGTCACTAAGCTGGGGAGCCACTACCTGCCTCTGAAAGATCTAGGGAGTAATTTACTGAAGAAGTTCCTGAAACTTCTGAACCAGCAATCATACCTACCCTTAAATCTGCAAAGGAAAACCATGCGCCTACATATGTTAGTCTTGTCACGATCAACTACTCGACCCTTCAGGGGTTACAGTGTCGATGGACACGTGTGGGAAATCACCTGTTTGGTCCTGATGACGCGTTCTGCAGGTGATCCCTCACCTCGTGTTCCAGCCTGGCTCCAGCCTTTATCCAGCTGACATCAAACCACTGCCTCCCTCTCAGACTCAGGAGGTGTATTTTAAACAGACAATTAAAACGGTATATATTCTATAACAAGGACATTTAAACATGGCTTGTGCCCCTAGTGCGACCACCGGGACCCGTAAGGGTTTAGGGCCCCTGCAGCAAACGGAGCGCTGCTCAGATCATTCAGTCGCAATTCAGCGGACACCGCGGGCCATGGCGCCGAACCAACGCCTGCAAAAGCCGCGGCCACAGCAGCGGGCCCGGCAGGGCCTGGCTTCGGCGGCCACGGCGGTGCAGGTCCTCTCGGAGGAGGAAGCGGCCCCGCCCCAGCCCGCTCCGGTGGCCCCGCTCCCGCTCCGGGCCCTCGCTCCCGCTCCGGGCCCCGTCTCCCGATCCGAGCCCCGCTCCCGCCTCCGAGCCCGCTCCGCTACGGTGCCCAGCTCCCGCTCCGAGCCCCGCCTCG
>CM031857.1:103756206-103883706 GCA_018697195.1 Certhia americana
CTTGACAGAGTGTCCAGCCTCTTTCAACAGCAGGAAGCTGCCACAGGTGTGCTGGAGTCATTTCTTCTGCTTCCACCTATGACTACGTTTCAGGCAGTGGATAATGTTTGTACTAGCACCTGGTGTTTAAGTTTTTGAAGGATTGGAGGTTTTTTATTTCTCTCCTACCAGTGCAAGGTGTCCTGGGGAGGAAGTAAGGAAATAATCTTCCATTTTCAGAGCCAATATAAATTCTCTCCTCCAGATAGTTGAAAACATCATTATATCAAACAAAATCATAAATTCACATTTCTTCGCCAACATCGTATCAGCCCTAAGGATAGAGCCCTGTGGTGCCACCTGCCTTTGCACGATGCTGGAGTGGTGTCCGCATATTTTTTCATGACAGTAATTGCTTCTCCACAAAACTCTACAAATGATAGTGGTAGTTTATTTGGAGTACTGATGACCAGCACTGATTGTTTTGGGTCGCAAATATGGAGGTTATCTGTGATGAAATAAGCATAAACCCATCAGTTTCCCTTGAGTTTCTGAATGTACACAGCGACAGATCTGAACCCTTTTAGAAGAGAGGAATGCGTAAAGCTTCAACTGTCCTTGATGGAAGGCGTTAAAGTCTTTTTCCCATCTATTTTGAAATTGGAATAATGTGCATTTTTCAGGATACAGTCCTTTCTCCTCATCAAAGGCTGCTGTGTGAATACTCTTCACACTTTGAGTGGAGGTATCCATGCAGCATCAAAATGAGAGAACATACCCCACACCTCCCCAACCTTGACCAAGTCAGGAGTATGCACAAACAAAGGTTCCTGGCGCATCTTTTTCCTCAGAGCCTTCCACACACTTACCTCTTCAGATATCAGAAATTCAGTCTCAATCTTCTATTTTTTTTTTTTAATTTGTAGCAAAGGCGAAAATAAAAGGGAAAAAAAAAGGGGGGGGGAAAAAATTTGAAAACAGGAGGGCATCCAATTATTAGATATATACATTAAACACTGTATGTGCACATAACCATAGATAATACATTTATATTAATACACACATCCACACACACACAAACATTATATAAATGTATTTTGTTCACTAAGCTGGGCAGCCACTACTGCGCTCTGAAGACTGCTAGGGAGTAATTTACTGAAGACGTTCCTGAAACCTTCTGATACAGCATCATACCTACCTTAATTCTGCAAAAGGAAAACCGTCTCCTACAGATGTTAGTCTTGTAATGATCACTAACTCGACCTTCAAGGTTACAGGTCGATGGACACCGTGTGGAAATCCCTGTTTGTCCCGCTTGACAGCGTTCTTGCAGGTGATCCCTCACCCTCGTGTTCCAGCCTGCTCCAGCCTTTATCCAGCTTGACATCAACCACTGCCATCCCTCTCAAGCTCAGGATGTGTAATTTTTAAACATGACTTAAACGTTATTTTTTATAACAAACCATTTAAACATGGCTTTGCCACCTAGTGGCTACACCGAACCCGTACGGGTTTTATGGCCCCCTGCAGCCAAACGGAGCGCTGGCTCATCCTTCAGTTCGCAATTCGCGTGACACCGCGGGCCCTGGCGCCCGAACCAACGCCTGCAAAGCCGCGGCACAGCAGCGGCCCCGCCAGGGGCCTGGTGGCGCACGGCCGGTTGCAGGCCTCCTCCGGAGGAAGCGGCCCCGCTCCCGCTCCGGCCCCGCTCCAGCTCCGGGCACGCCGCCTCCGCTCCGAGCCCCCTCTCCCGCTCCGGGCCCCTCTCCCCTTCCGGGCCCCGCTCCCGCTCCGGGCCCCGCTCCCGCTCCCGAGCCCCGCTCCCGGGCCCCGCTCCCGCTCCGGCCCCGCTCCCGCTCCGAGCCCCCGCTCCCGCCCGGCCCCGCTCCCGCTCCGGGCCCCGCTCCCGCTCCGAGCCCCGCCCGGGCCGCCGCTTCCGCCTCCGGCCCCCGCTCCCGCTCCGAGCCCCCGCTCCCGCCTCCGGCCCGCTCCCGCTCCGGGCCCCGCTCCCCGCTCCGGGCCCCGCTCCCGCTCCGAGCCCGCTCCGGCCCCGCTCCCGCTCCGAGCCCCGCTCCGGGCCCAGCTCGCCCTCCGCCCCCTCTCCCAGCTCCGAGCCCCGCTTCCCGCTCCGGGCCCCGCTCCCGCTCCGGGCCCCGCTCCGGTCCCCGCTCCCGCTCCGAGCCCCCGCTCCGGGCCCCGCTCCGGGCCCCGCTCCCCACGCTCCGGGCCCCCGCTCCCGATCCGGGCCCACGCTCCCGCTCCGCCCCCGCTCCCTGCTCACGGCCCCGCTTCCGCTCCGTGCTCCCGCTCCCTCGCCGCCCGGGCCCGCGCCCGCCCCGGCCCGCTGATTGGACGCGGCCCCGGCGGCGGCGCGGCGGGCTCCGTCTCGCGCCACTTTCGGGAGGCTTTGGCGCGAGCGCCATTGGCCGAGAGCGGCTCTGGGGGCCGGGACGGTGAGACCCCGGGGGGCGGCGGGGCGGCCGGGCAACATGTCCTTGTCCTTCTCATTGTCCTCCGTCCTTGTCCTTATGTCCTTGTCCTCCCTGCCCGTCCCGTCCCTCGCAGGCGGCGGCGTTTCCGCCGTCATGCGGGGGGGGGCCGAGCGGCACGGCGCTGGCGGCGGCGAGGGCTTGGCGCGCGCAACCGTGCGCGGGGGCGCGCGTGCGCGGGGGCGCGCGGCGCGGCCGCGGTGTGGTCGGGCAGCGGCGCGCGAGGGCCGGCGGGAGGCTCGGCGGCGGGAGCGGAGCGAGCGGGCGGATCCGCACGGCGCCCCTCAGGCCGTCACAGCCCGCACGCGGCCGGGCATCCCCCGCGGCGTGAGCGGCCTCTCCGGGCAGCCCGTCTGCGTGAGCGGCTCTGCTGGGGCAGCTCCCGCGGCGTGGAGCGGCTCTGCCGGGGCAGCCCCGCGGCCGTGGAGCGCTCTGCCGTGGCAGCCCCCGCGGCGTGAGGGCTCTCCCGGCGCAGGCCCCGCGTCGTGGAGCGGCCTCTCAACGGGCAGCCCCGCGGCGTGGAGCGGCTCTTCCGGGGGCAGCCCCGCAGGGTGGAGCGGCTCTCCCGGGCCGCGTCTCCGGCGGGAGCGCTCTCAGCCCCGGGGGCAGCGGCAGTCGCGGGTGGTCTGGGTTCGGGCTGGAAACACGCTTGTCCCAGAGGAGCGCATTGCCTGAGGCGCTGGCGTACAGTAAAGGGGAAGGATTGTCAGAAGCTAAAGGCGCCCAAAGCGGTCGGTGTTGGCAGCTCTCCCCCACAGGGCAGCAGGCAGTGTAAATGCCCCCTTTAGCCCGGCCCTTAGCAGCACCAGGCCGGACTTGTCTCGGCTGCGCTGCTGGGGTGCAGCTCCGGTCACAAGTTGATGTCCTGCTGCCACCAGGAGGGGACCGCCCTGCCCCTCTGGCCACCTGGCCAGCCTTGGGTCTGCTCTGCCTGCGCCGGTACTCAGCTCCTCACATCGAACCCGCAGCCCTGGGCTGCTTGGTTGCTTCAGAAGTTGGATTGGGTCCATTCTGTTCCCTGTGGTCAGATAAAGCTTCCTCAAATTAAGAGAGAGAAGAGAGGTCAGGAGAAGTAGAAAGCACCTTGCTGGGGAGAGCACTGGGAAAGGAAGGAAGTGGAAAAGGAAATGGGGTGTCAGCTGTCAGCGTTATTTCTAGTTTGTCTCAATCTGGTCGCACTCAAACGTTGTGGAACCGCCTAAAAACATCACTGCTTTGTAGCAGTGTAGGCCTTCTCTAAGTCTGGTATTCCTGAGTTGTCATGGAGACATGCAAAATAAAAGGAGCTGGAAATTCCCAAGGAAGGGGTGGAGGGGGATCTCTTACAGGGAAAGGCTGATGGGATTTGAGAGGTGCTTTGGAAATCCAGGTGGTAGCTTCACACTGAATGTGAGCTGGCATGAGAGGACTGTTTGAGCTCCCTGTCAGGCCGTGCCTTCAGTATCATTCCAGCCTTAGCTTGGGAAGAGCCATCTGTGACTGTGCTTTTAGCCAAGTAGGTTTTGGTTTTAGGCAAAACTGCAGTCATCTATTAAAGCATCACTGAACACTTAAGTACCAAAGCTAACAGCTCATTGTTAAACTGATTTCTCTCGTTTTTAATTAATTACAGCTATGAGCGAGTCTGGAAGTTTTGCAGCATCACGTTCTAGACGTGAGAGGAAGAATAGAAGAGGCCAACAAGAAGCACTTGAACGTCTGAAAAAAGCTAAAGCTGGGGAAAAGTTAAAATATGAGGTGAGAATTCCTCATCTTTTCTTCTTAATTAAAAGTGAGCTGAAATGCTTAGTCACCATTTATAGATATGTAAAAGTTATGGGAAACACAATAAGCCTTTCAGATCAGCTTTTGTGTTTTCAATAGTGTGTGTTTTTCTGAATGTAGCTGTAGTTTTCTGCTTTCTAATATAATTTATTTGTTTCTTTCTGTTTTCAAAACTAACCCAGTTTTGTTAACTGCAAGTCAAACGTGCTTGCCATTGCTTGAGAACTATGCCACAGGGAAGGACCGATTTTTAAAATTGTGTAATTAATGCTATGATAAGCAGTACCTTTTTTTAATCTCAAATGATCTTAAACTTTAATTTCAGAGCTTTACATAACTGAAATCCATTAATGTTGATATGCTGTGTTTCCACAAAAAGACCAAAATTTAAGAGGAAGTGACTTCCTCTTTGAGGTGAATCAATGTAAAGAAACCAGAAGTCCGTAGATCATTAACATGCAAATTTTCTCTGAGCACTCTGCTTGGGTACATCAAATCTCTCTCCTTTTCATTGAGCTCAGATGAGTGTTTAAGAGTAGAATCAAGGCCAGAAGTCTCCACTGCTAGTTTTTTTACTTTTAATTTTTTTTTTGTATTATGAAATGAGCAGTTAAGCAAATGAAATCTCTTCCAGTGATTTTGAGTTTCAGTAGACTGTGATAATTTTTAAAATGGGTAACTTGTCTTTTATCACTGCCAAAGAAGAAATTTAATGAATAACTGCTTACTAGTTGTGAACAATGTATCAGTGTAGGAACCCTACGTGCATTCTTGGGAACTTTTATATTCTGACTGATGATCTGCAGTATTGATGGTATGGAAATGGTTAATCCTCAGTATACCTTAACTGTAGGTTGAGGAGTTCACGGGTGTTTATGATGAAATAGATGAGGATGAATACTCCAAGATGGTCAGAGACCGTCAGGATGATGACTGGATTGTTGATGATGGTAAGTTAAAATTAATTTGGAGAGTTATTTTGGTTCTAGTGTTATAACTCAATTAGGCATCATAATGTTCATGTTTTGAGGTAAGTTCTTGTTAGTACATGCTTAAAATTTGTTTTAGGAGACAAGAGAAATGCAGTCTTTTAATGGAAATTAATCTTTGCATTGTTCTCATAGTAGTCTGTTAGGATGGTAATGAAAGTATTTTTCCATGAAGTTCTTCAAATTTTATTTCCAGTTATCAGTATTACAATTTACCAAAAAAAATAAAAGAACTGTAATTGGTAATTTCTAATTAAACATAAAAGAGTAAACTTAGTCTAATAGAAGATAGAGCAGAGAGTGCTGTAGTTTTTGATACTTGCTTTTGTAACTTTTGCTCTATATTAAAGGGTGAAAAGTGTTTAAATATGTAAAAAAATCAGGAATATTAGAAGACAGAATTTAAACTGCAAGTTTTTACCAATTTTTCTGCAGATGGAATAGGTTATGTAGAAGATGGAAGGGAAATCTTTGATGAAGATCTGGATGATGATGCTCTTAGTTCCAATAAGAAAGGTAACTCGCACATGACCACTGAAGAATGTCTCCCAGGGTCTTTTAAAAGGTACCCAAAATGGGCAGCTTCCTGTCATCAGTGTATGTGGTAAATATGGCCAAATGACAGGTTACCTGAAGCTCTGTCATCCTGTACCTGTGGATTTTGTTCAGCCCTGGTGATGCAGAGGATGGAGGCTCACAAATTAAGGTCACATCACTGTTAACTGCTGCAGCACGGCTGGGGCACTGCTGCTCACAGGCTTCTGTGGAATGGGGATTCACTTCTACAGCAGATGCATCTGGGAGGAGTCTTGGTTTTCAAAGCCAGTGCCTAAAAGATGTGTGGTCTCTCTTGACCACTGAAATACTTGCATGCTTGTAAGAATCTAGGATCATGTGGATTTTCCCCACTTTTTTATGGGATCTGGTGGCAAACTGAGAAACTGAGTCTGATGTTGAGAATCGAAGCCTAGTGCCAAACTCAATTTTTTTTCCCCCTGGAGATGCTTCCATCTCATCAAAGTATCTTTGTTCTTTTTCTGGAGTATGCAAAAGGCCTCTCTGATATGACTAGGAAAGACAGAGTGATGAGAGGGTTTTTTATTTTTTCTGTGTGCATGACAGCTGCTACAAAGATGAAAGCTGTCTAGGCTTCATTTCAGCCAGAAGTATAAAGGTAGAAGAAGTAGACTGCCTTGGCTATCTATCCCTACTAATAACTGGACCTGTAAATGTTGAATTTATCTTATGTAAAACTCATTATTTTTAATTTTTTGTTTCATTAGGAAAAGGTGGCAGAACATCTACAATTGATAAAAAGAATGTGAAAAAATCTGTGGTGTCAAAGCCAAACACAATTAAGTCTATGTTTATGGCCAGTGCTGGGAAGAAAAACACAGATGTAAGTTTTTACATTTTTGAATTTAAATATTTCTGACTTGTTCACAGATTTAGTGGGAGTGGAGTAAACCAAAGGCTCATTTTAGTTTCTCATGTCTAGTGAGACAAACTTCTATTACGATCTCTTGTGTATGGAGCATGTCTGAAAATGTTGTGTGTGTTTTGTGGAAATCCTTTAGTCATTTACTGCTGTTCTCCTGATTGGGTTTGCACATATAACTGAGAGCTGTTTGGCTAACCTTACCTTACAGAAAACTGTGGACCTGTCCAAGGATGATTTACTTGGGGATATTCTTCAAGATATTAGTGCTGAAGTAAGTATGTTAATAAAATCTGTTGGAAACAACCTTAATCCATTAATTTGTCATGGAACATACATGTTCATGAAGCCTGTGCTAGTGTAGCCTTCAAGGTTTTAGACACTGTGGAGTGAGAGGACTTGGCTGCCTCTGAATTGTGTGCTGTATATCTGTCACCACCCCTCAGCCAGGGTACTGCAGGGCGTCTCCCTCTGACCTGTGTGGGTTCCTGTGAGGAGCTGAGGGAGCAGTGTTTCAGCAGGTGATGTAACCTGAATCCCTGCCTCCTGCTTCCCATGATTTACTGCAGAGTCCAGGTTAACACTTCCTTGGAGGCAGGGGTGCAGGATGGCTGCTCTGACAGGGTTGGACTCTCTCAATAAGCTACTGCCTTTTTTAGCAAGATCTCCTAAAACCAAAAGGATTGCTCACATGTAAATGCTGAATCTGCTGTAGTGGTGAGGTACTGAGGTGGAATATGTTGAACCATAATAAGCTTAACATGTTTTTTCAGTGCAGTAAAGGGTATAGGATGTCCCAATGTAAAGTCATTCTCTTAGTTTTGTGCTCTTAGTATTTTATTCCTCCCTATGACATCTGATTGAGGCTATAAACCCTCCCATGGCTATTACACCCCTGCTGCCCCTGGTATCATTAAAGAAATGCATTTTAATGCTGTCAAATTTGTGGAACATTGATTAAGGACAATAATGTTAATAATTACACTGTGGCTTCTATTTACTTAAATATTAGCTACTGATTTTTTTTTTGTTTTGTTATTTGTTTTATTATTTTGTTATTTATATTCTTTTGTTCTTAGCTGTCAATAAGGTTAAATATAAAATGCCTGTACATGTAAATAAGTCAAAAAGTGTTTTCTTCTAGTGGAACACTGCTGAAAGAGCACTTTTGCCTTTCATGAGACACGTATGTTCAATACTACTGCTTCAGTAGACATGAAAAACAGCACGTTAGTCTAATACTTGTGCAATAAAGGCACGGTTAGCTATTGAAATTCCCACTGTTTGAAAACTATTTCACTTATTGATGGCAGTTTTTCTCATATTGTTTCCTCCCCAAGAAAATCTAGTGTGTGTCTTCATGGGCTGATCACTGAGGTAACGTTGTTTTATGGGGCTGGGTTTCATATAAGGAGGTGTTTTCTTCATCAGCCAAAAATGATGAAGTGATGAAATGACAAATTGGTGTCCCTGTTTTTGTTTGATGGAAGATGTTACTAAGCAATCCAAAACACTTAACAACTCTTCCTTTTGTCACTTTCTCTGTTCTTTCAATATTCAGACAGTTCAGCTAAGTCCACCACCAATTGTAATGTTGAAAAGGAAAAGATCTGCTGGAGTACCACTCAATCCTTTCTCTGTGCAGTCCCAAACTTCTAAGGTAAAGGGGAAAAGAAGAATATTCTCATTTTTAATAAGTACTAGTCTGTGGTTTTGTTGATTTGAATACTGTTGATTTTTATTCCTCCTCCTGGAAATTAGCTTTCTCCTTAACTTCCATAGCAGTTTAACTTTGTGCCTTTTTCTGCATGGCCTTTCATGTGAACGCATAACCAGTACAATGAGTTTTGTATCTGTAGTATAGTAGGAGTTTGTAGCTGTTACATTTGACAGGTGAAACTATTGTTACGATGTTTGGTGCATCACATGAAGGGGAATTTCTGCTCTGCCTCTTTTCCAAAGAGTAGGAAAGACCCTCTTGGCAAGAAGAGGAGAATGGGCAGTGAAATAAGCAGGAGTGTGGAAAAGGATAAGAAATGAATTGTTTGCAGAAATGGAAAACAAATGGGAAATTGAAGCTATGGATAGAAGTCTGACCTAGTGGAAGATTTTGGAGCTCATGGAAGGCTAGCATTTTATTAGGAGTTCTGGTGAATGGAAAGGATTTTATAGGTGGAAATACAATGAGATAGTTGGTAATGGTCTGTAGAAGGAAAATGGAGTAGTGTAGATACATGTGATTTGTGAAACGTTGTGTGACATAACTCTCATATTGAAAATAATCACCAGTGCTACTCATCTTAACAGCTGTGTTCAAAACTAGAAGCATTTGGAAACAAAAGGGGAGATGTAGTAAGAGAGGATCATGCAAAATATGTGGAACTTTTCCTCTAGCCCTAGTTACTAGATCTGCAAATAGCAAATGAAAAGTTTTATTGTTTATTTTTTACTTCTTTGCTCTTACAATATTATTTTTAACTCAAGGTGGAAATGTTTTTCAGGTAATCACCCCTATATCAAAGAAAGCTCATGTCACAAAGGAAACTCTTCCTCCAGCTTCATATCATTCTAAACATCCCAATTATGCAGCAAAATCTGTCAGAGTCCCTGAAAATGAGGGCACCAAGTGTGTGCAAAAACCTGTAGAAAATGAGGGAATAGTGAAGGCAGTGGGAGAGAAAGCTACTAAAGGTATCAAAGGTAAGTCAAAACCCAATTCTGGAAACTCTAAGTATGGTATAGTAGTGTGAAAACACTTGTTAAATTATACTAGCTTAGATAGAAACAAAGTATCACCTTTAAGATATCTTAATGCTATATATTATGGTCATGCTTATATTGTGCTATCTCTGCATACTGCTGTAGTATGCAGTGTGTCATTTTAATGATTCAAACCTTTAGTTCTACCTGCAGCACTTCCAGATGATGATCAGGGAATGATGGATTTTAATGAGGAGGACTTCGATGAACCTATGGAAGCAGAGCATGTGGAAACTATACCTGAGACAGCTGAAAGCTTGAGAAGAGACAATGAAATTGAGAAGAAAGAGAGAGAGATAGAGCAGTTGGAATCAGAGAAGAAAGAGACATCTGTCTTGTAAGAATCTTTTTCTTCTTTTTTTTTCTTCCACTAAGAAGGCTCAATTTCCATAAACCTTAGATTTAGCTTCATATTTGTCTTTGCCAAAGAGATAGTTGTGATATAGACAGAATAATAATGTCATGCAATGCTTTGTTTTGTAGTTACATTAAGAATAGTAACATGATGATAGCTACTTAATTGAAAAAATTGATGATTTTGGGATCTAGCATGTGACATCATGTATTCAGCACACTGAGGTGACTCAGTGTAGGTGTTGAATAGTGAACTTTGATGTCAGTAAGCAAAACCAAGGTATTTCTAACAATACTTATTCTAAGTGAATCTGAATGTATTTCATAATAGATGTAGGTAAAAATTTTGTTGCTAAGAGTAATAGTGAACAGCTGTGTCTTTGAAAATAGGAAAAAGGGTGGGCTTTTCCCTGTTTTGGGGTTTTTAAAAATTGTTTAGAAAATCTTGAATCATGTATTTCCATAACAAAATATTTCAGACTGTAAAATAATTGTATGATGAAAAAGAGCTAAACATCTAAATGACTGAAAAGGTAGTTTTGTTGCAAGAACTTGTTGTTCCCACTAAGCAACTTGTATAGATGGATGGATATATTAGATATGTAAATACTTCAATTGACTAAGGCTGTAATACCAGGTGACTGATTGTGTGGTGTATCAAGAACCATACTTAAATGTGGGTTTCTGTCTTTGTCACTCCATCCCTCTTTTCAGAAGAAACCTGAGGAAACACATCTGTTGAGCATGTTGCTTGGTAGTAGAAAGAAAAACAGGTGTGAGAATATAGGCCTGGAAGAAAGCAAAATGATGATTATAGCAAAGGCACAATTTTAGTTTTTTTTTTATTCTTCTGCAAAACCTGCAGAAGTTGTTCTCTCCCAGGTATCTCATGTTGGGACAGAATTGATGAGGATGAAGCTGATCTTGCAGCAGCAGAAGTTCAGCTGGACCCCAATCTCCTTCCACTTGTGAATGGGGAAAATGATGATCAAGTCCTAAGATTTTATTGGCTGGATGCTTATGAAGATCAGTTCAGTCAACCAGGTAACTGTTCTGTTAAAGGCAGAAAATGCTAATCTGATGCTTTTTGTTCAGATTTTCTTTTTTTAAAACTGGGATTTTCATACTTGATTAAATTACATCCAGTTACCCTGTATCTCTGTCCTCTAAGATGTTCATCCTGTGGTTTTCTGTACCTCTGTCTGCAGAGCAGGGCACTGTGACTGGGAGAAGAATTTCATCTCTTGGCCTAGTATAGAGGTAGGGAAGTAAAAGGGTTTTACTTGCACTCTTCAGTGTTGGTGACCTATTGTCCTTACGATTTTGTAAGCTCCAGGAGCAAGCTGAAGTTGTTCATTTCTTGTTCAGTGATGCAACAAGTGAACATGCTTTCTTGTTTTTGGAAAAGTAGCTCAAAATTCACGTGGATGAATAAAAAGCCTGTACAATAGCAGTTGCATGATTTTATACAGAGGAAAGGTATGTCTGTCAAGGGAAGAAGGTGGTCTGAAAAATAGGAGGTCTGTCTTGTATCTCTTTTTCCTTGATTCAAACTATATAAATCTTGAAGATTGTCTTTGAATTAAGATTGGTAATATACTCTGTGAATTAAGATTCAATTTAAGTATGAATCCTGGTTCTCTTAGTCTTCAAATTGCATCATTCTGATCTCAGCTCTGACAAAACAGTTTGTGTACATGTCTGTTGTGAGCACTTCCCATCCATCCCCTCATTTCATCAGCAGCTTTAGGATCTTGGGTTTCTAGTTTGTGCTTCATGTGTGCTTACCAGAAGCTTCTTTCTCGTGTTATTGGAGGTTTTTTTTGGTTGAAGCTCGGAGCATTGAGTCAGATATATTTCTTTGTTAACACCTTTTGTTGTGAGTTGGGATGCCAAACTTAAATATGAGACTGTGCTGGGCTGAACAGCTTGGTGATGGGAGTGGTAATAATCATAGATATCTTGATGAAATCAATGGCTCTAATAAGAAATTGCTACTTTTAAAGAACCCACTATTGTTATTTTTCCTTTTTTTTGTCTTTTAAGTCAGTGATTGCTGAATGGAACATAATTATGAAAGGATTTCTGTTCCTCGTATGCAAGGAGTGTTCTTTTCTCATTATGTCTTTTTCAGGATTGAATAATAAAGACTGCACCTGTTTTCAATTAGTAATGTAGAAGGGAAAATTTTGATACTGCTTTTTGTTTAACATGTTCATGATCTTTGTTTATGCCTCATTTGCTGTGATGTCAAATGCATTGCCTGAAGAGTAAATACTATAGCATAATCATAAGACTCTTTCAAACTTAATGATTCTTTTGTAGGCTTACTTTTTATAATTCCCTTTATGGTCTTAGGCAGAGAACTCGAGAATTGTGATCCTATTAACATTTAAAAGAAATAACGAATAAAACCTGCCCTTATTTTTTTCCCCCTTGCAAGACATTTTCCCTTTGTCTTGACTTTGCTTACCTTTTGGTTCGTTTACTAGCATGATCTTTCTTTTCACAGGCTTTGATTTATAAGCTTTATTTGTAGTTTTTCTTTCTTTATTCTTTCCATAGTCTTGCAGGGGATAGGGCCCAATATCCCTCAGTTGATTTTTGTTTTTGTTTGTTTGTTTTTTGCTTTGCATGAAATGTCTCTGAAAACTATTTGAAGTTAGTTCTGTTTTACTGTCTGTAGGGGTGGTAGTGTGTGTCAGTGTTCAACTGGATGGTCTCAAAAGGTTCCTTCCATTCTAAAGTCATCTGATTCTGTGTAGTCTGGTTAAGACCACTTACTTGTCCATGCTAGTTGATAGAAGTTTCTTTGCAATCCTGGCTGCTTTTTACACTGTCTTTGACTGGCTCATGTATCCTTCTTTCTTCCTCCCCTGCTTATATGTACTCATCTGACAGATTAACTACTTCATGCTCTTAATATTTCCAGCTGTTCAAGCAGTCAGCTACTGTTCTGTGGTCTCTCTCACAGTTTCATCTTTCTGTGTGATACAAACCTATCTGAGGTGGCGTTTTTTTATCCCTTAACAAAAAAAGGTTGCCGGGAACAAGAACTTCATCTTCCCTGTCACTTAGATCTGCAATTGTAGCTCTTTCTCGATACTTCTATTCAAACTGTCTAAATCTTCAAGATTGCCTCTGTATTAAGATTTCTTAAGATACTTTGTGCAGCTGAAACTTGAAGATGATGAGAACAAGGATACAAAACTGCAGCATTCTCTGTCCTTGACAAAAGTAGTCTTGCTCACATCTATTCCAAGCACTCAGAAAATGATTTTTCATAGCCTGTCACTTTGACTCTGTCATCCATCTTAGTGCATCTTCACTGATTTATCTTTGATCTAATGGAGTAAGAAAGGTGCCTTTATGTATGATAGATCTCTTGGAAAAGATAAATTATAACTCTTAGCCAAGGACTTGTTTGTGCATTGTCAAGCCAAGGAGAAATGCAGATTCCAAAATTTTCTATGCATGAAATCCTGTTTTTGAGACAGTTTCAGCATAGATACTTCTGTTTTCATCAATAGTAGTATGCTGTAGGAAGAGTGTCTTCCATATAATCAAATTCCAAATTATTTGGAGCTTGAAGGGAACCTGGTAAAGCCAGGTTTCTGAGTTGTACTTGAAAGCTTTTTGTACTTGTAATTTGCAAACTGTTTGTGACAGTCAGGTGGCTTGGTACTTTGTTTTTTTAAAGTTTGACATAGTTTGACTAGCAGTTTGCAGCATTTTGTGTTATTGCCAAGTTCTCTGGGCTCAGAGATGTGCATGTACTGTAATGACTGTCCGTAGTGAAGTCAGGTACCACTAGTCCTGCTCTGTATAATCTTTCTGAGTGTCTCCCTTGGTTACAACTGCTGTCTTGGCACCCAGGATTCCTCGGAATGTCATGCATCTTTTGGTGTCCTCATTTGTTAAAAACAGTAATTTGAAAGCTGATCAGCTTCGAATTGTTGTCTTCAGAACGTATTTCAGCAGGTTTTATTGTTAATAAAATCTTGATCTCATGATACTGAAGTGTAGGGAAAAGGAGTTAATTGTACTGGTCTAGCTGAAGAGTGAAAATGCCTTAGAGGATTGATTGACAGCATAGGCATTCTGATAATCTTCAGCTTTCACTGGCAACTCTCTCCTTCCTCCCTCTCTCCAGGGATTATCAAACTAATATAGGCAGCAATGGAATATCAGAACAGAATTTTGAGAGTGGCTGTGTAATGCCATTTTGAATTTTGCATACCAGGTTTTACTATAGCGATGGAGGTAGAGACATGAAGAATGATGCAGGTGTCTGTGAAGCTGACATATTAGCACGTTCTAAATTGTGCTAATATGTCAGCTTCATATTAGCACATTCTAAATTGTATTTAAAACAATTTAGAATGTGCTAATACATTGGAAAGATTTGTTATTCAAGGGCCTAACACAGAGCAGGTTGTGTTTCAATGCAAGAATACATTATAAGCTGCTTCAAGCGAGATTAGAAATAATTAATTTTAAAACTGCATATTGAATTCTTTGCCCTTCTCCCATAGGTGTGGTATTTTTGTTTGGCAAAGTTTGGATTGAATCTGCAACCACCTATGTCAGCTGTTGTGTGACAGTGAAAAATATTGAGAGAACTGTTTATCTGCTGCCACGTGAAACAGTAAGTGTGACTTTTAAGCATGTCAAACGTAAGTACTTTTCATTCTGCCTGTGGCAGGTTATGAGTTTAGCAGTGTGTTTGTGGAAGCTGTTGGAAGCCAGTGTTGTCTGATGTAGGTGGTAAACTTAAAAACAATGTGTACAATTTATCACATGTGAGCTGCAGAGTAGAGGCCTGTGGCTTTCCCTGACCCTAACGAACAACTGCAGACTAATTTTTACTCTTAGACTTGCTGCTTAGCAAATAAAGTGGTCTTGAAGTGTTACTAGAAAACTTAGTGCTTTTTAAACATTCTGTTTCAAGTAATATTTTACAAATGTGGGATTTCTTGGCAATTGCATTTTTAGTTTTTACTAAAAAAAGAGATGCATGATTCATAATAGCAAAGTAAAATTCAACTTGTTGTCACGTCTGCTGGCATTTTTGTTAATTTGTGAAACCTCACTTGTGTTTTTGAGGAAATCGACCTATCTACTGGTAAAGAGACGGAGACCCCAGTAACTATAATGAGTGTTTTCAAGGAATTTAATGACAGTATTTCACCAAAGTACAAGATCATGAAGTTCAAATCCAAGGTTTGTTTGCAAGCATCCTATTTGGTCATTTTCTGTTGTTCTGGTTTGTAAGGTGGGAAGGCTGTTGAAACTGTCCAGGGAGGGAGGTTGTGCCAAAATGCAAATATATAACTACTGACATGTGTAAATGTGCCTGCTTGTAAAAACCATCCAAAATACCTATATTCCTTTGAGAATGGTAAATCTGCAACATAGTTGTTCCACCAGAAGTTTAAACAATGCTTTTGTCAATGTTCATTAGCTTCTTTTTAACTGGGTTGATTGTCAGACTGGCTTGCTGAGCTATTTTTGAGACTGCAGAACAGATGGAAGTTCTACCTAAAGCTTTAGTAACAGCTCATGCTTTAAAATGAAGTCACAGTGTAAAATGAAAGATTGTGTTGTCCAGTGGATAAGTCAGTACTCTGGGGTCACTCTGTCTTTGCATTTGACCAGATATCTTATAGTACTTTCTCTCTTGGCATGTCTCATCCCTCTCTTCTCGCCTTCATGGATTTATCTGTTTAGAGTGCCTGCTCTTCAGAGCGTGGATTGTCATTTGTCAAGTTGTTCTCTGGGTCTGAGTCTCTGAGAGATGAGAGCAGTAGTTGATTGGTATAAAGTAGTTTATTACATGAACACATCGGTCTGAAGGTGAGAGTTCAGAATGAGTCCATGGTAAAATTTCCTGGCTGTGCCTCAAGCAGGAGCAGTGGCTCCTGCAGCTTTTCTTGGCATAAAGTCCTGAGCAAGGCAGCAGCAGTTTCCAAGCCTTTCTCTGGCACAGAGTTCCGAGCAGGGCAGCAGTAGCAGCTTCTCCATCCTTTTTTCTTCTTCTTTTCTTGTTTCTTCTTCCATGTGGAAATGTGTATGTGAGACTGTGTGCAGGTAAAAAAAAAGCCAGCAAAAGCAAACAGAGGCAAGAGGCAGCAGGCCTCAAATGAGGGCTTTTAATCATAAATTATCCGATCAGCCAGAAACACAATTCTAAAACATTCTCTCTTCACCTATTAGAATTATACTTTAACATGTGAAATGCAGTGTCAGTTCTTACACATTTTTACGTGTATTTGCGCACATTGCACTATCTGCATACGTGTTCTATCCAGGCTTGACTCTTACTAGGCTTAACTCTAACTTACTTAACACTAAAACTTACACTTCTACTTCATATTTATGTGGTTTAATACATTTTAATTTCTCTAAAGGCTTTAACTCAAATTTTACATTCTTTTTTTCCATCTGAGGGACTCAAGGTGTCTAGCTTCTTGATTTCCAACAGTCATAGTGTGGCTATGCAGGAAGTAACAAGTGAGGATTGTTGTTCAGTCTTGAAAGCTATGCTTAAGAGTTATGGGCAATAGTCTTCAAAGTGTTATTTTGCTGTGCTCTGTTTGCTCAACAAATCTTTAAAGTGACATTGGAAAAACAAAATATTGCTATAATGGAAATTTAGCACATAAATTAATATCATACTTGTCATGAGTCTGCAGGAAAAGAGCTGATACTGCTGATAATGTTGCAGATTCAAACTGAATTAGTTTGCTAGTGTCAGAGCTTTATTGTTCACTTACATAGAGGATTTGTCTTTTACAGGGGAGGGCAGAGATTGGAAGCTTGGGCGGGGAAATGTGGCAAACATTTAAGTTTGGGGAAAGATCTGACGGAAGTGCTCAGAAAAGTTTATATTCCTTGAAGTAACAAGTCATTAGTCTGGCAAAGCTGATTTTCATTAGTTGTAACTTTTCTCATCCTGGCAATCTTGTGATTTCACAGGATTCATTCCTGAATAGTTAATCAGCAAGAGAGATGGCAAGTAAAAATGCAAGAAGAATGGAATTTAACAATATGTAAATGAGGGAAAATAAAAACAGTTTGTGTGCTAATTCAAGTTGGAAAGATTCTCAGGAGGTCATCTCATCCAGAGCTAGCTAGAGTCACTCTGAAAGTTTAAGTTGTTAAAGTGAAAATGTGAGCAGTGTTTCTCAAATAGCAAAGTTGTGCAAGACATGACATCTTTTCAGCAACTTGTAGCTTAGTGCGTTATTTACAGAGTTCAGGGAAAATGGATGTGACATTAAGTACTTTGTAAAATCTTTTTTTTTTTTCCTCTAGCTGATTTTCTCCCTCAAAACTCTGATATAAATGTAGGATTTTCAGTTTTCTGTTATTTCTCATATATAGTTGGTTATAACATAATTACATATGGGATCAGGAGTAAATTTACTCTGAAAGGAGTAACTTTAACAACTGATAAAAAGCAAGTTGCAGATAGCTCACTGTTCAAAAATCTTTTTAAGAATGAAGGCAAGAACTCAAAGAAAAACAGTTTTTCATTAAAAGAGAGGATGAAAACACTTGTACTCTAGAAAGGAAGGCGGGAGAGAGAAAGGTCTTCAAAATGATGCAGATCTGCTTACAGAATCTTGGGAAACCTCCATCTTTTCCATAGTGTGCCAAGTGAGAATAATGTGAATGAGGTAATAGAGTAATGTAGTTGAAGGTTCAAAGATGGCTTTTAAAAATCAAGGTAAAATCAGTGGAATTTTTACTGAGCTTACACAGAACTCAGGGCAAAAGACCCAAGTCTTGTCTGGGTATGTGGCTACAGTACATGTGGGCGTTCTTGGATGTAACACAAGAGTAGGGAAGGGAGAGCACTAAGACACTTTTGAGATTTTCCCTTAAATATTGTAACACTTGGTCATTCTCATGAGGAAAGATTAACTCAAGCGACTACAGGTACAAAAGATGGCAACTGGAAGGGTGAGACAAAAGGAGAATCAGTTATACTGGAGACAAGTGTGAAAGAGCTTTAATTTTTTTTAGCTAGTAAAATGAAGAATAATGATAAGACCTGTACGCTCTCTAGAAGCATTAAAGGGGGATGAACAGCAAGAGAGCTATTTAAAGGACAGTTTTAGCAAAAGAGTGAATTTGTAATTTTTAATTCATGAATAAATTAGGCAGGATAGTTGGTGCAGGGAAGCTCTGAAATAACCAACCAGAATGGTTTCTGAACAGTAAGAGTTCAAATTATGTTGAATTCTTAAGTAAACTGAGTTTTACTAAAAGAATAAAAGATATCCAGCTTTATTTTGCTTGTGTAATTTTCTGCTAATTTTGATAGTTACTGCATTCTGGGAGGGTTTAATGAGAAAGTAGGAAGGAATAGCAGTAGTAATATAGGAGGTAAGAGAAGATAGGATAGTAGAGCAGGGGTGTTAGTGGGGTCTTCAGAGGATTATTCAAAGATAATTTTGCAGTGACTCAGATATTCCAGATTACACAAAATTGACTGTGAACAATTGGCACCATATCTGGCCAGATTTATGCCTCTGCAGCAGGGAGGCTTTGTGCTCACTGCAAGATAATTGTAGAAGTAATAGGGTTGTACCATTACTGTGCCCTCCTTTTCTTCTGTTCTTCCCTGAGATACCTGAATTTGCCCGGTTGTATACCTGGGTCTGTTTTTCACAGGGAGTCATCATCCTCCTTTTCATTGTGCTCATACCACCAGAAACAATGTGTTGTTACACAGCCCTTGCATCTGTGTGTCCATAGGGCTTGTGCAGGGCTCTCAAATTGAAATGGTTTGTGGCACTCACGTGAATGAATGCTCCAAAGGAGTGATCTTTACCCAGTTGTGACTCCATGTGGTAAAGAGCTAATGTGCTTTAGTAGATCTCCCCAGCTCTGTGATATGCAGTCAGTGGTTCAGTGCAGTGTTGTTAAGGGTTGGTGTTTTGAAAGATTGCAGATGAACTAATGTTTGCCGTGTTGCTCAGGTGAGACTTGTGAGCAATGCATTCAGAGTAACATAAAGTCTCAGTGTTTGCATAGTCCTGTGAAATTGAAAACCACTCTTCTTCCATCATTAGCTGGAAATCAGGAAGGTTACTGACATCTATGCCATGCACCCAGGGGTTTTTTATTCAGAATGCCCCTTTTTGGGATGATGTAGAGACACTGAGACAGGTTGTTCTCTGTGTGTCTTGGCCTTGCCAGCACCCAACTTTGTCCCTTTGAACACACTTAAGCCATATCATTTCCTGCTGCACCTGCTGCTAATTGTAGCTTCAATGGGTTGCACTGCTGCCAAGTTAGCAAGTCTTCACAAATCAATTTGAAAGCAGCCTTACTCCACTTAGGAACTTAGCAGCTAATCACTGCAGCTCATTTCTGCTCTCTGAAGGGCCACTTGAAGGGCAGATTATTCTGCAGCAAGCATTCATTCACTGAGTTATGACCAGACGCTGGTGTAATTGAGCTGAGCTCTGTGGAATAACGCAGATGAAACACTACAGCAGACTATTTTTATACTGTGTTCATCCTGCATTTGCAACAAGAACTTGTTTGAAGCCTGAGAGGTTATCTTTTAAATTAAAAAAAGAGGAGGGGGAGCACCAGTGATATGTGCTAAAAGCAGTGCATTGCTGTCTATTATGTTACTGCTCTGATCTGCTGGTGTTAGGTGCTGCTGTGGCTTAGCAGTTCCGATCTACATTTGCATGGTATTTGCAATGCTGATCTGGCTTCCTAGTGGCGCTCTTCTATCAAGTTATTGCTACACTTGTTTCCATGAAACTGTTGATGCCATAGTAGTTTCTGGATTTGTCTGCTTCCTATTTATAGCAGAGGCCCTGTCCTCTCCTGCCTGGGCTTTGCAGCCTTACAACTGCAGTAGTACATGAAGTAACAAGCTTAACTGCCTCTTGTAGCACCCTAAGGGAACTATTGCTGATGCTATTAATTTAAGGAAAAAAACCCCAGCCATCCAACCCCCAAAACAAATAACTTCAGGTTTGCCTAACTGTGCATGTATTTATAAATTTGTAAATTTTATTCCCCTTTATGGTGATTTTACTTTTTCTTATTAAACTTTTTCTACTGGCATATTATGCTGAGTCTTGTGTATAAAGTGGTGAACATAGTGCATTGTCCAGAGTTCTAATTTAAGGTGCCTCTATGAATTCCTGTAGTAAAGTAATGTGCTAGCATAGCTATGACATAATATAATAACAGTAGTATGTAAGTGTGGTGCAGAAGGTTTGTAAAGAACTACAGGGCAGAACACACATAGGACACTGTAGAGCATGGCATTTCAGCAGGTGCTGGAGCACTGTTGCACAGGATGTTGTAATAATTTAGAAAATGAAGGTAGTTATTCTTAGAAACTGACAAGTTGTGTGTGTTGTAGAAAATTGTTATTGTTCCTGAAGAAAGCGGAAGTGATACTTAACTTTCAGTAAAGTTATGCTGAACTTCAGACTTCTTTAACTGTCTTAGAGATACATAAACTTGACTACTTTCTAGTAAAACATAAGTCACTTAAAATGGAAAATACAGTTGTGTCACAGAAATGATCTGCTGTAAGCATGTGATAAACGTTGGCAGATGGTTGGGAAATCATCTCTCTTGGATTCCTCTCTGAAGGAAAACCTGCAGTGTAAAGGGAGGAGTTGTGTGCAGTTACAGGGATGCAGTCTGGCTGGAATCATAGACATGTGGTGGGATAGGATGTGGTTAAGACAGGCTGGGATAGCAAGGAGGGGGAAGCCCTTTTGTGTATCAGAGCAATGGGAATGCATGGAGCCCTGCCAGGGCACAGAGCTGGTTAGGATTAGAGGATGGACTAAAGGAAGGGACATCATGGTGGAGAAAGGAAAGCCAAATCCCACCTGGAGTTGGGTCTGGTGAGGGAAGACATAGCCTAGTAAGAAAGGCTGCTATATAATAGGTACAGGCAGACTAGGAAAAAAGTGCTGCTGACGGGAGGAGATGTGGTGACAGAGGTCATGGAATAAGCTGTGATACCACATGTCTTCTTCACCTCGGTCTTTACTGCTTAGTCCAGTTTCCTTTTAGTAATCTCTGATACCCAAGAGACCAGAAGGAAAGCCTGAAGTAAAGAAGACTTGTCCTCTAAGGAGGAAGATCAGGTTAGGGCACATTTAAACAAATTAGACAGATAAAGGCACATGGCATCTGGTGGGATGCACCTCTGTGTGTAGAGGGAGCTGGCTAATGTCAGAAGGTGCTTAGGAGTGTTTGGTGTGGATTCACAGAAGGAAAATGATGCTTCACCAACCTGGTAACCTTCTGGGAAGAGATGAACTGGCTTGGTGGACAAGAGGGGAACAGTGACTGTTGTTTATCTTGATGTTGGTAAGGCTGTCATTGCTGCCTACCACAGTATCCTCACAGACAAACTGATGAAGTGGGAGCAAGGTGAAATGAGCAGAGAGGGGTGGACTGAAAACCAGCTGCCCTACTGGGCTCAGAGTGTTGTGATCATTGGCACAAAATCCAGGAGGAGGCCAGTTCCTAGAGGTGCACCTTGGATTGATACTGGATCCAGTCCTGCTGAACATCCTGTTAATGATTTGGATGGTTGCATAGAGCACACACAGAGCAAGTCTGCAAACAGTACAAAACCAGGAGAGGCTAATATACCAGATGGATCTGCTGTCACAGGAATTTCAACAGGCTGGCTGTATCTTACGACCTACAGGAATCCCATCAAACACAAAAAGAAGGAAATGGTTTTGTATGAAGACTGGAATAACCTCAGGTACTAGTAGATGATGTTGGCTGACTGGCTGGAAAGCAGCCTTGGAGGGAAGGACCTGCTCATCTTAGTACATATGAGGTTGGACAAGAGCCAGCCATGTACCCTGGGGAAAAAACTGCCATGGGCGTTACCAGCAAGTGTCAAGAGTTGGTGCTTTCCCTTTTGCAGCCCTGATGAGCTCCTTGGAGTGCTGTGTTCAGTTGAGCTCCTCTGTGTAAGGTATAACGTGTACTACTGGAACAAATGCAGAATGGGACCACAAAGATAATTATGGGGCCTGGAGCATCTGTCGTGAGAAACCTGGGACTGTTCAGCCTGTAGAAGAAAAGGTTCAGGATGAGGGACTGGCAGTGCAAATGTATTAATAATTTATAAACTTCTGATGAGCACGAGTAAAGGAGTCTGGCAGACTTCTTGCTGGTGCCCAATGGAGGACAAGATCAACAGATCCCATTTGAAACACATGAAATTTATCAGAACGTGAACCACTTTACTGTAAGGGAGATCAAGCACTGGCTCGGGTTACCTAGAGAGGCTGTAGAGTCTCCATCCTTGAGGATATTCATATCTGGCTGGACAGAGCCCTGAGCAACCCTCTGTGATTGACCCAGCTCTGAGCAGGCAGCTAGACTAGACAATGCTTGGAGATCCCTTTCCATCTCAGCCATTTTGGGATTTTGCAGTGATCTGCAGCCACCAATTCTCATGAGTATGTCTGAAACCTGTGAATTTAAAGAATATTTCTGAGTTTGCCTAACTACCAGGTGGTTTTTCTGGTAATGGTTAGTAAATTGCAAGTCAGTTCTGTAGAAACTCTTTTTGCTAAGAAAACATCTAGAGATTTAATACAGGCACTAAAATATTCCTACTGTCTTCAGCTGCTTATGAGTTGCAGAATTGGTAATACATGATCAAGCCCATGATATTTGAAATGTGTGTTTTGCCTGGCCTTTTTTTCTTTAGCTTTCTTATTAGACAGAATGAACATTCAATTGGGAGATACTGAAAATATAATACCTTTGTTTTATATAGAAAGTGGAAAAATACTACGCTTTTGAGATTCCAGATGTACCAGCAAAATCTGAATACCTAGAAGTTAAGTATTCAGTGAGTATAATTAATCTGATAAAATACCATAAGTTTTTTTATCTAATTAAGTTTGCAATGTGAGCAGTTTCTGTATTAAAATGGTCATTGAACATTGTAGTCTTGACTGATGTATCCAGTGTGGATGAAGAACTTGAAGGTGTGTTTTTACTTCACTGTCCTGATTTTTAAGTGGAGCCTTTAGTATGATTTCCTCAGTTACTGTAAGGTATTATGGGTTAGGGCTTTGCTTGTGTGGAATGATGATGATTTCAGTACTGTGTAGTTTTGTTAAGGTGCTGTCTCAATATGGTGTGTCAGCCTTCTGTGGAATGAAACCACTCACTGCTCTCTTGTTAGGCTGAATGCCCTCGGCTTCCCCAAGATCTGAAGGGACAAACATTCTCACATGTCTTTGGAACCAACACCTCTAGCCTGGAACTTCTCTTGATGAATCAGAAGATCAAAGGACCCTGCTGGCTGGAAATAAAAAATCCACGTATGGTGGTTTGCATGTGAAATACCTGGTTACTAGGAAACACATATAATTATAGATTGGGGGGAGGGGAAATTTAAATTGAACATATGAATTATCATTTTGTACATTAACCTTACAACTTTTTGATTTAATTTTCATTATCTAGTACAAGTTGTAACTTATTCTTCCTTTTTTGGGGTGACAGCTATCCATATAAAGTTGTGCACTGTACAGATGAGATTATAACTTCCAATGCCTGTGAGAGGGAACTGTGCAGTGCCTAGCAGCTGCTGTTTGTTGCATACCCTGCTGCTGTGTGTACAGAGCTAAGCTTACCTGACTTGAAAATGACTCATTTTTCTGCTCTTGATAACTTAAGATTTTGATTTTTTTTCTGCAAAGATATATTTTTAAATGACTGCTAGAGGGGGCTTTTTTTGTTTATGAATTAGGTTTTTGTTTATTTTGTCCTGACACTTGGAAAAGTTTGTGGTGTGGAGATACTTCAGTTTTAAATCCTTTCTGCCTCATGAGTGTCATGCAGCACTAACAGGTGGTCATGCTGCTTTATTTTGGCTTGGTAAGAGCCCTTTATTCAATGCGTGCTGCATATTCCCATAGTCATACTGGACAAAAGCTACATGTGTTACTGCAGAACTGACTGAATGAATGCTGACATCAGGGGGGATCTCCTCTTCAGCAGCTCTCTGTCACTGACAGAACTGATACCAGCATGGATGAATCCATGTAAAGCTTCCTGAAGTATTTCTTGGGTTATGCAGACCTTGATCCAAATCTTCTCTTTCTTACTTGGCGTTGAAGAGGTCCTGCTGCTGACTGGGAAGTCAGGGCCCAGTGAATTACCAAAACCTGGGCAGGATTAGTGTGGGTCTTGGACTATCCCAATGCAAAACGTTTAAAGGATGTGCTCTGTGCAGTAATGCCATCAGAGGAGCCTTGTCTGTGGTTCCCAGAAGAATAGAGGTGGTTTGTATTGTTTTCTCAGAGCTTTCAAATCAGCCAGTCAGCTGGTGTAAAGTGGAGGCTGTGGCAGTGAAGCCTGGCTTGGTGAATGTGGTTAAAGATATTTCTCCTCCTCCTCCTCTGGTGATCATGTCCTTCAGCATGAAGACCATTCAGAACCCAAAAACTCACCAGAATGAGGTAAGTAATCTGCTCTGATTTTGGTTTGGTTTTATTCTTTGGCATGTCCTAAAAGTTTCCTAAGGCTTGGAAGAGCCTCATAAAACATGTTCAAATATATTTACTGTTGAAAAGTTTCTCTGCCCTGGGCTTTTCAAAGAAATTTTTACTGGAGTCTCACTGTGGGCTAGGGGGCCTGCTTGATGAGATTGTTTACTGTGACAGTGGATCCTATATGTTTTTAAGCCTTTTGTTTTGTCTGTTGTGCCACATAGTTATGAATGAGACTGCCTCAGCACAGCTGTTAATGGACTAGTTTTAGTTACTTAATTAATTTGGCTAGAGCTAATCAGAGGTTATAGGTAAAATGACCAGGTTTTTCTGCAAAAAAAAGTAATTTTAAAATGAGAATTTGGTCTTGGTCTTAGAGCACCCGCTATTCTGCTGTAAGATCTTTCCTTGGAAAGGAGGAGAGGTGTAGGTGGCTGCTCTCAGTTGTGTACTTAGGCACTTTTTTTTTTTTTTTTTTTTTAACATAACTCTCATTAACATTGGAAGAGATTTAGTATTCATGGATAGGATAGTTGTTTATGGCTAATTGAATTTACATCAAATAGGGTGGCAAATTTTTCAAGCAAAATTATTCCTCATGGTGAATTTAATTTTTTTTGTTGGAAGTATGGAAAATATATCGTTTCTGGCCAAAGTAATGGGACATACACAAGATACCAACAGGACTCTCCTTGCCAAGATGCTTTAAAGCTTTCTGCTTTGTTTTTAGTTGGGTTTTCCTTATCACTGTCTGGGGAGCCAGGCCATCCTGCCAGCAAAGTAATCAAAAGCATCATTAAAACTATTGGCTTCCAAACGCTAAACCCCTTGGCTTCTTGGCAGTGCTGACTGTTTGCTTAGGGGCAGCCCTTCCTGAGGCAAGGCTTCTCTGCCCTACTCACATCTCCCCTGCACTCAGTAGGGAATCCTTTACATTGTGGGATCTGGTCAGATTCAGAACAAAAACTGATAAAAGTAGTTTTCCAAAGTGAGTTATTTTTCCTCTCAAATTTATAATCATTCAGGAGCAAGTAATATTTTATTTTCCTTGAGATCAGTTTATAACTTGCTAGTTTTCCACTATTTGTAGTTGGAATTAATTTAAGAAAGATCTGTTGGAGAAACAAGAGAAAACAGTTGAGTAACTCTTAAAAAAGGGATGGAAGAAATGACTAGGGATAGTAGTCATGCTTATTTGTGCTTATGAAGTTGTGTGTTCTATATCTCCTTGGTATAGATTGTGGCTGTTGCAGCTCTGGTTCATCAGAAATTTCCTTTGGATAAGGCTCCACCTCAGCCTCCTTTTCAAACACACTTCTGTGGTATGTACTTGGAACAGTTTGAGTAGAAAAGTAATTAATTCTGTTATTTTTTTCTTTTTTTTGTTCTGTGGTTTTTTTTTTTTTTTTTTTTTGATGGGGAGGGGTTATATTAATTTATTTATTTAAATTTTATTTCGTTCTCTCAGCAATAATGGCCTAAAATAGACAACTGACAAAATTTCAACTCCCAGACAGGCTTTCCTCCGCATTTTTAACTTCACTGGTTACTGACTTTTTATCGAAGACTTAATTAAAATATCTTAGTTTGAGATGATGCCAGGTAACCCTGCTTTGTATAGTTTCCCATAATTTGTATTGGTTTTGCTCTTTCTCTGTCCATTAATTTAGACCATTTATTTACTGTCACTTTAATTGTTTTTCTGTTCAGCTCTTCTGAAAGGAATTATTTATAAACAAGTTTTCTTAGAGAAAAAAAAAAGTCTTGCAGCAGTATCATTGCAGTAATTAATATCAGCTAAACCTTGAGATTCAGACCCTGACTGGAAGTGATGAGGTATTGAATGCTTGTGAGAGGAAGTTCTTCAGGAGCTGTGGCCCATAGTTTTAATGTCCAATGATAACCTCAGATATGACTGGTTCAGATTGGTTAATGCTTTAATAATTAGTTGGTTATCTTGAAGCCAACTGGTGTTTCAGAATTAGAGGTCAGTTTTCTCACCTCACTTTGTGAATGGGTGCTTATGGGGATGGTACAATTAGGAACTTGTGTGTAAGTACAAATATCACTTTTTGCAGCTGTTTCCAAACCGAGTGATTGCATTTTTCCTTATGACTTCAAAGAAGCTGTTAAAAAGAAGGTAATTTCATTTTGTTACCCTTCTAATTCCAGTAACTTATAGAATATGGACTTCATGGTGCTTTTGGTAAGTGGTGAAGAGAAATAGTCAAAGGAATGGAATGATTATTTAGTTAGTTTTCCACCCTGCAAACTTAAATTCAGGTATTTATTCTGTGTTGCTTGTAAGAAAGTGGTGTGTGCTCTCTGTGATTCAGTACTGCTGCTAATTGTGCCCTTAAACTAGACAGGGCATTAGACAGGAGAGTTAGAAAGATTTTGCAAAGAGGCTAAAATTGTGGTTAATTTTCATTATACATGACTCTGTACTTGTAGTAAACTGGGAGAATTTGTTTCTTCTTTTCTTGGATAGTCTGTCAAAATTTAGAAGATGTCCTTTCTAAAGGGTGGTGGGAGAGCTGACAGAATAACTAAGTAATCTGGTTTTGGTTTTCCTCTGTTTCTGTGTGATCTTAAAGTCTGTGAGTGAAGGATGCATATGGAGCATTTTCCTGGTGTGCTTGATTCTTAGGAGGCTCTTAAAATATCACTAGACACCTGCATTCAAAAGCAGTATGGGAAAAAGCCTCTGAGAAAAGCTTTCCAGTCTATGGGAGTGAGAAAAAAAATCCTTGAATTACAGAAGGAAAAGCAGAACTCTGTGGTGCTTTGTTACTGTCTTATAACTAGTAGGGGAGAGGAGATGCTTCCATTTTAAACTTAAAGGGTCATTGAAATCAGGTGCTCTCTTGCTCCTTTTAGAATGCTAAAATAGAAATTGCTGCAACAGAGAGAACACTGCTGGGATTTTTCCTTGCGAAGATTCACAAAATTGACCCAGATGTTGTTGTGGTGAGTAGCTCTGAGACTTTGAGAGTTAAATTAAAGCACATTGTCAGTTGGTCAGCTTTGTTCTTTTTCTTTTGTCCCCGTACAGGCTTTTTAATGCTTGTCTTAGACTGCCTTATGAATTGAGTTTGCTTATGAGACAGCAGGTATATTTTGATACAAAGATGATCTGGAATTTTCCCTGACAGCATTTTATACATACTATTATTTCCCATAATAACTAAAATAGGCAGTATTTTCACAATACCTGAAATAAGTTGGTGTTTTTTTCCTTTACTCAGAAAGACAAAACACAACAAAAAAGCTCTGATGATTTTCTAGAAAAATGGGAACTCTTGGTATACTTAAGATTCTGTTGCAGTTCAGATGCTCATATAATTTGTGTTTATGCTATAAATCAAAATAACCATCTATACAAATCTGTGAGATCTGAACAAAGTTTTGCAGTGAGCATTCTTACGCTTTCTACTGTTTTCGCAGCTGAGGATTAATTATAATTATGCATTTTCTTTTTTTTTTTGTTATGTTTAATTAATGTGCATTTCTGACTTTCACGTAATAAAATTCTGAAGACTATTTGAAGTTGGTCATAAGTCTGAGGATAATTACATACAACTTGTTAGGTTGTATGTATTTACCTAACTTCTGTAGGTAGATACAAATAATTAAGTGATGGGAATACGATGAAATGAGTGGTCAATGCCTGATGTTTTCAGCTCACTGCTGGTATCCAGTGTTCCTGGTGGCTATGGCAAGGAATCAGAAGACACACTGCAGCCAGTGGCTTAACACTGAAGATGCCAAGAGCAGGGGTGTGAGAGCTCCTATTCTGAAAACAGCAGAGCTGTGTTAGTGCAGTTTAATTTGCACCTGGTTTAATTAGTGCTGTTGAAATGCTGCTCCAATTTTAAGGAGTTGCTTCCATGGCACCGTGTTGCATTGCACAGAGGTACCTGCTGGAGTGGACCTGCAGTTCCTGGTGACTGACTCCTGTTCCTCAGGGTAGCATTTAGCTTTCAGCTGAGGGTGGGTGCAGACCAGTGTCATCGATGTACTTACCACTGTTTAAAATATTGCTGGAGTGCTTTGATATGTACATATTGTTGGAAGGTGTTTCTACCCAAATATAACAGCTGTTCCTTTTGTAGTATCAAAGGAAAAAAATTACAGTATTTTGATGCCACTATTGTGACTTTCACAGATGCAGAGAAAAGGAATTACTCTAAGCTTAAGTTTATATGTTCCATGAAGAGTGTTGTGGATTTTTCTGGAAAGTTTTAAATCCTAATCTCTGGTATCAAAGCATGAAGCTGTATTGTATGTGCTATGAGCCAGTTATAGAGCTGATTTTGGTATTCTACTGAACAGCATTGTTAGTGTTAAGACTAATGAGTACTGTTGATGAACGTTCTCTTGGAAAGTGCTTTCTACAAGAGAGATAATGCCATCAATTAGTTGGAAAAAATCACAAAGGGCAAAGGAATACTGAATGTGTGAAAGTAAGTCTTTCAATTTGCATTTGTTGTAACCTTTTTTGTTATTTTTTCTGCTTCAAGGGTCATAATATTTATGGATTTGATCTGGAAGTGCTGCTTCAAAGAATTAATTTGTGCAAAGTCCCTCACTGGTCCAAGATAGGTCGACTGAGGAGGTCTAATATGCCAAAGCTTGGGGTAATAAGATTGCTTAAGTCTTTTAATCCCCTTTATGTTGCATGTGATTAAAAATGAATTAGTTTTTCTGAGGAATTGTAAATGTGACACTGATGCATTTTGACTGTTGGTCATGCTGAATTTTGTGGGTCCCAGATCAGAAATTATGAGTGTTTATATGACTTTTATTACAGTAATAGGATAAACTGATTTTCAAGTTAGGCTAATTTAGTTTACTTATCTCAACTAGATGATAGTAATGACAGATTAATTGCAATAGTCTTCTTTGTCTGCTGTAACTGTAAAATGAGAAAAAGCAATTTGGATTGATGGGTGAATCATCCCATAGAGAGCTGCTAAGCTAATAATTCTGTAATTCCTACTGCATATTTGTTCAGAGGACAATATGTGAAACTTAGAGTGTTGAAGTGCTGAACATGGCTGTGTTCTTGCCTGTTCCTGTCCTTCCTAGAGGCCAAGTTGGATATTTCTCTGTGGTTTTGTGACTTTTTCATCCTGCTGTTATTACAAAAAGTACACTTGTAGGAAAGGACCCTGGTTCTTGTTGGGGCTATTCTAATGATTGAATAAAAAAAAAAAAAAAGCATGATAGTTTAAGAGTTAAGGTATAACTAGTTAGTGAAATTTAACTATCTTATTTCTTAGTATCTACATACAGTGAAAGATACTGTGGGTTCCTTTAGGGCATAATTATAAGTCCTTGAGTATGAGTGGTATTTAATAGAGTATTCAAGTACTTAGTGACCGACTGATTTGACTACTGACTTGACTGAGGCCTATAAACATATATTGTGGATAGATGTATTTTGTTAATATTTGTATGTTGAATTTTATTTGGGTTTTCTCTCCTTGTGTAATGTGATGAAGGGCCGAGGAGGGTTTGCTGAAAGGAATGCTGCCTGTGGTCGAATGATCTGTGATGTAGAAATTTCTGCTAAAGAACTAATTCGTTGCAAAAGTTACCATTTGTCTGAACTGGTCTATCAGATTTTGAAAACAGAGAAGGTAACAATTCTACCAGAGGAAATTCGAAATATGTACAGGTATGTTGCTGATTGGGGGTTTTAATCCTTCTCTGGAGAGCAGAGGAGCTGGTTCCCTGACATAAAGTTTTACTTCTGTTTACTTGATCTGTCATGGGGGTGCTGACTTAGCATACTTGAAAAGTTAAATACTGTCTTAACACTATAAAATAGTGTTTCAAGCTACTTGTGGTGACTACTGGTGGCTTATTATGTATGAAGCAAGATGATTTGTGGGAGCATTGGTGTAGACTGATTAACAGGAGATGCAAGCCTGAGTTTTGGGGTGGTTTTTCAAATACAAGAACTCGCTATACAATTCATCTGTCGTGTGCTGCAGATACCTCGTGTTCCATATTGCACATAGGTCTAGACTCTGTACAGAGTACAAAGGAGATCTGATTTTACTTTGCTAGGCCATGCCCCTTCTTTCCTCAGTGATTCTCCTCGCTTACTGTTCATGCTGGAAAACACCTGGATGGATGCCAAGTTCATTCTCCAGATCATGTGTGAGCTGAATGTTCTGCCACTGGCTCTTCAGATAACAAACATCTCTGGGAATGTCATGGTAAAAAGTACATTTTTATTACTTTCCAGCCCACTCCACTGTCTCCCCCAAACAGATCCATGTTTTCTGTGTTTGATTTGCTGAGTTTAATTTCCAAATACTAATTTAGAATGCACAATGCTGTAAATTTTTTGCTGTGATGAGTAGGAGAGTTCAATGTTCTATCAAGTAATAACGTAAAACTTCCTTAAAAATATCACATTTGAGTTTTGTGCACAGTGATGATACAAAATAATGATAATACTAGGTGAACTTAAATAGTTGGAGGACATTGCTTAGTCTGTTTTGCTGTCACTGTTTTCTGTGCTTTGCTTTGAGTTCTGTTTTCACCCCTTCTTTAGTCGAGGACAATGATGGGTGGACGATCTGAGCGTAACGAGTTCCTGCTGCTTCATGCCTTTCATGAGAAGGATTACATAGTGCCAGACAAACAAATTTTCAAAAAGCCTCCACAAAAGCCGGTGGGTCCAGTTTTTCTCTTCCCAAGAATTTTTATTAAAAAAAAAGAAAAAAATATTTGTCCATCTTTTGCATGTTGCTGTTCTGTGGGAACACAAAGAGCCCCAAACATAACTCAGATATAACTTAAATAGTACAGCATACGCTTGATTCAAAAATTGGTTTTGTGTGGAATTGATAATGAAAGTGGGACAGAGTAACAGCTTTTCCATTGCATCACAGATCTATAAAAACTCAGTTGTTCTGATACTTTAAAATTAAGCGAATTACTTGTCTGTGTGGGGAAATAGTAAAGAAGACAATCTGTGTTGTTTAGTATCTTCATTTAGTTATTTGATGAACAGTATTTCAAGAAAAATTCATTATATGTATGAAATATCCAAATGTATTTAAAAAAATTCCTTTGTATTTACACTGTTATCAGTGTAAATAATTAAAAAATTAAAATTAAAAAAAATTTTAAAATTACAGTGTTATCAGTGTAAATAATAATTATAGAAATATCCAGATGTCTGTAAGTAAACAAATTAAAATTTGAGAAAGTATTTGTATTTCATTATATTTCGCTATTTAGTTTTAAATAAGTTCAACAGCAAGCTCAAAAGCAATAATTTCTGTTGATTGTATTGTTGCATCAAAGTAGTGCTAGAATTCTAAATGATTCAGAATAGAATTGAACAACTGGGAGAAGAATTCTTATTACAACATAACAAATACTAGAGTATTCCTTAGGTCAGTAATAATGTTTTTATTTGTTTTATATAAGCCCAGACATTCTGTTTGCAAAATCAATATTTTAATTGGGCAATCAAACCACTTCTGGGTCATGAGTTGATTTTTTTCATAGCATAAACTTTTACAGCCAGCTGGAAAAGGCATTCTGGTGCCATGATGACAAACTTTAAGGTCTTTGTAGTCTCTTCTTAGCAGTTTTTTCCTCTCAGAGTTAGTTTGAGTGCTGTGGAGAGCTTTAGTAAGGATCATGAAGAAAACACCGTATTTTGCATATATTTTTAAAGGAATTCTGCACTAGCTCCTAGATTTGTATTTGACTTGCCAAAAATAACTCCTCTAATATTACAGAAATCTTAGAGACTAGTTAATGACTTTTTTAAATGCCAAATGTAGGTGGATGAAGATGAAGATTTTGAAGATCAGAATAAATCAAAGATAGGGAAAAAGAAAGCAGCATATGCTGGGGGCTTAGTCTTGGATCCCAAAGTCGGTAAGATGTGGCAATTTTCTTTCTTCAATGAAGTTAGAGACAGGTAGGTTATATTAATACAGAGAGATTGCAGTGGGGAATTTGTGTTTGTGAGAGTATGGTGTCATCATGGTTATGAGGGGAATCTGTTGTATACAACAAAATTCCCAACATTGATTGTGGAATTGCTTCTTTGGAGGAATTGGGACTGTATATTTATGTATAATTTTCTAATGGACACGTAAGTTTTCTTCCAGTTTCTCCTCTATGTGGGGAAAACTGTACAAGTGTCCTATAGTAACACAGAAGGTATCTGTTCAACTCTGGTGAGTTAATGGGGTTGGATCGTTCCACTTCTGACAGCTTTCTGTAAAGGGCACTGATGCACCTCAACAGCTGCTTGAAGGGATTTAGATTATAGAAACGTGGTACAGTGTATTGTTATCACTTAAATATTAATTATGGAGTTGTATGAAGTCCTTTGGGAGATTTGAGTAATTATGGCCTCTGTTTTAAACTCTGTTTTAGGTTTTTATGACAAGTTTATTTTGCTTCTCGACTTCAACAGCTTGTACCCATCGATTATTCAGGAGTTCAACATCTGCTTTACCACAGTGCAACGACTGTCATCAGAAGCACAGAAAAGGACAGAGGTTTGTATGCTTTAATTTGTGGCTTAAATTACACTGTCTTTTCTTCAGAATGTTTTCTGTGAATCAGCTCCTTAAGAAACTGTTCTTTTTCACTGTTTTTATTTGCCCCCTTCCACACATAAAAAGTGATTCTTGTTTAAAGATGTATCATATTGATTTGTGGGTTAGAACTTTTTTGGATATTTTGAGTCTGTCACCTTCCTTTCTGTAATACTCTTACAGAATCTTGGTAAGTTCTCTCTCATCTAATCTTGGTATCCTCATGAAACAAGATTTTTACTGAGGCTCTGTGACCCTTTCCAGTCACACATCCTCCCTTGCAATTTCTGAGCCCCCTTACTAGTTTCATCTTAGCTTGATAGAGGCTTCCTGAAGTTAATTTGCTACAGAATTCATGCAAATATACCTGATGTAGGTAGACAAAAGTCTCATGCTTTCTACAGAAAAGAATACAGTTATGAGCTCAAGCCATATTAGACATCAGGAAAATCATGTGTGTGACTTGGGAGGTTGATGTTGTGACTCTGTGAGCTGTGGCACTAGCTTCACAGAAATTCATGCTGTCCAAACTATGTTAAACACAATTGAAAAATCTCCTGAAGGTACTTACAGTTGGATGTGCTGTTTTATAAGCAGCTGTGTTGTCTCTGACTTACATGTGGCTGGAGATTCTCATTTCCTCAGCTGTGTTGAAACACCTGTTGCTGGAGCTGTGTTGTAAACTGAAGCATTGCAGTGGTCAGGTCAAAAGGTTAAACCAGAGGCTTTTATTTCTAACTGGTATCAGCTCACAGGTTGGAATTAGTTAGTCCTGTAGCAACTGAAATATGAACACAGTAGCAGAAATGAGGAGACAAGTATGTGGAGTTCTGGCAGTAAGTTCCTTCAAGCTGTCTTTGGATTTTCCCTGCTTTCTGAAGTGTGCTTCAACCTGAAGCAGCTAATTTTGATTTCTCTCGCTGTCTGATGTTTAATCAGGCCTTGGTGTAATTTCTTGTTACAGTTCTCCTCAGACTTCGAAACTTTCCAACCTCATCGTGTCTGTATTGCCTTTCCTTTGTATATTTCTGTCACTTTCATTGTGCTTGAAATACCTTTACATTTTTGCTGATCAGCCATTTCTTCAGTCATGCTAAGAAGGTGTCCTTTCTGCTATGTTGTTTTGCTATATTCAAGAGTTGCTTGGGGTAGAGTTTTGTTCTACTGCTGTGCTCGATTTCACTTTTGTCAGTTGTATCATTCCAAGTGTCAGTTCCACAGAGCATGTGCTCCTTTTGACAGGTCTGAACACCAAAAATACTTATGTGATGATAACAAAGGGATGGATTTTTCAGCACAGAAACAATTGCTGTGTGTACTTTTCTTTGTATTTTTTTATTTATCTATATATACCTAAGAGTGAGAACGTGTGTGTGTTATTTATCTGGATTTATACATATATATGTATGTATATAAACATATTACGCACACTGATAAAAAATAAAAGCCTTCCTGCTATTGGTCCATGCCTTCTTTGTGTTTCTCCAACAGTGAAACACACTTAGGCTCTGTCTTGCTGGAGTAGGGGCAAAGTAATACAGTGTGAAAAAACTACTCGTGTTTGTTCTAAACTGTGCTTTGGGTGCTCTGCAGGAATTGGCTCAAGCTGTGTGGTTTTGGGTTTTTTTCCCCCTAAGCTTTTCACTTATTGCATTAAAATCTAATCTTCAAGCAATAAAATGATAAGCAGTGGTGATCATTTCACAGGTTGAAGAAGAGGAGGAAATTCCAGAGCTTCCAGACCCATCTCTGGAGATGGGAATTCTGCCTAAGGAAATCAGGAAACTGGTGGAGAGAAGACGCCAAGTTAAGCAGTTAATGAAACAGCCAGACTTAAATCCTGACCTCTATTTACAGGTGTGTTTTATAGAACTCCGTTGATTTTTCCCCCTCTCCCCTTAAGTGCCCTGATCAGCCTTGTAGAATAGGGATGATTAGTAGTGAGCAGTGATTGTAATGTGCTTTATTTGTAGCCCATCACTGCTGCAGACTGTATAAAAAAGCTGTGAATGTAATTGTGAGCATTAAGTTCTGTTCCCTGATGGCTGTGGTTGGATCATTTTTCTGGTTGTGTTTCTTTTCAGTATGATATCAGACAGAAAGCTTTGAAACTCACTGCTAACAGCATGTATGGCTGCCTGGGATTTTCCTACAGCAGGTTCTATGCCAAGCCTTTGGCTGCTTTGGTGACACATAAAGGGAGAGAGGTAAGTCATTAAGCAGGTTATACACACATGTAAAAAGGCTGAATTTAAGCCACATGCTTTATTTCATTGAATACAAGAATAGTTTTGTTCTTGAACCTGCTTTTGGTTTCAGAACTCTTAAGTTTTTCTTTCTTGTACTGTGAAGCTATTTGGTTTCAATGGGCCAGATTGTGTTGACAGGAAAAAAAAAAAAAAATCAAGGCTGCTTTCACATTTTCCATGAATTTCCAGTTCTGCTTGATGGGTTAGTCTTTGATTTGGTGGTATGCTTCAGCTTTGGATGAGCTTGCTTGTAGCCAGACTGTCCTGTGGCCTGATACGACTTCCTGAAACCCTAAAGTTTGTGATAGGGCTAATTAATCATGGAGGCAGTGGATTATGTATCAGGGCTTATATTCAGAAGCTGTTTCTTCCTTAAAATAAAGTTTCTCATGAGCCTCAGATTTTATTTTAAGGGTTGCACTTGACTTTGTAGGCAAAACTACTCTTGCTATTGATTAGGATGGTAGCTCAATACAGGCTACATTGGTTTTGTCCCTGTGTAATCTTTAATGATCCAAAACATACCACTGATAGATGTTCATTGTCTTAAAACATAATGATGTTTGATATTAGTTCCTTTTAAAAGAGGATACCAAGCAGGAGTCTGCAAAGGTGCCAGGAACAGTTGTGTCAGGATGGCTGGTCAGCCTTTTGGTTGATCAGGGAGATGGATGAGGTCACATCCCTGTTGACAGGCTCATCCTCCCTGTGATGTTAGGGCACTCCCACTTCACAATTCCCAACTCAGTTGCATGGGGGTATTTTATTTTTGGTAATACATCTTTGTTTTTAATTATCTTTGTATCTAAACAGTTCTCTAGATAGGACCCCACACTGGCTGTCTTCCAGCTTATGTAAGCGGTTGTGTTTAACCTTAACATCTGTTTAACTCAGAAATAATTTTCCAGTTTGGTAATTGCAAATGTGCCGTGCAACCTTGTGAATTCAGAAGTTAGTATTTCCTTTATTAAGGTTTTGTGTTTGTTGATGTGAGATTCAGCCTCATGTTGTCTATGAGATTGGCAGGCAACTGAGTATCATAGCTTTATGTTTTCTAGTGGTATTTTAAAAGTAATGAATTCTGCTTTTTTCTTTGGTTTTTTTTAATGATCTCCATATGTCCCATGGACCACCTGCCACAAACCTGGTATTCTGTGGATACTTAAACTTTGGCCTCTGTTGGGGCCAAAGATGGGGAAATACTTTTTGTTTATTCTTACTTCTCTTTAATGTATCAGTTATAAGATAACTGTGTGAAATTATGTTGTTTCTGCTTTACGTTCCAAAATGGTGAAATGAGGAAATCCTAAACAGGTGCTGCAGAATGTGCTAGGGAGCAGTTAGAGATGGTTTCTATAGTTGATCTTTGGTACGAAAGGATTTCTTATCTCTTAAATTTTAGTGGTGCTGGATCTGTGCTGGCTTCTGCCAAGCCTTTGCACGTTTGAGTTTTTGCCACAGAAGATGATACAAGGACAACTTGGTTTTTTGTGGGTTTGGTTTTTTTTTTAATTTTTTTTTTTAAAGTTAAGATATCTAATGCAGAAAAAAACCCCATTAAATTATTATATTAGTCTTTCTATTCATGGGTTTCCTCTTACCATTCAGTTCTAATATAAAAGAAATAAATATTAAATATCTGGAGGTTTGGGTTTTCTATGAGAAAAGGTTAATGAAAAAGTAACTATTATGGAAAATTTATGGTCTAATTTTAAATGGCCTTTCCTGATGATCTGCAATTAATACTTTTTTTTTTTTTTTTACTGTTGTCAAGGGCACCTGAGTAAATGCAGGTAGGCTTGTAGAAGTCTAAGTGGGAAAAATACTGTGTGGGATGAAAACTGAACTTAATATTTGCACTAACACAATTACAGTTCAATCGGTAAGCCTTAGCAGAATAATTGAAAGTGGGAAATATGTATTTCATGTTGAAGTTGTTAAAGCTCATCCTAGCATTAAGTTGTAATGTAGCTGAGAATGAGTTTTGATGAGTCCTGTAAATTGATGCTTTTCAACTGTGTGACTGACAACCTTTCTACTGAAGGTGTGGGAAGATTCATGCGCCTGATGCCAAATGCTGAGTACTACCTCTCCTGGACTGTTAACTTCTCTTTGTGGTCTGGAGATGCTGGTGCAGTAAAAGCAGTGGAGCTGCCATGAGGTGTTCCTTATGGTGACTAAAAATACCTAGTAATTACACATTGCCATTATAAAAACTTACGTGTGATTATATTAGTGAACTTCTGAACTATACTAGTAGAACTTGACACGTTCACTTCATTCTGATGGAATAAATATTAAGTGTGGTGTGGAAAGGCCATTTTTAAAAAGCCAATCATAGAAGTAGACAATCCCTTAGGGTCTTTTCCAGCCCAGACCATTCTACGATTCTATGACAGGGTAATCTGTGAAAGCTCAGTAATGTTCGGTTAGCTGTAGAGAGACACGGGCCAGTGCTTGATTTTCCTTTTCCTTCGGAGAATTGGAGTGTGGCACAGCCTCTCCATGGCCGGGCTGGGTCCGCAGGGCTCGCCCAGCTGGAGGGAGCGTGTGGTAATGGCGGGCACTGCTCGCTAGATGGCGATGGAGACCTGGAGATCCGCCAGCAGCGATTCCCCTCATCGCTGTCCCAGTGTTCCACCGTGGATTATCGCGTTTTTACAACGGGTCTGCCTTGCTTTGCGTTTGTGGGTCATCTTCAGCGGGGGGTATCAGTGGGAATTTGTCAGAATTTAGGTGTCACAGGTAGACTGCTAAGTTCTGATGCGTTTCGGAAGAAAAAAAGGCAAAAATTTGGGGTGGAAGTGAGTTAAAATTACAGCTCAGATCTGTTTGACCATTTTGGCAAATGTAAATGTTTTTCTCTTTTGACTGTAAGAAATGCCTCAGTTCAAAAAAATGTAAAAAAAATTAAAATTCTATATTTGCAAATCTTTGATCAGGAATTTGTTAGATTCCTGGACTTTCCCCTTCACCCCCCCCCCCCATGTTACTAAGCCTTTGCCTGGACATTACTCTCGTTGTAACTATAGCAGTTGCTTGCGTGGAAAAGTAATAGGAAAATATTTAATATATTTTTAGCTGTCCTTTAATGTAATTTAACAACTGGAAACAAGATGAGTCGGAGCTGTATGACCAGCACCAGCCGGCAGTGTCAGGTCATGCCGTTCTAGCCTCTCTAAAGGACAAGCCTTTTGATGAAGTGTCAGTTGTCTGGTTTCCTAATTGCAGGATGCCGTTTGCTGCAGGATTCTCCTACAGGACAGCAAAGTTGTTGAGAGAATTTAACTGTAGACAGCTTGCTTGCTAATGGCTTTCACTCAATGCTGAGGCCTTTTCCAGGTACTTCCTTTTTTTTCCATGTTGTTTTTTTGTTGTTGCATATTTTTTGCCCAAGCAAACTTGCCTTTGAAGGTAAAACAACACATTTGCTGTTTTCAGCAGTGCTTACAGGTAGACCTAGTGTTCAAATATGCAAAATAAAAGGAGGAAAGAGGCAATTGGGTTAATTCCAACTTTCTCATTCAGATCCTTTAGATACACTCTCAATTAATAATTAGTTTAAGGCCCTGGCAGTCAAAAGGAAAGAATAAAAGCGTGTTATTGCTGCAGTCTGGGAGAAGAATGGATGAGGGAGGAGAAAAATGAAGTGGAGAAAGATGAGCTAATTTAAAAAAAATTAAGGGTAGGTAAGCAGGTTAATGGCCATCTACTGTAATTATGATCTGTAAAGAAATCCAGGCATTTCTTTTTTTTCTGAAAGTCTTGTTCCTCCAGGGAAAATGATCATCAGCTGCTTTTTCTTGATTGCACCTAAAGCATTGGTTATAAAGTCTGCAAAAATTGTCACTTGAATGGGGCAATTGACAGACTCCTGGTTTCTTTCATGTTGTACTGTGGGAGAAAGAGGATTGCTGAAAGAGGGAAGGAGCCTCCTAATGTCTTGTTATAAGCATGCCATCTATTTTTAAACAGGGAATGCTGCATCAATATAACAGTTTTGGAAGACGTGGAACTTCATGGCAAAAGGCTAGGCAAAGAGTTTCTAATTGCTTTTCAATATAAAAATGGCAACCCAAAATCTTGGGAGAAGTAATGCTAAATTACTGCATTGTCCCAAAATGAGAACATTTGGGGTTAAATCATTTGCCACTGTTGTTAAATTTATCATTGTGTGTGCAACTGTGAGCGTGTGAAAAAGCTATGTATGTTACTGTGCATGCTGATATCCAAAACGAGTTAGAGTAGACAAGGAGAGGCTGCATACAATCTGGAAATGTGAACTGAGTACCAAGTAGTAGAAAAATTATGGAGCATCTCCACATTTGTTGAAATATTATTGGTAGTCAAGTGCAGGAGATGACATCTGGTCTAATACAGACTTTAGCATCTCCAAGGAGAGGAAATGAAACATTTCAATTAAGAAGAATGGCCAGAATATTTTGGATGAGAAGGAAATTAGTGAGAAGGGGAAAAAAAAAATATTTTATTTTATTTTGATGGCATCTTGGTATTTTTTTTCCCCTCTGGACAGAAAGGTTTTATTTAATGGATATTCACCAAGAAATGTTTAGGAAGATTGATCAGATTCAGGTTGATTGTACAGCAAGTCAGATGAATAGAGAGACACTTTTTTTTCTTTTTTTCTGCTTATTTTAAGATTGTGCTATTACAAGAGGTATGGTGCCTCTCACTTCCTGACTGCTGATTTCTGTGGATGGGTTATAGCAATTGCATGGCCCCATGGTGAGTTGGATCAGCCTGGTGATCTGAGTTGAAAACTAACTCCTGAGGAAAGCCAAATTGATTTCAGTTGGATCAATGGCTCAGTGACTCACTGTGTGCTCTGAGAGCTGGTGAAAAGGAGGAGGTTGGAAAGTGGGGGCAGGCCCAGTGTGAGATATAAGAGGTCAGGCATGCCCAGCCATTTCTTAGCTCATACCTGACTCTGAAACTGGGGTTACTGCTAATACAATGGCACATGAAGGTTTTCTTTGGTTGTTGTTTTCTTTCTTCTGTACTTTTGATTTTTTCTTATGGTTTCCTATCTTGTATTTTTTTTTTCATCCTGCCAACAGACCCAGGTTTTTCCTTGTGTCATATCCTAACCTGGCTGACTAGGTAACAAGAAGATATTCCTCCCTGAGTATCCCAAAATTGTGGTTATACTGAGAACCAGAGTACTGGGAAGAGCAAGATCTCTGGAACATTCTGTGTATCTGGACTGTAATAGTATGTCCCCTTTTAGAAGCTCTATGTTGGGTAGAGAGCTGATACCTCAAGATTAGGAGAGATGGAAATGTCTCACCATATCCAGTGGTAATAGGAAAGACTCTCAGATGTTCAATAATGTATTGGGGAATGCACTTGAATCCTGCACCCTCCAAAGTCTGCCATGCTTCAGCTTCAGAATTACTAAAGAAATTCTTTAAACCTGTCTATTGTGGGGATTAACAGAGATCCTTCATGGTTTTCTCATAGAGATGCCTTATAAAAGGGAGACACAGTAGCACAGGTGCTTCACCATGAAGGTTGAGAGCAGCATCAACCCCAGTTTGAAAACTGCCTTGATTCTGTCTTCAAACACGTTTGTTTTCCAAACTCTCCTGTTAAGGTTAGAAGAATATAAATGCTGATGCTTTAATGTTTTTTTCTAGCCTGTGTATTTGTTAGCACTACATGTCTTAGCAGTATGCATTTTCTTAGTTCATTACTAGGTTGTCAAAAAATACTTGGGGTTTTGAGACTGGCACAGAAGTTGTTCTTTCATATCTAACTGCCTGACTCATTTGCGTCATGTATTTATCTTAAATTGGATGTTGGGCTGTTCTAGAAACCCTGGGTTTGGATACCTAGATGGTAATAAAGTTTTCAAGATAAAAGATATTTCAAACAGGAGTTAAAAATAATTTTAATTTTCAAGCACTATTCCTAAGAGGATAGAAAAACAGTCTGACTGAAGTGTTTGTCTCCCACGAGACTTAAATAAATATTCATACTGTCCTTCAAAGTTATGACACCTTGATCTCATAATCAAAAATTTTCGTATATTTCCTGGGAATCTTGCCCACTGTGTGAAAGCTAACTTTTTCACCACAAATTCTGTTAGAAGCTTTTAGTTCTATCCATAATAAAAAAATCTGTTCTTTTTTCCTCTTGGATGAGTGCTCATTTGAGCCTACTAGTTCTTTTCAGGTGGTGGTTTCAGGATGGTGATGATCCTACTTTGACATATAGGAAGAGACTGAAAGCTGGGTTCCTTTGCTGTGGAATAAAATTTTTGAGGATGAAATTAACTGCAATCTTCAACAACCTAAAGGGGGATGTCTAGGAGAAGCCAGACTATTCCCAGAGATGCACAGCCTTGCACCAGCCAGGTCTAGCCCTGTCGGGGGCCAGAGGTTGGGTTAAATGATGTCCAGAGATCACTTCAAATCAAAGTTGGTTTATAACCGTTAGTTTAGAAGTTCCTTTAATTCTCACTGAGATTTATCACCAAGGTCAGCAAGATCCAACAGATGAAACTTGTCATTTGAATGGAGGAAAACTGGAAGAATAAAGATTGGTCAGCAGTGAACAAGCTTGAAGAACAAGCATACTTGTTCTTACTGGGCTGGTTTGGTTTCAGGGCAAAAAAAAAGAAGTGTTTGAGTACTTTGAATGCAGGTTTTGCTGTATGGATTAGGTTGTCTTGCATGTTATGTCCTTTCACTGGGCCTGTGCCAAGATTCATTGGCTTAATTTAGAAGATAAGCATGAAGAGCTTATGCTATTTTCAGCACTGAAATATACTTATGAGACAGATGAAATAGTTTAAGACATTTATTTATTTGTGAAAGGTGGACTGTCTCTACTGCTGCAGGTACAATACCTTGTAAGGATATAGGAGGTCTTGGTGGGCAGCACCAAGAATTCTGGTTTGGAACAAAGGACTCTGGAGAAGCAGGTGTAGTTTAACAAGCTGGGGCATACCTGATCTCTCAATGTAGGCAAGGAAGGTTTTAAGTCAGGCATACAGCCTAAAGTAATTTGTTCTGACTCCCTTTGCAGTAGAAAGAGAGCAGAGTCAAAGCTGGATGAAATAAATCCCCCAAATTTTAGAGTTTGATCAGTGATTGAGAGACACCAGCATTATGCTTAGTCTCTGTTGGCTTTTCTTCCAGCAGTCATACATGATATAATGCAGGAGATGTTGCTGGTGCTTGTGTTGTCTTTAACTTCAGACTGTGCCTGTTATCAAACATGGGTAAGGTTTCAGAGAGAAGGATTAAATTATATATGTTGATACCTACTTTACAATTTGATACTCGTTTTTGCTGATTTGAACCACTAGGAATAGTTGCTTCATAAAATCCTATTTCAACACCTGGATTAGTTAAAAAAAAAATTAAAACACCTATTCTGTTTACCTTTATTGTTAATCCTTCTTTGTTTTCATATGTTTTAGGTGGCAGCCTTTAGAAAGAGCAAGAAATAGTTCTTAGGTTGTTGGGGGTGGGGAGTGGTTCCCACCTGTGTCACTGAAATGATTTGCTTATCAAGCAGTGCTCATCAAAAACATGGAATGATGTGACATCATTTGAACCTTACTGCAGGGTTTAGTACCTGACAGTCATTTCTCTGTGAGCTTGTGCTAGTCTTGGTAGTTACATGGGACTGGAGGGACTGGAGAAACTTTTAACATTTTGGTTCTCATAATTGATCAGCCTTGGTTTAAAAAAAAGAAAAAAACCCATTAATGCTTTCTTTTAAATTGTTTGCCTAGTTCACGAAACAGAGCAGAAATTCCCATGTTTGAACTATTGGAAGTTACCAGAAAAGATGAAGTTCAGGGTCATATTTCCTGAAATGACTGTGTAAGCATAGAGGAGACCTTGAGGTACAAACACCATTTTTTTTTTTTTTTTTTTCTTTTTTTTTTTTTTTTTTAATCCAAGGAAAGTGAATCTGTAGAGCAGCTGTCAGGGAGAAGGGTAGCCATTCTAAAGTCAGAGATCTGTACTTGTGCTGCTTTGCCCTTCTGACTTGTTTGGTTCTCTGACTTGTTCTGTGTGCATTGCCATTTTATTAAGCATAACACACTTCTCATACTAAAAATTTATTTTTCCTGACTTCAGTGCAAAAAATGTTTTCAGTGTGAACTTCAGTTTTCTTCCTTGATGTTTTTAGTTTTTTCTGGAATATTAAACCGTCACAAGCTTTGTGCAGGAATTTGGAATTAGCAGGTGTGAAGACTGATGTAAAACCATAGGAATGTCTTTGGTCCTGTTCTGGAGTGTATGTAGCCTTCTGGTTCGTTTTGGTTCTGGATGGAATTTTCCTTGTTGAATCTAGAACTTCCTTGGTCATACCCTTTGATTTTTAAACAAACCAGCTTTAAGTCAATGACAGCTGATGTTTTGGGGTTTTTTAGGCGTGTGAATGCCTTAATTTCTTCCCTTTCCCCCCCATCTCCCTCAGAACTCACTCTCATCTTTGAACTTAGGTAAATACCATTTTTGTATTTGCTCAGAAATCTTTCAGTTTCTTTAAAGTGTAATTGCACCTCTGCCTTGATGTTTTAATATGTATTGCACCTGGGTTTTTTTGGTTCAATGCATGGCTTCATATTTTTCAACTTAGAGTTAGAAGTAGTTCATCCTGGGGATAAAGGAAAATCAATGAGAAACCCGTACTTAGACTGAGAACCCCTGCAGAAAGCTTTGATTAGAGAAAAGCTTCAGATTTGACTCTTGCACACATTTGTCCATCAGGTGGCCAGTCATTTTTGTATGTATGACTGTGTGCCACTGACGGTAGGGATGGGAAAAGGTCTGTTACATCATGTAGTTAGTTTTCCAAAGTGTGGATGTAGTCACTTGAGCAGAGACACACCTCTTGATAATTGTTGTTGTTGTTGTTGAAGGCTGTTGTCCTTCAAAAAATCACTACTGATTTTAATTTTGCAGTGTTTTGATCTGACTGCTTTTTGTGATCACTAATTTTTAATAGATTTGGAAGATGAGCCTGCCTTCAGTAGGAATGTGTTAATTGACAGGTGTCCTGAAGTTCTACATTCTTGGCAGTGGTCCAGGATGACAGAGCAGTAATGACTTAGAAACTGCTATTCCTTCCTGGTGAAAGGATTGGAGGAAATCTGTGAAGTTATTAACTACTACTCTCTTCTAACAGATTGAGAGAATATCATTATGGCATCTAATTAGATGAGATTACCTCCTTTATGCAGAATGTTTGGGTTTTTTTAAATTCCTTTACATGCTGTCTTATGGCTCGCACTAGTAGGGTTTTTTCTCCTCTTCAGTGTTCTGGATGGTTACTCTGAGGATTTGAGTAAGGGATCATATTCCTATCTCTGTGTGGTGTAATTAGCACAGCTATTTAAATGTTATTTGGAGCCCATTTACATGATCTGTCAGTTGCTGCTTAGTTCAGTGGAAATGCTTTTATGTAAATCACAGAACAATACTTCTGACTTGTAACAAGATTGGGCTGAATTTAGGGAACTGAAGCACTTCATCCTGGAATAAAAATGTCTTGCTGAATCAAAGGGTAGATTATGAAAGCTGCCACTTTTTAAAAGTGTATTATGCTAACATATGTATATGTATAAATTGAATTAGCTGTGATACTCCTACAGTAAGAAACTTCCCACTGATTCTAAAAAATTTAAGGAAAAGCTGACACACATGAAATCTTCTTCCCAGTTTGCATTCTAGCTCTTCAGCTGGTCTTAGAATATTTGGAATCGAGGCCTGATGGGGTTCAGGGCAGATGCCTTCCTTTTACTTCCTAGTAATTTCATAATGAAAGTAGTTTCTTCTGTGGCCCAGAGATAGTTGCATTTTATAGGGATCTAGTGGCATTTATAATTATTTGATTGCTCTTAGGCTTGTGTGAAAGATAGCCACTTTTTTTTTATTCCATTCAAATAAATACAACCTTCCCTTCCCTCTCACCCTCCTTCAGTCTGCTGACCTTCTGCCGTATTTTGGTGTAAATCTTGAACTTAAAGGAAATAATTATGGAAGCATCTCATCTTTCATGTATGAGCAGCTCATGGAGTTCTGGGTTTTCTTCAGAAGGATAGGCTTCTGACATGGTGACCAAGGAAAGATTAACTAACTGTAGCTTTTGTTTGTCTATCTCAGTTTTCAGCCTGGAGTGTAAGTTTGTGTCGCTTTGCTCTGGTATAAATACTGTGTTAAATTACAGCAATTTTTTAAAGAAACTGTTTGATTTTTTGCCAGGGATTCCTGAGCCATTTAGTAAGAGATTGAGGGATCCTATTCCTTCTCTGAAAATCAGTGCCAATTTTGGATTGTGCAGCTGTCCCAATTTCCTTTTTATTAATTTTCACTCTAGGAATAATTTTTTGTTGTCTGATGTTTATTCTGTTAGCATATTTAAAGTCATCTATTTCCTTCCCCACACAGGTTTTGCTTTACTTGTCTCGTTTCGATTTTTTTTTCTTCCTTTACATGGAAAAAGAAATAGATCTTCCAGGGGAGATCCGATGGTAAAGCAGTTATGAAGTGGCATTTATTTGACTATTCCAGAAATGATCCTTCTGTTATTCCATACAGTACTGCATAGCTTTTGGCTCAGCTGGTCTGCATAATAGGGGATAAACTCCCTGCTAAGCCAAGCAACTCCACTTTGCTTTGAAGAGCATGTCAGGCATGTGTGGTAGTAGATTATCACAATTATCAAGTATCAGTACTGACTTAGTATTTGTCCCTGGCCTTTTCCATCTTAACTTAAGGAAAGTCTGTTCTGTGACTGTCTGTCAGCCCCTCTCTCTGAGGAGAACTGTGGTTAGTAGTTTATTAATAGTTCATGTTGTACATAGACTGTCACAGACTTGCTCTATAGCTCTTGAGCATAAAGGGGTGTTTTGCAGTTTTATATGAACAAGATGCTCCTTTCATCATTTAACCTCTTGGGACAAGACAGTGTTGGAAGTAGGCATTGTTAATGGGCTTGTTATGGCTCAGTAAGTTTTTCTTAACTTTTAAAACCCCCCCAACCAATTTTTTGAATGCGTTGCATAATATAGAATTATTTGGTTTTGTCTTTAACTTTTGGTATTTGTGTCATGGCCAGCAGCTGTTTTAGGACTGCAGTTATTCACTGTAAAGAGACCAGCTATACTTGTTCCCTGGAAGGAAGACTTGATGCTCTCTCAGGTTCTGAGCTGTTACAATGAATGGTGGGAGAGATGGAGTTTGGGAAAACCTGAGCCAATATACATACATATAATGAGAAAGTCTTTTACTTGTTTTGCTTTTAAATGCTTTTGAAATGAAATGGACATGGGTCCTTAAATATTAAGTTGGCTGTCCTTAGTGTTTGGAAAAAAAGTAGCATGAGCTGCAGATAAATTTTCTTACGTGGCAAGTATGGTTTTCTTTTTGTTATTTTATTTGTTTTCCATGTTTGCTTCCCAAACCAGTACTTGAATGTGCTTCTTGGTGTGTGCTTGCTTGGGGATAGGGATGGAACAAAGGGAAATGTAGAATTGTTGATGGAATAGTTGAAAAAGAGATTAATTGTCAAAAAATGCTAGCTAGTTATCTCTATTAACTGCAGTGTCTCAAAGGTAAAATGTGAACATGAAAACATGAAAATTACTTATACCTCAGTGCTTAGTTCAGTCAGTGTGTCAAGAAGTTAAATGTCAAGAATAAAACGATCCAGAGGAGATAGCTATGGTTGTTAAGTCACAAAAATAACCTGGAAACACTGGATACTCAGTACTGGGAAAGAGAAATACTTTATCTAAAGGACAGGCAACTTTGTGATTCCATTCATTGCATCCAGGAGTGTGCAAGAATTCAAAAAAGATTGGATAATTACTCCCCTTCTGTACATACAATTAAAATAGCAAAAACTTACTGAACTCTCTAAGGCAAACTCTAGAGTCAGTGTTGGGGTTTCAGCAAATTTTTGTGCACTGGTAGCTGAGAAGGAAGCTTCTCGTGGGGAAAAGGGCTTCAGATGCTTTGCTGAGCTTCACCTGATACTGGACTTTCTGGGGAAGGAATATAGATGGGTTACACATGAAGTCTGTATATTAGGGTGAGAATCACTGCCTAACTAGGTTTGGGTTTTATTTGGGGTGTTTTTTCTTCATTCTTTTTTCTACAAAAGAGAGCAGCTGGGTAAGATCTGTGGGAGTTGTGCTTCCAACTCTGCTCCTTTTTTGCTGATGCCTTGTGTTGAACTCTTCCTGGAGGATGAAATGTCTCTTGGCACATTTGTTGCCATCTGCTGTTTGTCTCTGTTGATAAGTCTTAGTTAGCACTTTTCCTTGGAAAGTGCATGACATAGTTTCAAAAACCGCTCCATTTACCTGTTGCTGTGGGACTAGGCACATGTTTTCCAGCTGGTACATATTACAGTTTCAGATGACTAACATGAAAAATGATAATTGAAGCTACAAGCCTATTACGTAGTAAGCTTTAATTAGTTAAACTGCTTCGTATTCGTTTACTGTTGGTGCTAATGCTCTTGAAATTAATTGGCACTAAAGGGGGTGCAAAGTTTATATGCAATCATTGCTGTTATAATGTACTATATTACTAGGTAACTTGGCTTATTAGGTGATTTTGTTCTCAATTATTGCTGCAAGTCAACAAGGACAGAGTAATTATCTCACAAACAATAGCCTTGCTCCCAAGACAGATGCGACCAGACCCTTCCCGGGGAGTTCTGCAGTGATCTAGCAAATAGGCAAGGGAAGGAGGTCTGCATATGTCGCCCAGCAGCAGATGGGGAAGATATTTAGAAAGTGGGATAGCACACTTTCAGATCTTCTGTTATGCTAATAAAGTTTTTGTGTGAGAACACAGCAATGTCAGTCTATCAATGACATCAACCCCTGGCATGTGCAGGCCATCAAAGCAAACACAGAATGCCTTTGTATGCATAGCTGGACAGTGTAAGCCAGTTGCTACTGGAGTGAAGGTCATCTCTCATTTTCCTAGAATAGACTGAATACCTAGCATACACATTGATTAAACTTTTCTTCTTTTGAATGCAAGTTGTGATTTTGTTAAAATGGAAAATTTAGAGTAATGGGAATTTCTAGACCCCATAGGAATTTCACTTCTAAGTTGTTAATGCATCATGTGCTACTGGTGTAGTATAATATGGCTTATATCAGCCTACAAGCCTCTCATAGAAGAAATGATAAATTGAGTGGGTTAATATTACCTAGTAAGTATAACATATTGATTAATAACTATTTAATTCCTAAGCACATATTTAAGATGGTAAAGTTTATATCAGAACTTAATTACAAAAGCAGATGATTTTCCTGAGTGGAAAAAGAAAAAAATTATAATGGTATAACTGTGGAATAGTGTGACTGAGCAGTGCCAATGTGCATCTCTTGTTGGTTACGCTCAAAAATGCCTTCAGGAGAAGGTTCATTGAATCTTCAGATTTTAAGTGTCTTGTTCTGAGTTATGATACTATTTTAAGTCCCTCTTTACAGCCAGCATGTAAATCTTTATTTAGGACCATCTTTCAGCAACTGCACACACCAGGTCAGGTATTTATTCCATCCCAGGAAACTGCTGTTTCCAGGAATAAAAAAGGGTAACCACTACATCTCCCTAGTTTTCTGTCACTTACTTACTTAGAGATTGAGAAGTTTTGCAGGAGTGTATTTGTGAATGGACTTGCCTTGTATGAATTTTAAAGATACCATGGTGTTTCAAGTGATAAAGGTGGATAATTGCTTTCAATGGTAGGCTGCTTAGTATTGTTTGATTGGAAATATCTGTGGAATTTTACAGTGGCTGATTCTTTGTAGCTGCAGTGATTTTTGCTGTCTTTGAGCAGTATCAGTTTACAACTCAGAATCTTGAGTATGTGGAGACATTACAGTGACTTTAAACATTGACGCACATAGATTGGATCAGCTTTGTAGGAATAGTCCTGGAGACAGGAATTAATTTTGGGTATTTTAAGCTAAGGTGTTAAACTTATTTTTTGGGATTTTTGTTGTTGTTGTTGTTGTTCTATTCTTTAGGGTTTATAATTATGACACTTAATTCTATCTTTTAGGAGATTGTAGTTCCTCAGAATAAAAAAGATGAAGAGTGCAGAAAAAACAATCCTTGTGACTTTCACAAAACTATTACTCTTTGGGCAGGGGGTTATAAATGTGGAAGTACAGGGCACTGAAGCTTCATTTATGTGCAGCCTGTCAAGATTCAGAGAAACCTGAGTGGGTGTTTTGTTTGTTTCACTTTTTTCTGTAAGGAAGGAAAAATGAGAATGCTTTGTTAAATTATTGCACTGTAGATAAGATGATTTTAAAGGTATATGTTAAGTGTGTCTATTTGCTAATGTAGAGGGCTCCTCAGGAGTGGATTCATTTTGGTATTTTAGCCTTGAAACCAGATTTCCATGTTTGAATCTACTAAAATTGTTGGTGTCATGTGTCTAATAACCCGTCTGCTTGAATAATGATAAAGCCTCCTACTTAGTCTGTCTACCTCAAGGGAATAATCGAGCAGCCATCGTGACAATACTGCTCTGAGCCAACAAAATACATTTTTCCCCAGGAGTTCGCTTTGAAGCATGAATTTTTTTAAGGCAGTAGTGAGAAGTGCCCTGAAGTGAAGCTCAATGAGGAACGAGTATCTATCTCAAATTGTCATGGCCAGTGAAGTCGAAAAAAACAAACCAAAAATCCAAGATAACCCAACTTCACCCTATTTAAAAAATAGTGAGATATCCATCCTTATGAATAGGATTATGTGATGTGTGGTTTTAGGGGCTGGGCTGGATTTCTTAGTGGACCATTCTGCCATGCAGCAGTCTACAGGCTGCTTTAGTTTTGCTCCACAAAGTCATGAAGCAGTTGTGTTTTTTGGGGCTTCCTGCTGTGACAGAGACCATTGCCAGTCAGAGGAACCAAGAACCAAAATTTTGTAGATGTCTGATGTCCCAAATGTGTGTGAATCAGTTTGGGATATCTAATCCATCTCTTCCTTCTCTTTCCTCCTCGCTGTGGTACAAATCCTCTTGTATAATCTGTTTCTTGTGTGTGTTGGTGCAGATTCAGAGTTGGCATAAATGAGCTATGTTTCAGTTCTTCTATCTTTGTGGCAAAGGAGTTGCATGGTGGTGGTGGATTTCCCATAATTTGTGTTAAATCAAGGTCCCATGCCTTGCTTCTAAAAATTATTCTGTCACTCAACCTGAAAAAGCTTGAGATAGATTGTAGTTAAATTTTATGGCCCATGTGTGATGGAGGAAGGTCAATAAAGAATCACTGCAGTCTTCTGCCACACGGAAATATTGTAATTTATATGACATGTTTTGGATAAAATTTCAATGAATTGGATGCCTTTCATAAAGGTAATTCTATGCAGTTATATATAACAAGTCACGTGGCTGGCAAGAGAGGAACTGTGTATTACTCATTTGGCATTGCATAGAAATATTTATACTTAAAAATCAGTATCCAAAAATTAATTTGGACCTTTCATTATTTCCCTTATTTAATGCAAGGGGGTTTCTTTGTTTATGTACTAAACGTTTATGAAAGATTTCAGGTCCTACCCATGTATGCATAATCTGATGTCTTGTGTTTGCTTTGCTGTTCTGTCATTTGCTTTTGCAAGGAAAAACTGATGTTTTCCTTGTCTTAGTTCAGTCTTGAAATGTTTACTGTTTACCTTATAGTAACAACTCTGATCATCAGTTTGTCTCTTTCCTCAGATTATACTTGTGCTTAGGAGGGATCAAATTACCTGTGCTATAAATTATCTCTGAATATGCTACTAAATTTTGTGTGCTTTTATGTCTTCTGGTTTCTGGACAGTACCTTGTGCAACAAATTTTTTATGAGATTAAATAAAATTTTTAAACAGAAAAATTCCTAATGTAGTAAACAGAAGAATCTTTATATTAGTAATTCCTGCAGCTTTTGGTGTTCTAATGCTTACTGCAAGTTGCCAGTTTTTAAGGCTTTTGAGTGAATTAGGAGGTTGGGACCAGAAGGGAGGTTGGACTGCAGCCTGTTTAGATGAGCTTTCTTGTACTAGCTGGGGAACATTTTTGAAGTATCCATTGGAGACATGAGGGCTTTTGGAATTGGAATGGTCCAAGGTTTTTTGGATAGCAGATATGCCCTTGTGAAGAAGGTGAATTGTGAGAAGGGGACCCTTCTCACAATGCTGTGCTGTGACTAAAGACTCTACTGTCCCAATGCAGCTACTCTGGATATAGTGGGTGGTCAGATACATTCCCTGATGTCCAACAAAGCATTGTTAACACCAGTGCCTGAGCCCATAAGAAGGTCCCAAGTAGTTAGAAACTAAGAGTAGCCAGGGTGTGTTATACCAGGGCTGAGTGAGTGCAGCATGGCTCAGGAAGAAAAGAAAACCAAGGGCCCTTTTACCCCAGTGCCACAGAGTTAATGTTTAGAAAATAAGTTCTAATTTAATTTTCTTCTTTCTGCTTCCCTCCTTTTCTTTTACCTTAACATACCAAGAAGAAGCTCTTGAAATGATGCATTGACCCATATATATAAGCATATTGTTAAAGGGTAGTTTGGTCATGCCCATAATATATGGTATTCTGAATGCTGCTGACATTGGGGTTGGACCTAAATGATTCTCAAGGTCCTTTCCAACCCAAGCCATTCTGTGACTCTTTAGCATGGATGTTTTTGTGGTGGAGGAAAAGCCTTAGGAGCAGGTCTTTACATGCATTTACATGTATAAAAACATTGGAGGAGCACTGTACAACTGGATTTTGTCTCTTGCTGACTTGCCTTCCTTGTAAAGTCTGTTTTTTAATGTCTTTCTTCCCTCCTCTCCTCCCAAAGTGTCTTCACTGCCAAAACATCTGTTTTATCTTTCTTGTCGCTTTCCAAATTTGCCATAACCACTGCTCTCATTTCTAAGGCTATCAAGGTGAATACCATGTTGGTTATAGATAAAGGTGGGAGCCTGGAATTACATTACCAAAGCATTTGAGTAAAAGTCAGCTCTCCCACCTGCTTGAGCTATAGTGAGGTGTTCAGGGAAGGTGAGGAGGGGGTGCAAGACAGGAGAACAGTTCCTTCTGTATACCAGGAGGATGCAGGTCCCTGCCAGCAGCATCCACCTGGCTGTTCCAGACTGTCTCCTCACAGTACAAAAATGGGATTTGCTGCCCAGACTATGGCTTGTATTCTGGCTAGACCAAATGGAAGGGCCTATTTCTGTGGGGGGAGCAAGCACCTGCTTTTCCATGGGATGAAGAAAGGGGAGAGATGTTGTTCTGAGTCTATCAGGATGCTCAGGCCATGTCTAGTGATCTGCATATTCTGTACCAGTGCTCCATTTATTCTTCCCTGCACTTCTCTTTCAGCCCACCTGAGCAGTTTGCTGTCAGCTCCCTAATACATGCACTGCTGTAGGAGCTGAGGTGACTTGCACCACTGCATTGAAGATGTGTCTTTCATCGGTGTATTTCCCTGTAGGCAGTTTTTTGTTGCATCTCCAAGTACTTTCACCATCCATTTGTGTGTAGATGTTTGAGCTGTATGTTCCCACTTAGCCTGTTGTTTTGAGGTGTGATCTCTTAGCTTTCTCCCTGCTCTGCTCTAGACAGGCTGGAGTGTCCTTGAACCTGCCCTCGCCGTTCTAAAGCGAAGAACGAGAAGCCTTTAGGCAGCTTAAGTGGCAGGAAACTGATCTGGTGCTTGGCTGCACTGCAGCCAGGGCTGCCAGTGGCATGTGCTGGGCTCTGCAAGCCCTGCCAGGGCCAGGGGTTTGTGCTGAGGGCCCCCTCTGCACCCTGCAAGGTGTAGATGTGGTCAGAAATCACCATCTGTCCCAAAATATTGCAGCTGTTTTCCACAGCTGCCCATCCTGTCAAAACAGTGCCTGGTCTTGGGGTTAAAGGTTGATGAAAACTGTTGCTAATTTGAGATGATTGATGTTGGAAAACTAATTAGTGAGCAGGGACAATTAATTTGATCATTTGTACTGGTTTCTCATACGGGTTTTGAAAGACTTTGCTGAGCTTCTTTTATCAGCTTTTTAATTGAAGGAGGGATGTGTTTCTAGTGGACTGCTTCCAAGAGGAAAGACAAGGTAAATTCATAAGCAGTGCTTGAATTTACTTGTGTGATTCTCCAGGGGCTGGTAGGAAGGTTACTGTTTTGTTTAGAGAGGGAAATGTAAGACACCCTGGTGAAATTTTCATATGAAATACCTTATGACATAGTTGGGAGCTCATCAACCGTGGTCTGCCACGGGAGGTGTTCTCTGTAGTTGGGGAGGTAACATTGTAGTGTTAAAAGGGTATTCTGGTAACATTACTTGGGCTTATTCAATTGCTGATGAAGAGACAATGTGTTTCCACTTTGGTCCATGCTGCTAAACTGTAATATAATTATTTGTATTAGACACCAGCCACCTGTTAATATCGTTCTTCTAAAGGTCATTGTGTGGTGCCTTGCTGTCTGAATTTAACGGCCCTGTATCAGGTTTGTTGGTCACTCTTTTGTGTGACACTGGACAAGTGTTTGTGGGGAAAGAATGTGAACCTGATACCCTGATGGCCAAGGGAGAGGAGAGGACCAAGAGCAGGCTCTGCTGCTGCTATTGTCATCCCACCAGGCCAGGGCTGGAAAACAGGCAGCTTCCTTCTGAGGTGCTTTCATCTAAGGCAGTCCTTGTTTGGAACAAAACTAATTTACCATAATTTCCCAAGAGAAGCAGACTGACATCCACAAACCCAGGCTTTTTGGTACCCTGAATGTGGAGGGGACACTCTGTTCCTAGCCTGGGCTATAAAGGAGAGGAGGAGTGCTGTTCCACTGGCTGTGGGTCCTCCTAATGCCATGTTAAGGAGAGTGAGGTGGTGATAATGTAATTGTGCTTGGTGACAATAGGTAGATACTTGATAAATTATGTTAAAACATATGGTCTTGGCAGTTAACATTAATCCTGGTGTTGGATTCATTTATTAATGTCTGTTCAGTGACCTGAAAATTCAAAGCACTGTATCATTGAGAAATGTTGACCTTGTTAACTGAAAATTTTTAATTAATTTTCCTGGAAAAAAAGGTAGTATGCATTTAACTTGAACTTTCACTCTTCCCGCCTGACCTAGTATTTGCTTCTGGGAGAGGCAGGGGACAGGTAGGACTTGCAGATGAACTTACTCCCTGCTTGTATCCAGTGCATGAAGCAGATGCAAGTGACTGCTGCTGTAGGGCTTAGCTGAATGACTCTGTTTTCAAATTTCCAGAAAATGAAAGCTTCAGCTGCCAAAAGAACAAAACAAAGCACCTGGTTTACCACATGGTGTAGGACATTCCAGCACTTGCAAAGAGGGAGGGTTGGCTTTAAGCCATCCATATTCCAGTGTCATTAGTAACTGCTGCTAACTGTTGGATTGAATTACTGGCTGAGAAAGAGCAAGGGCTTTTAGAGTCTTCTCTGCAATTGAAAATAGTCACATGAAGAACTCCCATTACTGACAATTTTATAAGGAATAAGGATCTCACTTTATCAGTTGCATATTTATTGGCTCCAACCATTTGAGGCTCATTATGCATGTGTAGATAACTCTTGTTGTGGTTGTTTGAAAAGGTTCATTAGGGTCTTCAAGAATTCTGGCTTTATAAAAATCTAATTCATTATTTCTGCAATGAAAGAGTTAATGAAGGATCACTTGTGGCTTTTAATTTTCAGCTAATTAAAAAGAACGTCTGTTTTTGCCTTGACACTTGTCGTTAAAAGTGCCAAATATAGGAATTTTTTTTGTGGGTGAGTTGAAGGGTGAGGAGGAGGGGGAAAAGTTACATGTAAATCATTTAGCCATTAACCTAATGTGGTGGATTTATAAATCCTATTACTATAAGCCCTTTTCATTTCCACTGAGGCCTGACGTGTGCTTGATCCTGCTAATGTAAAATTCATTCTGTCTAAGTGATTACTGAAGTAAGACATTTTAGTCAATTTTAATCAGATTGTGTGATACTTGCTTGAACACCAATGTTAAGTAAGATATGGACACAGTTTGGCCATGTCTTAATTAGCCTTACAAATCAGACTAGGAATCAATCAGTGAGCCAAGTCTACGAACCTTTTGACACCTAATGCTTTCTGTGGGGGGAAGAACCATCTATGCTGAGGGCTGAAAATACAGGGCTTGGAAGCAAGATTAAGATTGTAATTTGGTGTTCTTGCTTTATGGTATGCTTGGCAGTCCCTCACAGTGTGCAAGTCCTTTGCGGTGCAGCCCTCATTGGTGTTTCAGAGTTGAGGCCAGTGGGGTGCTTCCCACAGCCCATCATAAATTCCTGTCTCCGCAGCAGGAGCAGCAATTGGAGTATTTTTCTGAAGCTGCTTCTGCTCCAAGATACATCTGTTATTTTGGCGGAGGGGGGGGGTGTATGAGGGACTGCTTATCTTAAAATGTAACCTCCTCCCTCCAGGTGTTCACTGGGAACTACTGACTTTGGATTCGTGGGACATCTGTGTTTCTTGGATTTAGCTGTCTCTGTTTTCACTATAGGGGAGCATTAGTATGGAAGATCTGCCTCATAAACCCCTCAAATATTGCTCACTGTTGAGATCAGAGGTGGTTTTTGTGAAATGTCATCCTTTGATAAGACAAGTGAAGACTTTGTTTTTCCTGGATCATTGCTTTTTCAGTAGGCTGACACAAGCCTGAAACTGATTTTCAGTCTATGTTAGTTTACCCAGTTTTTGAAGACTCATTACTAGCCAATATTTTTTTCTGCTCTAATCATGTAGAATTTCTGTATTGGTAACAACTTTTTTGGTATTTTCTTCTAATGTATTGACCATTTCCTTTTATTAGCAAGATACTTGAAAAATTTGTTATGTCCTTAAAGTATCCTATAGAAGTCTGGTCCTTTTTCTCCCCTCTTCTTTTGCTTGTGGTGTCTTCTGAAGCATGTGGAAGGAGAAAAAGGTGCTTGAAGTATATGAAAATTAAAATGTTTAGTACCAAAGACAGCAGATGTTCTCCCAAAGTAGGCAATATCTTTTGTAGAAGTCCCAACTGCACATGACGTTGTGTCAGTACTGAGAATTTTGTAGCCTGATGGAAGACAGGTCCACTGTAAATCACTGGCTTAGCCTGGAGATTTTGCTTGGCCATTGTTGAAAAATTACCTGCACAATGATTTTGTTCTGAAGCTTGAAAATTCAACCACCAGCAGGGTTGGCAAACCATTTTCAGAATCATTCTGAAAGTCTGTATGATACAAACTTTGTAAATCGTTTTTATTCTCAGCTGCCAGGCAATTTAAATATCTTTTCTCCTCTATCTAACCTGTTAAATTACCTCTCTGTGTTAGGGTGAGTGTACCTCATTTAGTCAGATGTTACTTAGTTGATGATAGGACTGCAAGCACATGTGGAATAAAGTGGAGGAACATGTCTTTTGCTTGATCTGAATGCCTCTTTGTCTTCTGTTTTCTCTTTCCTATGGTTGCTGTTGGTCTGCCAGGTGTGCCTTTTTGAATGAAAATGAGAAACTTCTTTAGTGTAGATCTCTTACTGTGGTTGGGATGAGGCTCCTTTGAAAAGCTTCAAAATTAGATGTTAATTACCTTTCTCTTCTACTGGATAATCTTCTGTACTTTAACCAAATAAGGATAATCTTCTATACTTTAATCAAATAAATATTCAAATACTTTGAATTTGCCATATTTCAGCTTTTTGACAGTTTCTTATGTGATGGATTGTAGGAGAGCAAGTGCTCATGAAAAGGCAGAACTTAAACAGAAAAAAAAAATCATAGCAGTTCAGGTGAATGGGACAGTTGTTCCATTATAATTAAATGGCACTAGTCTGAACAGCTATACAGTGATGGCCAAGAAGAGAACTGTCAAGGCTCATGTCAGCCTTTTAAGATGGTAGGTGCCAATATTGTAAGGTTATAAGCCTGAGAATGATGCAGTGAAGTCCATTCTAGATCATATTTTAGGGTAAGATTTTCATTAATCTTGGTCAAATTATGGTTAGTTCCTGTCTTTGAATATTAAATATCTTCCTATAATTGTATGCATACATAGAATCAAAATCAATGTCCAGGTTTGTAAACATAAGGTACCTCTGGGGTACTGTGTCTCAGAAAAGAACATGATCTGCTGAAGAGAACAGGTGTCTCTTAGCAGCCATCTTTCATGTATATTTCCTGGGAAAATGCTTTCAAGTCTCTTGTTTCACAGCTTATGAAGACTTACCAAAATTACTGTTACCTATTTCAGAAAGCAGAATTATCTCTTCAGTGTCCTGCAGGTCGGTGAGCCTGGTGTGTTTTGTTTTGTGTTTTTTTAACCCAGCAAAGTTAATGTATTTTTTAATATGTACAAAGTTCAGTGTTCCTGATTTTTTTTTCTCTTTTTTTAAATGGACACTCAATATTCTTCAGCACTCTCAAGGGAATATGTATGGCATTTTTTTCATGGCATTTGTATCATTTTAATAATAGATTTTTTTTGTGTGTCTGGTTTGGTTTTCTTTGTTTACTGAGGCACATAGGAAAATCTATCCAACATCAGGAAATACTTTTTTACTGTGAGAGGGACTGAGACCTGTCACAGTTTGCCCAGAGAACATGTGGAGTCCCCATCATTGGAGCTACTCAAAGGTGTTTGGACATGGCCCTGGGCAGTCCAGCTCTAGGTGGCCCTGTCTGAGCTGGGGAGCTGGACCAGATGACCTCAAGAGGTCCTTCCAACCTCAGCCAGTCTGTGATTTTGTGATTAAGTCAAGGTTTTTTTTTTTTTTTCCTAATTCAAACCAAGCCTTAAAATTTCAGCAAATTCTAACAGGGATTTTTATTCCTACAGCGTATCTCTACCTTTGCTTCTGTTTTGGTGGTTGGTTGGTTGGTTAGTTTGTTATTTTAGGCACCTATAGTTATCTAAGGGCATTAAAAAGGAGCTTAGCAACATTTGTATCTGTAATAGCAGTGGATGAAATCAAGCCACTGTCCCCCAGTGGCTTGTGGTTGGATTATTGTGTTGGCACTAAAACTCAGGGCCCTGCAAGTCTCATTTCAGATATAATTCTAATGAGGATATTGAATGACTGGTGTGACAATAATGTTAATCAGTGCTGGTGCCTTCTACTTTAACTGAAAAGTGAGAGCAAGAGAGAGCTTTGAAAGAAGGTTTCCTTGGCATATGAGTGAAAGCTGAGTTTTTTTATTAACAATTCAAACTCCTGTAATAAGTAGTAGGAAAGCTTATTAGCTATGTTTTTAGATTAAACAAAACCTTTAGGTTGTGATGTTCTTTCTTTTAACAGAATTTGTGGGATGAAGAATTTAAATGAAAATTTCTAAAGTTGAAGATTGATTGAGTTGAAGTATGTAGCACGAAATCAATCCTGTCAAATTGTAGGGAAATAAGTGAGACATTTATAAACATTGTTAATGTTTTAGAAATCTAGTTTTGTGCAAATGTATTTTGAATTCTTTACAAGTGAGATAACAGTAGGCCTAAATGACAAATTAAAGATTTAAAAAATAATCAGCATGCCTCTCTTGTAGTAATGGATTTATGGAGGTAGCATGCTTAACTTGCATTTGTAATTAAGGTTTTTCCATCATTAGAATAGAAATGTATTCCTGTTGAGCAGTATCTTTTTATGTGATTTATGTGGATTGAATGAGTGGCACAATTCCACTACTTTAATCTGTTATGTGGCTAAAAGTCAGTATTTGGATTGGATTCCTAGAGGGTCATACTGAAAGGTTAAATACATTTGTCTGTTTTCTTAGTCTTCAAATTTCCATATTCTTTCAAGTAGCAAACAAATCCATGTCCTGTGGGATTGTACAATGACAGCTTAGCAACTTGGCTTCATTAGTAATGAAGCCATACTGCTGTTAATTTCAAACCTCTAAATACTGAAATGGGTGGGCTGTACGTGGAGTGCTTAACAACAGACCAATGCATAAAAGAAACTTCTGAAATTATAATTTCTTTGCCTAAGTTCATAGTCCTGAAAAATGTAACTGTATGCACTGATAAGCCACTAACCTCATTCTGTTTTTAAAAACAGTGCAAGTGTCCTGGGTTATGAAACACACTACAAATGGTATTAAAAATGCCCTATGCTACAATTTTAGGTAATTGACCAAGTGACCACTAGCTGCTGAAATCTTAAAGGCTGATAATAAGGTGGACCCTTTCAGGGATTTGTTTATACTTGAAGCTCATCTTTTCTCAATTTGAGTACTCCCAAAATTGTGTCATGGAACATATTTCTCTGACATCAAATATGGCTCCATCCTTAGGTGATTATGATATATGTGGTATGGTGAATGTGGATAGGCAATAGCTTCCTATGACATGGACCTTTTTATTCCTGTACGTTCTTACAGGAAAAATCTGTAAGGTGAAGTTGCCCCAACCCACCCTACAGTTCCTATTCCTGACTTAGAGTTGCAAACCCTATTTAACAAGCAATTTAGGATTGTTAGCTAGTAATTTTCTTTTGTAGTTAGTTTAAAAATAGTTAAAAAGCTTAAATGAGCCTTTTTAAAAAAAAGTTATTTCTACATAATACATCTTACAATCATTTGATTGCCTAGTATATTTTATTTCTGACATGCCTTGTAAATGCTTACTTTGTTCTAGGAGAGTCTTTCATGTCCTGAGGAGCTCTGTCTGGGGCTTTGGTTGGTTGTTGGTTTTCTTGTCAGACATATCTAGGGAATTCAGGAAGCTCATTTTTAAGAGGTAATCTAAAAAGACTGTGTCTGACTCTGACAGACTGTCAGGAGCTCTTTCCATCTGTATCCAATCCAGCTTCATCAAGTGCTGTAAAGAAGTCACACTGAACAAATCAGAACTATGACTGAGACTTCATGCTGTTAACCATGCATGTTCCTCATCGTATTTCAAATCTTTGGAGCAATCACTAGGTTTTGCCTGAAGCAGGAACTGTTTAAGTGTTCCATGTAGAGCTGTAGCTTTCATAGAATCACAGAATATACTGAGGTGGAAGGGATCCATTTGGGTCATTGAGTCCCACTCCTGTGCCGGACACCCCTGATCACACCCTGTGCCTGAGAGCTCTCCTAACACTTCTTGAGCTGTCAGGCTGGTGCTCTCACCACTTCTTGGAGAGCGGGTTCCAGTGCCCAGCCACCCTCTGGGTGAAGACCATTTCCCTGGTATCCAACCTAAACCTCTTGTAAACCTCTCCTGACTCACTTCAGGCCATTCCCTCGGGTCCTGTCACTGGTCACAGAGCAGAGATCAGTGTCTGCCCCTCCTCTTCCTCTCAGGCAGCTGTGACAGCAGTGAGGGCTCCCCTCAGTCTCCTCCAGGCTGAACAGACCACGTGACCTCAGCCACTCCTCATAAGGTTTTTTGTCCCCACCTAAGAAGGCTTTTACCACACTGCTAGAAGAGATGAGAAATCTGCACCCAGAGCTGTGTCTGAAGGCTTAGAGGAAGTATCCCAACAAGACATGGGTTTGTGGGACTGAAGATTTAGATGCAATGTATGACACAGGGGCAGGGAGTGGTATTCCAGGCTGACAGCAGAGAGGAGAAAAGTCCATAAACATTTGTATAATAGCCTGCATAAGTAATATTGTGGAAATATATCATAATTATTTTTATTATTACTCTGAAGGTAAATGAAAAATTAAAACGGAACTGGTTTTTTAAAGTGCAGTTATGAACCCTCTAGGCTTTCATATAAACTTGATCGCTCATTTTTTGGATTTCGGTAGCTTTGGTGGAATATTGAACGTCCCAATATAGTTGGGAAGCTGAATGTACAGGAACTTCATGCGTACCTCATTGAGGTAAGCATTCTGTCAGATCTGAAGCAGATTTATTTTGAAGTCTTTCAGAATGGTCCTTTTCTTCCAAGCAGAGTGATGACCTAGAAAGTGCAGGAGATTTGTCTAACACTGTGCTGGAGGCACTCCTTTATTCACATGGATATGCTTGAAGAGTCCCCCTTGCTGTTGGTTACATGGTCCTTCCTGCTTACATATCCCACCCTTTTCTTGCCAGCATTATGGACATGTACTCCTGCCCCTCTCAGTGCTGGTTCAAGGCTCTCTTACCAGCCTGGGAAGCCTGTTGGCATGCATAATTTTGCCCCATTTAGGCAAATGGATCCTTCCTTGTCCAAGCAATTCTTGGTGCTGACACCAGCTGCAACCACGGAGGATGAATCAGTATTGTTTAACTTCATAAAAACACCTGTCGTGTTGTCTAAATATATCTAATTTAATGAAACAAAATTATATGCTTTATGAAAATCCTGCATGACATTTAAGAAATTAGGTAAGAGAACTTTCTTTGGAGGCTAATTAAAGGCTAAAATACTTTTCTGAATTTGCATAAATGTTGCTTTGATAGACAATCACTTAGTCATAATGAAAGAACAGTTTTAAAGCAGTTCAAACCACTTACAAAGATTTTTTTGATGGACACAACATCCACACACAATCTATTCATTACCAAAACTACCATGTCCTCTTATCTCCTATAAAATGTCAGGATCATTTTCAGTGGATATTACATCTATCTAGTCAGAGATTGCCTTGTTCTGTTTAGTGTAGCTATTGCAAAATTCCCATGGTTCTTGAAGAAAAAGGCTGTATTGTTCAGTAGAAGACTTTTTCTTTTCAGAATACTCACCAGGTAGCGCAAGTGTGTTCTGCATCTGTTTCTCTCTTTAGCATTTTCTTGTCTTCTCCCAGGCCTTCCTTTTTCTCCAAGCACACAAATTGTGGTTATTACTTAAAAGATGCCAACCAGGAGAACCTTAGAAAAGTTTTAATTCCAGTTTTTTGCTTTTTATTTAAAAAAAACGCCCCAAAAACAAAGGGAAGGAAGAAGATTTGATTCTCAGGGAGTTTGTCGTCATCTCAGAGAGTACGCTGAGTTTATCTACTGCTCAAAAAATGTTTAGTCTTTGGAGTATTAGTTTAATTTCTTTTTCAGCTTTACAGACATACTTGATGTTTTTGAAAAATTGTCTTTACTGATTCTGAGACATACTACCTGATTTCTCCAGGGCTTCTAGTTATATGGCTGTAAGAGTAACTTTTCTTGGAGATGGGGCAGTACTTCCGTTTCTGTCACTTCAAGATTGAGAGACATGCTTTATGTTTGAAAGATAACTTTTAACACTGTAGTTATAAACCTGATGTGGAGGATGGTGTGCTTATTCTCTACTCTGGAATAGATTTTGCAGTTATTCAGAGGAAAATTTCTGTGCTCCGGTTTAAAACCTTGACTGGATTCTAACTTGTCTGGCTAAAAAGAAAACCTTCATTTATTAGTAATTAATTTCAAATATTTATTGTTCTTGTAATTTTTTTTTTCTAGTGAAAGACTGATTATGTTTTGCTGATGTGTTAAACCTGTTCAGTTTGGGTAATAAAGCAAAGTAAAGCTTTTCTGTCTAAATGTTTTTTCATTCCACTGAAACAAATACTGTTGTTTTCTCTAAGAAGAATATACTTCTTAGTCTATATGCATTTAAATATTGAATAGCTTAACACATGTTTTGGTTTTATTAGAAGATCATAAATGATGCTTTTCACATTCTTTCTAAATTTGAAGTGGTTTTACTTGTGGTTGGAGATACAGTTAGCTTTTGATACAGTTGCAGTCATCTTATTAGGCAAAGCTACCTTTGCATCTTATAATCAAGCACAAATTTATTTAATGCTTTGGAATAAAAAAAGAATCACAAAAGTTAATGAGCCAGGATTTGGTTGAGTACCACATTTTTCAGGGGGTTTTAGATGCAGTCAATCTTGTTTCTTCATTGAGTGAAACAGATCCCTGTTCCTTCATTTGTTATAGGTGTTCATTTTTGAATGAGTTAGAAAGAAAATAACTCCATGGGTGGGCTGTGAGCCCTGGTGCTTCTCTAGGAGCTGTCCCTGTATTTGGTTTCTCTGGAGGGTTAGGGGATGCCCAGGCTGTACCAGCATTTTTCACAGCTAGTTATCACATGGACATTGTATTCCTGCTGCTTCTTGGAACACAGAACACTTCTGGGAAGTGGGTCAGAGCCAGGTCAGTTACTTTCTATGCACTCAAGTGTTCAATTTCATTGTTGAGCACTCTGCTTCTCTGTTTCCAAGATTGTAAAATCATTTTCAACAAAGAAGTTTTTGTTTGTATGTGGGGTTTTTTTTGGTTTGGGTATTTTTCTTTGCTTGGGGTTTTGGGGTTTTGTTTATTTGTTTGTTGCTTACTTGTTTTTTTGTTGGATTCGGTTTCATGTTTTTTTACTTTTGTTCAATGCTTTTAAGAGTATGTTTCATTGTTCTTTCTTTCACCCTAATACCAAAATGACCCTGTCCAAAATAAGAAAAATTTGCTTTAGCATAACATGGTTTGTAATATATTGTGTAGAAAAACGAATAGTTTCACGGCTTCATAGAAAAACAGTTCTGGTTCTCTCCCATTCTTTTTGGTGAAGCTCACCACAAATACTTGAAATAGAAGTACTGTAGAATTTTAAGGATATAATAGTTTCTGGCACCAAGGGAACATTTTCTTCAGATTTTAATTTGATTTGCATCATCATCTGTGTTTTACTGTCATCTTTGCATTTCTTGTCAAAATGTGACAAAGGTGCACATAATTTTTTTTTATTCAGCACATTTCTGTTGCTGCTTTTTTTGTGTGTCTTCTGTTGTTCGTGAGGCAAAAGATTCTACCTTTTCTTGGCACACAGACATATGTCACTGGGTGCACTGCTTCAGCCCTTGGAACCATTCTCTCCTTGGTTTTGGTGTTCCATCCAATACTGCTGTTATATACAGAAGTTATGGTAGTTGTATTATGTCTGTCAGCTTTGCTGGGTGGAGTATGAGCAGTTAATTTCAGCATTTCTGTAGAAAAACAAACCCAAAACAACATAGAAGGGAAAACTTCGGCAGTTTGGTGTGTATTTCTCACGCTGTTAATGCTTTGTAAGAGCGTACCTTTTTGGAGAAATGTAACTTAGAATATATTGTCTAACTCCTGAAAATACTCAGTAAAACAAACAAACTTATTAACTACTTGAATCTAAATGTAACTTTGAATGTACTGTCTAACTCCTGAAAATACTCTTTGAAACAAACAAACTTATTAACTACTTGAATCTGATCACTCAAACTTCTCTAAATCAAGTCCATTGTTTGATAAAAAGACTGAATTGGTATTTTTCATTCTCTGTGGCAAACAAGGCCTCCATCTTTCTTTCATTTATGCTTAGGGCATATGTGCCTTTTTGTCCAGCAATAGAAACCTTTTCTGAAAATCCTCCTTAATAAAATGTTTTTAGTATATAATTGCAGAGGTAAATAAATGAGGTGGGAAAATATATCAGGTCTACTCTAGATAACTACAGATAGTTTTCAAAAATACAAAATTTTACAGGGCTTTAAGGCTGCTTGTTTTTGTCCTTGTGCAGAGTGAATGCACAAGGAGTGGTGGGTTTGGTTTGTTTGGTTGTTGTTGTGTATGCTTCTCTGATACAATGTTTTTGTAATGATTGTGCTCATTCTTTTCAGGCTGCTCTTAAGTCTTCCCTTCTGTTTCTTACCATCTGTGACCCCAGGATTCTGCACAAATTGTGTTTGCAGGAGAAATCTTTGCATCAGCATATTAGTTTGTATCCTGTCTCAATGGTTTTGAACTCTTGTATCTTAGCTTGTGTCCACAGAAGCATCCTCTCATCAGAACGTACTCTTCAGAGATTTTTAAATAAGGAATCTTTAAAAATACTTGATGTAATAAATAATAGTAAAACTGTTCTATGTATATTTACTTTTTAAAATTATTCCCTGTCTTAAATCATAACCTCATTTAATTAATTAGTGAGTTGGGGTAGGATTAGAACAGGGAATCAACAGTTTGATGAGGGCTTGTCTGCTATTACAGTGTTTAAGTTTATATTGACTTGCAGTTCATGGGTGAGAGAATGTGTGTTGCTAGTCTTGCTATTACAAGAAAAGAAAGTTAAAAGAGTTTCACAGATGTTCACTGTACTGAGAAGTTCACAGGTTTTTAGAAGTATATGTTTGCTGGGGAGAGGGGTCATGGCCGTACGGATGGGTTGCCAGGCAATTAATTCTTCCTACTTGGAACAGGAGACAATCCAGCTCTCATAAGCAGTACAGTATTATTTGCAGAAGGAAACTACCCAATACCATTTTTCCTATTCTCTTCCTTCTTTCTTCTGTCTTCCCACCTCCCTCCCTCATTTTTGAGAAACTGCTCAGGATTGATATGATAGCAGAGCTGTCATTCTCTTTAACACAAAAAAAAAAAAAAAAAAAAGAGAGAAAAAAGAAAAAAAAAGAAAGTCACTTTTATTCTAGGTATTTTAATAGAGTCCCATTAAGGATGTATTGCTGACTGAAATACTGGCATGAAGGGCTCTCACTGAGCTGAGCCCAGGAATTAAGAAGTCAGGAAATGGGCTGCTGCATTGCTAAAGAACCTTGTGTGACACAGTATCTCCTGATTGGGGGGATCATTACTGCTATTATGACTCGACTTGCGTAGGAATTTTAAATTTCATCTGAATGTCAGTAATAACCCTCTTAGCAAATTATCCTGAATAAAATCACGAAGGCATTTTATATAATAGGTGTTGAATTACTGGATAGATTTGCTAATTAAATACTCTTTGTTCTGCTGCAGTTGACATTACAGGGTAAGATCTTGAACAATTATTCTCAACAGCTGTACTTTGTTAAGGGAAAAATTAACTACAAAGTTTATTTTTTTTCTACACTTGAAATTGGCAGATTTTTGAAATGTGCTTGAAAAAATTCCATCATCCAGTTGGTAATGAGAGGATAAATATGCAGGTGTTGCTGTGAAATCAGATAACTACTGACTGCCTTATTAATGAATTTAGCAATACTTTATAACCTTCTGTTTTGTAGCTGTTGGCACTTACAAGTGATCTCCTGTCAGAACGGGTGGCACTAGCATATGCCAGTCACTTGATGAAGCCAACTTGTCTGTGACCCTCTTGTTGTGATTACCTACACCCACTGCTGTCCTCAGGGACACTTGAGAAATGGTTTTTGCACAGCCAGACAATTTTTTTAGTAGGGGGTATTCCTTTTTTTTTTTTTTTTTTTTTTTTTAAGTTATCTTTTTCATTATTAACAGAATTATTTTACAGCGTGAAGTAGAAAATGCCAGAGATTATCAAGGCAAAATTGATAGGCCTTCCTTTCTTTTCAGTATAAACTCTTCATTTCAGTGTAATTTTTCAATTTTGTTTCAGTTCCAGTTTGCTTTTGGAGTACTAAGGGATAGGTATAACCTTTCTCTGTAGGAGTTAGCTAGTAAATGAGAGGAAGGGTTGTGGGGTGGTAAATATGTTAGAATTTTGACGACTTGATATGAAATTTGATATCATGTACCAGTAATATGTCTTTAGAATAATTTCAAAACTCCATAGAAAGGTGGCGGGGTCGAATGTCTGAATCACTGACTAGGAGATGAATAGGAATGGAATACCTTCTTTTTAAGCTTCAAATTAAAATGGAATTGTTTGTGTCTGATTCCAGTGACAGGTACAGCCTAGCTGGAATCTGCAGTTAAGGCTCCCCATTTTCCTGTTCTATAAAGAAGACTGAGGACAGCTGAGGTTTCTGCAGTTTTGGACTTGAGCGGAGTTCAGGCATCCCATTGTCTGAGTGCCTAGTTTGCAGCACCAGTGGATGGGCTTTAAATCAGCTGGGTATTTTGAACTTGACCCAGAGAGTGTGAATCCATAGATATCCATATGTGCTTGGGGAATAACCCTGACAGGGACATGTGTTGTGAGTTAGCTGAGTAAAAGTTACATCACAGCTTGGAACTGAACCTGTCTGTAAGTGCCTTGAGGGGAATACAGCTTTCAGTGCATAAATGCAGACAAAAAAATATCATGCTTACACTGTGGATGTGTAAAGGTTCTGAAATACTAAAGAAACTTGCCATTGGTGTTGAAGGAATGCTAGTGTTGTCTTCCCGTTTGTGTGCTGTTGTGTAGAGGTGGAGATTTCGCCTGTTTCAGAATTCCTTGCTGTGATAGCATAGTCAGCGTGACAACAGTCAAGACTCTTGGCTTCATTATAGACTCCTTGGCCTTGCAAAAGTAATGATGTTTCCCTAAACATGATCTTGTTTACACTAAGCATAGACAGCTCTTGCCCCTTTTCTTTTCTCATCCCTGCTGATTGCTGCTGCTCAGCTCCCTGTCATAAGCTTCTTGACTACGAGTCTTAATTCTACCTTTTGGCAAATGTGGCCAAGGAGTATTACAGTTTAACATGTGAAAAATAGTAAAGGTGAGACTTAGTCACTAAATTTGATATAAGCTGTTGCCTGACTATTTTTAGAGTTCCAAATTGTTTGGGTTCACCTAACAGACTGATCTATCATTGCTGTAACATGTGATTAATCGTCAGGAAAATTTTAAGTGTATATATATATATGACTAGCATGATTAGCTGAAGAAAAACTCAGGTTTATGATGAGTGGCAATAGAAAGGACTGAAACCAGGGAACTGGAATCTGGAGCTGTGTGCCAGAGCACCAGGATGTTGATAAGAAGGAAAGGGGGAGTACAGGGGAACCGTGGCCAAGTAGCTGAAAGAATGGACCAGGTATTGGTTCTCATGCAGCTGTACAGAATTCATCAAGCCCTTCCTGCTGCTACAACTACACTTTTTTTTTTCATTAAGCCCATTTGTTTGTATCTTTTCTGTGCTACTGGTGTACCTGTGGGTTCAGATGAGGTGCTCTTCCCACCCTCCATTGTGCTATTAGAGCACTATTAGAGATGGAAGCAGGAGCCTACTCACATGATATCTTTTTAGCTATTTCTCAGGTTCAGAACGGTGCTATTCAGGGCGTCTGGGGAGCTTGGGATTCATTCTTGGTCGAGGAATAAGCCTGGTTACACCCACTGATCCAAGATCTGAATCCTGTCTTTATCCCAGTTCCTTGTCCCAGTTCTGGTTTCCATAAGGAGTTTGCTTTTTGATGACCCATTTTAAGATCATTACAACGGTAATCAACCTTTTGACTAGGTCTCCTAAAATGAGCACCATCTAGGCTGGCTGAATAAGACAGGATGTTTTTGGGAAAAAATTCAATGACCTCAGGAGATAAGATGGTGGATATGAAGGCGACAACTAACCTAAATTACTGAAAGATATTTAATTCTGGCACTTGCTGATTAGGTTGTATTTAAGCCATTTGATTCAGTGTTCTTTTTTACCTAAGGTAGAATGTGTGCATGCACATGCAATTTTGAGATTTGTTTTAATCTTGTTTTAGGGGAGTTAATAATAGCATTAATACAAGGTCAAACGAGAATTTACTCATGTAATAGGAGTATTGAGGTGACTGTGTGTTGCCAGGAGAGAGGTGGTTTGCTTTGTTTTGAAAGGTGAGAGCATTTGGAGTTAGCAACCTAATGGATATGTTTGCATGTGTTAGCCTGTAATTATATCATATGCTAATCTTTGATTATTTTTTTATTTCAGATTTTGATGCATACCAAGGAGATGGTGCAGAAGGTAATGCTGAGCATTTTCATTAAACAACAACACTTAAAGAGCACACCTGGTGAAATTTTTTTATTCTAGGAGAACTGTAACCCAAACAGACCTGAAATCACTTCTTAGGATGCCTGGTTTACAAATGTAATCCTTCCTGATGGATTATAGCTTTTTTCTTTTCCTACCACAGATATGATCTGGACCCTGCTTGAAGCCTATGTGGGACTGTTTCAAGCAAATTAGCAACAGTGCTAATTAGAGTTTACTCATAGACCTGTTACACCATGTGTTCTAGTGGTTTATTATGGTTTATTTTTTGGCATCCTTTAAACTATGTCACGGGGGTTTTTTTGCCTCTGTGGAGTTTGACATGGACACAGCCATGTTGCATTTTTTACAGCTGCATTGATTTTCCACTACTGAAAATATCAGGTTTTAATGTTTTTTTTTTCAAATTAATATTATGCAGTTAGATGCATCTGCCAATTTTTTTGTTGTGAGATTTACTGGTATTGGCAATTTTTCTTTTCACCTTTTTTCTTGCTATGCCTTTCATATGCACCTCAGGCTTTTTTATGTTCCTCGGTTTGTCTAGAATTTGCTCCATTATCCAGAGTATTCTGGAAGCATGGCTGGTTTTTGAACACAGTCTTCTTCAAGTAGGGCACTTAAATTGTTACCAGAATCAGAAGTGATGTGAGGGGCAGAGTGTCAGTCAACGAGAAGGAGTTCAGTAAATGTTTGTGTTCATCTCTGGGTGTAATTGTTCAGTAGTTCAGCCTGGGAAGATAAAACTTGTGGGTCACACTAGCTAGATGCTTATCCAAAAAGAGCATTCCCTGAAAGATCAGCTGCCCAGGGGAGGACAAAGACAGGTGGTTTGATTAGCAGAAGTTAAAAAATGGGAGAGGGAATATGGAAATACGAAGCCATCTGCATAATCTGAAAGAGTGAAGAAGAGCAGCCTAGACAGTGTTGTGGTATTCTCAGTTGCTGTCATCCACTAGCCAATACTTTCACAGATTTGTTTGAAATAAAGAATTTATGTATTTTTTCTCTTTTTTTTTTTCCCCCAGTAGTATTGTGATGGCTACAGATGGGATGGGATACCTGACTGTAGTATTACCTTTCAAACACTTTGGCTGACTGCCTTGTCTGAATTTGTCCAGCAGTCTTGTGGAAGTGATCTTCTTGTGTCTTAGCAGTCCAGAGTTATTTCTGATCAGAGTTACTGCTGTTTCTCAAGAACAGACTTGTTCACTGACTTTTTTTTCTAGTATTCATTTAACAAATTTTTACCTACTTATATTATGTACACAACTGAACAGTGGTCTTTTTAAAATATCAGTGGTTGAAATTCCTTTATTCTCTTTAAATTCAAATAGGTTTTAATGAAATATACGGACTTATCAGTAAAAATTTATTTTACACTTTCTTGCTAGTATACTTTTTAGTGTTTAAGGAAATAGTATATAGATAATGATATTGAAAGTTATGTGTGACTTGTAGAAGGTGGAGTGGTTCTTTCTTGTTTTTCAAAGCAATTTTTTTTTTCCTTTAGATGAACCTTGAAGTGATTTATGGAGACACAGATTCCATTATGATAAACACTAATAGCACCAATTTGGATGAGGTCTTCAAGCTGGGGAATAAGGTACAGAACTTTTTCTTTTTGAAGATTTCCTATATAGGTCTGTGTTGTTACTCTGAGTAGAGCAGATGGTATTAAGAGAGGATTCAGTGGCACGAGCAGAGAATATGCCATGAGAAAGAAGTTTACAATGTATGGAACCTATGAAGTAGCAAAATCTGAGTGCTCTTTTTCAGGTGTAGCTATTCTATGCATTTTAAAAAGTGATTAAATGAAGCATTTCTTTGCATAACAAGCTTTTTTTGCTAATCCTAAAGTAGCAGAAGATTATCTCAATATTTGGTGAACCAAAGTGTAAGGTATAATTTCTCCTCCATGTCAATTTCAATTACAACATGAACAGTTGTGGTTTTGTTATTTTTCACGAGGGATGTCTCTCAGTTCAGCCTTGTTTAGTTATGTAATTTGTATGACACTCAATATGTTACCAGATTTCCAGTGGTAAGTTTAAATATTAATTTCCATGGTATACCAGATACAGAAGAGATCTAATTGATTAGGAGCTGGCAATTGATGATGTGGAAGTTTTGTGGCCCTCTGAAATTGTGGAAGAAAAGTGAGAGATGTTTAAGAACTTTCTAAAGAAAAGATGTAAGAGAAGCTGTTTTTGAAAGATGGAAGAATTTGTGATGAAAATGAGAGCAATGGAAACTCAAAAAAAAAGACTAAAGAAAGCATAGACATATTCAGTACAGTATTAAACAAAAGTAATATAATTTTAAGGCAGAGGGTGATTCTAGGGTTTTTTTGAATACTTCTACCTTCAAACTAGTGGATACATTTAGAAGGAGATGCTTTTCAGGAGCAGAAAATGGGATAATATTTTGGTGTCACAACTGAGTAGCAGGAGGGCTGATGGCATAGTAGAAAGCAGTCTTTCTTTTTTGTGTGCCATGCACAAGATTATATATAATTTCAAGTGTATATACAGTAGTGTATATGAAAGTTTAATCTTACTCCAGTTGTGTGTGTGTGTGTGGTTTAATTCTGGTTTAATTTTTGTCCCTCTGCTCCCATTTGGTGGCTAAATATTACAGAGGATAGTTAAATAATAATAACTTCTATGAAATCTGACAGGATAAGCATAATAGGTTAAATTCTTCTGAATTAGAGTCAGGTTTTCTGAGAGAATAGGTATGTGTTTGAACTTGTCAGCTGCTTAATGAGAGTAAAATCTTAAGCTTTTTTAATCCATTGTACTTTTGTATTATGTATCAGTTGAGGTTGCTTTTTTAATTAAAAAAAAAAAAAGGACAGAAAGATGTTTTGATTAAAATCAAGTACAGCATATAAAAACAGTAAAAGTGAATAAACTTATCTCTGTAAAGCAGCACCATCAAACCTAGCATCAAAATTGCAGACTTTGTGGCTTTCAATATTCTTTCTGTGGCAGAAAAAAGTGATTCATATGTCTCATTTCACATGTTTCTTTTTTGTTTGTTTGTTTATTCCTCAAGAAAGTGACAGTTGCTTTTTTTGTAAACACTTTGATCATTTACATATGCCTTGTTTTGAGTAATTCTTATTAAAAAAATCAGTATAAAGAATTGTCTGTTTTGATGAGGAACACTCCCAAGAAATGCTTCTTCTCCACTGCATAATAATTTCTTTCCCAAAGTTTTATGTTCAGAGATGAGGAATATTTACATTGCTTTCACTATACTTTTGCTTTAATGTTGACTGTATGGAAGGCACACAAGTCTAATGCAGGCAATTACACTGAGAGCATTTAGTGAGTGTACCCCTATTCTGTTGAAAAGTGTGAATTTATGGGTTGTTTTCAGCAATGAAGCATTCCTCCAAGAGACTAATTTTAGGTTTTTATTGGAGAAAATTATCTCCAAGATCACTTCAATCCCATATTTCTCTGCCTTGCTTAAGGAGTTAGATGTACCAAGGTGTAGATACTGAAAAAATTAGTGGGTGAACCTTAATTTTTGTAATAGCTTGTAGTCGCTAGTGTGTAATTAATTAATGATATCTGGCCAGTCTTTAAAATGTGTATGCAAATACACAGTGTGTAATGTAACTTATTTTAAAACTTAAGAACAATGCATTTAGATATGGAAGTTGAATTTGTCCATGGTTAAATTGTTGTATTTGTTTTTAATGTTGGTGCATATGCAGGTCAAAAGTGAAGTGAACAAGCTGTACAAATTGTTGGAAATTGATATTGATGGAATTTTTAAGTCCTTGTTATTGTTAAAGAAGAAGAAATATGCTGCTCTGACTGTGGAACCAACAGGAGATGGGAAATATGTAACTAAACAAGAACTGAAAGGGCTGGATATAGTCCGCAGAGACTGGTGTGATCTTGCTAAACAGACTGGAAAGTAAGTTTCTTTGTGGTATTGTCTTCTTTGCTCTGTTTTAAACAGTACATAAACATTTGAAGGAACTTGGGAATATAAAAAGGATGTTGCATCTTTGGAAGGAGGGTCGGGTCTCTCAGGAAGTATTTAAGGGGGCGGCTAGGGCATGTAGGAAAAAAACCTAAGGAGACTGAAGCTCAACTTCATTCAAGTTTCAACTTAAAATGGTGACTGCTGTGAAGGATAATAACAATTTTTCTACAAATATATTAATGGTAAAAGGAAGGGTAAAACCAACCTTTGTTCTCTACTGGATGTGGGAGGGAACTTAGGTAACTGTGGATGAGGAAAAGGCAGAAGTGCTTAACACCATCTTTGCCTCAGTCTTTAGTGGGAAAATAACTTGTCTCCAGGACAGCTGTCCTCCTGGGCTGGTGGATGGTGTCAGGGAGCAGAATGGTCCCCCTGTTATCCAGGAGGAGGCAGTCAGGAAACTGCTGAGACAATTGGATATTCATAAATCTGTGGGACCAGATGGGATCCATCCCAGTGAGATGAGGGAGCTGGCAGATGAGCTTGCAAAGCCACTCTCCATCATTTACCAACAGCCCTGGCTCACTGGTGAGGTTCCAGATGACTGGGAGCTGGCCAATGTGACAGCCATTCACAAAAAGGGTGGGAAGGATGATCCTGGTAATTATAGGGCAGTTAGCCTGACCTCAGTACCCAGTAAGGTTATGGAACAGTTTATTCTGAGTGTCATCACACAGCACTTCAGGCCCAGCCAGTGTGGGTTTAGGAGGGGTAGGTCCTGTTTGACCAACCTGGTCTCCCAGGTGACCCACCTGGTGGATGCAGGAAAGGCTGTGGATGTTGTGTACCTGGACTTCAGCAAGGCCTTTGACACTGTCTCCCTCAGCACACTCCTGGAAAAGCTGTCAGCCCGTGGCTTGGATAGGAGCACTCTGTGCTGGGTTAGGAACTGGCTGCATGGCCAGCCCCAGAGAGTGGTGGTGAGCAGTGCTGCATCCAGCTGGGGGCCAGGCACCAGTGGTGTCCCCCAGGGGTCTGTGCTGGGGCCAGCTCTGTTCAATATTTTTATTGATGACATGGATGAGGGTATTGAGCCTTTCATTGGTGAATTTGCAGATGACAGTAAGCTGGAAGTGTGTGTTGATCTGTTGGAAGGTAGGAGGGCTCTGCAGAGAGACCTGGAATGGTTGGATGGATGGACAGAGTCCAATAGGATGAAGTTTAACAAGTCCAAGTGCCAGGTCCTGCATTTTGGCCACAACAACCCCTGCAATGTTACAGACTGGGGTTGGTGTGGATGGACAGTGCCCAGGCAGAAAGGGACCTGGGGGTGTTGGTGACAGCAGCTGAACATGAGCCAGCAGAGTGCCCTGGTGGCCAAGAAGGCCAATTCCATCCTGGCCTGGATCAGGAATGGTGTGGCCAGCAGGAGCAGGGAGGTCATTCTGCCCCTGGACTGGGCACTGCTGAGGCCACACCTTGAGTGCTGTGTCCAGTTCTGGCCCCTCAGTTTGGGAAGGACATTGAGATGCTGGAGTGCGTCCAGAGGAGGCAACGAGGGTGGAGAGGGGCTGGGAACACAAACCCTGTGAGGAATGGCTGAGGGAGCTGGGGGTGTTCAGCCTGGAGAAAAGGAGACTCAGAGGTGACCTTATCACTCTCTACAATTCCCTGAAAGGTGGCTGCAGTCAGGTGGGGTTGGTCTCTTTCTCCAGGCAGCAACTGGCAGAACCAGAGGACACAGTCTCAAGCTGTGCCAAGGGAAATACAGGTTGGATATTAGGACGAAGTTTTTCACTGAAAGAGTAATAAAGTACGAGCATGGTCTGCCCAGGGAGGTGGTGGAGTCACCATCCCTGGATGTTTAAAAAAAGACTGGGTGTGGAAATCAGTGCCATGGTCTAATTGAGGTGTTAGGTCATGGGTTGGACTGTATCTTGGAGGTCTCTTCCTCATCATTCTGTGATTCTGTAATTTGATACTGTGTTTCCTAAAGATCACAAGTTGTTAGCTAACATCAGTGTTAGGATTTGGCTGATTTTTGTAGGAGGTAAATATTGCTTTCTGACATTGGTAACAGGTTATACCTGTGCAAGTCCAAATGTCTCCTAATTTCACTATCTGGTTTTGCATCTGCTGTGGAAGCTGTGCTTTCGAGTTGGCACAGTGTTGTAAATGCTATTTAATAAACCAGAGCTGAAATCTTGTGAAGATGGTAGATGCTGTCCGCATTTGGAGTTGTCGATTCTAGGTCAGATGTTTTATTTCCTAGATGGGTAAAGAAGCTTTCAGCACCCTCTAAAAAAGCTGGAAGTTCACAGGGTGCAGCCTGAAGAGGTGATCCCTTTCCCCAAGACTGCTTCTCTTTCCTTTTGCCATGACACTCCTTTGATACTTCATTATGATGGATACTGGATTGACTCTTTATTAATTGTCATTGCACAGGGCATTTTAATGCTTTAATTCAGTAGAAGTAATACATTTAGCACCATAGAAAGAAAATTTGAGAGAGTGGAGAGGTGGTCATCTGGGTGCTGACTCATTGTATAATGCCTCTTGAAAACTTAAGCAGCTCATGGTCCAAATGTATCCAAAAATGAATACTTTTCACATCTGTAAAAATACACCACACACTTGCTTACTGTTCTTAAGACTTGCATTTTCTAAGAAAAGATGCATCATAATAGAAGCAAATTTTTCCAAGTTAGGAATGTATTAGTAATTAAAGCTATACAAATGTTGGAGAGTGTTCTTTAGTGACTAACTCTTCTGCAGCTGGCAGATCTTCCAACCACATTTTGCAGCAATAGGCAAGACTTCGCTTACTTGGTATGTTCTCTTCTTCCCCATCCTAAGATACCTGCTATGGAATAATAAATGGAAAAATGATATGGCAGCAGAAAATAGAAAGTTGTACTCAACCATTCCAAATCACTATTTAGCATTAGAGCTATTTGCAATAATTTGCTTTTAGTAAAATAAGTAAATAAATAAAACACAACATAAAATATACTGTCAAATTTCTATAAATTTTTCATCAGACTTCATGCTCGGACTCTTTAATGTCTAGAGAAAATCTGGGGGAAGAGAAGATCATGTCTGTTGTAATAGTTTTGCATGTGCCAACCTTTTCTTATTTTTTGTACCGTTTTTGCAGCTATGTAATTGGCCAGATTCTTTCTGATCAGCCCCGAGACATAATTGTGGAAAATATTCAAAGGCGACTTATAGAAATTGGTGAAAATGTGGTCAGTGGTCAGATCCCAGCAAATCAGTTTGAAATAAACAAGGTAAGTGATCCTGCAGCTCGTTTCTGTTTCAGAGAAACTTTACTGTTCCTGAATATATTGACTGCTGGCAAAAATATTTTTAATCCTTATGATGCTGTGAAATAGCAGGAGTTTTATTAGGTACTGAATAGTTCAGGATGTGCTGCAAAGATCCTACAATACAGGAGAAAAAACTCCTACTGGGAGTGGAAGCTCCAGAATAACAGCTCTGTCTCTTGTCCCATTCTGCTGTTTACCAGGCTCATTCTGCACTTTGAGAATGACATGATGCTTTCAGGAGAAGTTTTCTCCTAAGCTGTTAATTTATATTTCAGGCTTGAAATGCATAAATTGAAGACCGCAATGGAAAAGAATCAAATACTTTGTTGGCTAGAAAACCCACATAAAATTTCCCTAGAAAGCACTGTATGAAAAAGCTAGTAGTCTTTTTCAGACCTCATTCAAGACTTTCCTGCAACAAGTAAAATACTCTGCTGTGTCTACAGCAGTTTTAGCAACAGCATTGTGGTTTTGGGCTTTGGGGTTTTTTTTGAATCCTCAATGATAAAACCTGTATTTTTAGCTTCAGAGACTCCTCTTTCTGTTGGGGATGTGTGTGTTTCACCAGTGAATTGGGTATTACATGCCCTCTTATGCTTCTAGTAGAAGAGATCTATCACCTGCCCATTGAAAGTCCATTTCTTTTGCCATCTGGACATCTGTCTGCTCTGTAAAACTGTGTTAATCGGTTAAGAAATGTGTTCAGGTTATCATACAAGTGTAGAGAAATCAATGAATTTTATAGTTGACTTAAAAAAGAATGTTCTGATGCAAATCTTCTAAGAGCACTTACTGTCCCAGTAAAAGATATATATAGCAAAATGTTCACTTTAAATTTCTAAAGTTCCTCTGTTTTACTACTTCAGAAAAAAATGTATTTAACCATTAAGTGTAGAAGTTGTTTCTAAGAATTGGGATGACAGTAAATATTTAAATGTAGCATTTTATTTTATTTAAATAAATGTATGAGATACATGGAAATATTTAAATTCAGTTGTATCCTATTGCTACAGAGCTTGTTAGATACACTTAGGTACACAATATTCAGATTTACTGTATGACTTTAATGGAACAGGAGTAAGAGGGTAATCTCGGGCTCTGTTTTTGTATTTTGCATAATATTGTCATCTTCAATTTGGTTTAATTTTAAAACAATTGCATTATGATCATAATGCTAATGCATTTTTCAAATGGTAATTGTAAAAACATCCTTTTGTTTTGTTAATAATAACATTTATAAAATTTGAAGGACTGGTACCTAGGGCTTAATATATGGCAAATACGTTTGTTACAGTTTTTTAATCTTTGTGTTTCAGATGAACTTGTGAATAGTAGATGGATGAAGATAGCTGCTATGAGATCTTGTCTTTTAAAGTTCTGAGTTGTCCATCCCTGAAATAATAAATTTTTCTCATAGTTATGTTTCTGTTTTCCCCTTTGATATTTTAGGCGTTGACAAAAGATCCCCAGGATTATCCTGACAAAAAAACATTGCCACATGTGCATGTTGCCATGTGGATAAACTCTCATGGAGGCCGAAAGGTGAAGGCAGGTGACACAGTGTCATATATCATTTGTCAGGTAAAAATGTCTTTCTTTATAGCTAAATACTAGGTATTGTAGTGTTTTGAGATATGGCAAAGAAAACCAGCTCAGCTCCTGGGAAAATGTTTTTGTATTTCTTTTTGGTGAGATAGTCTTACATTTTAAAATAGTCAGTTTTCTGTACTAAATTTAGTTTTATAGAGCATTGTGAGCAGCTCAGCAACTATTTCCACATAGTGACTGATAAAGTCTCTCTGAATTCATTCATATTTGGAACTAGAACTTTAAAGAAAATGCCTAGTCTTCATTTTAAGCTGAAGAAAGTTCTGGTGGTGAAGAACCCTTCATTCCTGGAAAGATAATTGTTGTTGTTGGTTAAATAATGTCATTGTTATTTCCAGTCTCAACCTGTGTCTTCAATTCATAGTCATTAGATATGATGGTACCTCTGATACAAAGACTGGGAAATTTGAGCCACTTTCAGGTTTCAGGTGTTTATCCTAGAATTGCTTATCACTAATTTACAAATACATACTCCATTTTGGTTCTGTTAATTAAAAAAAAAAAAAAGTTTAGGTTGAATTAGCTGGACCAAGGGATCTCTTAGGCCAGGCTGATGAACTTGACAATATGACTATTTCAGGTTCTTCATTATTTTCAAACTGAAAGATACTGTATTTGACTTAATTGGGAGTTCTTAGCCTGGCATCCCAAAGCTGCCAAGACCTTTGAAAGCTGAGCCACGGGTGCGGCTGAGCAGTGGCACAATACAGAGAGAAGAATATACTTGTTGAAAGAAGGGAGCTGAAGGAGTTGCATTGTAATTATTTTTGCAAAGCAGCTGGATGAGCTGAATAGTCCTAAATTAATTTTGTTCTGAATACTAAGTTGTCTGAAAGGAGTAGGAGGGACCAATGGCTTGCAGTCTGTCTTTATTAGTGATGGGTTTTCAGTCCATGGTTGCTGACCCTATTGAAACCAGTAGCTCATCTTAAACGAAAAAATGAAGGTGTCATGTATTGATGCATTAGTTTATTTTGCAAAAAAAAAATCAAAAAAGAGACTGCACTTAGCAAAAAAAACCAAAACCCCAAACAGTTGTGGTACTTCCCCTCACCCTGCCCCATTCCTATAAATATTTATGTCTGTTATGGAATCTTGCTAAAATACTGCTTTAAGATTTTTGACATACATTAAAAATGAAATTTCCTAATGCAGTTGAGGAGTAGGATTAATGATTCTACAGTTTTAAATGAGTTACATTTTCCAAGAGTAGTTGTCTTAGATCTGTTACTTAATTCCTCCATGTATATAATTTTCAGTTTAGTTATTGCATTCCCAAATTGAATTATTTTCTCCTTATCTTCCTCTTTCAAATTGGAAAAGAATGTAATGTATATTTTATCCTTGGTGGTGTTTCTGTTTAAGTGGTGTTTCTTTTGGCTTGAGATGTCACCATACGTTTTTCACTATTTCTGAATATTTTAGAATTTCCTCTTCCAAATCAACACTGTTGCCTGTTATTTATTCATATGCCAAGGAGTGATGGTCCATTCTCTGACCATTCATTCTATTTGTTTCTTTATAGAATTAAAGAATATAAATTTCTTAGCAAAACAGATATAGTTTTGATATCCACGACTTAGAACTTGCTTGTTGTGCAAAATGATAATGTTGGTTTAGTACAAAGTGAATCCAAAATGCATGCCCTCTGTGTATTTTTAACTGGGCTGATGGTTACAATGTGTTTTCATTGTGCATTTCAGAATTGACAGATGGGACTGTTTACTCTGTCTACTCGTACTGATTTGCACGTGTAGGCTGCAATAATACAAGCTGGTTTTGCATTCTTGAACTTGCTAGTTGATGCCAGCATCAGCAATGCAGTTTTTTTACTACTGCTGGATTTGTATTGGATGCATAATAAATCAACCAAAAGAGTGTGTAATAATTTTGCATTAAAATAATGCATAATATTAAAACATAATCCTCATAATCCTTTGTCTAGACTTTTTTCACACTTTGTTTTGTATGTGTTTCCTTAGGACGGATCAGATCTCAGTGCCAGCCAGCGAGCATATGCTCCAGAACAGTTAAAAAAGCAAGAAAATCTTAAAATTGATACTCAATACTACCTGTCACAGCAAATACATCCAGTAGTTGCTAGAATATGTGAGCCCATAGAGGGAATTGATTCTGTTCTTATTGCAACATGGTTAGGTAAGTACTCTAAATTCAGTTTATTTGAAGAATTGCAAGATCCAAAGTGAGAGGTTTTAATGTATATTTCTCAACAGAAATTCTTCCCCAGATCAGTCTTTTTTACATTGAACAATAGCTTGTGTTACACAGCCAGTAGAAAGCAGTGTGGACTTCAAGTGTATTTATGACTTCTGCAGAATAGTGTTTTTTCAGAAGGTGATCACTAACATGAATTTAATCTTACAATCCTTGTTCAGAGTTGCAAAAATATGCTTTTCAGAAATGTGACAGTATTATTGCATGTCTTTGAGATTTTCTTAAGTTATTAAAGGAGTTCTGGGGTGTGCATCTGAACTAACATTTTTCCAGAGAGAAATTCTGGCATGTCTGGCATCTTCCCAGGGAAAAAGCCAGTCATAATTACAGTGAAAGAATACAAATTTTTACTAGGATGTAAGTGAAGACTTGATTGCTAGTGGATAATAGAAACATAAAATCTTATTAACAGTTTTAACTTCTTCATATGAAGGAATTAAGTGGTCCCAAAACCAAGAAGTGCTGTCAAAAAAATATAACTAATGTTAGTGATCCATGAAATCAACTGTTCTAATTCAAATGAGCAACAGGGAATTGCTCTTTTGTCTAATAATTAGAATTAGATATTTTTCTGCCCAACTGTGATTGTCTCTTTCTTCTCTATTCCCTGGGCTTCTTACCTAGAAAAACTGAGAGGTTTAAAATTTGTTAACAGTTCTATTGGGTCTCTCTTCTTGAAAATGCTGTGTGTGTATTCCTTTTCCTCCCTAAAAGTGATTAACCAACAAACTTGACTGATCTACTTGATAAATAGAAATTTTGTGATTTGTATCTCACATGTAGTTCATTATTTTTAACTGTTGCTCAAGGACATGAAAAAGTTATTAATTTTGCTGGCTATGAAATTCTTGACAAAACTGCCTTTGCTCTAGGAGAACTTCTTAGAGAGTTGCACTGTGTCAGTTTAATAATCTGTGCTATGCTTATGTCTACAGGAAATTCAGAGCTGCAGAAATTACTTTGTTGAGAATATTGTAACACTCGAAGGAAGAGTTAGTTACATTTTGTGTTTAGGTAAAGGAGGCCAAGATCCAGGATTTGGCCAATTAAAAATCACCTCCAGAAGGTATCTGTAGCAGGTTGCCTCAGAACCCCTCACCTGTGTAACTGCATCTCTGTAGCTCCCTCAGTAGCAGCTGATTAACTTGGAGACTGTACTTAGAATGTGTGCAAGAAAGGTCCTGCCTTGTTGTTTCTCAGGAAGGGGGATGATAGCCGTGAAGGATCTCCCAAGGCAATCCTTGTAACTTGCAGCTTTTTCCATCTCTATTTCTGAGCTGTTGAGAAGGGGTTGAAGACAGAAATCCTCCTTTTTCTGAGTCAGCAAAGGTGTTTCTTGGAGGCGTTTGGTGTTGCCATGTGTCCTCAACAGCTCTTATGCTTTGAGGAGGTGTCAGCCCTGTTCCACACATGCAGGCTGGCCACACAAATCATCCTGTTTATTATGTGGCAAGGCCTTGGTATCCAACTTTCCCTTGATGTCAGAGTTGACTGTGTGGTATGCCTGACTGAAAAGGTCAAGCAGTCTTGGTTAGGTTGAAGGGGTTTAAAATAGGCAGCAAACTTGTACGTCATTTAGGTAAAAGACAGGAACGACTTCTGAAGTTAATTTTATTTGGCAAAGATTGTTAGTCTTGTGGAGTTCAGCTTAAATTCAGAGCTCTTATTCACAACAGGTTAGATTTTTAGAGAAGCCTGGCTCCCTTCAGACACCTAAATTACCCAGATCTTAAGAACTTTGTGCCACTTGATAGCACCTACTGTTTGCAAATGCCTGTGGTGCTTTTTGCACTGCAGTATGTTCCAGATGAAGATTTCTTTTATGGCCTGTAATAGCATCATGCAGCTGAGAGTTTATTAATAATCCACAATGGTCAGTCTGAAAACCTGTATGTATCTTATTACAGTCTTAGATCTGAAGTGTGTTCAGTTTGACCTTGCTGTACAGTCAAAATTTTATCACCTTCCCTAACTTTGTTTTCTTGGGAAAGCTTAAATTGAGCTTGAGGATAAAGTCAGGTCTTTTTCCAGACTTCTGATCTGCTTAGGTTTTCATATACAGCACTTGATCAGAACTGTACATAAGTCATTGCAAGCTGAAGTTATCTTCCAGAGTTTTTTAAATGGTACTGGAGGCATAGTCAAGTGGTTTTCTTTCATAGAAATCAAAAATCCTTTGTATGATACAAAAGAGTACAAGATACTTGAGTCCAACTTGCTAAAACAAGCAAATATGGAAACTGTTTACTGATCTGTGATGCTAAGTTGGGCTTTTTTACTTAATATTTTCATCATGATGTACATCCAAATTCCCATTGTTTTTCCATCTTGTTGCAAAAATGCACATTTTCCCATTCTGAAGGGTATGTAAGCGTCACATCTATGGACCAAAACCCTACTGCATTCTCATTGTGTGTTTCTTCCTCCACTGATCAGATTTATTGTGTTACGTAGAACATGTGTCTGTGTAGGGAGAGTGGTTGTAGAAAAAAATCCTGGCTGCATGTTTAACAGAATCTACAATAATGCATGGTTATAATATGAATGTTTCCTGTTACCCTGCTAGTCTGAGTAGATAAAATTAAACTCTGCTAGGAAAGCTTGGCTCACAAAGTGCGGAAAAGTTCTTTGTTCTGTCTGTGTCCAAAGCAAGTGATTTTAAATTATTTTAAACACTGAATAACAGGAGCAAATAATGCAACTTAAAAATTGCAGAGAACCCCTTAAATATCGTAGTTTTTACTATGGAATCAAGTTGAAAACCACCTTTTGTTTCGGGGCATTGTTGGAGGTCTGCCTGGCATTTGAGAGATGGCAATTCATTGTTCCTGAAAACGAGAACCTCATGAATTCTCTCTTTGTCTTGAAGTTTCTGAGGAAATGCAGTGACAAGATGAGGACTGTCTCAGTTTGTAAAACTAAATTAACTGTGCAATCTAATCAGTTATATCATTTAGTAAATCTGATCTTCCTAAATCTTGGAGACCTTACTTCATCTTTAAGATATCTGGCTTTTAAACTGGAAGAACTGTATGGCACAGCAATTCTCTTACTGTATTTCAAATAAGAGTTTCTTGTTAATATATAAGTACTGCTCCTTGTCTCAAAGAAAAGTTACATCTTACTTGTTTTTTGTCAGAAATAAGCTGACATTATGGAAGCAGAGTTCTTTAACCATGGGACTTCCATAGCTGTTACTACATAATATTATTTGCTTCAAATGATGGAATTTGATGGGCGCTGTCCTAGACATTGTCATGATGTTCTGAAAGAGTTGTGTTCTGCTGCCTTGCAGAGGGATGGGCACATTTGTGCTCTACAGATTGCTGGGCGTTGGGCATTTCTTAGGAAAGCTGTCTGATTTTAGGGAGTTGTTACTGGGTCCTGATGAGGCTTGTCATCAGGAATACTTCCTGCTATGAAGCAGTGTCTATGTGTTAGCTGCTTCTTGTAAGGAAACGCACCTTTTGTCTTTTTAAAAATTATTATTAGAAGATCATTTAGATGTCTGATACAGTGTGTAGCAGCTGCTCAGGCAGGAACAAGGATGGATGCTGTCTTTGTGGCATGTTGAATTTATCTCAGGTTTTGACTTTTTTGATGTTTTCTTCACATTAGGGAGTGAAGTGAAAGGACAGTGATGAAAATTAAGATTAAAGTCATGACAAAACTTCATGACAGTACAATAAGTAGCCCTAGAGCCTGTGAACTTTGCTGTTTGGGGTCTGGCTGGGTGTTTTGAGATGCACCAGACCTGCTCAGAACCTGAGAATCGTTAAAGCGCGTTGGGCGCTCTGAATGAATAAAAGAAAGAGTGAAAATATGAATGAATAAAAGAAACAACGCTGAGATGAATGAATAAAAGAAAGCAATACCGATGTGAATGAATAAACGAACAAGCCCGGCCGGGCGGGCGGGCGGTCCCGCGGGCCCCGCTGCAGTGCGCGGCGCCGGCCGCGGGGTGGCAGCACCGGCTGCCGATTGCCGGCCTGCCGCCCGGGGTGCCCGGGGAAAGAAAGGTGCGGGAGGAACTCCCGCAGCCCCGAGCCCCTGCGGCTGGAATGCCGCACCCCGGGCACAGACCCCGAGGGGAGATCCCGGGCACAGACCCTGAGGGGAGATCCCGGGCACAGACCCTGAGGGGAGATCCCGGGCACAGACCCCGAGGGGAGACCCTGGGCACGGCCCGCGGCCCCTCAGGGCTGCCCGGCGGCCGCGGTGCCCCTGTGCCTGCGGGAGTGCGGGGGAAGGAAGCGTACAAGTGATCCGCAGAAATATTGCTTTTAAAATACTTTTTACGTGCTTTTGAAATGCTGCCTTGGGTAAAAATCTCTGACCGTTTTTTCAGGCTCTTGAGGCACCCGCTTTGCTTGGTAGTTAGTAAAGATTTTAATAATTCTGTTAAGTAATTCAGGAACAAGTCCCCGAACTTAGTTGTATTAGTTTGGTCACACTGAAATGCTGCAGTGCTTTGTCCTGCATCCTGCCTTGTAGTTGTGGTGAGGTGATAAAGCTTACCTGCAGTGCAGGTAATTAAATGATAGCCCTGAAGACTTTTTCCTGTCAGAGTAAGTCAAAGTCCCTTTGATTTTGATTTTTTTCTTGATGTCGTGAGGGTCAAAAAAAAAAAAAAAATTCAAAGTTCACTGATTAGTCTCATCTTATTCATTTAAAAATTGCCAATACCAGATACTATCTTTTTTTTCCGCCACTCAATTAGATAGCCCCTGTTTTGTGTACCAAGTAAAATAATGTGACCAGTGTGACCTGGTCCAAGAGGATACAAGTTAGGGTGCTGAAATGGATTAACTGAACCAACTAACTATTCCTAAAAGGAGATAATAGATAAAATAGTTCCCAATTCCACAAGATAATTAATGTAGGCATGTTCTTTAAAAGCCTGATTTTGTAGTCCCTTTTTTTTTCACTATGGCTGTTTCCACACCAAAACTTAGATATATGCTTGGTTCAGCACAATATTGTTTTTGTTGTTTTTTCCAGCCAAATCAGCTAAAAAAGTTCAGAGATAGGTGTGCTTTAAATTCTCAGAATTTTTTTTTCTGGTAAATTAATAATAAATGCCCAATATTAATTGTCACTGTTTTTGACTCAGTGTTGGAAAACTGCAGTTGTCTGAAGACCAGAATTTGTCTCCTTTATATCTTTTAGTGAGCTGCTTTGCTCCATATTTTCCTTTTGGGAAATAACCAAAGATTTCTAGCTGAACTGTAGTGGTATCTGTATGAGAAAGTTGGAATGATGTTTTTTCATTCCACTCTGAACTCAGAATAAGCAGAGAATTTTTGTTTTCATCATTGCTATTTTAGATCCGACCTACTGCATACTTGAATTTTTGCAAAATCTGAATACAGAACTCCAGTTCCCTTTCTTAACCTTTTATCTACTACCTGTGTGCTGCAGATGTATTGCCAACCCTTTTATTAAAAAAACAAACACACCCCCCCCCCCCCCAAATCCCAACAACAAAAAAAAAACAAACAGAAAAAAAAACCCTACTGGGGTTTTTGGGGGTTACCATGTGTATTAAAGTGTAAAATATGCTATTAACAATGTATTTTGCTTTGTATGCTTTTTCTTTAAATGAATAGTGGAGAACTGTATTAGAAGTTTACAAACCTCCTGGAGATGAATTGTTACCTTTATGCATTGACATTTTTTTCTTTTGACAAAATTGGGAAGATTGAATAAATTTTAGTGAAACCTGTATTCTATCAAGAACCAAATAAACTTATTTTCCCTTGTGCTTGAATTTAAGACTGCAACATAAAAATTCAGACTAGTGGTATTGAAGTCAGACATATAAAATCTTTTATGTAAAGACAATCTATATCTGCCTGTATAACACAACTGTTTTATACGTGCAATAAGGTTTGTGTAGTTTAACTGCATATTGTTCCTAACCATTGTCTTTAAGTGTCATGGTACAGTTATAATGTGAAGTTTCACTTTCTATTTGTAATCCTTGTTCCATTTTTTATGGGAATTACTACATTTTTTAACTGAAATTTACACAGGGTATGGTCTAATACATGGTAATCTGTTACTTAGCTTAATATCTGTAAAAAATATTTTTTAATTCTTCTCTGATCTTTTTGTTTTACTACTAAAGTGAGCCATAGTTTTCTGAAGGTTTTCTCCTATGTGCTCATTCGATTAAGGTTTTTTCCCCAACATGTGTTTTTCCTAAAGTTAACAAAAACCCCCGTAAATGAGATGCATGGACTTTTAAAATGTTGCACATGACAAAGGATAACAAAACTTGAGGATTTTTATTAAGTTTACTTTGGCAGTCTTATTCCTAGAACAGTGAACTTCGTGCTTGCTTGCTTATTTACTTATTTGTAGTTGAATCAGTATTTCTGGGATCTCTTTTGTGTATTTATTTGTTTAAAATCTTGAGTTCTGGCAATCAAAAATAAAGCACTTTGTCTCCAGCGCTGCGGTTTTAAATGCTGCTGCTGAATTTTAACCACTGCATTAGATTGAAACCTCCATGCTGTTAACCACTGAGCCAAAATGAAATCGACCACTGCATTGAAATCAGAGTTGGCAGTTGTGTGCGGACTTGAAGGAGTTGGTAATAGCAGTGCACCCGCGTTTCTTTAATGGGGTTTTTATTCTCTGTTTTTGGTTTTAATGGTGCCATTTTGATTTAAAGACTGTTTCTTAATAATGATGCACGTTTTTATTGAAATATTTTCAATGTAACTTAAGAAGAAAATAACAATAAAGCTATCCGTTAGGAGTGGTTTCCTCAGAAACAAAATGTTCTCTTGCATACTCCCATGATAATGCAGCGTGCTTGTTTTATTTATAAAGCAATCTTGCGTAAGAAGATAAGTAAGACGATTCCTTCATGTCTCGTGAACCTTTATTCATGGTTAAAAATTGTAGAATGTATTTATGTTTTATAGAGGAAGTTTTGCTAAGGAGAGATTTTCAGCTTCTGAATTTACATTTTGTAACTTTCTTTTGAATCTGCTTCACCGAGCATATGAAAAAATAAGCCTGTGTGCATGGTTGACCTCTTAGTCTTTTGAAATTTTTGTTTCTTATTAATAGGACTGGATCCCTCCCAATTCAGAGTCCATCACCATTACCATAAAGATGAGAATGATGCCTTGGTTGGTGGCCCAGCTCAGCTCACTGATGAGGAGAAATATAGGGATTGCGAAAGATTCAAGTTTTGCTGCCTCAAATGTGGAACAGAAAATATTTATGACAATGTCTTTGATGGTTCGGTTAGTTGGATTTTTTTGTTTGTTTCGTTTCTGTTCATTGGTGAGAGAGAAAAATGCTTGTAGAGAGAACATCTTTTCAGATAGGATTTGTATGATGTAGGAGAAGATACCATATTGTTTCACTCCTGCTATTTATAGCTTTGGAGCAGATAATTGCTGATAGGATAGTGCTGAAATATTTTTCCCATTTTTGCATTTCAGCTGCATCGTCTCGCAGAGCATGGGAGATTATCTGGCTTCATTAATCTGTTTGCCCACAGTCGTGAATGATTGTTGCTGTTACTTTTTAAAGGAATCCTTACCTTAACACCTTAGTAACTTCCAGTTCTCTATTTAATAAAACTTCTGTATAGCGATGGCAGTTTCTTATCCTAAATCATATTAATTGGAACAAAGTGCTTTTTAAACTTGTGTTTATCTTGCTACATCCCACCTCCCTTCTTGACAGCAAGGTTTTTCTATGTTATCTTTCCTTCTGTGTCTGTGAATTGAATAAAAAGTCATAGGGGCACATTCTTGTTGAGAAGTTCTGCCAAAAAATGTATCTCTGACCTTGGATCACAACTTGAACTAGGGCCAAGTATTTAACTCTGCGGCATCTTATGTATGTATTAGTCATTGGCAAATTAGCGAGCTTCAGAGTAGTGAAAACCTTGAAACTGAAAGCAAATAAATCTTTTATCTAAATTAAAAGTAATTATTTTAAGTTAATTTGGACAAACAGCAGATGTTTTGCATTTTTTGAATCAAAATAAAGCGGTCTTTGGAAGCATGTAAGAGGGAAAGACACACAAATCGAGTGATACTTTGTGAATCCTTGACTTTTGTTCATTGCAGCTGTAAATAAGACAGTTAATTGCATGTAGACTTGACAAGTTGCAGATGGGCTAACTGGAGAGGAGTGGATGTCAAACTCCTAAAAAAAAAAAATATATCCCCCCACCAAACAACAGGAGAAATCTTGAAACCAAGCCAAAACTCCCCTCTATTTCACCTGGAATGAATTAGTGTTGTGAGTGGGGGTTTTGCCAAGATGGCTCACAACAGCTAAGTCTTACCTTGAAAGAAAGTTTTCTGAAAGCTATATGACTATCCAGCCTACCAGACTGGTGTTATATTAGTGAGAATTCCACAAACTTAATTTTAGCTGTTCTCACAACAATTCCAGGTCCTGAAATTTTAATATCAGGTGTTCAGAAGGTTTTGAAAATAAGGGAATGAGATGGTGCATAACTATAAGAGCTGTTCCTTGAACTTGGAAAAAATTAAAGATGATAATGTGATTTTTTTTTTTAATGAGGGTTGTCTCTACAGCCCTGTTGGTAATTTCATAATTAGGATCTATAAGGTTGATTACAAAATTCTGATCAGTGGACCAAAGGCAAAGTTTGTCTCAGATAAAACAATAAACCTGAAGTTTTTTGGGTGGAGATGGGGGAACATGATTTGTCCACAGATCTCTTTTTTTTTTACTCAACATCTCTTTTTGAATTATTAACTTAGCGGTGTGTTCCCTAAAAGAGCTTTCTATGAGTGTGGCCAACCATGATGGGAAGAAAGAAGTCCCAGATATTATGGACCCTTTAAGACTGTTACTTTTAAAAATATATCTATTATGTCTAAACTCCCCATGTAACTTTTGCTTCCATCATCTGTCGTAATGATGCTTCTTTTTTCACTTTTTTTCACTTCTGTTTTCAGGGGCGATTTATTGAACCCAGCTTGCAAAGGTGCAGCAAGAGAGAATGTGAGGAGCCTCCTTTCAACTATGTGGTTCAAATGAACAACAAGTTACTGTTGGATATTAGACGCTACCTCAGAAAATACTACAGTGTAAGTATGCAGAAAATACTCTGCCACATGAAGTGAGTTTTTGAAGTAGTGCTGAGTTTTTAGTGACTGTCATGTTACCCTTTTTTTTTTTTTTTTTTTTTTTATAGTTTAAGGTAGTAGCATGCAGCATCAACCCTCAACTTTCTGGAAATAAAACAATCAGTGAATTAAAACATTAATTTAGAATGTTTGTTTTCTCAGTTCAGCCTCAAGATAGATCTATTTACATTTTTGTAACTGCGTGTGTCAGCAATATTACAGATGTAGTAGCTCTCTGTTTTCTAGATTTTTAGCCAGAGTGCATTATCTCAGTGCTTTTAGGAAAATCTGTGAAGCCTATTAAATATGTAGATATTAATTTCTCATATAGTTGAAACATGATTATCTTTCAACTCAAATTGATGTATGTTGTGTTACATTGTGAAAAGGAAACCCAAATGTGGCTCTGTAAAAATTCTTTGAAGGACTGTAGGAAGGGAAATACTATGAATCTTTCTTAAGAATGATTGGGAAGAGAAAAACTGAGGAGAAAGATGGGTGGTTAATTTAATTGATATATTTCTCTTTTTTTGAGGGGTGGTACAAGCAATCCCAAGTGCCAGTGATAGGGTTTGGCTTCTTATGGCATTGTGGGGAAGAAAAGTGTAGTATTTAAAATCCCTATCTTCTCACTGTCCAACGTTAGGAAAAAACCCACCATGCTTTTTGACTTATATCAATATGTTTTGCATTTCTAATATGTTAGAGGCATCATATTTTGTGACTAGGCACCTAGCTATTTGTTCAAATTTTCATAGACCATCCTCTGCTATTGCCTGCCTGCTTGTTTTGATTGTCCAACATTGCCTGCTTACATAGCTGCAGGATGGATATAAATTTCGAAGACATTCATAAGTTTGTGTGCTAATAACTGTTGATACACCCAAGAAAGTAAATTGTTTTTGAAAATTTGGCTTGTACCAAATTTGAATGATTCACATAATTTGTTGTGTGTTTTCTTAAATATTACAGAATTGCAAACAGCAGCTACAATACTAAGAATTATTATTGTGGTTTAATACTAAGTGTAAATGTATTAAAATGTACATTTTGTGTTACCTTTCTTCTGTACTAATTCTTATTGTAGTTATAGGTGAGCGTTTTCTAAACTCTCCTGAAAGCATAATTTCTGAAGGTCAAAATACTTCTTTTGAAGATCTTTTCATCAAAAGGAGTACAAAACTCTCTAAGGCTATTTAAATTCAAGCGTTATTTTACACAGTAGAGATGGATTGTTCCTTTCCATTGATGTTAAAGATGACATGGACAGGTAAAGTCACCAGAATTTAAGATCTCATGTTACTTTATTGCAAAGTCCCAACTGTCTGCAAAATTATAATTATATTAAAGTGTTATTAAATAATGGATCTCAGTAATATATTTACACTAACTTTTTTGTGTGAAAATTGCTTTTTGGAATTAATGTACATGCATAATGATAACAGTGCCACATGCTAAATAATTTCAGGCATATCAAGTGTTTGAAAACACATGCAGAAGATATTCAGTAGTAAGCTTGTATTAAGAAAGATGCCTTTAAGGGCAGGAGAAATTCTTACTGCTGAAGAACAAAAAGTGGTGTAATGTTTTGCACTGTTCTGTTTTTACTTTGGTTGGTTGTTTTGTCTTCTTTTAAGACGAAGCTATGAACCAAAGTTTGAATGTTTGAATATTGAACATTGTAATTTGCTTACATAAATCTATTCAGTATCTTACTACATGGTATATTGGATAATTTAAAAGAAAATTATTTGCCCATGTAAGTAAAAGCTTCAGGGTTTTTTTAGTTGTGAGAATTGACTTTGAAACTAGTTAGCTATAGTAAGGTTTAAAACTATTTTTGACGGTGGAATACATTCAGACTCTGGAAATGTGAGATTAATTTCCAGATTGCACATTAATTTTCTTTTTACAAAAGGGCTTTTCATGGAGTTGGGCAAGTAAACTTTTTGTCTTGTTAGCTCCTAGAAAATCAGATGCTGAGACTTTTAGTTTATTCCTTTCATCCAGTACTTGTAGTGACTGTATAACAGCTGGAGTTGAAATTCATCAAATGGGTGTTTGCACTAATATATATAATCCTATAAGCTATAAAGACACACCCAGAAGTATTATGGCAAAGAATTGTCTGAACAAAACATTTAATGAAACTTTCAGCTTATTATTAAACAATCTCCTATTGTAGTAATTGTATCTGAAAGGCACAGAAATACCATTTTGAAAGGGTCAAATATAATTGTCACTCCATTTTTAATTTTCTTTTAGGTAGTATTTTGTTTATGTGTTCGTCAAATGGCACATAATACAAAACATAAAATGTGAAAATGTGTTTTTTAACCTGTAAATAATGAGCTGCCTTTTATGAAGACAGCCCTATCAAGAGCCTTTCAGCCTGATCCACAGCTCACTGAGATGAATAAGTGTACTTTTTTTTCAGTGAGCTTTGAATCAGATTTTTTTAAAGTGTTTAAGTGTTCAAGATGTTGCTTGTTTTTTCCTTTAGTCTATTGAAATGCTTTTATATGTGTCTGTATAAATTTAGGGGAAGGGGAAGTGTCATAAAATCTAAAAGTAGGAAATCTACTTGTCCTTTTTGGCACATGAAACTGTGTTAGGTAAATAAATACAATCCTCATATACTTCATTCCTTTAAAAAGACTCAAATGTAAGTGCATAAATAGAATTTTGTAAGCCTGCTACAATTCCATTGTTTTTGTAAATTACTCTCCTTTATATGAAAATATCTGCTTCTGCAATTGTTTTTTGCCATTAAACATTGAAATGTTTTATATTTGACTTCCAAAACATATCTACCATTGCTCCAGTATTTGCAGATTTTTTAATGGTATTAACAATATCAGTTTTGATAATCTTACTTTTAAATGTAAATGTATTTTAAAATTACATGGAAAGATTTTATTTCTTCTCAGAAATGCATTTATGCTATGAGAGATTGATCCTGTTGTGTGCTTTTTTTTTTTTTTAATTCTGCTTCAGAAGAGCAAATAGATGAAAAGAGAGAGAAATGCTAGCTAATCTAAATTGGGAAATGAAGAGGGCTTTTTTAAGCATGAAAATTTCATCATCTTGTCAGCTGGCAGAATGCCTGCTGTGTGGATTCACAAAGGCTAAGAATTACACTTTCATGAAATTTTCCTCACTAACTGCCCTGGTTAATTTGAAAGATAACCCACTGTTCTAATTCATTCCTCAATTGGGCGGTGCAGGTTTTATCTTTGATCTGACAAAGCATTTGTGTTAATCGTTTTGGCCCTCTACTAGACACTCTTGGGATTGTGCTTTTACAATAAATGTGTCTGTGATAGCTCTTTAGTCTATTATACTTACAATAGATCCATAGAACTGGTAATTAATTCTGTACTGCTTTGGAAATGGGGAAGAATAGGTGTAGCTCTGTCAAGTGCTGCTGGGAAGTTTGTTTAGCTAGTTCATTTTTGAAGTGTTACCCTCAGCCATCAATGAAACATCCATGCTAGGGGAATGGGTAAAAGCTGAAATACGCAAAGGATAAATGGAGAAACTGACCAACTTTTTTGCTTAAGCGGGGTGTGATTTCATTTCTAGTAAGTGGATCTAATTGTTATGTTGGAAAATGTTTGGTGTTTCCTACTGGAATATTTAAATGCTCAGTTTTGAGTGCTTAGTAAACAAATGCCAATTCTTAGATCCCCTTTTAAAAAGCCCTGTAGAAGTCAGTATTCGTGACAGTAAAATGAATCCTGTATCTTATCCAGCTGTTGAGGTGTTAGTTTTCCCAGCTAAAAAGAATTGAATAAAAGCCCCAATACCTTACATATGCCGTTTGAGCAGTAGCAAAATTCATACAGAACTGGTTGGATTTGGAAGCTGATCTCTCTGAAGCAGCAGGCTTTTATTCTTTTTGTTTGTTTGTTTTTAATACACATATACTACACACTGTAGTGTTGTTAATAGTATCTTTATAGGCTAAAATCTGCTTTTATATAGATACTCTTTTTATGTGGTGTGATTAATAGCATGTGGCATCTGTAGAACTCTGTATATTTTTAAAAACACATAAAAGGATGTGAACTTTAAAAGGGTTTTTAAAAAATACTGAAAAAATCTTGGTCCAACCTGTATTGCACTGTTTTTGTTTCACAGTCTTTTTCTACTGGACCACTGTTACCCACAGGCAGAAGAAGTGAGTTTGAAGTGCTAAATAACTTTATACAGTTCAGCTGTGAAAATTCAGTGTTCAATAGCCCTCAAAATTTCTCATTTCTTACCCGTGGTGGGGTGGTCTACTGCTTGCACATTAGGTCGCAGTATAAAAGCATCTTCAAAATCTTTGAATTACTTTTTATATATATATTGCTGTTCTGACTCTTGTACATGTGTTCAAGGGATTTGCGTTAGTATTTTGTGCACTTAAAAAGGTAAAATATTTATAAATAAGATAACATTATCAGAGGCCATAGCATTCACACAGGTTTTGGGGTGGCATGGCATATTTGCTTAAGAGAAGAAAGATGACAGGGCTCATTCTGAACCCGAAATTTCCCACACCTCAGTGAAGTGTATTGTTGAGAACCCACAGGTGTACACCACATGAACAGGTGAAAATATGATTGTAGATGATGGTGATGACTTCCGTAATCATGTTCTTACAAGAGTCATGCATTGAAAGTGTTTTTGTTTGGTGGGTGGGTAGGGGTAAGAAATCACTTTGGGTGTGAGAGAAGGATGTCTTGTAGTGGTAATAGTACAATATTTTATTTATTGCTGTGCTAATAGTACTAGAATTATATGGGCACGTGATGAAGAGTAGTTAGGGCCAGGATGTAGTAGTCAGGATCAGATAGCAAGAATCTACCGTCAGATTAACTTCAGTGATTATTTTCAGTTCTTTCTGTACGTATGAAATAGGTTTCTGAGCCTTCTCCAAGTTTGAACTTGTATCACTGTCATTTTGGTTTATACATACGGAAACAGAGATGTTTATTTTTAGTACTGAAAGCTTCCAAGTCAAGGCAGAATTGAGAGCGATTGGAATGAAAGGGAAAATATTAATGTGATTCCATTCATAGATTACTGGGAACCTGAGAGAGAGAAGGGAGTTGCCACCAGATTATTGGGGATTTCCTCCTCCCCTCCTAGTACTTTGTGATCCTCTCCTTGATTGAAGATGACAGATGAGTTTTGTTTGGAATCAAGTTTTGGTTAACCAGGAGGAAGTTAGAAATATCCTTATTGAACAGGGCATATGAAAGTGTAAGACATGTGTCATAATTAATGTTTATTGAATAATAAAAGATAACCCTTTTGGTCATGGAGTGTAGTGCATTTTGGGGATGAGTTAGCAGTTATTTGTCACAGCACTCATTGAGTCCATTAACTGGAATCGATTCACTATTACTGCAACTTCTCCATGATGTGCCCTGTAAAGGAATTGTTTGGTTCAGACTCCAGCATCAATATGATTTTTAGTGAAGTGTTTCAAAGCAATGATCGATATGTCTTTACAAAGGGTTTAACTCTCCTCATTAGATTTTACCAGCCGTGGCGGACACGCATCCATCTCGCTGGTGGTTGAGAGGCTGAGTATGACTCTATGCACTCCAAGTTTTAGCCACCAAGAATGTTTTAATATAAGCCAAGACGCAGAATCTGTACTTAGTCCCCAGGCTGATACCTTGCCAGAGAAGGTTTAATGACACTAGATATCTCTGTCAGCTCTTTGTAGAAAAGGCTCCCCAGGCTGGCCACCGCATGGATCAGGTTCTAAGAAATGTGGATTGCTTCAATAGAGTAAAACTAACTTTGTAATTTCCTCTGTAGGTAGAATGCAGGAATGTAAGGACTTATTATCACAATAATTTGTCTGCATAGGCTTATAAATGGCAGTATTGTGAATACCGTGTTACAAGGAAGTGTGCCCTGAGGTAAATATGGTTGTGGTTATGATTGCCACCAAGTGTGTAATGTTTACCTAGGTGATTGAATCACTCACCTAATAACAAGATGTTGCTATCTTCAGAGGATTACAGAAAGCACAGTCTTTGAAGGTACTCTGTTGGAACTGATCTGTTGCCCCGATCAAAGCAATGATGAATTTCAGCAACACTTGGAGAGCAGGTTTGTGCTGCAGTAGAGGGATGCAGTTGTTGCACAGTGTATCTGATCTGGCTTTAAATGGACTACAAATTGTGTAGCTTTGGTGTACCAGGATTCAATAGCCAAGAATTTAAAATCTTGGGCAGATCTGTGCATCCTGTGGAAAGATCTGCCACAATGGTATTACTGGTGGTGCTTGAGAGAGAGTTGAGCAAATGTGTCCTCCTTTGGATATCTTGGATTGACAGAAGTGCTACAGATACTATATGGATTTAGAGGATTTGCTGCTTTTGAGTCTATTTTAATAAATAATGAATCACAAGAGGGTTTATAAAAAATCACTGGTCTTGAGCGGATCATTGTTCATCTTCCTTTTTTTTACAGGAGTTTTAGAGAGCCATTTTAAATTATTTTAGGTTTTTATGTTCAATTTAAAGTTTGATGGAAAATTATCCCACTAGTCTATAGTTAGAGACATTACAAGAAGTAAAAAGTCCAGGTAATCTAAATAAGGAATAAAGTAAGTCTTAAAACCACCATTTCTCATGGAATTCTGATGTAATTAATGCCTATACTGTAGTTTCTTGGACCAACCAATTACTGAAATCCCAAACCAGGGCGAGTCTGTATTAGTCTACAGAACTTTTAATAGAGACAGCTTGCCAGGAGATTACACAAGTGCACAAGTTCTGTTGGGCTTGAATGCTTGATGCTGTTGATGTGTGTGTAACCAGGAATTTTTACAGTGCCCAAGCACCTTACATCCATCAGGACAACCAGAGTTAAAATCTGGTTTTCTCTGGACATAGTTCCTTCCGTAAAAATAAGTTTGCTGGATGTTCATGACCTAAAAGTGATGTGCTTATCAGAGATGTTTTCTAGAAGTCACTATTGATACGGAGATCCATGGTCTAATGCCAATTTTAGAAAGTGAAAATTACTTGCTTTAAGCCCCTTTTAAAAACCCCAAAACCTAAAGTGGTAATTCAGAATTGAATGGGGCATATGAAAGGAAACAGTATGGATTGTTTTGTAATAACTGAAGTAAATCTATGTTACCTATCCTAAAGTTTTTCAGTCTTTGTCTTGAATTTTTCCTTCAGCTTCAGAAGTAAGCTTAAAATGAATTTTACAGTATTTGGGAAACTAAAATGTTTTTCATTCAGTCACCTTCTTTTTGTAAACAATTTTGTTTGATGCTGTCTTTCAAAGTCCACATTCCTAAAGATAATTGAATAAGAAAATCATGGGGTTGGGAGGCAATGGAGGGCATACATGAAAAACTTCATCTATGTTTGCTCTAAAATGCTTTTCCTTTTGGCATATTGGGAATGGCTTTTGCAGGTGTTTATTTTTCTCCTACTCTTAGATGTTAAAAGAATTATTTTCATTTTTTTCTGGTTTCAAGCAGTTACCATTGCCAAAAATAATTATAGCAATGTTCAGTCACTCTTCTATTTCTTGATAAAGCACTCTTAGAAAAATTAAGTAAGGTGTTCCTCTACAGAAGTTTTTTTAGTATTCAAAATCTTGTAAGTCATAAGGAAGCTTTGTAGTTAAAAGATAATTTTTAAAACTTTACCTTCATTTAAGCAGCTGTTTAGTTCTCGATGTTTAGTATTTGGTGCAGTGAGGGAAAAATGGGTGAACACGTCACTACTCATCAAGTGGGGAGTACTTCAGACCTTTCAGCTTGATTCCTGGAATTAAGTTTATATATGTGAAAAACCCTCAGCAATGAGTCTGGGCACATCACCATTTAGCTGAACTCTTCTGCCTTTGTGTGCTCATTCATGTGCTGTGGGAGGGGTAAAGTGACCCTTGAGCTGGGTGAGACTTCTAGGGAATTTTTAATTTTCCATTTATGGTGGCCAAAAGAAGCGGTACTAGCTATAATGCAACAAATTTTCTATAAGATATCCTGTATCCTAGGAAGCACAAATTTTACCACCCTGTGCTGTGTTAGGGTTGATATTTGTTCCTCTTCCTGACTCATGTAACCTATAGTTCTACAGGTCTGTTTGAAAGGGATAGTTTTAAGAGCAGTGAAGTTTTGGATCATCTGAGATTAAAAAGAGATGTTACTTCATCTTAATTGAGACTGTTCCCATCTGCAGGAAGAAATGGCAAATACTGTTATATTGGACATGTCTTCATAGAAGGGTTTTGGATTAGCTTCAGTGTCTTGTTCAGAAGTCAAGTCATGCTGCAGAGGGTCTGTTTTCTGCAGAGTACCAGTGTTTCCTGCAGTGGATATGTACAAGGGGATTATTGTTTTAATGCCCAGGCATTGCTGCTTTGGGAGATAGTGTGATTTGAGTGCAGAACCTTATTCCAGTGTGTATGGTCAGGTAGTAAAACAGTGCTTCAAAACAGTTGTTGGCCCATATGTAGCATGTGTTGTGTTGGTCTCTCTGAAGAAACCTGAAGGCTTATCAGTCAGGTTGGCTAGATTAGTCTTCAGATTACATTTTATCATGTGGCATCTACTGATGGGCTTTATGTCTGCATTTTACTGATCATTATTTAATATATTGTTCAATCAAACCTGAGGTTTTTGCACTATTTTGTGAATTGAGCCTGGTGAAGGGGCAGCTCTGCCTGTGCTTCAGTCCTGTGCATTCTGTGATGGCGCTGTGTTCTAAAGGCCTTTTTGTTACCACAGATGAACCTCCCCTCTCTATTTCCATGCCATGCTTAAGATTATTGTGTCTTCAGTCTGCCTGCAGCTGCAGCATCCTATAACACAAGACGAGAAAAAAAAAAAAAGAAAAGGTCTGTAGTCATGCTAAAACTCTTAGAGCAGCTTAATGACAGTCTTGTTCATTTCCCTCTGTATGAAGAGTTTCAGCTATCCAGCCATCTTCAGTCTAGGAGACTGTGTTGGGCTTTGAATCCATAAATGTATGAGAGAAATGTTTCTGAAGTCTTCTGAAGGTCTGCCAGATTTCCACATGAAAATTAACGTTCTGCAGAATGTGAAAAGTAAATGTTATCCTTTTTCCTGAGCAAAGTCATTAGCTTTGTAAGTGGCATCTGCAGGAGACATCACAAATCCATGACAATCAGTAGAGGTCTCCAGATAGGAATGTTTATGCAATGGCTGAACTAATTCCACCTAAAAATTAAAATCTCGGTTTCAGAATGCTAGCAGATACTCAGAATGCCTTGCATGTGTACCTTCCATCTCCTATGGAACAGTACAAACCAAATGTTGATGTTTGGAGATCGGTTTGTTTTTTATACTGAACCAGAAAATACCACTTCTTTGTCTTGTCTTTTCCCTTTCTGTATCGGTCTCCAGGTCAAATGTGGAAAATAAGAAATTATGAACTCCCACACGGATTTATCTAATTAATACATCCACTCTATATCAATATTATCCCAGACTTAATTTAGCTGGCATTTTTCTTGTGTTCTTTTTTCATTTATCACTTACAACCACCTGTCTTAGAAGATTATATACATGCACATGTTGGAGAGCATTTTTGTAGTAATGTGCTATGCTTTCCTAATGAAAATTTGGTCAACCTAACAATATTATTCCTTTTACCCTCATTTGATGGAAGTTCCTGTATTAATACCTTCATTTTGGATTATGTGTACTTATAATGTCTTTCTTAAGAGGTTTGCATTATCAACACTTAATTTCTGTACTCTGACTTAAATGTGAAATATTTAAAATTGTACATATTTTATAGTTGGTATGTTTAAATTTTTAGAATATACTGGATTTGGAAGAATTATCTGAAAGGACAAAACAGGAGGTGGAGTCAAGTGGAGGTGTATCCTCATCAACTCTGCAGTCAACCCCCATTCCTTTGAGTGCAAGGCAACCCAGCTGTGAGGATTGCTGGCCACACTCACTCTCATCAGAGAGAGAAAGTAGTGGGGGGTGGGGAGAGAGAAAATTAGCAAGACAAAATTCCTTTCTATCAATCCTGTCTTTACACAAATTCAGACTTCTGAGTTCCCATACGTGAGTGTGTAACTTAATTTCCAAATTACATGATGAAAGCACATCTGTCCCAAAATTAATACCTCTTGAGAATATCATAATTGTATATACTGAAAATAATTAGTATCTGTAATTTGCAAGTCATAAATGTCTAATTTTTAGCGAAGTTGTTTGTTTCCATTTAAGATAAATTCTCAATTTAATATCCAAAGCAACATTTGACTATACTACAAAGGGGCCAGAATTGTTTAAAAACAGAGAACCCCCAAGCCCCCCAAAATACAGAGACATAAAATGGCATCTGCTGGGTTCTGTTGCAGAATAAGCTGTTAGATTTCTGCAGTAAGTTTGTAATTGCTGTAATAATTCTTATTGGATAACATATTTTTTCTCATACTGGGGCAATTCATGCTGGATGATCTTGCAGTAGAACTAGCAGATAACCAAGCTACCTATTACTGACCACCTGTCAAGCAAAAAGATTGAGTGTAGAATTTGAATTTGGTAGAAATTCTCTTTATGTGTAGATATCTGTGTGTCTGTCTCTATCTGAGTATGAATAATGTCATTGAGATTAGTACAACTATTTAGAAGTATTAGATAGTATTCCAGTAGTTCATGCACTGTTGATGATGCTTTCTCACACTATTCTTTAATATTTGCATGTGGTTTTTATGCTTTCTTGAAGGAAGCAATTAATCAAATTCCCCCTCCCTCCTACTGCTTTTTGCATTTCTTTTTCTTTCTGTGATAATAAATCACCATTTGTACTGAGTTGTTCCTTAATGGGGCATCTTTTGGGGATCACCTTGTTAGGATTTTGTTGGGGTTTTTTAACCCCATCAGTTAAGTAGCAGAAATAAACTGAACTGTGATAAGATCCTTGAGAGTTTTGTGTATGATTAAACACAAGGTGGTTTTAGTATCTATCATACTTTCTCCCTCTCCAACCCCCCAAGTAAAAGGTTCTGAAATACCTGTTAGAGTATTCATAATTTAAATTGTGTATATTCTGATTTGGTTTTGGAGGCTTCCCAACAAGAGTTAGTCAGGCACACTAAAACACAGAAAATAAGGCTGTATTATCTGCCTATAATATATATAGATATATTATATAAGATATATAAGAAGTGATCACTGATTTCTCCAAAGTCGTATTTTCAGTGTTTGTCCTCTGTCCATTTCTGAAGGGCTTCACAAGGCTCATGGCAATGTGCCACCCAGCAATCAGATGTCATTCAGAAAAAGGCTTGAGTAGCAAATACCTGTTTGAGGAGCATCTGAGACTAGTGAAAATAAGGAAAATGATCGAGGGTCTGATTACAGGCTTTCATAATGAGAAGTACATTTAGTTTCTATATAAATTAAACTGGGTTTGTCCAGACACAGATCTGAGCATGTGAAGCCAACATCATCATCGAGGCTTAGTCTCTCATATTGATGGGGTCAATGTGATTACTGGCCATTTTTGGTTTTTTAAAGACAAAGGCATTTAGGCAGAACTCTTTCCTTCCCATTCTTTTCGTCCTAATTTTAATTGTAGGTAACTCTTTAGCTGCAAGGTTTCCAGCTTTCTCCTTGTGGTGGGTCATTCAGCTATCTGTAACAGATCAAACATGATACAGCACTAGGAGGCTGTTAAAAACTGTTTAGATAGGAAAGACTTTCAGAGGCAGTATAACATCCTTAAAATAAGGTAGTTAAAGAAAATGCAGTCTTATAGAATGATTGAAAGGCTTGGGTTGGAAGGGACCTTAAAGATGATCCAGTTCCAGCACCTCTGCCATGGGTAGGGATGTCACCCTCTAGATAAGGTTGCTCAGGGCCCCATCCAGCCTGCCCTTGAACACTGTCAGGGATGTACCTCTGCCATTGTCTTGGTAGTTTCTTCAGATTAATTCTAGCAGGCTTCATTAGTTGTTATTAGGACATTCCAGCTGTGCCTGAATAGTGATGCTATCAAAGGAGTTTTGCTTGTTATGTCTCTAAGTGTTTTGGAACTCTTAGAAAAGATTCCCTTTGGATTATAAAAGTTGTTAAAAAATCTAAGTGTTACATATTTAATGAGTACATCTAATTTGACTTTTTGGGCAAAAGTTAGTTCTTCACAAAAAATCAGTAAAATACCTTGCTGGACAAGGTTGTCTGACCTTTTGAGATACCAGCACACAAACAGAGGTAAACACATTCCTTCATTCCCCATTCTGTTCTGTATTGTTGTGTTCCATACTGACTGCTCAGTCGAGATCTTCCATACCTTTCTGTTAGTCTCAAACATTTAAGCATATCTAATAGAAGTATTTACTTATTGCAGTTACTGCCTTAAAAACCATGAATTTTAAGACTTTTTCTGAACAGAAAAGTAGTAAGATAATTCTTCCAGCTACTTACAAAGTTACTAGAAATTCATTAAATGGGAGAAATATGTTAACTTTTATAGATTTTTCTACTTAAGAATTCTGTGTTGCATTGCCTAAAGGAAATGTATGCCTAATGTTGTTTCTTGTTAGTTCTATTTTTTGACCCAACATCCTTTTTTTAGAGCAAAGCTGTATTAAAACTATCAGATTATGAAATTCCACTATTTATTCAGAAAACCTTGGGGCCAGCCTCAGATATTTTGTTTCTTTTGCATCTTTCACAAGAGAAAGACGAGAATATGCTTTCATTGAACTTCATATGTTGTTTGGCCAATTTTCTATAATCCAGTAAATACAAATTGTACCCTGGTTATCCATCTATGTCTGTCAAGCAAATTTTAACGGATGAGTAAATGAGTCAAATTCTATGCATGGAAATACACAAATATGCAAAATATGGGTCTAATTACAAGGCTGCTGAATTTACACAAGGTCAGGTAAACAAGGCACTCTGTAATGATTATTAATTGTTAATAATGCCTTTGGCAAAATACATTTCTGCTTTGAACACCTAACAGCTTTGCATTTTTAGTTATATGGAACAGCCAGCTTGGTCAACTGTTGAAAAAGATAAAAGACCTCACCTCTGTAATTGCTTACTAATTTTATCTGAGTAATGGGAAGGATACTGTTCTGAAAATAAAAGTACATTCTACAGTTACATGTGAAAGTTTCACAGTAAAAATCAAAGAAATGCATTATCATTCATTCCTTGAATAAATGAGTAAATTAATTTACAGATAACTTGTTTCCTCATAAGATAGTCCTAGAAGCTCTTTCTGTCTCATCCTGTGTGATGAAGAGCCATTTTTCCTGAGTCATCACTATCCTTTGAAACAGTTGGAGGGTTTTTTAAAAGTGCTGAGTTTATCCTATCTGAATTCTGTTGCCCTTTTCTTCACCCTCATCCATATACCCTTTAAACTTACCTCTCTTTTAGCCAATTGTAAATATTTGTCCTGTGATTGTAAGACAGAATAATTTGCAGGAAAGGCTGAAATGGGAAACGTGAGGTTCCATTGTTAAATGAAATTAAACCATGCAAATAAAAATTAATTTTCTTTGTATATTATAATACTGGATTGTAAGGTTGAATGAGCAGTTAATTTGGACAGGAATGGTGAGGGTGGTTGCTGGTAGAAAAATATACCTATAACATTTCATAGTTTTGCCTGAGGTTTTCCCCAATGTTGCAAGTACAATTCTCTCCTGTTGCAAACTGTGCAGCAGCTGAAGCTTGCTTTCAGCAGTAGTCTTTGCTTTCTGTAATACTGCCACAATCCTAAATTAATGTATTTTGAAGATGAAGCAAGTTTGAACATCATGAGAAATAAAGTATTCAAATTTGGTTTAAATACTGAGAAAATGGTTAATTTTTAAATGTTTGTTAGGTCATTGCAGACCAATGACATAGACTAGCTACATACTAAACTGTGAGTTATTTAATAAAGGGATTTGCCCAATGTAGTCTTGGTTTCTAACATTAGCTGAATGCTTAATGATTGAAGGAACTTCCTCCAAGACAGTTTTTCCAGGAAAACCTTTGGTAAGAGATGGAACTGCCTAGTTAGCAGATGACTTTACTGATAAAACTGAGGTGTTTTCATCTGTATGACTGTGGGAGTCTCTGCAGATACAGCTTCTGTCTGGCACTTCATGTGAAGGAGTTACAAAGGCTGCTTGAGAGAGTTGAAAATATTTCTGGTTTTCACCTCTGTGGTTTTGTCATCTTTTCAGCTTCACTACAGTTCTATTAAAGGTAAACAAAACAACAAGTTTATTGTCTGTATACTGTATTGTCCACAGTTATAGGCTTTCTTTTGTCAACTTCTGTTTTCATGGACTGCCTTTTGCACTTCTTTTATTCCACTTTTGCCAGGATAGTGGTGAGTAAATATCAGCAAGCACTGACGTTCTCTTAAGTGAGCCATGGTTTTCATGGGTACACAGAGGCCATACCTATTGATCAAAACCCTTTTCATCTTCTATTTTTTCAATATTCAAATATAGAATTGCTTGTAGATTGGTTTTAGCACCGCACATGATCAGACTCAGGGCAGCTACCGTATTAAACACTTCTCAATTTTTGATATTAATCTTCTATTATTCTGTTAATCCTGAGAATTTATAATAAAAATCTTTCCAGTAGTCGAAAATTTGCCCTTTTTTGTGATACTCTTTGTGCCATGCTTGTTGTTCCACTCATGCTACTCTTATTTTCAAATATTAGCAAAAAGTGATGTTATTGCATTGTATCTGTTACTTTTATAACCATGGAAAAATTTACTCTATCATCCTTTTTTTTATTTACAGAGCTGTTCTTTACACTGGTTTCTTCTGTCTGGTTTTAGTAATGTGCCCAGAATTGTAGACACCATTTCAAGCAAGGCCCCTCTTCTGCCTTTATACAGACAAATGATTTCTTTTAGTCCTTTGTTCAGTTTTTTTCCCTCTGCTTTTTTCGTTTCATTCACTTTTCCTTTTGATTAATGTCTTATTTTAGCATAATTTTTGCCTTTCAGCATCAGTCTCTTACTGTGAGCTAACGTTTATCATTCTCACATCTCTTCTCCATCCTCCCCTCCTCAACATGGCCAGTATTATCTGTGCTGGTTTTTATATTTATGCTCTTTTATGACTTTCTATTTGTCTGTTGCATTTCTAAATCTTTCCTATTTTCAACTCCTGCAAGAAGTTATTCCAATTTGTATGTAACTGTCATCTAAACAGTTTCTACTGTTGATTGTTTTGGCTTTGAGCAGAAAGCCTGGGTGGTAAACAGCCTTATAAGCTTAGCAGAGGCTGAACTTCTCCATCTTTCAACATGAGGAACTCTCAATTCCATATGAATTATTTGTCTTTTCTCCTTTTCAGTCAGTGTTAGAGTCGGTCTGGATTCTTGCTGACAAATTGAGTCTGTTTGGGTCAAGCTGACCTCCCCCAGAAGTTTTGTCATTTTGGATTTCTGCAGGGATCTCATTCTTACTTTTTAAATATTTTTCTTTTATACCATGCTACTTATACCAGTACGTAGATTCTACTTAGATAAGTTTTGTTATTTTCTGTAAATTCTTTAAATTATCACCTTTCCCACTGTTTAAAAAATACCAATGAATATCTGAAGGTTTTTTGATAGTTGAGAAGTATTCCTTAATGGTACTTATTTTTGCTGTGGTACAAGCAAAAAAACATGTAAGTGCTTCATTTGATCACTTGGACCATGTTTGAGGGAATTTGTGCTACTGATTGAATTTTGGAGTTTCAGCTTGATCTTTTGCTAATTTCAGTAAAGTTAAGGTATATTGTTGCTGATATATTTTTGTTTTATTTTTTTCCCCTTCAACTTTTATGCATATTGGGAAGTTCAGTCTGTTTTGCAAACACTAATGCTATAATATGTTTTCCCATATCTCCCTTCTCAAATTTTTACTGTTATTGATTGAAGATTCAATTGAGAAATGTGTTTAGAACCCTGCTTTCTGTGGTAATCATAGAAGTCAGTGGGAAGACAAGAAAATTGTATTGAAAGAAATTGTGTGCGTGTGTGTTTTGTGTTTCAGCATAGATTATCTCTGCCAAAATAATAGCTGTCATTTTGTTCTTGTTATATTAGTGGTCTGTAGCTTACTACTACCCCTTTTGCCTTGCTTTTGTCCATTCGTCTATTTGTGAGTAGAAAAAGAATTTTGTGAAGGGCCATAATTTGGGGGATTTATTATGCTAATAAAATCAATATTTTTGTTATCTATTTAAATTAAATATTCCAAGATGGTGACCCCACTCTCCCCTGGTATCAAAGCTGCAGACCTTAACATTCAGTGACTTTGAAACTTGAGTTCTGTTTAGAATTTCACGTCATGCCTGTCGCAGAAGAAAAAGATGGAAAATGTATACGCTGAGCCTATAGGACTTCCTGCAGTGCTTATTAATCCTTTATGGATCATTTGAAATGTTTCTAGTTTATTTAAGCTTTGCTGCTTGTATCAGATTGTTCCTGCAAAAAGAGGGAAAAGTGATCATGCTTTGAATTTTTAAAAATGATCTCACTTTCAAGCAAAAGCACTTTTATGCTCCATTAGAGTTGAATTTGCCAAACTCTTACATCGCATTAACACAAGCTTTACTGGATAGATAAACGTGTTGTTCAGGGACTGACTAGAACTTTACCAAACTGCGTATTAAGATTTTGTCATCTTGCAATTTTTGTCTTGAATATTTTCATCATGCAAATAGAGGGATTAGACAAAATTATTTCATTAAGAAACTGCTGCACTGTTTTTATGTGTTAACAGAGGATAGAAAGAGAAAAATCAAATTTGATAGTTTGGTATAAGACTAGAGTCTTGTTCAACTCCCAAGTGTGCCATCTTTTGCAAAGAACCAGTTAAAGTTTATGCACATAATTGTGTCTCTGCTTTTTGTGTTTTGCTGCTGTGATAGAGTTGTAGAATAAATGCATTATGATTTATAGGTTGTGGGAAAAAAATCTGGATCCACAGGCAGGAGATGAAAACTCTGGGTTGAATTATCTTGGTGGCAAATTAAGGATAAGTCTCCCCATGAAATGCAGTAGCAAATGGATGAGCATGGCATTGAATTCACTGCACTTCACGGGGGCAGAGAGGCCAGCACATCTCCTTGGGAGTGGTGTGAAGGTTGAGATATCTCCATCTTTTTTCTGGGATCATCTCTTTATATATTTTTTCAATATATATTTTTTTTGTTTAACTAGTAATTGTATTTATGAAATGGTTGTGTTCTCACTGTAAGTCCTACTTTCAAGGAACTTTTTTTGTTGTTGTGTTTTTGCCAGTTAAACCAAAATGTTTGTAATAATGCATTTTAGTTTTACTATTTCTGTAATATTTTAATAGACTGTGTGCCCAGAATTATGTTTTTCAGGCATGGGTTATATGAAAATTCTGCCTTAAAAATCAGCAGCTTTAGAGCAAAAGGGAAAGTTATGTTTTGTTAGTCTCCAAAAAGTTTTTTGTAAGAAACCACATTCAGTGTTAGAATCTTAGCTTATCTTTTTCAGTTTTTTTTACTTTGTGTGTTTTATTACATAAGAGGGTGGATTAGTATCAATATGAAGTAAAAACACCTTTTATGTGTTTATATCATCTTACAAAATGCTTATTACCATAGTAACAGAGGGGGCCTATTAGCTTAGTATATTTCTTTAAATATTTCTAAAATATACATAAAGTATTCTCTACATACTACACCCATACATTATGTGTGCATGTGATATTTAATTCCATTTACAAAATCCCCCACAACTGAAAAAAAAAATACCCAACCAAAACCAAACAAATGAAAGCCATCAAAGGAAACAAAACTATTTGGAGTATCAGCTTAAAGTTTCATACACTGTTTTTCTAAGGATGTGTTACCTGATTTGAGTTTCCATCCATAGAAATTTTAAAAAAAGGAAATTTTAATTTTATATGGTTGTTTCTGGATATGTGTCACATATGTAAATACTTACAGACACACATAAACACACACTTTGATTCCTTCTGATGGAATTTGGGAAACAATTGGAATATTTTTTCCCAGAAAATATAGTCTACGTAATCTGAATTGTTGCTAGTGTTTGCTTTTAATTTGTTTGCTCACCTTTCCCATCCTCTGACCTGTCTCATTTGTCTCTATTGCTGTCTTCTTCAGTTTTTGATAAATTAATAACACCTGAGTTGTGCTAAAGCTAATTAAAAAGAAAAAACCCAAACCCTTTAAAAGACCAAACCCAAACACCCAAAGATAGGTGTTTGAGGAGAAGAAGATTTAATTCAGAAAGATCAGAGGTAACTAATCAGGGAAGTCAAGGTAAATTAATCTGGCTAACAAATACCTGGGTGATGAGGGAGTGGTGTAGGTGTCTTTGTTCTCCTGCAGATTACTCTTTCTAAAGATAATGATGGTCTTCCCTGAGCCATGCATCAGTCCATACAAAGTACAGAAACTTCTGGATTGGCTTAGGTGGACTTCACGCCTGTATATTTCTTGTAATGCAGGGTGGGAAGAGAGGTTCTACCAAAACCTTCTCCATGTTCCCCTGCTGGACATCTCTAGGCAGAATCATGCCAACCAGACCAAAGGGCTTGTTGCTGATAATGTGAGATGTGATGAGAGAGGCAAAAGCATTTTGCTAGCTCACGTTCAGTTCAGGTTCACCAGTTGTGTGCCATCAGCAAACTCACCAGGGATACTCTGTGCTCCATCACACAGATCATCAGTAGAAGATCCTGAATGGAACTGGACCCCAGGGCATCACTGCTATTTACTGTTCTCCAACTAGATTCTGTTCCACTGGTCACCATGCTGGGCCCAGTCACTGAGGCAATTTTCAATCCATCAAGATTTTCCAAGCACTGGCTGATGTTATTCCCTTCTCTAGATTTAAGTATGCTGTGCTACCTGTTGATTTTCTCCCATGAAAATACCTACTTGTTTTTCTCAGGTCACCTCTCAGTCCCCCTGTTGGGATGGTAAGAGACTGTTCTTCAAGGTCTGTTGCTATTATTCTTTTTTCAACACCTTTAGACATGGTTTATGGCTCTTCAGCATAGCAGTTTTTTTTGTTTTTCTGTTTGACTCCTGCCACCAGGATTGTGTGTGCTCCAGTATCATTCTCACTCATGTGTTTGAAGAAATTCAGCTAATTTCTCATACTCAGTTCTTCACTATTCAATTTCCACATCTTGCTAGGTCTACGTTTAAAGCTGATGTTGAATAACTTCTCTGCCATGACTCCTTTTCAGGGGGTAATTTCTGGCATACTGTATTTCCATTCTGTAGGTGTGCACTGTAGTCTTTGTTCCCAGTGTGTCACTTTTGTTTCACTGAACTAATGTGTATTTTGTGTCAAATGAACTAGGTTTTCCAAAACAATTTATTCATTCTTATCATTATTTGCTGTTCTGCTTTTGTCATCTGCAAATTTTGTCTAAATTGATTCCTCTCTTCTACTAATCAGTGGTGTAAAAAGAGTGAGTGTAACCTTTTTGTTGTTACACAGCAGCACAATCCCTCTGCATTCCATATTGACAAATGCTTTCTTGACTGTCATTATTTTGTGTCTCATGGACAATTGAGATGCTTCAACTTTGCACCTCTAAATCCATTTCATGTGTACTTCATTAATACTGTGCAATGGTAATTTAATGCAGCATCCTTTGAAAGTAAATCAAATATCATTCAAGGGATTATTTGTAGTATATCTGCCTTTCTTGACCAAACCTGTAATCTTAAAAAAAATGAACTGTCATGTTTGTTTGAGGCTTTTCTATATAAAAACATTTACTGATGTTAATTCTATTCCTGTTCTTAAATTCTTGATCACTTGAAGTCTATATCAGTATTTCTGTTGTTTTTTCCTCAGGTTAATGTTAGACTGATACATAAAAATAGTTACATGGATTGTTCTGATTTACTTGTGTAACTATTTCAAGGAAATTGGTTATTTTGGTTGATATTGGGTCTCAGACTTATAAGGCAGCTTCAAGGGTTGGCAAGTTCAGCAAGTAACATTGTCTTGGCTCTAATGGGACTGTGGAGTTCCAGCATTTGTTCTGTGAATATGCTGGATTTTCAGGGTTCATTTAGTATTTTCTTGTTAGCAAAGCAGAACATAGTTCTTGATCGTTATTTGCTACTATGCTGTTACTGTGCTTTTACAAAATATGGGGAAAAGTTGCGTTTCTGTTATTTTCTGCTGTAAACTGTTGTTTCCATTACATTATTACTTTGTTTCTACATTCTTAGTTAATATCTAATTTTCCTTATTAGTGTTCTACTTTGAAACTTCTGATTTATGTCAGCAGCTGTCAACTTCCAATCTCTGTTTTTTATATGTGCAATTAAAATTTGCTTGTAATTTTCCTTACCTTAAGAGAGAGGACTTTCAAGTTGTTTGGAACTGCTCTTTTACCCATATGAATATAATGAGATCATAACATTAGTGTCTAAGTAGTCACAGTCTTCTACTCCAGACATTTAATTTTTCTTTACCTGTCATAATGAAATTTAATTTTTTTAAAAATTAAATATTCTCTAGATTTTAGAAAATACCAGTTCTAGAGTTTTGGGGCAACATGGATGGTATGTCTACTTCAAACTCAAAGAAGCTACACTATAGCAGTGAGTTTATTTTCAGCAGACAACCTGTAACAAGTAACCTCTTCTCCTCTCAAGAGTTTGCAGTTGGAAAGCTCTCCTGGGCTGCACAATTTCAGTATTGAGTATTCAGGTCTTGGTAGCAGCTAACCTTTATAAAAAACAGAAGCATAAAGCATTTGAAGGATCATACTTTAACTGCTGATTTTATGCAGCTTGTTCTTACTGAATGTGATTCACTAAATAAAAATTTTGAGTGTTAGGTTAAAAACCAACAAAAAAATTCACTGCAACAGAAATGTTGTGTTATTTTGTTTTCTGTGTCTGTCACCAGAAGGAACAGAAAACAGTCAGTCTCTTCCCATTCTCATGTTTTTTAGTTCAGTGGGTTTATGACAGGCCTTTATTTCTGTTGAGTTGGCTTTTTTTTAGTGCTTACACAGGAGCATCAATTTTTAAAGGTCCATCTGGTTACTTTAGTTGATGTCCAGAATAGTTTAAGAGATTTAAAAAAAAAACAACGCACAACCCCCCCCCCCTGCTTTCTGCTGCTGTTTTCCCTGAACCCTTGTCCTTCTAATTTTCTTCATACAACCTCAAAGCAGATTTTAATGAAATTTACCATGTATTACATGGTTATATGTTTTGAAAAATTAAGTTTTGAAATTTTGAAGCTACGTTTTGGGTGTCTGCCTTGCTATTTTGTATGCCAAATTTGTCTGAAGTTGAGTGTCGGCTGAAATTTTAACTTAAAATGGATTAAGATTTTTTCAAGATTAAATTAAACATATTTTTTTCTGTCTTCAACAAATCCACAACAGCTCTTCAGAGATGCTGTTGTTTCTTTCTGAACTTCACTTGGCTGCTGAAGAGCTGTTCTTTATAGCAAGTAGCAGATACACTCAGTTTATAATCCTTTGAAATTCTAAATTTTTAATAGAAAGGACATAAGCTCTCTCAAAATTCCATCTCCCTTTGATCTCTTGTATCAATCTCCAGACTGCATCTGGAGTAGATGGTGTGCCATGTATGGAGATACTCCTCAGAAGGAATTAGGTTATTAACATGAAGATGGTGTGACCTTTGGTTCCTTCTGAAGAAGTGAAGAACTGTGTAGCCTGACAGTAATGGGAAGGGCAAATCAGGCAAAGTCAGCAGGGAGGTGGAACAAGAGCTCTCTTTTTCAAAAAGAATAGGTCTAAGGCAAAGTTTGAGTGCAACCTAAGGAGACTGGAGGGAAGAGTTGTGGGCAGGTGTTGAGACAAATTACAAAAATGGAAACCTGAGAAGCCAAGGAGGAAGCCTGACCATTCTATGATACTTAGCAGAAAGTTTTTTTTAGGTTTTTGAGTGTCTTGCTTGATGTTTAGTTTAATTAATGGCAGCAGGAAGAAAAGTCTCGTTTAAGGTGGAGTTAAGTAGAGCAGTGTATGTTTATTATCTCAGAATAAAGTATGCTACAGATTTGGTTTAATTATTCCAAATCAAATTCAAAAAAAGTTAAGTTGCAGTTTCAGTGTAGACATCTTGATATATGAACCTGCCTGGTGAGGTCCTGGGGGAGAGGGGGGAATCTGATGTAATATAAATCAGTTCAGTTGAAGCCCACGGGCTTGCTTGAGTTATAATCACTTGCTTATTTTAAGACATTGCAGTAAAAGCAGTGTTAATGTTTTTCAGGTGGCCTTGCCATACCCAAAATGTAGGTGCTATGGCTTTGAAGTCTTTAATATTTGGCTGAGGAAGAGTAGATATTTTATCCTTCTTTCCTCCTTTCTGTCGGTTGTCTTTTGTCATCCTAAGAAAATCCGTCTAGATTTGATAATTTTCACAAAACTTCAAGAAACATTTGTAGTGTGGAGTAGGAGCCTAGGCATGATTAATAAACCAAGCAACCAACCCAAAAATGCTTGCAAGAATTGATTGTAGATGAGGAAGAGGGACTAGACCATCGCACATGAGACTGGAGCTGAACCTGAGTGGATGTAGATGAAACTAAAATCAAAGAAGCTGAATTGAGTGGAGTTGGTTGAATGAGAATATTCAAGTATGGTACCTGCTGGATAAGCACCTGGCTGGGCAGATGGGCTTGAAATAGCATGAGGAGACAGGTGTGGGTGAAGATTGCCTGTTAAAATTGGGGCACAAAACCCAAACAGTTGTACTGGAATGTGATTGCTTCAATAGAAAAAGAAAAGCATGAGAAAATTGATATTTTCCTGCCTCTGCTGTTGGGAAATACTGAGCAAAATGCATTGCTTTCAGAGAAGATAGAAAGTTATTATGGGCTACTCTGTTTATTTAAAAAAGCAAAATCTGTGTATTCCTTTAAACCCTGTTTCAAAGAAGAATGGATTTTAAAAAAAAAAAAAAAATAGATGATATATCCTGATACTACAGAGCTGGACATTTGAAAGTTGAAGATACAGAGTAACTACTGCTTGCTTAAGTTTAATGCAGGTCATTTATGTATGGTGATATCCCATTCTGTGATTTTTTTCAGTGGGTACAGGTGGGACAGCACTCATTAGATGAGCAGCTGGTCTGTATTTGTTTCTCTCCATTGCATAATGGATGCTCTTTACCTAATTGAATGTGCTCTCTGAAACTTTGCCTAGGATTATTTATTTTCTCATGAAGTTTACTGTGGCACACTTACTGTGGGATCAAGTGGCTCTTAAAAGTCATCTTTACAAGAGCTGTGTGTTAAGCTACAGGTCAATTATTATTTCTATTTGTCAGAGAGATGAGGCATTGAGGAATGAACATTGAATGTATTCATAAATTTGGGTGCACAATTTGTGGATCAAAGGACCTGGTTTCTCAGTGTATGGGACTGAGTAACTGCCTGAAGAACTTTTGAGGTTGCAGTTGTGTCTAAACTGATTCCTGAGGTGCTCATTGCTTGTGGGTCTGTTCAGTGAACTGGAAGTGACTTGACCAGCAGCACAGAGGATCAATGTAGTGGCAGTGGTGCATTTCAGCACCCTGGGGCCATGTTCAGTTGACTTTAGCACTTTGTTTTCATCTCTTGCATTTTACTGCATACTCTCTCCAGTGTTCCCAGCACATAGGGATGCAGCACTACTAAAGCCTGTTTTATTGTAAAGGCAATCCAGTACTTTAAAAAGAATTAAAATACAGATGTGGCCCTTTAAATTGACACGTGATTTGTGCATACAAGGAACTGAGATGAGGATCACCCTGGCTTCTGATTGCAGGCTTCTTGAGCTTAATGTATTTCTTATCCACTCTGTATGTGAAAATCTACTGCTAAAGGGTGCCATTGCATTTCACAAGGAACATATGCATACATCTGATGGCAGTATTTGGTCTATATAAAGGCATAACTTGTTTTTATTAATGATATAATGAAAATTAAGCTCTCAACCATTCAGTCAGCTTACTGTGGCATAATAAGTGTTTCAGCACAGAACTTGTGTTCCAGTAAAATATAGCAGATATAATGTGACATCCATTGATAACATATATTACACTGTTTTCAACAATTTCTTTTTCTCAGGCAAAATTATTTCTCTATATTTCAAAGATATTTCCAAAAACTTAGTTTTACTGTGATTTCGTGGAGTCTTACTAGAAGCCTATACTGTAAACCATACCGTAACAATAAGTTCCTTATAACTGTAAAGAAATAAAGTTAAAAATATTACTTTATTGTGTTTTATAATTCTGTTCATTGGAAAATATTTTAATACAGTAGACATTCTGTTAGAAGCCACCCAGTCTGATAATTTTAAGTGATTTCTTTTTTCTTTTTAAGCAGCTGTTTCCTCTCTGATTTGGATTTTAATCATGACTTGACTTAAGCTTTCGTGTCTTATTTATGCTGCCAGGAGAGAACTTGAGCACTAGTTTACTTAATTATTTGCTGTACAACAGCTGCTAATACTAAAAAGAGAAAAAAAAAAAAAAAAACCCCACAAAAAATGCCATCTCATCTTTAGGTCTGCTATGGACAAAAAAAGCAAAGGCAGGGAGGATGACTGTAGCTACCCTGTCTGCCTGGCACAGTCTTCCTCCTCCTCTCTCTCTCAGTTTTCAGTGTAAATGAAGAGCAGGAGAACAATATTCTGTAATTAAGGATTCCATTAAGTTGAAGAAAAGAGCAAATGGAGTTGTTTGTTCTCCTAGCTGAAAAAATTTGTCTGGGGTGGGGGTTAGTGGTAGTAGTGTAGAAAGAGAGAGGTGGGTGGAGAGACTAAGTCAGGGCTGTTTGTTGAATATACTGTTAAGGACTGTTACCATCCTAATTAATCAAGTTAGAAATTACAGCTGTAGTCGGTTTCCCCCCAATTCTTGTTATCAATTTTCTTCTCTTTTGAGACAAAGCAAATATAAATTTTGTGTTCATTTGTCATTCGTTCTTTGACTTCAGCATCTCTGAAAATAACAATGTAGCACAAAAGACCAGTATTTACCTAGTTGTAATGTGGGTTGCCATGGTGTTTTGCAAATTATTGCAATTATGTTCACCATGCGAGTCGCCCTTGGTAACTGGCGAAAAAACTGATAATCCTGTTTTGAACAAAAGGTCAAATTGCTGAATAGAAAGTCTTGATTAACTAAAAGATGTACAAAGTGGAATTATTTCCTACCATTCAGAAATAGTTCTTGATCGGGTTTGGGGGAGGGGGTGAGTAAGTACATCTGATTACTGAAGTACAAAGCATTGAAAGGATGTTGTCTTGAGCCTTTCATGTAGTCTTAATGGTGGCTTTTTTGTCAAATTTACCCATTTGCGGCATTGAAAGAGGCAGCTGCATTTAAGCTTGAGAGATGGTGCTTTTTCAAGAGTTCAGTGCATGGAAAGTTCTCAGCAGTATCTGCAGTTTACTATTAGACCTTCAGCTATTAAAACTGATGTGCTGCATTTGAGCCCATAGCTCTTGGTGCTTGTAAAACCCTCTGACTGATGATCTAATAAAGTGCTCTTACCGGACAATCTCTGATCAGATACTTTAGGGGGAAAAAAAAAAATAATCACAGCTCTGAAAAGGCTGGAGGTAGAAACACATGGCTGTACTGAAAAGTTTGCTTTTGTAATCTGTGGTGGAAGTGTTAGTAAATAAGACTGTATATTCAGTTTAAGTATTTTAAAGGCCCAATATATTATTCCAGAATTCGTTTTTATTTACATTTACTAAAGCAAAAATCAAGCAGGAAATACTAAAAGTTTTTCATAATGACCAGTCTTCAACAGTTACATGCAAGTATATAGAGAGAATGGTTTCCTGCACTTTAGTGCTGTGAATGTCTTTTCATCTTTCTTTTATCATTCTTGAGGGGGTAGCAGGGGAAGGGAGGGAAGAGGTGAGGAGGATTCAGGAGGGGTTTTTTTTAATTATTTCTACTTTTTGTTTTTTAAATAGCTACCTGGAAATTAATTATTAAAACTTTGGAGAGCCTGTGTGAGAGCAGCGTGAAAGCAAAGTAAACCTGAACAAGTTTGTGGGTTTACATTCTGCATCACCTAGCAACCCCCTGGCTCAGCCAGTTCTCTCCTCTGCCCCCAGTCCTGTTTACAGACCATTCAGACTGCTCTTCGAAACCATGAAAGATATTCAGTTTCATTAGTGCCATTCTCAAGGAGAAAATAATTAAACTTAAATGAACAAACACTGCTTAGTGATGCTTTAAAGTTCTCTAGTTTAAGGTGACTGTTGAGACCCCTCTCTCTGCCATTACCTTTAACTCTTTTGAGCTCCTCTGAACTTACATACCCATGTCTGTGCATTACCACTTCCAAAGTTTTTGGAACTCTGTTAACTCCTTCAGTATTCAGAGATGTTCATAACCACATTGCAAAGATAAAATGCTTCACATAAACAATCTTTTTGTCTCTTCACCAGATTGAAATATATATTCAATTTGATGAACCTTACTGTAGGTGCTGCCACCTATATGAGCAAAAACTTTGTATGTTCTATCTTACATCTGAAGTCTTGCAGGAAGTTCAGTGTGGCAAGTCTGAAAAATTCAAGGACTGTAAAAAAGTTGAGGGGAGAAGGAAGATAACAGAATTGCGTGGTAATTGGAGGCAGTAGAATTTTTTTAACTTTCTAACCAAACTAGAAGCATAGTTTTTAAGAAATCTTTTCAGTTCTTACTGTTTTTGTGTTGCTAGACTCCTTGACAAGCAGTACATAGATGGGCTGTATGAGCTCTTTGTGTTTTGTTGATAGTTGACAGACAAAGCAAAATTCTTTCTGAAGCAAGGTACTGTACTTAGTTGTGACCTATTGTAGCCTAAGAATATGGCTTCCTTTGAGTTGTGTGAATAGGGAGAGTATTTTGGCAGAATGGACTTAAATATCCTTCTAGAGGTTTTTGCTCTCAGTACAGAAATCCATAAGGCTGTTTTCACTGATCCTTTTCTCAATTTAGTTTTCCATGTGTAGTCATTTTAAGTATGTCTTCTCTCAGTTGCTTGCCCAAAGTCCATTTTAGCTGTTTTCAGTCTGTCTTAAGTGAAATAAAATCGTTTGTAATAGCTGGGTCTCTTTGTGAGTGGTACATTAGCCTGAGAAGACTTTTTAATCCTTTGCAATGTGTATTTTGATGCCTAGAACCTTATTTTAGTGAAGATAAGGAGACCAAGGTATTGGATTTGATGTGAAGTAAAGCAGAACATATTTGCTAATTTAGTTTGTAATGTACAACTGTTAAGGTTGGAATTTGTCCACTCATGGTGCTATTACACGTGCTAAAATGAGGGCCACTGTTTGCATCAATCTATCACAAGGGTTTGGAGTGCTCTATTATCCTTTCAGCAGACTGATGATGGAGCCTGGGCTTTGCAGAAATGAGATCAATAAGTTTCAAATAACTTTTATGAAATGACATGTGACTGTACATCTAAAGGTATCTTAAAATCAATTTTTAATAACATGTAAAACACTTACATTGACCTACAAGATATTTTTCACTTATGTCTTGTTTGATAATTTTGTTTAAAACATTTTTTATGTTAGCTTGAGTGTTTCAGTACTTGGGGGAGGGGGAAGGCTAGGGTGCATTTCTTGCTTCTTCAGTTATCTCTTGCTTTGATTACATGCACACACTTCCAAGACTCTTGGTGGTAAAACTGGTATGACAGATAGTGCTGAGAATAATATTTTCTTGAAAATAATTAAGTTTTCTTTTTATCTTGGATGGCTTCCTCTTTTTTTTTTTTCTTCTTTTTTTTTTCTTTTTTTTTCCAGTTATGGATTAGAATGCAATTCAAGTACTATTATTTTGGAATATTCAGAATGACAAAATACCAGTCTTGAAACTCTACAGACTTTGATTTTTGGTAGCCTCTAAATAGAAATTTGATATTCTGTGGCTGAGTTTGCCTCACAACAGTGATGCATTTCTTATTGGACTGTGAGTTCTGAAGGAACTCCTAAAAAGTATGCTATGGGACAGAATTTTTTTGGGTTAAATCCTCTCAAATTTACGGTCATTTACCATAAAATGCAGAGGGGAGTATTTTGGATGTTTTAGATCAGTGGACTTAGCTTCACCTCTCAAATTGCCACCTGGAATCTACATCAGAGCTTTTACCATTCTACTATCACCAGATTTTTTAAGCTAGGACATTTTGTGTTTTGGGAAATTCAGGTAGTGTTTTTGTCCTCATTCTTGCTTTCTTTTAGGTAGCAAGTCAGTGTAGCTACATTGCCTTCAATTGCAGTTTGTGTAGTTGCTTTGGACCTTCCATGTAGTCCTGTGAAGGTGTAGCTCCCATTGATGCTGGGTGCCTCTTTGGGGTGACAGTTTTCCAGTGGGGAACTGAGACGGCAGATCTGAGTGTCTCTGAGAACAGTATTTTGGAGTATTTTGGAGTGGGTGTCCTTCTCTTTTGCCAACATTGGGTGTTAAAGTGATCATTTGCCTTCCACTCAGAAGTTACCTGCTAAGATGCTTCAATTTGATAGCATCCTTTAATGTGGGTCATGTGATAATAATACTGGATATATAACCAGTCTTCTCCAGGAATTGTATTGCTTTCAAGTAATATACTTTCAAAAGAATATTTCCTCATTTCGTCTTTCATTTAAGAGACAGTTTAGTATTTTTCCTAAGAGATCATGTCTGTCTGTTCATCAGCTTGGATAATGCAGAATTCTAGAGGAGAGTGAACCTCCAGGAAAGGAATTTCCTTTCTGTAAGAGTTTTTTGCTATCCACTTCATCCCACAGCTGAATTCTGATCAGTTATATAGGCCAAAATTCAAGAAGCTCTGAAAATAAGGAAATGCTTAGAATAAGCAATTGAATTCTTATCGTCCAACTTCCATTGAAGTTGTGCAGCATGAAATGGAGTGTGAAATGCTGTGGCCACTGTTTACATTTTCCCTAAATTGGATGATCAGGTAGCATCAGATTCAAAATACTCATACTGGGAAATGTAACCTATTTTTTCCTGGGTGAGAAGCTAGCTACAATACTTACTGAACAGAAAAAGAAAAGTTAATATGAAGTCAATGGCCAAGAGTGGGTTGATAAAATAGGTCCTTCTCTTGCGATCTGAATAGTCATATACCATGCTGGATCTGTGATCAGGTTTCTTAATGCATTATAGTTAGTTTTATGTATAAATTTCAGGAACTAATTTCAGTTGTTGTAACTATAATAGTTACTAAAACTATTTGCATTGCCAAAATGTACACAACACCTAACAAAATGTCAGAGAACATAGAATAAACATTCCCTGGGTAAGGGATTGAAGCTGTAGGGTAAATGTATAAAGAATTTATGCTAACCTAAGGTGTTTCACTGTTCTAAGCATATGCTGCAATATCTTTCAGGTGCGACAAGCTTGGCAGCATGTTTAACATGATACCTATTCCACTTAAAATAGAAAGATAAAAGCTGCAGTCAGCCAGCATCAATAGTGGACTCTTGACCCAGTTCCTTTTGTAGAACAATTTATTTGAAGAGTCTGCAAAATATCAAAGGAATTTATTATTCAGAGATGATTAAATGTTACAGTGGTAGAAAACCTTAAAATATTTTTGAAAATCATCTTTATCTTATATACTCAAATTGGAGCACAAATATTTCAACTGGTTTTGACTTAAAAGTTTCAGTTATGCCTGACAGAGACACCTTGCACACAGTCTTTGCTGTGAAATACTTTTACATTTTAAAATTCTTAGATGGAGTTCAGACATAGCTCTTCTCTAGCAGGTATCTCTTGAACATAACATTTGGGCTTTTGATTTAGTACAATTTGATCTCCTTGTAATAACATATTAAAGAAGTGTAGAGAGCTTCTCCATCGATTTTTTGTTGAAGTTTGGAAGAAGTCTGGAATGCCTTATATACCAGTAACAATGTCTCTCCATATACTACTTTGAGATCTCAATATGTCCAAGCTCTCTAATGGAAGAGGCTTTTCAAGTTCCCTGGATTTCCTTCACAGAGAAATTGAGATCTTTCTCAATTTATGTATGGTGTGACAGATACATGTTTTCATTAGTGCCTGGAAAATATCAAGCTCTGAAGGATCCTGAAAAAGTTGCTGACCCAGAATGTGGCATCAGTGATTGCTTTTAACTTCATTACTCCATTTCTTAGGGTTGGTTTGCATGAGTCTCATAAATAATGTGCCTGTTTATAGGAAAAATGCCAAAACAGATAAGATGCTTCTTACAAAGGCCTTATTTCTGATTGTTGTCATTTTTCTGGGGGGAAAGGAAGAAAGAAAACCTGATGGCTCATTTTCCAGATATATTATTGTGCTTCTGTGGCAGCACATTCTTTTGTTTTGTTTTTGTTTCCCTCAAATTTTTTTTCTGACAAAATTATCTTAGAATTTTGCCTTTATGAAGAATTTTCTTAGTGTTTTCTTCCCTGTGCCCAAAGAGGGGGATGACCATGAGGTGGGTTTTTAAACATTATGAGATGTCCCTTTCATATATTTGTCCAGTCTTACATAAATTCAGGTTGTTTCCATTAGTAGCTGCAAGTTCCAGAGGAGTGGCAGTGTCTGCTCAGGCTGTCAGGAAACACACAAACTCGACAAAGTCAGATGTCTTAAGGCATCACTGTGAGGAGCCCTCCTGATCAAAGTGTTCTACACTGACTCTGCTTTGGTAGTCTCACAGTTGAGTTACTCCATCCATAAGATCGTTCAAGCAGCTCTCTGATGTGTCTTTGTACTTGCTCTGGAGGGACATTCAGGATGAAGCAGCTACAGAAAGTGCACAGAGCAGGCAGTCACCAGGACTCTGCAGAGAATTACTGTTCCTGCAGGAGAGAAGTGTGTTTCTGATTACACCAATTCTGACCTCAGCAAGTCCTCCCTCTGGAAAAACCCTTTCAGAAGTTAAATGAGTCTGTGACTTTCTTGTGTCTAGAATTAGGATTTGTGTCAGCAATAGGATTGGTTTGTTTATAACAGTGCATCTTCTGAGGTTTCTATCAGGTGTATTTCCCCACAAATTTGTGGGGTATTGCTTGAGGAACCTAAGCTATGCTGAAATTCACTGAAGTGGGTGGAATCCCTGTCCCTGGAAGTGTTCAAAAGGGGTCTGGATGTGGCTAGTAGGAAAATGGCTGGCCTCTGATCTTAGAGGTCTTTTCCAACACTAATGATTCTGTGATTCATATTACTAAGTGGATAAAGTTTTCTGGTGGAGTCTTACTTTACTATTTATGATAGCATTCCTGACCTGAGGGGATTTCTTCTTGGAATTGTAGCAGTGGCAGGTAGATGTCACTCAGGTCTGCTTTGTCTGCTGAAATACCAGTGCATGACACTAGTTCTCACACTGTCATTCAGACTTTTCATTGCTGCTGGTATCTCACCAAAGTGGGGCAAGTGCCTTGGTTTGTGCCAGTGTTATAACTAGAGTGTTTCTTTGTTCTGAACAGGCAAGAAAGCAGATTAGAAGTTGAAATTACTTCAGAGTAATTTGATTTCTGGTATGCAGCAGTGAAACTTCTCTGACTTTACAGCAAGAGCTCATCTTTAAGTCAATATTCATATCACCTTTCACGCTGGAAGTGTAAGATCATGATGTAATTCTCAAAAAATGTAGTTAGTACTGATAGTCAAAACATTGGCCAAAGAATATGCAAACAGTGGTTGTGGTTCTAGTTCCTGACATGTCTGTTCCCCCAAACACTCAGCTATTTACAGAAGACACAGTTGAGACAGGGAGAACACAGCACACATGTGGAACGAATTATTGCAATTGGAACTGATAACTTTCAGGACACTGGATTAAGTCCTCTGTTGCATGATGAACTGCCCGATTTAACTTGATAAAATCATCTGTCTTTTAATATTGCTGGGGGGGATCAGTAGATTTGATAGTGTATGCAGTAGTTCAGTATTGGTGGAACCTCATCCTTCCAGAGGATTTCAAGCCATTTCAGCCAGATTTGCCCTGTTAGGTGATACTATCCATGATAATGGATGCTGTCAGGAAAGCAGGTTTTGAAGCTTCTGCTCTTGGAATGAGTGGAAATAATATGCTTTCGTAAGAATAGTATGAAAAGAAAGGTCAGTGTGAAGTGAAAGTGTCCAGATTACCAACTCACAATGGTACCTGGATCTTCATTCATTCAAGAGAAAATCTTCATTGCATTGTCTCTCACATTCAGCCTTCCAAGAACTGGTTTACTGATCAGTGAGCAGCAGGCTTAAGCTGGCTGACTAGGACAGGGTGTTCAGGCTGAGTTCTTGTGCTTCCCTTCTGGTGGATTTGATGGTTTAAGGTGCTAACACAGCTCTGCAATGATGGAGACATGGGTTTGGGGTGTAATGTGCTCAGATATGCTGGCCATCTGAGAATGGGCATCATCCACCAAGATCCCATTTTCAAAAATCCATGTTAATATGGTCTTCAGTGGGGAGGAAGATTTCAGGGAGTCCATGCTTACATGGATTACAAGTGAATTCGACCCCAAAGTAACTGAGAGTGACTTGTGAATAATTTTCAGTGCTTGCTTTCAGTGCTTTCAGCTTTCTGCTTTTTACCAGCTCTTTTTCAATTCCACATGAACTTCTAAAGGGTTATAGTGCCTCGGCATCCTGACTGTCTGAAGGTAGGAACAGATGCACAACTGAAGTGTCTTAGAGAAGCATATTCAGTCCTCTACTGTAGCAGGCAACTAAGCTACATTGTCAAACGTAATTTGTAAAAATTATTAAAATAAAGCTCAGTAAATGCATGTTGTTGACCCCTGCAACTTCTGTTTGAAAGGCTGTTGCAAAACCACTTGCCTCTGTATTTTGGGGTAATATTTCTAACGCTTGTTGATCATTAGAATGGGAGAGGCTAATTCTCAAGAACAGACTTACAAAGAAACAAAAATTACTTTTGACTTGCAAATTTCTCCCTATTAGCTACAGTTCATGGACTTAATACTCTTCAGGGATTTTCTTTTATATTGTGCATGTATTTCAGGGGCTTTTTGCGTACTTTTTTATATTTTAAAATGAACTAAGCATTTGTGGGTAGGATGTTTGGAAACGCTAGTTGCTTTTTTTTCTTCCCTCTGTCAACTTGTATTTTATTTCCCACAGTGTTGCAGATACCAAGTAGAACAAAGCTGAAGGTTCCCTATTATGATTTTGTTTGATCTACTGCAAATTAATTTACAGACTCAGCGATAGCTGTTGGGAAATGAAGGATTGGTTTTGTTTGGTCAGTGAAGATGACAGGCATGGATCAAATAAGGGTTAGCAATAATGCACTCGAACAGATTGAACCAGAACATAATGCATGTATTGAATTTGATTGCAACATGCATGTCCATGGAAAAGTTTTTTGTTTAAAAGAAATCAAGGCTATGGCTTAATTATCAAAGCAAAACAAGAGACATAAAGAGCTACATGTTTCTGACACTGCTTTTTTCACAAAATACCTCCCTTCGCACAGTTATCTACACGTTTAATTTCCATGCATAATAGCAACAGTTATTGTTGTCATTTGTTACAAGAGATTAACAGATAGCAAGTACAAACAAACGCAAATAAGGCCTGAATAGAGAGGTGACAAAGAAGAAAAGACCTCTTTACAGTTAATTATAACTGGTGGGAAGTCTTTACAAATTACATTAACTGTTTTCTATATGAATTGAAGTGACATACAGTTTGTTAGTATCTACTCAATACATTTGGGCATTTTATTGTAGGCAAATTAAATCTTCTCTTTTTTTTTAATGTAGTTTATTGAGAAATGTACTACTCAGTAAAACTTGTATATTTTGATCATTATTTCTTAGTAGCTGAAAACAAGCATAATAGTAAGCTGTTGAATTTAAGTGTTATTTTTATCCTAAGCAAGGGGTTTTAGTTTAATCGGGGGTTTCAGTCTTTTTTCACCAGTTTTTTGTGACCAGCAGAGTCTCCCAGTGCTTTCTTCAAGAGTGACTGCGTTAGACTGAAACAATTGTATAAAGAAACTTGCGTCAAGTGTCATTATTCAGTGGTAGTTTGAGAGGACCTTCTATGCATTCCCTTATAAGAGAGTAGAAGCTGTACCTTGTGAGTGGTGTAGTCCTTTGTTTCATAATTGTTAGCTAAAAAGGCCAATAGATGGCAGAAAACACAGTTCCTTTTTTCATATATTATTTTCATGGATGTCTATTTTAGAGTATTCGCTTCATCTGAAGCTGGGATGCTGTTCCCGTTCCAGACTTTGTTTTTTTCAGTTGCACTTGCATTCCCTAACAAAATATCTTACTATCTGGCAGTTTCCATTTTTTAATTTTTTTTCTAATATAACAAATTGTTTCAAAGTTGATGTAGTCATTGATTATGTTTTGAGTCATGAATGTGCTCTTTGTGCACACATAATCTTTTTATAGTTACATCTGAAACAATTATGCTCTTCAACAGGGTTTTGGAATGGGTGAGGACACCTTCCACACCTCCCCCTGCCTGGCTGTGTATTTTAAGGTGCTGTTCATATCAGATTGCTGCCAGATGTTTCATAGGAGGTAGGGATGCCGCAGAATAAACAAATTTCCAAACAGAGCATGTCTTTTGTCTCTAAAAATTAACATAATGCAAGATCTCTGAGAAATCATTATCCTTACAAAAATGTTTTTGTGTTTTCCCTCACAGTGTCTCTAATGATATTCTTGATACTCATTTAGGTGAGTGCCTGAAGATCTCAATGCTATCCTTGAGTAGTTTTTTTTGGTAGAAGGTTATTCCATGTCCATTTAAACTGAGTTATTTAATCAGAGTGAGACAACAAATAAACACCTTCCTTTTTTAGAGATGAATCTTGGGTTCATTTGCAAAACCAAAGCCAAGGCCTGTCTCTTTCACTTCGGGCTCATTTGTGCCTGTTACCTTCAGAGGACTCAGGTCAGGTGTCTGCTACTTCAGACCCTAAGTTAGGATTTCTCATGGTGAACCATGTGTTGATAAAGTAGCTCAGTCTTGGTGATTAGTGTCTTATGTTGCTGACGTATTTATCATAGATAAATTGTAAATGACAAAGAAAGTGGTAGTGTGCCTCTTAGGCCAACAGTTGTGCAAGAGACCAAATCACAGAAAGTATTTGAATTCTTGACTTTTTCTCACTGTGCAGTTTTAAATTTCATGATTTACATTGCTAACAATAACAATAAAGATGACACTTAGTGATCAGATACACTGATCATACTGTTTCCAAAACCCCTTACTTTATTAAGAGGGTCTAGAGCGGGGGCGATTTCCTCATCCCAAAATCTGTTAGGTGAATTGCTTTTGGAGATGCTTTTTTCTTCCTCCATTTACTATAGGTAAATGGGTAAGCTAATGGATAATAATGGATAAGCTTAAATTGGGTATTAGGCTTTTAGATGTCAGAGTTGGGTGAAATGAATCTAACTGCATATGTAAATACACTCTTTCCATTCCTGCACTATGGGCTTAAACACAGGCCTCAGGAAGTGCTATATGCATTGATATTGCTGTCATGTTCTCCACACATTTTCTGGTCTCTCCACCTGGACATAGAAGCTCTGCTCTGCAAGGGCAGCAGGAAGTGTTTTGTTTGATTTGGCACCAAGGGGGATAATATTGAGTATATGACATGGCTGTAGAAATGGTGAAGGAGGAGAGGTCTCTGGAATAAATTAAGTTATTTGGAAAGGATTTGAGCTTTCACCTCAAAAAGATAAAGAAAAACTAAAACAGTCTTGGAGCACTTCTGAAGTTATTATAGAATATATTTTTAAATTGAAATCCAAATGGAAATTAGGTGGAAGTCATTACCAGAACATAACATTGGGACAGCTCGTCAGAATTAGTGAGAATGGAAGCAAGCAACTTTTTGAGTTGTCCTCTGATTCATAACATTTCTGCCAAACTACCAAGGATCCAGGTGTGGTTGGATTTAACTTCTTTGCAGGAGCAACAAAAAATTTGGAAACAGGCAAAAGTAACCAGTCACTATTCCCAGTGGAGACATCACCAGCCAATAGTCTGAAATGCACTTTGACAGGGCTGAGCTGCTCAGGGTGCTAAAAGCAGGAATTGCTTGAGAAGAGTTGCAGGAAGACTAAGTTGACTTCTCAGTTCACAGTAGAAGCTTAAATGCTCTGTCTAGTAAGGTGAAGTGAGGAAATGCTAAAAACCCAAACTTAATTTTGTGTCCAATGTATGTATGTAGTAGGGAAGAATAAATTATTGAAAAAATAATAAATACATTTCTGGAAATGACTGCTTTATGCCCAAATGCTTGGTAGTGTGCTCTAGGCACACTAGAGAGAAATTGGGGAGAGAAAGGAGCAGAGAACAAGATGGTAAATATCGTTTTGTTTCTGTATAAATTCATGTTCATCGGTGTCCTCAATACAATGTGCAGTACTGTTTTTGTCTCCCTCCCCACTTGTCCCATTTTCCCCCACTCCCTCATTTCCAAAAAGACCTGGGAGAGATTCAGAGAAGGGCAACAAAGATTTGGGGTGGTTTCCAGGCAAGGAACAACTAAATAAATTAGGACTGTGGTTGGGAAAGGACTTCGATTGAAGATGATATGATGGTCTGTAAAATTGTGAATAGCACAAAGAAGGTGAGTGAAGAATGATTTTTCCTAGTCTCTCCTGATGCAAGAACTAGAAAGCATTAACTAGAGAGCGTTAACACTCTGTGTGTGTGTGTGTGTGTGTGTGTGTGTGTGTTCAAGAAAAATAAAGTACTTTTCCATATAGGTCATAACTGTTCTGCAGGATGTTGCAGATGCTAAAAGTTTACATGGGTTTGAAAAGCTTGAAGTTCATTGGTGTCATTAATGCATCATTAATGCATTAATTCAGTCACCACTGGATACAGAGACAGTGGTTCAGGTGGTCCTTGAACAAATATTTCCAAAAGCTGGAAAAATCTTTGGAAGAATTTTACCATATCCTTTCTCTTTTGCTATTCCTTAAGTATCTTCTGTTGGTGGTTCTTAGGGATGATGTGTGGCATTGTTTTTGGCCTGTGGCTGAACCTAGCACAAGAAGCTCATCCTTACCAGTCCTGGAATCATTCTTTCTTCAATACTCATAATAGAAGCCTTTTGCATTGTCTTCCAGAGCTGACATAGAGTAAACATGCTCAGATTTTATTTCATTTTAACTCATCAAAAATGTTAGTTTTTTCTAAATGGATCAGTTTATGTTGAAGTCTTGGAAGCTTTCTGAGAAAAAAAAACCAACAAAAACTTAAAAGAGAAGAAGAAAGAAAAGCTTCTGGCCGCCATCAGAAAACTGAAAACTTTAAACAGTTTCTCCCCTCTAACGTGCAAGTGAAGAAATGGCATTTTACTTAAATATTTAATTTATTGCAAGTCTTGCTGAATGGAGTGAATTCTCTTGCTAAGTGGGCTACATAGCTGGATAAAATACTCCTGTTGTATGTTGTTGTAACTGGAGAAATGAAGAGAAGAGCGGAGGTTTTGGTATATTTCAAAGGGATGACTGCAGTGTGCAGAGTGTGGGATTTTGAAGTAGAAGACTCCAACTTTGTTGTCTGCCATTAACTGTGTTTAAACAAGTTCATCTCTTCATTCGTATTACACTCAGATTCACAGAGGATATTAAAGTTGGGCTGTTTTTCTTCATTGACTATGAATTAATTTTTCAGGTGGAATTAAAACAAGCTATAACTTGAATTTAGGGTAAAAAATGATTTTTTTCTATGTTCTGCCTTTCTGCAGGGTTGGTTAATATGCGAGGAGCCAACTTGCCAGAATCGAACCCGTCGGCTTCCGCTGAGTTTCTCCCGGAGCGGCCCCGTGTGCCAGGCCTGCAGGAAGGCTGTTCTGAGACCAGAGGTGAGTGTTTTGGGACAAAGCTTTGGCAGGAGTAGAGCTGGATTCTCCTGAAGCTCACCTGACTGTCAATTCTGCCTTTCAAAGGTAGCAGGATTAAGCAGGAATTTTTAATTAGTTTATTAGTTCAAAGAGAACTGTTTATGCTTTTCCTGCTCCACATTTAAGCTGCATCCTCATTGCTGTGAAGAGAGCATGCCATGCAGCTGCTGTGTTTGGAAATTTTCCAGCTGATGAGCATTTGGTCAGCAAACTAGAATTTGCTGGAATGTTTCTGCCAGAATACAGGTAAATTAACATAGACAAACAAACCCTACCTTCCAAACCAAAAACAGCCACCTGCTTTTCTGCTCACTGATTCTTACCTGGCTGAACTTGGTGCTGAGGAGCTGGAGGTAAACTTTCATGCCATCATCTGGGGGTTCTCTTAAGATGGTATTTTCAGGAGATCAGAAGTTCTGGGTTCTGCGCTTTGAATTTGGCTCCACACCTGAAAAATGTAGAAGCTTTTAAACCTCACATTGGGCTAGATGGTCTGGTCTTCCAAAGTTCAAGACTGCCTGATGGTTTTCTTGGTTTCTGAGATTAAAGGAAGCTGATTGCTTCATGTTATAAAATTCTGGTAAAGC
>CM031857.1:103888706-103936206 GCA_018697195.1 Certhia americana
AACTTGTAATGGTAACAGTTTTCATCAGGAGACAGGAAGATTTTTGGTCTTATTTTTTCTCTGTGGAAGAGTTTTGAACAGATTTTGATAAAACAGTTAAGGTGCTACGTGAATCTTTCAGCATAATGTGAGCTGAAGAATAGGCTGTCTTGTTTAGTCACATGGTATTGGACAAAACTGAAATATTCATGTTCTGTCTCAAATCCAAAACTCCTTTTGAGAACTTGCACAGCTTTGTGAAGATCTTTAGGTTTTTTGATAACCCTGTGATGAGATATGTAGGAAAAATGCTTTTCTGCTCTATAGGTTATCTCCTGTTGCTAGTGAACTGGAGGTATTGATGGAAGTACTTAAAATTTTTGCTTGAAGAGGCATATCTGCATTTGGTTACTCAGTTTTCATGATCTAGATGATTTGTTGAATGTTATGCTTTTGAATACCCAGGCAGCAGAAACACAGAGAACACCTTTCAGTACTTCTACATGGATAAGAAAATGCTGCCATTTTCTCCATTTTTTATTTTACTGTTCATCAGTGCTCTAATCCTGCTTTCTAGATTTTTTGCATGGTTGATCTTGTTAAAAGAGCTTAAAGGTTCCAGCTAGTGCATAATGCAGATGAATGCTCACTATAAGGCTGAGAAGGCTGGAATGCTCTTCCTTCTTCTGAAAACCACTCAAAATCCTCACCTAACAAATAATAATAATAATAATGGCTGCTTTCCTGCTGCCACACAAGGTTGTTGTTATCTAACTCAATTTGTGTCCTCCAGTCAGCTTTCAGCTCCATCCCTCATCCCAAATGGAGAAATATATAGGTGTTCAAAACAGTGAGCTAGCTAGTATAAAAATTAATTTTCTGGTTGAGACAGCTCCTCCGGTTAGTTGCACTATAGGTATAAAGTTATTAATTGTTTGCTACACAAATACTTTCTTAAAATCCGTAACTACCCCAGCCCTTAAAAAAAAAAAAAAAAAAATTAAAAAAATTGAGCTTGCAGTTTTCCCTTGTACTTGTGTAAACCTTAACAAGAGAATTGACAGTTTTGGACTGAATATATTCAGTGTATCACTGAACAAAAAGTTATTGATGACCTAACATAGATAATACAGTCTTGAAGCCTTGTGAAGAAACAATGTATTAAAGATGACATCCTTTCAAGAGACAATTTCCATTGCAGAATTATACAGTGGAATGAAGATAAAATTGAGTGGGATATATAAATTTGGTGAATAAAGATGAAAGGCTGTAATGAAAAGACAGTGAAAAAAAGTGTCTGCTGTAAAAGCTGTAAGATTGAGGGTAATACTAAACTTTCCCAACTGGTTATATTTGGCTATATTGTACTTGACATCTATTCACCCTTACTATCAACAGTCTTGGTTTTTTCAGGAAGCTGAAAAGTCCTAAAGACTTCCGTTGTGGAGAGCTGAAGGTGAACTGTGGTATTTCTGAAGAATTCTTTTGGTATTGATTCAGGTGTACTCTCACCTGCCTTGATGTGTGTTATGGACCTGGCCTCAACATGAGCAAGCTGCTGTTTGTGTGTCAGATTTGCCATGCCTGTGGGAATCAGCTGCCTTGCTGTGCAGAATTGGAGTGAGCTTTTAATTATGTAAGATTTAAGAATAACAACATTAAAATCATCATTTGTAAGGATAAAGTTATAAGAGTATAGAACAATAGCAGTGATTTGCAGTAAGTGTATTTTATTAGGTGCTCCTGTGGTTCTGTCTAGCTTTAAAGGTGGCTAATTAGGCAATCTAACTTTTTCTAGGCCAGAAGTTTTTCAGTGTACTTTTCCTAAATACATTTTTCGATTTACGTTTTTGAAGTATTGTTATTAAATCCTCTGAGAGCAGCTGCTCTGGGCAGTCTGTTCTTTCTCTACTCAGATGGAACATCCTCTTCCTTGTTTATCTTTTTATTCCCTATAATTTGGGCACTGGGGTGCTGCATGATACTCTAAAGGATAAGGTCATTTTTTTCAGCCTTACTGTAATTTAAAATTACATGATTGACATTTTTATTGCATGCATGTATGAGTATTTTTTCTGGACATAAATTTTAGGTTAGTTTTTTCATTTGGCTGTGTTCTAAATCTCAGAAATATGACGTTACTAGCTTAACAATTTAAATTATTAATTATTCATAATTTATATTCCCTGTGAGATGTATTTTGCCTCCTACAAGCTTTTTATATGGCATAAGACACTTCTTTTTTTTACTGGGGAAGATTTGGAGATGCCTTTGAGAGTGGAATGGCCAAAATGGCTGTGCACTGAGTACTGTGATGGCACCAACAGGAGTTCATTAGAGGGTCCCTGCTATGGCATCAACTCTCATCTAAGAGGTGTGTGAAGGAGAAGCTGCAGGGAGAGCCAGCATCATGCCTAGTAATGCTTTTATTCTGTTGGATCAGTTATGAATGTCTCTAAACTACGTATCATGACAGGCAGCCTGTTTAGCTGCTTTTTAGGGTTACTGAAATCTAGCTTCTCTCTACTTTTATTCTTTCACAAGGCAGATTTAGCTGACATCTAAAATTGTGTATTCAAAAAGAGGCAGAGAACATCACTTTGCATTCTCAAGATGGGCCTGTTTGGTATCTGTTAAAAAAGATTGCTCAGAGGGTGAAATTCAGTGTGCAGAGATTGTGAGCATGGATAAGTTACTCAGATGAGGAGGAGTGGATCTTTAAAAATAATTTTATAAATTGCTAGAAAAATTAACATGCATTCTGTTGTGATTGGGCTGTAAATGGTGGTGATGTTTATTTTAATGCCAGTGTTGACAATATGTTCACAAAGTCTCCAGTTTCTCCTTTTGTCTACAGAATTTTGGTAGATATCAGCTCCTTTCATTAGGAGTTATTTTTATCTGGTGAAGTTCACCTCCTTCAGTGGAAATGAGCATTTTGGAGAGCAATGCAACAGGTTTTTTTGAGCTATCCAGTTTTAGCAAAATTTTATAGCATTGCACCATGATCAAGAACCATCTGACCGACATCAAGTTCAGATGTCACTTGTTCTTGCTGAAAAGTTTCTGAAGCGTTTGTTTTGTTAGTTAAATTTTCTGTTGCCCCCTTTCCTGTTTTTATGTGTGGTCTTGTTAGAGTAGGGCTGTAGCTGCAGTCACAGGTTTGGGAAAGAGGGGAGGAAGTTCTGTGAGGGAGCTGCTTGGCTTTGTGCACTTGGGGCCGTACTCTTTTCTTTTTCAATTTATCTGCTATGGTTTGAAGCACACTTGAATGTTTATATAGCTTTATAGTGCAAGTACCTGTACGTTCTGTCTGATCACTAGAGTGGGGGGAAAAATTGCTGGTAAGACTTCTTATCCCTTGGGATTGTTTCTTTATGGTAAGAATGTTTGTCTTGTATTGTACATCTTATTAAAGCTTCTCAAGTTTCAAAATGTTATATGTCCTCAGATGTTTTTGATTTCATGTTTTAACTTCTCTTATGGGGCAGAGTTCGATATTTGAAGTGCTTGATACAATTTATTATCAGATATATTGAACTACTTAGGAAAAAGTTGCTATCATCAGAAAGCTGAAGTATCTTTCTAATGAAATGCTACTAGTTCTAAATTGTTAGACTGGGCTAATTGTCGGGCTGCTCTAAGGCAAAGAATAGTAGTCTAATTCCAATCATGAAAAAAAAGTTACTCAGACCAGCAGACTGCTGCTAAAGGAAGGTTTTCACTGGGGTGTTCTATGTCTTCCAGTCATGGCCAGCTGCTTTTCTTCTGTCCTAGAGACAAAATATCCCTTGCACTTGCAGGTACTAAATCTAATAATAACTATAACAATTCCGTTTCCAGCTTGTAGGTCAGAATTTACTCAGAAATGTTGCAAAGTAGATGCATGGTTTTCCTGTGAGGCTTATGCTCACTTGGACACTGCTTCTGAGCTTCCTACGGACTTCTGCTTGGAAGCCCTGTTATCATGAGATCTCTTGCTTTGCTAGTTTGGAACCACACAAATTACTTTCTGTCTTCCTTTGTATATGCTAAAATAATATAATTTGTATTTGGTAAAATAACAGTTCATTTTTGAAGGAATACCTGACCTGCTTTAGTGTTTTGGTGCCGGGGCTGAGAAAAAGCATGCAGTTTTCCTGTCTATTGTTTTTAGGAGTTTGTTGTAAAGTTTGAAAGATTAAATTTAAGATTTGTTCACTTGTTGAATGTGAACATGCAAAACTCCTAATACAACCAGATAGTTCTGCCCAGATGGTTGTGTACATCTAGGTCAAAAGACCTCCAAACTTTATTCTAGCCCCTGAGGGAAACATTAATCTTCAGAACGCTTTTGACTACACTTTTTATCCTGGAACATAAACACACCCTATTGACTAACAAAGTAAAAAGCTAAAAGTTTTTAATTCTTGCCTTGTTCTTAGGTGGACGTATGCTTTTTCCTTGTGGGTAATCTTGGGATTGGTGTCTTTCTCTTCATGTTTGGATTTGCCAATTGAAGGATGCAGAACAGGACAGAATCTATGGCTTTTTCTCAAAGCGATCTAAAAACTTTACAGTGGTGACAATCAGTTTTAAACATGCATTGTCTGGTGAAACTTGTGCCCCCCAGAACCTTGTTCGACTGGTAGGCAGTGCCAGAGATGTGCGTAGAAAAGATGGCATTAAAAACTAAAATACATCATAATTACTTCATGCACTGATGGCAGTGCTAGTTATGGTGCTGAGGAGTCAATTTTGAGTTATGGAAAAGGAGATTGAAAATAACATGTATTTTACCTGGAAAGGAAAGTGTATGGGGATAAATCCTCCATCACATAGACTACGTGGAAGGAATTGCTGAAATCTTAGGGGAGTGATCTGGTACCTAAGGTGTTGTCATCGATTTCGATCCTTGGGTAGCTGATAAAGTTGCCTCATGAGTCACTGAGATGTGTCTGTGCACAACTGATCTTAGCAGAAAAGATGGTGTCCTGTACTTTGTCATCTGTGTGACATTACTTCTCTTTAGCATTTAGTAGAGAGTCATTCTATTAAAGTCTGAGGAGGTGCTCCAGAGACATCAGATCAAACCTTGCTTCAGGTTCTTTAACTACTTGAGCTTGAGTAATAGTTTGTTAAAAAATGAGAAACTAGGAGTTGAAGGTGAAAACCTGTCTTTTCAGACTTCGTACTCTTGCTAATACCAAGAATTCAAGGAGTTGACTCCTGAAGTCTTGGAATACAGGAATACTGTAATCCAAAGCAGTATTTTTAGTTCCCTTGCTGTAAGTGATACTTTTTTTTTTGTTTTCACATGCATTATTTTACATCTAAAACATATTTAGACAAGCTTATTTGCTTGTGTATCTAGCCTATTTATAGTGTTGTTTATTTAATAATAAACCATTTTTAAATGATGTACTTGTGCTTGTTGAATGATAATCAAGATTCTGCTAAAAAAAAGCTTTCACAAATATTAATAAATTATTTTGTGGGAAAAGAAACACAGCATTACCCATTTCTTAACAAAATTGTAATTTAAAATGTATAAGGCAAGTTGCTTACACAGAGTGCACTTTTACAGTGTATGCTTTTGGATAGCTGACATGTGCCAAATGTTTGTGTAAAGTGTATCCATCAGTGAGAACATTATTTCTAAAAGAAGTAAATGAAAATAAGGTTGCAAGTACTGAACTAGATTAAACTAATTTATGTAAACAAAAATATCTTATTTCCAGATTGTAACTTGGTACTTCTACTACAGCCTAGATTGTGAGCACAGGACTTGTTCTCCCAGCTTTTTCCCTGTTACCCGTATAGCTTCCTGCAGGTGAACATCAGGAGTAGTAACCTTTATTTTTAAAAGCAGACAGAAGACTCAATATCTTCTTCAGATCAGATAATGAGTATTTGGCTCATCCTTGGCAATGCACAACCATTCTTGAACATGTCAGCAGATTACATTAAATGGTGAAAAGCAGCTCTGTACCTACTCTTCAGAGGCCTACAGGAGACCTCTAGTAATGGCCTCTCTTTTTCATGGGGCAGGACTGTGTCTGATAGATGATTGATTTGTGGTTCTGGTCTGGGAGGTAACTTAGGCAGATTCCTTCCCTACAGGCAGAATTTACTCCTGTTAAGATGTTTTCATTTAATCTTCTTCAAATCTCCAAACCCCTTCAAGTGGGGTTGGGCCCCACTTGATTTGTTTTCCAGCTGTGAGAAGGGTGGGTCCTGAGCAAGGCATTGTGTTACATTCTCCATGAGTAAGGACAGAGGTCTTGCATGCAGATTTCAGCTCAGCAGAGTCCTAATTGTTTGATTCTTTCAATTGTAGTAGCACATATTTTTTTTAGTATAAGTTTCCTGGATATTTACCATTCAGTTCTTGTTTGTTAGAAAGAGCGTTATGATTTTGTATTTTTTTATGGAAGTACATGAAATTAATTGAAAATTTAAAAAATGCTGTTCAATGATGAGTGGTCTTACATGTGTTTATTTTTTCTCTTTTGAGTAAGCATATGGCCTAAGCTAACTACAAGTGAGTGCTCTTCAGTGAGTAGATCCATCAGTTCTCTAGAATGAGACAGAGCTCTAGAGCTGTGCTAGCTTACCCTGTAACACTTAAGCTAGCTGGGGAATACTTAGCCATGGTTCTTTATCTCCAGAGCAAAATGACAACCTGAGCTTTACAGAGGTGGTTTGCAATTCTGTTTCACCAAGCCTTTTTTGTTAACTTCGTTTTATCCCAGATTATCAAGGTTTAGGTAATTCCAGACATCTATAAATGACTGATTTTGAGAGTGCTTGGTGTTTTTCCCTTAAAATTGTAAACATGGGGGTTTTTAATGTTATATTTGTCTTGTATACCAAGGAGAGGATATGTTGTAGGATAATATCTGTTATGCTGCTTATTTCAAGCAGAAATTTATTTGAAGTGTGCAAATACTCTTGAACAGAGGCTCTAAAAATACATTTGATTTTGGGATCATGTGATAATTCTCCAGAGTAATGTTCATGCATCTGGCTGAATACAGTTTTTTGTTTTGCTTGTATGTGCTGCTGGGTTAGAGCCGTATCTGTCTTTCATTAGATGTCAAATAAAGCTCATTTATTTGGTTTGGTGTGAAAAACCTCAAACCTTAACCTTTCTGCTTTATATGATAGTTTTGAGAATTTCTGTACAATCCCTATCGGAAAGTACATCAGTGTAGGACGGATATTCTGACTGATTAGTCTGCAAGTTCCTCAGTTACACAATGACATTGCTTTCAGAGGGAGAACATGAATATTCTAGAGGCTCTCCAGATCTGTGAGGCAGATTACAGATGAAATTAAATTTTAGAAATATATTTTGTTCATTTGATTTAGAATGCAAAGCCTTGAATCATTTGATAAACCAAACTCTTGTACCTTTTTCTCCTATTGCACTGTCATTAACAGTGACAAGTATCCTTTGACCAGAAACCTAAGATTACAGGTGTAAGTCAGTGGTTGGCTGCTGTGTTTGTTTTGTGTATGTTCAGAACCTTTAAAACAACATGAGAAAGATCATCCAGTGTCAACCCCTCTGCCTTAAGTAATGACTCCTTTCACTAAATCAGGCTGCTCAAAACTTCATCCAACAATTAGTCATTGCTGTTAGTCATTAATTGCTGTTGTAATACCAAAAAAGATACCTCAGAGCAGATAGTGTCTGTTCTTGTTAAAGGCTCAGTCAGAAGTTTTATGTGCTTGTCTCGTGTATAATTGTATTAAATATTAGTAATATCAAAAATTAGTCATAAACATATTGATGCTGAAAATTTCCAAGTGAAGAACACTTGCAATGACAAGTGTCTACTGAAGGTACGTAAGGCAAGAGATTCCCACACATCAGAAAAAGAGTGATTCTTACTTAAGACTTGTGTTTCACTGCCAGGTGTGATAATTGTGCTGCTCAGATGAGTTTGAGTGCTAGGTGCAAGGCAGAACACAAGCCCAAAACTAAAAAGCAGAAAATATCCTGTCTTCCCTTAACAGCAGCAGCTATTTTGGCTTGTTCACTTCAGCAACCGTGCAGTTTTCTGTTTTACCTTGTGCCAACTGTTCACCACGCGGGGAAGCAGTTGAATTTGGGGTTTAGTTTTCTGCCAGATTAGAAAAGAGGTGAGTAATTTTGGCTGTATTAGTGAGTTGAGTGTCACTTACTACATGTTCAGACGAGCTGTAGTGCACACACAGGACCAGGATCAGTGGAGAGGGTGGCATCCCATTAACATGAGAAACTGTTTGTTAAGCATAGATTACATGTGGTCTTTTTGTTTAAAAAGCAACATATCTCCAAGGAAGAGGAGCAGGGCTTTTAATGTTCTCATTAATTGCTAGACAGGACTTAAAAGAGGAAAGGCTCTTTTCATTTCAATTGCTTAATGGAAAAAAACCCCCTCATAATGTGCAAGAGTGTTCAGTCTTCTGCTGGGCTTTTTTTCCTTTCATTGACTCCTGCATGTACATGTAAGGATCTCTTCTTTTGTCATAAAGTCCATGTTAGCATAAATGTTAGAGGAAATTTCATCACATCTAAATCCTACTATGCCCGTTTCAGTTTTCTTTTACTACTTTAATGGACTTTGTGAGTCAAAATCACTAAAAAAACCCAATATTGATTGAACAGGTGGACAGTTTGGAGGGTTAAGAAGGAAACCACGTACACAAAACACCTTTCTATTTACATTATTTCCAAGGCTTCTGTCAGGAAAGACGGTGACCAAACGTCTCTTGTTTTTAACGGAGTTGAATGTAAGTGGTGTGCACTTTATTTCAGCCTCTTTGGCGTAGACCAGCACTGTGTTTTAACCAGGCTTTGTGGTGCACAAGACCAGACTTCAGTATACAGCAGCATAGGGCAAGGATCACACACATTTTGAGTGTTTAGTGTAACAGAAATTCACACTTCATGAGCTCTTGTCATGCAGGAGTGTCTGCCTTCCGAATCTGCTGGTGAATGGGGGTTGTGTGTAATGCAACTGCCCTGGGTTTGCTAAAAGAATATGTGAGGTGTGTAGAACATGACACACTGGTTTATTGCCTTGAGATCATTGTAGCATGGATAGCATTTGGACATTAATAACATCCACAAAGTTAAGGAAGTATGTCCTTTTTTTTGAAAATAAAAAATTGCTGCACATGAGAGACACGATGGAAGATGTGTACAGTCTATACAATCTTCCAGCAGTAGATTGAGACCAGTGGCACTTCCCCGAAAAAGTAAATTACCCGAAATTTGCAGCACATTCATATTCAATTTCATCACAGCAGATGCTCATTAGTATGTTGTTATTAATTGGTATTCACTTTAGGTTTTGTTTAAAATGAAGATAATAATTAGGTTTTAATTACTGCATCTTTCTAAGGGGGGGAGGGGAGGAAATGCCTCTCAAAGCACTGAAGTATTTCCTGTACGCTTTGCTCCATTACATCTGAGCCTTGAAAGAGTCCTTTTTCTGCCAAGAGACTTCTTTTCTGTTTCCTTTTATTTCTTTCCTGTTTTTAAAATATTAAGGATTTTTTTGATGGACATACTGAATCATATCACAGTAGTAAGAGCCACTATTCTTTTTAATCAAAATTATCGAAAAGACTTTTCACAAAAGTAACTCTCTCAAGCAGCTGATTAATGAAGTGGTGCCACTGTTTTGTATTATAATTAATTGAAGTAATACAAATAACTTCTGTAGCCTGTGGAAATTATCTTTTTTTGCAAAGCATTCTATTAGAGTTAGCAAACTAAATGGGGGATTTTTTTTGGTGGATTTTATTTAATTTCTTTATTGCCTTTATCATCCTTAAAACCATAAGGGTTTATGGTGGCACAGCAGTAAACAAGGAACACACCACAGAGAGAGCTTGAAGAAATGGGAGAGGATCAGGTGCAGAAGAAAGCAAGAAGGTAGAAAAACTGAGGATGCAGAGAAGACTTGAAGGGTTATGAATGTGGTGGGACTATAGAGAAGTATAAGAATTTGGGAGATGCCAGAGAGTTAATGAAAGCCTGCAGAGGAATAATCTAAAGAGTTTCGAAGAAATGTTGACCATCATGTATTTGGTTAATGCAGGAATTCACAGTGAAGTTTCATGCAGGGAATGACAGGACAAGGGGGAACAATTTTAAACTAGCAGAGAGCATATTTAGCTCAGGTGTTCTGAGGAAATTCTTTATTGTGAGGGGTGTAGGCGCTGGAACAAGCTGCCCAGGGAAGCTATGGATCCCCCATCCCTTGGAAGTGTTGTAGGCCAGGTTGGATGGGGCTTTGAGCAACCTTATAGAAACTGTCCCTGCCCATGGCAGGAGGGTGAAGTTAGATGATCTTTAAGATGCCTTCCAATCCAAACTGTTCTATGATTCTGAAATTAATCTAAATAAAGACATCTAGTTGTCTGACCTGTTTAAATGTATCGTTTCAAGAGGTGGAGGTTTTACATGCTGGCTAAAAGATGTTTAGTGGAATAGCACTGCATCCAGGTGAGTAAAACATCAGCATTAGATTCACTAGTTAAGTCTTCTGCTACCTTGCTGTTGTGAGTTTCCATCAGCTTTTCCTTCTGTCTTTCCCTCTTTCTTTTCCTGATTTCTTACCTTACCTGATGTCCTTTCTTCCTCATTTCTCTAGGTTGCTGTGCTGTCTTTCAGTACTGAATGGGTTTTAAAGGCTGGCGTGTTTCCCACTTGGGTACCCTCTTAACAGGAGGAAGGACAGTGAGGCATCCCATCTGAAGTTCCTTGGAATGTAATTTAAACTAATCAGCATTGAGTGAGAAGCCTTCTAATTTCAACACCTCAATGCAGCTGCCACCAAAACTTTCTTAAATAACACAAAAACTGGTGAGAGATTGTACATCATGGTTTCTCCTCAGGCACTATGTTTAGGGTAGGAAGATGGCTGCCAAAGGTTAAGTCTTTCCAGGGCCCCTTACTTTGCAGAAGTTGAGTTTTTGCATTTCTAAAAAAGAGGAGGAAAAGTAGACACTGCCTATTTTTTAACTCTCTCTTTCAAGATTAAGAAAACCAGCTTCAGTTCTCACATCTTGTTACAGAAGGGTCGCTTTCCTCTGGAAAAAGCCTTAGTTCTTGGCTCTGCTGTTACAGACTGAGGGTGCTGTCTGGTATGGCTGGAGTGAGTGCACAAGGGGACCTTGCCCCAGTGCTGAGTTTTTAGGCATTCGTGAGCCAGGAGAGGAGATGGTGCTACCCTTCAGTCCAGTGCCCTGTTCAAGCTGCAGGGCCAGGGCAAATGCTGAGCCAGACATTGCGTTGGAGCAGGATGGGCTTGGCCTTGTGTGGAGGCACTGCTGTCCTTCAGGAGCTCCAGGGGAGTCTCCTTTCCTTATGTATGCCCTGGTGGACATTGTCTGGTGTGTGTGGTAGCTGAGCAAGATACTCTTCTTTTCATGACTGAGTGCTTTATGCTTAGTCATGGGAAAATTTGCTTTTTCAGTGTTCGTAATTCACCAGTTCTGTTAAGACACCGTCGGTTTCCTGCTGTGTATTCTTAAATTCTTCCTGGGAAGGCAGTTGGAGATTTGCAGTTGGCCTCATGATGTTACAGGAAACAGTTCTACAACCATTTCTATAAATATTTTTACAACCTAGATTTAAATTAATATTTTATTGGCTAAACACAATGGTTTATTTTTAATCCATCTCTTATTTTTATATTAGAAGCCTAATTTTTCTGTCAAAGAAGTGAATAACTGAATGAAAACTATATACCTTTTGTTCCTTCATCTGTTGATTGTGGTTTTAAATGCAATTTTAAAAAAATAGTTTGGTTGCATGAAAAGAACAATACGTTCTTTCCATGAGTGGAAGCTCTGAAAGAAGCAGACTTACCTGCAGAAGTTAGTTCTTAATGAAATAAAGAAATCAAACATCATAGAGTAAATGAAGACTTCAAAATAGAGTTTTATTTTCATGTGCTCACCATTTAGGCTTTCATGGCAAGAAAGAATGCATAAATGAAGATACAAATTTAGCTCCAGTTCTTCCTGTAATGCTGGGCTGTTGGGTTTTCCTTACATAAAACCACTAAATATTGCTCAGTTTAAAGTTTTAGGTGTTAGGATTTTTTTCCCTTTTTTAAACCTACAGGTTGTCAGAAATTCAGCAAATATAAGAAGTGGTGATGTAAGTAATTCTTAAAGTCCTTTCGAATTTAAGGTGCTTGTCCTTGTATTCATAAATATGCCATGATATTAATACTTAATTGCATGAAAATCTTGGGACGTTTTGGTTTTTACCAGTTACAAAGTGTAAGATACAGGAAGCTAAAGGGAAGGAGATATTAGGACATTTTCAATAAAAAAAAATTATGTGTGTGTGTATATCTGCTTATGTGTGCATGTATACATTTTTACATACTGATTTTTGTACTTTCTTTATCCATTTAAGCAGTGACTTTCAATTAGCCTGCCTACTAATATCAGGTCACTAAACTCCATAGCTGATGCTTTATTCTTTCATGTGAGTTGTCATTCGTTTGCTTCAGTTGGCTGGCAAAGGTTGTTGTATATCCATTACCAGCAACACAGCACTTTGCATTTCTGAATTGACAAGCAGCTATATTGACCTAGCGCTTATTATGGGTCAACAGCTGCGTTAACCGACGGAAGGACTGAGGGGCAATTAAAATGAATTGGCAAAAATATATCTTCCTAATTTACTCCAATTTGTTATTTATGCTAACATTGTATGGCTTCTATGGTGACACTAAACAGAATGGACCCAATAATGGCAATTAACATAAAAATATAATGGCTAATCAAATTGACAGCAACTGTTTCTCATCATCTCGACACACAATACATTATCAAAACAAACTATTATGAAGGAGGTAATTTCAGTGTTCTATTCAACCTGCTTCATGTGTGCAGTCAGGGAGATGTGTACCAGCAATTACAGCTGAATCTAAAAAACTAAACAAATAACTTAATCGCTGTCGTCCTCCTTTTTTCTTCTTCAGGAAGCAGTAATCAGGATTTACTAAAAATAACTGGTGTATAATAGTATAATGATGATGCATATCGTAGAATAGCTAATAAGGAATAAAATATGCTTCTGTGTGTCTTTTTTTAAAATAGGTTCACATGAAGTGGAAAAAAACTATACTGTTAAAATATATAAAAAATAACTAAGCAGTAGTAATAGTTGTCAGATGTCTCAACATGAGTTGCTTAATAGTTATAGATACTTATTGCATGTCAATAGAAGTGTAAAATTAGCTGAATGTAGCAGCAAAACTTGGTTTGATTGGGCAGAAGACTGAAAAGCTAAGTTAAAGTAGAATTCCCTTAAGTAGAAATAGTTTATCAGTCGCTCTTCCTCTGCATTTTCAGGATTATTCTTAGTCGTATGCTGCGTGGCAGTTTTCCATTGGTCTAACCATATCTTTTGTTTTATAGCTCATCAAGATAATCTTTGAGGGTTTGTGTATGTCTGTCTCTGCACAAAATATATTAAAATGGACATATTTTAAAAATGGACATATAATTAAAATATTCCAAATTTGATGTTGTTAAAATGATCTTATTCTTCGTTATAAACAAGTCTTCAAACCGTTGTTGGCCATTCTAAAATCCAGTATCTTAAACAGCAGAGAGGAGAATGTTGAAATACAGAACAAAAGTGCAAGAGATGAACTTGAAAGGTTTTAGTTGTAGTGTGGTCCAGATGGCTCTCATGTCTATTCAAGCAATTTCTGGAGCGCAGAACAGTGGCAGTGATAAGAGAGCATCCAGGTGTGCACTTTGGAACTAGAGGAATAGCGCAGAGGCTTGACATGACTGGCCTTCAGACCATTCAATTGAGTATCGTATTCTGCATGTGCACATCTGCAGATTTTTGAACTACATCTGTGATTACTACCTTGCAGTAGCCTTCACAGATGTGTCGAGCAAGGTGATGTAAAGGTGTATATGCACTTGTTCTTATTTGGATGACATATTCCCAAATTATGGAACCGCAGCTGGAGTGGGAGGAGGGGAATACAGACAAACACCTGTATTGATAAAGAAATAGACACTAATTATTATTTTTCTTGGTTCATTGTACTGTACGATATACTAAAGCACCAAAATTATTCCTTTGTCTCATCATTCTTAAGATTTTCATTTTCTTGCTAAGGCATCATTGTGATATTTGTGCCTATTAGAATGGATAAATGCATTTTTAGTTTCTTTAAGAACTTATAAGTTTAAGTAATTCATGTAAGTGCTCGGTGTAAATTGTGAGGAAAATTGTAGAAGTGTAGTAAGGACACTTTGTAGCATAATACCAGTATTAATTCCAAAAGCTGTCGTGAACAGAACATATAAACTGTTGGAAAAAAACTGAATAGAAATAATCACTTTTTAATAGTGGACTTAGAAATGGGTGCAAGAGACACACTTTTGAGTTGGGTTTTTAATTGCTATCTTCTTACATTACAGTATTCTGATAAGGCCCTGTACACTCAGCTCTGCTTCTACCGGTACATTTTTGATGTGGACTATGCAATGGATAAAGTGGTTTCTGAGGAAGATAAAGGTATGTTTAAATTTTTAATTAATTAACTATGGTTTGGTAGCAGTTTTCATGCTAGACACTAGACCTACTGTACTCTTCAAATCTGAATTATGAGGCTGTAATATAAAACAGAAAATAGATGAAAATACAAATTTAAGAATCCCATGGAAATAGGAATGTGTTGAGTCAGAGTTCACCACTTTAAGGATATATTATATGTCTCCTTTCAGTCACTTTCAGAAGTGACTGTGTTTTGGAAGATGTGCTTTCCTTGCATGTTACACTCTTAGAGACATCTCTTTGTTTGAAGGACATGTTAGCTTCAGTAAATAGATTAATTAAAATATGTACATAATTTTAATTAAAACTTACATTCAACTGTTAGTATTGAAGAGACACTTTTTATCAGGGAGAAAAATGAGGGCACAAGAAAAGCAGTAATGCTAATTGTCTGCAAACTTCTCTTAAATAAAATACAGATTAACCTGGTCTTAGGAAGATTTTTTTGTCTTCTCCCAATTGCTGTAACATTTCAGAACTAAAACATTTCTAAGCTGTAACAGATCAATGGGTTTTGTGCAGCTAAGTGATTTTCAAGCTGACAGAAGAATATTTCAGAGAGTGGGCTAGTGCTTGGAATTCTGAAAAAAGACATTTTTGGGTCCCACCACTGAAGCATGTTGTCCACAGAGAGCTCTTGGCTGTTTCCTCTGTGGATCTGGAGATGCCTGTGAGGAAAAGGTGCTGCTGTTGGGACTGTGTTCTGATGGCTGCTCTGCTGTCAAAATCATCCCCACCCCTGCCCTGCATCTGCAGTTAAGTTACTGGGTGGTGATAAGAGATTAAATAAAACTCAGTCTTTCTAAATGTTATTTTGATAAGCCACGTTTGGAAATGATAATAGTGTAACCTCTTAGCTAAAAACTGCTCAAATAAACAAACAGGCTGCTTTTGACCTGTTGTATTTAGTTCCTTCTTGCAGAGGTTCTCATTTCCTCTCCTGATCCAGTCAATGAACTCACTCTGATGCTTGCATGTCACATGGCTTTGTACATCCAAAGAAGTCACAGTGTGTAGCCATGTCAGTCTAATACATCTCTGGAGATGTACAGAAGGAATGTTATGGAGTAGATGCTACTGGTGGCTGAAACCAAACTCTGTGTAGATCTCTCACCTGGTCTAAGGGCATAAGAATAGAAAACACTTCATGCGTGATCACATCCAATCCCCTGCTACAGCATTCCACTGTAGTTTTCAGGACTGCAAGTTTCTGGAACTTCATTTGGAAATCTGTGAGTGGTGGTTGTCCTTTTGTTGAAGTTCCAAAGTGTGTTTCAGCCTATTGATCTGTCATGACTAAAAATTCACTGTAATTTTCACGTTCTAACTTGTTTGTGGCTATTTTATGGCCATTCACTAAATGTTTATTTGGTTTTTACTTCCCTGATTTTTGGAAACAGTGATGACATTGCTGTTTTGTTTTGCCGCTAAGGAGGAGACACTCTTAGCTTTCTTTAAGAAGAATTTGTCTCTGCTGTATGATTCTTTCTCTTACTACCTTGGTGTGCAGTCCTTTCTAGGTTGAATTAATCTTTGGAGTATGAAAAACTGGAAATGAATGTGGTATTTTAGATAGTATCTCTCTAGTGTCTTGTATTCTAGGTCTGTATATTTGCTGGAACTGCATCTTCTGGTGCGTTCTTGAGCCACCTACATCCTGTTCATAGGTGTTCATGTCATTAACTTCATTTGTAGTGAAGTAATGACAGAAATCCAGAGGTTTGAGAGGATTTCTTTTCCTGCTGTCATTTCAGAATCATGGGTTTATTCGTATCTCAGGTTCATGCCACTTGTTTCACTTAATTTTCCTGGTTTCATTAATTTTTGCTTAATCTCATTTGTAATGTTAGACTTCAAGGTTAATAAATTCTCTCTGAAAAATAGTATGGTGGCTTCTGAATTCACATAATTTACCACCTTCTGCTTTAATGGGAAAATGTTTCTTGGACCCTGACTGCTAAGTTCAATAAAATTAGTTTTCAGAGTAATTCTTAAGGAATTGTAAGAATTCTAGTAGGACTTTTTTCTCTTGGACAGTTAACCTTTCAGCATGGTGTATTTTTCTCTTTTTTGTAGCTGTTTGAAATTATTGTATTATCTTCTCCAGCAAGCCAGTGGTTTCAGTCTTGGTGTTACAGAAGGAGTCAAGGCCAGATAAATTAAATCTCTTGATTTTCCTTTGACAATTGATTCTCTTCAAAACAATTGGCTATGTGGGTATAATAAACAGATACATAATTCTGTCCCATTTTTCAGATCTCTTTTGTGAGGAAGACTTCTTTATACAGTATATGCAGAATTTTACAATAGTTCCCTGTGGCTGTTTGTGCCACCTTCTAATTTTATAAATACCAGTGTCCTCTGTTTTCTAGTAGCATATTTTACTGATGTGATATGCTTCATGTTAAACTATGTAGGACTAAATAATTTTCATGCACCATTTTTGTTGTAGGTCTGAAGCAGAAGTCTAGTGAACTCCCTTTTATAACTAGTAAAAGAGTTATTAAAGCTAGTTTTTATTTTCCCTTGTAACAAAAAAGATTGTTTTCATGCCATCATTCACAAGCCTTTTTGTCTTTGATTTGTGATCAGAGCATTTATCAAATATGGTGGCAAAATTTAAATACAAGTTTTATATGTCTTTGGTATTTTCAGTCTCCTCTTTTTATGTGACTGAACTACTGTTTGTTATTTTGATTTTGGCTTGGGAAGATTTTTTGCTTTGTTTTGGGTCATTGTTTCTTGAAGCCCAAATTGCATGAACTTTTGCTGTTTCTGCTTCTTATTGCCATTTTTCCTGAATTTTAAAACACCAGTTCTTCTTTTTTTGTAGATTCTGTTTATTAGCAGCTTTAGTTGTTATTTATCTTGGAATGTTCTTCTATAAAAAGAAAAAAGTTTTGATGGCTAGAGATTGAAGATATATATCTGTTTTCCACTGTACTTCGAAAGAATTCATGTCTTGTCTCATTCAGAACCTTGAGATTTCACTACTAGTTCACTTGCATTTTCTGTTCTTGCCTCTTCAAAATACAGAATCTTAATTACAGAACAGGTTTTGTTTGTTCAGCTATTTATACTGAAGGCCCATACTATTTATTGAAATGGAATCTAAAATAATAATTGGAAAATCAGTGGGAGTTCTGAAAGATACCCAAGTTGCTTCCTTTCCCTGCTAGAGGATCAATACCACAGCCTATATTTTACAGATGGGCTAAATTTAAAAATCCTGTGGCAATGCAGGTGCTACAACTTGGCAAGTTGTGCAGTCAGTTTCTTGTGGTGTTTGGTGTTCTCACTGTATTTATTGTAGAGAGCTGGTCTTGATATCTGAGTGAATTTTGCTTTCTGAAGCTTATTCTGTGCACGATGGGTGATATGCTGTTCTCATAGAGAGTTTTACATATTTAAAATATGCAGTGCTGTATTCTAAGTCTCTTTCAACTACTAACCTGTTTTGTGGAAGAACAGCAGGAGAATTTTCCACTTCTGTGTGGGTTTCTTTTGTTTTGTTTTGTTTCTCTCTTCATTTTTTACAGACCTTCAGTAGGTCGGGCCTACCACAGAGGAAAACAGCAAAAGGATTAATTAATATGTTTGGCAGACTCTTCTTCTGCTTATTTATACCAGGGTGGTGATTATAACATTGTTCACTCATGTTTTATTTGGGATCCACTGTAATCATTAGATAGTTATTGTTCCACCTTTTTTCCTTAGGAATCAAGAATAAGCTGACTGGTCTATGTGGTGTTTTCTTGTTTCAGTGACTGGTAAGGTTAGCTGTCAGTTATGCCACCCAGGAATATTTGGATGATACAGTTACAACTCTCTTGTCCTATTATTAATACTAACATTTATAATTCAACCCAGTGTTTCATTTCATCTGGAAGTTTAAACTCTGTAATGATGATACAATTTAGTAAGTTAATCTTGTGATACAGTGCAAGGGTCTGAGTTGTCATACTACAAAACTGAAATTCTGAAAATTCTGGGCTGTCTTTCTAAATTAGGAACCGTTGCACAGTTAGTATTAGGTTAAAACCAGTTTAATTTTTAATATTGCTATAGCCAACCCCCTAATTTAAAATGCCAGTAATACTAGAAGGACTGTTTATTCTCAATTACTTTTTTAATCTGAAAAAGGGAAAAAATGCTCTATTGTGAGTAGCAACATACTCAGCATGTTGTCAGAACTTTCTGGCAGTTTTTTGTAGCTGAGCTGTGGGTTTAATCAGATGTTGCTACTTAGGTGAGCAAGCAGAGCAGTAAAAAACAGGAGTAGCAAAGTAGTAGCATCTCTCTTCAAATAGATAAAAAAGGAGAGGCCAACTCTCAGTTATTTTGAACATTTGAGGCTCAAATACAGGAGTACGCTCACTCTGGCCTTAACTTCAGAATGGAAACCAATGTATTTTTATGGCTATGTCATCAGGAGATCAAAATAAAGTGTAGTAGTCTTTATCTCATTATTCCATTCAAACATTGGTGTTGTTAAATATTCAAAGGTATTACAGTTTTCATTTAGCTTCTACTACAGTGAAATGAAAACCTCTGAAAGTGAAGAGAAATGGTGCCCCTGTAAAGTCACTACAACTGCTGTGCCTTGCACAAATGTCTCCAGTTCAGTTTTCACTGACATCAAATAAAAGGCAAGGATGCTACAATCTACTTATTCACAATGCATTAATACTGCTGGGGCTGTTTATGGTGCTGTGATCTTTTTGGAGAAATTGGATCCTGGTCATAGGATTTTTTTCTGTTCCATGCTGTAGAAAGGCGCTGGAAGCTACTGCCCCTCGATCGTCCTATTTCTATGAGTGGGAAGGTCACAAATGTTTGCAAGACATTTAAGTATTTCAGAGAAAGAAATTGCAAAGCTGCTGTAGTGGATTCTTTCCCAGAATATATTTAACAACCCATGGAGGTTTGATTGTGAGAAGTATCAGCATATCCTCTTAATGGATAAGCAGAAGAAAATGAGGATGGGAGGAAGGTAACTTTGGGAAAAGCAGTTAAATTTCCTGTGTAGTAGGGAGACCTACATCTTTGAAGTATATGCCACTTTGTGGAAATAGAAAGTAATTGTTTTGATCATATACTTACAGACTGCGGTTTTGTAAAACCAAATGTATATTCAAAAGATGTTTTCATGCTTTTATTACAGCTTTTTGTGCTTCCATGCAAACATCAAAAATCTCTAGTTTATTTTATGGATGAATAAACTGAAAAATTATGTTGGGAAAAAAGAAACTCTTCTGGGCTGTTAGACCTAGATGTAAAAAAATCAGCTCTGAATATTTGTGTGAATCCTGTCAGTTCAGTGGTGAGTGCTCTTCTTCAATGTGTTCATAACTTGGTGTGTCAAGTATCAGACTGAAGTGATCTGGGTTTTTTTAATGGAAGACTTTTTGTAGATCAGAAAAATTTGCCACATTTTTATCAATATACAGACAGAATACTACAGCAAAGTACTTGTTGCAATAGTTAAGAAAAGGGATGCAGTTTTCTACATGTGCATTCCAGTGGACGATAAGGAGAGATCATTTAAATTACCTAGGTGTATCTGTCTGTGTGCATTTATTTGAAACCTGGCCTGTCTCTTTCCTGAAGCAACAGTTCAATAAACAAAACATTTCTGATGGCATCACATCTCCCGGCACCATCTCTATGACTTCAGTTCAGTGTAGTGATCTCCACATCCAAGCTAACAAAAGCTCCTCTGCACATTTACTGTCAAGTACTTTGTCTTCCAATCATGTTGTTTTGAAGAGACTGTAAAATAATAATTTTCAAGGATTTAATCTGAGTCTTTCTTCAAAAGCACTTGTTCATTTTTTCTTAATGTGTTGTTTTGAAGAGAAAGACTTGTGAACTTTTTATTTAAATTTGAGTCATTATTTCTTGAGTATTTTTAAATCTAACTTTTTTTGAAAGCAAAACCTACTGAAAATTATTTGCAATAGAGTTTTGAGCCCTTTGATGTAATATATGAGCATTAGACTATCTTTAAATCTTAGGTTATCCTCCCCTAATGATCATGCCTTTTTTTATTGATATTGGACATTTTTAAGATCTTAAGTGTAATATTTTCTCCATTCTGTTTCTGTTCACGTTGTCTTTTTGTTAAACCTGTAAGATCTAAATATACCCCATTAACACTGTACATTTCTATAGCCCTGTCTCTGATCACAAAATATAATGGATTGGTACACCTCTCTTGGAGTTATTTCTCTACTTGTGAAGGAAATAAATAGAAATAATGAGTTAAAACAGTTATAATATGTCTACAATATGGAAAATCTGTGGCATGAGAGGAATGCATTTACTGTGGCTCAGATGACTGAAAAAAGGGTTTAGATTAAGGAAGACTTTTCCTTGCACATTGTATTAACGTTGCAGATGGGATGAAGTAGTGGCTTAGCTCATTTCTGATGCCTCATAAATCAGAATGGTTATTTGACCATGGGGTTTTTTCGTGTGTGAAGAAAAGTGAACAGAAATACCTTCTCATTTGCACTTGAGAATTTTTTTCCTATTGAAGTATGAATAGGTGCAGGTCAGCTTGTTATCTCTTAAGCCATGCAATGGCGTCATCTCTCTGGTGTCATCTGCCTCCTTTATCACTTCTCTTATGAGTTTCTCTAAGCAGAAAGTATTTCTAAAACAGGTTTTTCTTGTTTCTTTTCTGTCTGAAACACATTTTTATTATAGCGACCTTTGTCTTTCTGCTTGGTGCTTGCATCTCCTTAGAAAAGATTGTGGGGTTTTGTTTTGGGTTTTTTATTGTGGGGGTCAGTTCTGCCATTGTTCACTGCAAGTCAGAAACGATGGTGTTTTAGTGACTACAGTTTCACACAGCAGTTTGCTCTTTTCTATAGAGAAAAGTGCAAAACTAGTATGTTTTTCCTTTTAGAGGACCCAAAAGTTTTATGGATCTGATGGTACTAAAAAAAAGTTATAAATTCCTATGTTTTAGATACCATAATTCTGACATCAGTGCTACTTCTAAAAAAATTATTTTAGTAGAAATTGGATATATAAATGTAAACAATTTAACTCTGTAAAGTGCATTCAGAATATGTCTGCCTAGACATCAGAAAGATAATGTAAAGCTAAGGCTTAAAGAGATTTTTTAAAAGATACAATTATCTGTATGATTTTTAAGTCTCATAAGAAATGTATTTTAGAACTTGCCAGTGATGGCTTATAATCACTTTGATATTTTGAGGAAAATGGTAGCTTTAAACAGATGATACAGAATTTATTTTTAAAAATGTATTGTGCTTATACAGTTGATGGCTTTTATTTCCATAATGTTTTTTACTACATAATTATACATCTTAATTACGTAATTACCGTCATAATTATTATGTAATTACATGTAGTTCCACTAATTACAAAATCAGGAAGTGTAATTATCTACTAAAAACTTTCTGAAATCTTATTTGTTCACTAGAGATTATTTAAAAGACCAGTGACCTACTGAAGATGGTGTGCAGTGTTGTACTTCACACCAGCACTCTTTTTTCCTCTTCTTCGTGGGCAGTACACTTTGACAGGGTTGTGGAAGGGCTTCCATGTCCTTAATTATGACTTGCCTTGATAGGAGGTTGGAGAACTCAACTGTGCTGCCTGCAGATTTAGAGCCTCTTAATTTTTGTCATTGATACCTCATGTCTTTAAACTTGAAGACTCTGTAGCCGTACACCCAGAAGGCTGCATGGTTTGAGTCAACACCTTTGTGGGCTTGTTTGTTATTCTGGTTGAGGGTGTCTGGTTCAGGTGTTTGGTGTCAGAACAAATATAAAGATACTTGAGAAAGTTTGTTTATGGCCATGTGTATGTGGAGTGAAAGCTTGACTCCACAAAAGATAAAGGGAATGCAGCTGATTTCTTATGGTCCAAAGATTTCTTTTATTGGATAAAACTGCTTTTGAAAAAATTGTTTTCCTGTATTGATATGCACTTATGTCTGTATGTTGTTTTATTACTTATATTGCACATTCTTGATTATAAATTTGTCTAATAGTGCAGTTTGAAACCAAAAATAGTTTAGTGCATGTTATAGAAGAGTAAAATGAATATTCAGGATAATCAATGGTTCTTTTGTCCTGGTGTTGTATTAAAAAGAAGATAGTAACTGTATTTTCTGTATGTCAAATAAATCATGTGCTCCCTTTAGTAGTTTGAATGAAGACTACTGTAAAGTGTTAGGATTGGTGGTCTTTTTTTTGTTCTGTAACACTGATGTATCAAAATGGCATCAGAGATACAAAGCTTTCTCTCACATGCATTATGACAGCAACTATTTATTTATTTATTATGTCCCACTATTGAAATCACCAAGAAGCAATAACAGTAACAGAAAGCAGAATTAATATGAAAGGGATAATTTTTTAAAAGTGATCACTAGTTGTGATACTAATAAAAAGGAAGAAGATTGTAATCTATATCAGAAGGGAAATGGTGAAAAAGAAACATGAAGAAAGGGGGCACTGAAATACTGAAATTTCTTTGGAACACCTCAGGATTTAATATTGCGTTGCACATGTAGCAGAGTGTAATTTTTCTGTGCTTGTTACACAAGGCAACTGTTATATTTTATACTTGCCAAAAGCTATTCTTAGCTCCCAAACTTGGCTTGAGTTTGCAGTTGATGTGAATATGTCATCTTCTTGATGTTAAATGTAATTACCTCAACTCACATCTCCTCTAAGTATATGAGTCCTGAAGAGAAAACATCTCCAAACCTGTTTAAATTATATTGACCATTAAAAGAAACACATGGAGTCATTATTTGTGAAAACAGGAGCCTTATTTAATCTCTGAAATTTTTTGTAATTATTACTGCAAATAAAATTATGTTAATTATTATACTCACTGAAGTATAATAACTGCACGAAGACATTTCTTTTGAAATATCTTTCTGTATCCTCAACAAACAAAGGATTTCTATCAAATACATTATGAAAATATAGTTATGCTCTCTTCTCTAAGAAATGGATGGAAATAGTATCTTCTTTTTATTAGGGACTAGTAAGCCAATTAGAGAATAGCATGATGGAAAATTTGTTTTATTCCATCGGGGACACAAAAATGATGCATGATATAGGTATAAAAATGCAGCACAAGACAAAGAAATGTCTAAATGCAGCTTAAATTTGCTTTATTTAAATAAAAGAATACTGCCTTCTGTAAAGGACTATTGCATTTTTGCCGTCTCTACATCATAAAATTGTGGTGGTGCCAACCAGTTATTGTATTTCTGGAGGAGCAGGGGCAGTTGAGCACTTGAAGCCATGGGTGTTGCTGCCTTGAATACAAGGAATCCACAAGACAGTGTTTGAGAACAAATTCCAGAAAAGAAATAACTCTTTGTCTCATGGGCAGAGGCTCCACTTGCAGTTTTCAAGTCCCTCTCTAAGCAAAGCCACACTCATTCTGTGACCTTTGTAGTTATTTTGAGGATGATCTCAGGATTGTAACAATCCAACTATCAAAATTCATGTTTCAGTCTAATGTGGTTGGCTTTTGAGAACAGATTAGTCATCTGTAACAGGTCCAAACAATGTTCAGCCTTTAAAAAAAAATTACAGAAGGATGTTCTTCTGTCCTGGCTTGTCCCTCTTCTGGGAGGGGACCAAGATGGGTACAAGGGGCAGCTGGTCAGGTTAGGGAGCTCTTTGTTTTTTTTGTGGCAGAAATAGGTTTGCAAGAAGTTGATTTGTTCCTGCAAGGATTACAACTGTTAAATGCATATCAAAATGTTTTCCTATCTTATATTATTTAACTCAGAATATAATAATGTAATTGTTTTGACATGCAAACGTTACGTACTGTAGTATTTCCACTTATCTTTAAATAGACATTTTTCACTTTGTGAGAGAGGCATCCAGTAAGACAAAACAAAAAATGAATAAAAAGGAGTGACAGCCCAAGATAGTTTATTTATATTATAACAACAAATTATATTTGACATTAATAGAATTTTACAGACTTGGAATTAAAATATTTAGGTAGTTATGGTATTATCTTATATTTCTAATGTGATAATATATGTTCCATAAACTAACATAGCAGATTTGTCAGATTAATATTTTGATTTGAGATTCTGTTACCAAGCAATGGTGGAGGGCAAAAAAAGCATTAAAGGGACTTTTTTTTAAATTATTTTTATTTATTTATTTTAATAGAGCTGAGCCTGTAGTTTAAAATATACTTAATGAAATGTAGTGGTGAGTAACCAAAACCTATATAGTTAACATACTTAGAGAATTAACTGCCATGTTTTTGATGAGTAATAGTAAACTATAGTAACCAGGAAAATGATGTGGAATATTTCATACTTTAAATTTTGTATTGTACAGGAATTAATGGGTTTGAAATTGGTTATCATGAATGCAATGGCATGATAACTTGAGATGTAATTCAGTTATTTTGAGTATTACTTAATTTAAGAGATCTAAAGTGTAGCTTCTTGTTTGAAAACAAGTGCTGTGTGATTTTTGAGCACTCTTGGGGATGGTGACTCCACCATGTCCTTGGGCATCCCATTCCAGTGTTGAACCACACTTTCAATGAAGAAATTTTTCCTAACATTTAACCTGAACCTCCCCTGATGCAACTTGAGGCCATTTCCCCTTGTCCTGTTGCTGCTTACCTGGAGAAGAGGCCATCCCTCACCTGGCTGCACCCTCATTTCAGGGAGTTGTAGAGAGCAATGAAGTCTCCCCTGAGTCTCCTTTTCTCCAGGCTTAACATCCCCTCAAGCTGCTCCTGGTAAGGGGTCATGCTCCAGATCCTTCGCCAGCTTTGTTGCCCTTCTCATGATATAGTCTAACAAACAAGAGAAAGGAACAGAGGTTCTAATTTGACAGTTAAGTTTCTGAAAGTCTGGATGCAAGTTTAAAACCACTCTTTCTTTTTTTCCATTTCTGTTCTCCAAGGATTTATCAGCTGTTTCCTGGTTTAAGCCCTGTTTCAGGTTCCACAGTGATGGAAGCAGTCATGAAGGTGGCCTGGACACAACTTAAAAATAATTTTCAGTTTTTCTAAAAAAACAGGAACTCCGATAAAATCCAGAAATTACAGTGAAGTGTCCATGCCTTTTTGAACTTTTGAATACAATCTGAATACTTTGCTTCCTTTTGGTTTCATTGTATTGTTCTGGCAAATTTGAACAAGAGAAGTATTCAGTCAGGAGCTCCTATTTAGACAGAATATGCATTTTATTTCAGTATTTAGTCTATTATTATGAACATGTCAGTATTTTCTACCAAAAAGTATAATTTTTGTTCCGTTAAAGCATTTAACACTAACAATTTTTGATACCTGCATGTATTCTCTGCACTGCAAGTGACTGCTAGTGCTGCTCTGACCCATGGGGCAACAAATATGTTTTGTTTCAACCTGAGCCTCCAGGACCCACTTTTGTCTGTGGTGTCTGGGTTTTGGGGCATCTCTGATGTGTCTGGCTGCTGCTCTCGGTGCTTCTCCATTCCCAGGCATCTCTGGAAGAAAACACTCTCCCACTAATATAGGCCCTGGGTTTGCTCAGCTCTTCCAGCATAGAATCATCAAATGGTTTGGGTTGGAAGGGACCTTGAAGATCACCTAGCTCCAGTCTCACTGCTATGGGCAGAGAACTTTCCACTAGACCATGTTGGCCACCCAGCCTGGCCTTGAACACTTCCAGGGATGGGGCGACCACAGCTTCTCTGGACAACCTTTGCCAGTGCCTCACCAACCTCACAGTAAAGAATTTCTTCCTAATATCTAATCTAAACCTTCCCTCTGAGTTGGAACCTATTTACCCTTTTCCTGTCACTACATGCTCTTGTAAATAATCTCTCTTCATCTTTCCTGTAAGCTCCCTTTAGTGCATTCTGGTTTTCCTTCTTCCAGTTCTATTAATGATTTTTTAAATGGGAAATATGATCATCTAGATAGATTCTTCAGAAGTGATAGGCATGCTGGGCTTTCAGGATTCCTCGTCTTCACACTTTTTTTACTTAATAAAGACTGTTCAGAGATCCTTCGGAAATAGCTTTCAGTTTCCTGCTACCATCAGCATCCATTGTCACCTGCTGCATGTTTTAGACCCATGTCCTTCCAGGGTGCATTTGGTGCTGGTGCTTTACTGTCATGAAAGCCCTTGGCTGCTCTTGGGTCAGCATCCTTTACCAATAAAGGAGATGTGAACGGAAGGTGACAGTACACTCAGACTTTGCAGAAGTTTAAGGATAGTTGTTGCAGAAGTTTTTGAGGATAAAAGAAGGGAAAGGTATAACCATGGATGACTACAGTATAAGGTAATCCTTATCCCTAATACTATGTGGTAAAGCCTTACATTACACATTCATATGTTAGGATGCCTTGCAGTTATTTCTCTGTGTGCCTCTACCGTGACTGTAGAAATAATATTGGTGGTTCAGCATTATGCTTCAGAAATTCTGTTCACTTTGAGGGGATTTGAGTTATTGAGGATTTTTTGTAGCATAGCAATTATAAAGCAGCCTTCTCTTTCATGGGGAAGGAAAGGGCTGTGGGTTATTCATTTGGTCTTTAATTCTTAAGAGGCAGGTAAAGAACTTCCAGTTTTCCCATCCAAGTCCATGGCACTGTGTTGATACTGTAATTAAGGGCCCAAGAAAATATTAATACTAAGGTAACATTTTATTAGGCTAACACAGGGATTCATGGGGAATTTTTTGTTAAAGATGATGTATTTTGTAAAGAAAATGAGAAATGCTTGTTTTGAACTACTTGAGGAAAGAGCATCAGTGCAAAATAAGAATAAAGACATAACAGAACAGATGTGTGAAGTGAATTTGAGAAAAACAATCCCAAAATTCTCGGTATGGAAAATGTGGGTGAGAGCTCTGAGGAACAGAAGTGTTGAAGGATTTTATAGAGGCAATAGTAAATTAAACTAATTGGCCATACAGCTGGACAGTCAAATAATTCATTGCAAAATATAGCCTTTATTTTTATGGGTTGTTTGAATCCAGTGTGGTTAAAATTAGGTCCTGCATTTCCAGGAGGCGCTCCCTAAATCCTAAACTGGACTTCATTACACTTGTTACCCTGTGAAAAGTTGCCCTGGGTTGACTCCATTTCTTCCCAAATTTACCCTAAACCAAAACAGAAGTTTTCTCAATGAGGGAGATTTTAAATAAGATATCTATGTATGCATTAGTGAAAACTGTTGCATCATTGTGGGCACAGCCTTAAACTGGCATTAGTCATCTCTAGAAGAATTCTAGACTTGGGTTGGCTTGAAAATATCATCTTGTTCTGGATGTGTACAGTGAGGACTCTGGAAAAGTATGTGTCAAAGAAAGGGTTTTTATTGTCCTCTAAACATAAAATATGATTTGGGAGGAAATCTCTCTTTACAGAAATCAGCACTTCTACAGAGAGAGTACATCCTTCTTGGGAAGTTTCTTCAACACTTGCAAGCTGATGTTTTTAAAACGTCTAGAGTAGGCCAGTATTTCTGCTGAATAGCACATTTTTGAAAGCCATTATTATGATAAACCGTGTTCTTAGCGTAATTCAAGTTGGTATATATACTTTGATTTTAAAAATTGAGTTCTTTTCAAACTAAGAACTACAAACAGCACTCAAGAAAAAAAGTACTTTTGAACTTACAAATAAATTTTTACATTTAAAATTTTCTAAAATCATGGGTACTTTGTGTCCTCAAGTGTGCCTAGCCAAGAGGGCCCCAAGGAATGCCTGAACTTCAAACAAACATTCCATTATAAAGCAAAGCTCTATAGAGCAATATATCCCAATTATAAAGATAGCATAAACTACTCCAGTGACATGCTTTTTTATATGTAGTAAGAAGCTACCCTTATCTTTCAGCTAATAGACATTGCCTTAAATAAAAGATGCTGGACCCAGCACTCCAGATCTTTCTCTCCAGGGCTGAACAGAGGAGGAGTCACCTCCCTGCACCTGCTTGTGAGGCTCTGGCTGATGCAGCCCTGGGTGCTGTTGCCTTCTTCTTGCAAGTTCCTGTTCAGCTTGTTGTGTACACACTCCTTACCTTGTTATGTAGGTAGCTGAGTCTGTAAATACTGTGTGAGATGGGGCTTTGCTGTTCTCTTTCTGTCTAGGTAAAGCAAAGCAGGCATTCCACACCAAATATCACTAGTGGACAATATTCTCTGCAAAGGAGTGCACTTCATCACCAATGGCTTTAAGGTCTCACAGTTCAAGCATTTGTATGTGTGTTTATCAGACTGTGGTCCTTCATATTTTGGGGAGAATTAGGCAGTTCTAGGACATGGTTCAGCTGATCTCATCTGTACTAGGCTGGTGTGGATCACACATGAGAAATGCGGTCCGGGGTGGTAACTAGTTCAGATCTACACAGCAGTAAAAATTGCACCAAAGACAGCCTACCATCTTAGATGCCACATGACAAGAATTGATGTGTCAAGAATTGTCAAGAATTGATGTGTACAGCACTCCAGTCACCTCAAGGTTTTTCACCAAAGGAAAAAAAGTAACATGAAAGTAGTTTTCTTTATCATTCTCCAGTTACAACCTCTGCTGGTTAAAGCAAAGTGAGAAAAGTGTGTTCTGAAATAAACCATTTCTGCATCCCAGAATAACCCATTTTTAAAGTGTGTGCAGCTAATTGTATAGACTCTGGGGAAGGTATCATCATGAAGAGGCAAAACTTTGTATCTTCCATCACTGCTGTAGAAAAGCCTGTCTTGAAATCTGCAAACCAGCTGGTTAAAAATCACTTTCAGAATGGATTTCTGGCTTCTGCCACAGGAGCAGGCTGTTGTTTTGTGGTTATTTGTAGAGAAGCAGAGGTTGTAGTTCTACACTGCTGCTATTTTTTGAGGGGACAAATCTAGAGATGAAACTTTTTGTATTGGGTCATTTGAAAATTAATTTGCAATCTTCAAGGTGAACAGTTGTTATCTATTAATAGCTATTTTTTACCCACAAAAGATTCTAGCAGTTAAAAGCCAACTCCATCAACCCCTGCTTTTTCATATTCAGTAAATACAGGGATTTTGATAACTCCAGACAAAGTTATCATGGGGAGGAGTTTAATATTCTACAGATCATAGCACATAATCTTTCTTCCTTCTGCTTGAATGTCAAGCATGAAAAAGGAAAATATACATTTACAAAGTTGACTTTAGAAGGGGCTTTAAAATATATTTTCTTATAGCAGAGCGGATAATCCATTATTTTACTTGTAGACCCTCTTTAGGAAGGGCAGAAGACAAAAGGCACTCACAGATTTGTAAGTGTATCAAGTTAGTAGGCTGAGATCAAAGGCTATCTCTGCCTGAGGGACTTTGCACATTCTCTTCCAGATCAGCTGCAACGTCAGGGACAGAAAAATCTACAAAGCGTTTTGTTTGCTGTGTGTTCAGTCTCCTGTCATCTGCTAATGCAGTCTTTGTCAGAAAGTATTTAATGTTGTGGTACCCAAGTAACCTGCTTCCTTGTTTCGCATCCATTGTTCTGCTGTGTGCGTATCTCCTGGATTCCCTGTTCAGGATTGCTGACTTCACAAACAGGAGATGATCAGCAGACATGCTGCCCTCGGGTGGGGCAGGGGGAAGAAAACAAATGTATTGGCATCCTGGTAGTGGAGCTGGTTGCATCAGTGGGACAGAAGATGTTGTGTCCTTGATATATTAGTGGCAGTGATATATTATATCACTGAGCCTGTGATCTCACTGTTTCAGAATGGCTCATTTCATGTGCTCTTGAAGGGCAGGATGGAGGATACAGACTCTAGCAGATCTGTGGGTGGGGGTCTTTGAAAATAAAAAATTTTGATCACTGTATCAGAATAGCTGCAGGTATGTATTTTATCCACTTTAGTTTCTTGTGAAGAATTGGGAGGATTTGGGAGGAGCACCCAGGGAGAAACAGGAAAATTTATTTAAAAAAAAAAAAAAAATATTTGGTATTCATTTTCTTTTTACATTGGCCAATGTGTTAAAACAGAGTAATGTGTTTCTTAAAGTTACTGTACACTAGATTAGAACAGGGGTGATGTTCCCAAGTGCTAAACTTCATTTTCTCAACTGCTTTTTCCCTAGAATTGCAAGGTAAAGGTGTCAGGGAGTAGTTTGTCTCCTTTACTTTGTGAAAAGATTCCTTTTCAGAAGTCAGCCCAAGTTGCTTTCCTGAAGAGGGTATATGCTTCACCAGCAGTGGAACTTAAGTTATTTAGTGCCTTTCCATGTGAATGACTGATTATTTCTTGGATTCCTTCATCTTTGATAAAGTCTTATTAAATTATGAACTGGTAACTTAAATTTGCCAGAAATGGCAAATTAATTTTCCCTGGTTTATCTCATACCTATTTATGTGACCATAGCTGGAAGTGTTCCCCTGCACTTGATGTGCAGCACCATGACAAGAGAGTATTTCAGCTCTGTCGTGTGATAGAAGAAAAATGTTCGTCATTCAGCATGTGCTGGGATGGTTCTTGCCTATCCCTTTCACTGCTAGCTTACAAAGTTTGTAAACCAATATCTGTGTTAACCATCAGGGAGTTGGATGTTCCTGCTCCCAGAATGTAGTGCTGCTGGACATCAGGTAACACCAATGACTGACTGCTCAATGAAGTGAGCTGTTTTCTGAGCAAGTTTGACTCTATAATGCTCAGAAGGACTAGTCTGACAGGGAAAAAAAGAGAAAATTTAAAGTTTAAGATGGAAGGGAAATTAACTTTTCTTAATTTCTGTAAAGCACGTGGGTGTATTCAGGAGGAACAGTATGTTGGCAGTTTCTTCCATTTTAATGCATAGATAGTTTACTTCTAGATGTATCTATAGATAAAGGTTCCCTGCAAGCAACTACAGCATAATTTGATTATGTTCTTCTAGAGAATGATGAAAGATTCCTCTGCACACAGCCAGAAAAAATCCTGTGATGGGTACCCATCACAGAAATGTATCTAAGCAGCCATGATCTGTGGGATTTTTTTTCTGGAATCATGTATATCACTAAGGATTATGCATTTGTTTGCTCCTCACAGTCAGATAAGCATTTACTTAAGGGTGAGCAGCATTTCATTAGATGGGGGATGTGTTTCAGTATAACAGGTTCCCTTTCAGATACAAAGGAGATACGTTTTCATCTTATTTTTTTTTCTAATGTTTTGGGGACCTGCTTTACCTCCTAAACTGTAAAATATTGTGTGGAAGTAAATGAAGGTAAAAATGATGGCAAATCGTATTTCATACCTTTGAGAATGTAACAAAAGCTCATGATCAAAAAAATGTGCTGTTATGAAGTTGATATGTAGCTAACAGTCTACAGCTTAAATTGGGAAGAAGCTAGCTGTTATCAAATACTTGAACAAAAAGACATTAATAAGTTGAGCAAGTGTTCATTAAATATAGATTTTTCTGTTTATATTTCAAGCCTTTTTGGATTAAATGCCTCATGTGGGGGTTCTTTTACCAGGGTTGTGGGATTTTGACATAAGCAAAGTAAAGCAACGGTGTTTAATTTTGGTCACGTGCTTCATCCAAAACTAGATCACAAATGGCGTTTTTCTTTTGTTTATAGTTGATCTTCTGTGCCAGCAGCAGATGCTTTAGTCTGTTGTCATCTCTGCTGTTTCAGTGACTGTTTTTGACAGAGCAATTTCCTTTCAGGTGTCTTGTTTTACTTTTGTGTATGTTGTCCGTATGCCTGATGTTATGGGAAAGTCATTTCCTCAAATCGGTGATGGTAATGATTTGAGTAAGTAAATGGCAATTGAATTCCAAGTCTTCCAACGGCACTGATGTGCTGATACACAAGATCATAATTCTCCAGAAAAGGCTTGTCTACCAGTCATCTCCTGTTACAATCAAAGCTGTGTTTTGGATAGTTCTGCTGGATTTGAAACTCTTTCAAAAATTTCCTTTCATGCAGATGCTAATTAATGACTGAATGGATGCAGTCTGGTACGGTGCTGTTCCATTTGTAAGTTAGTTTCAGTCTCATTAATCAGAACTGGTTGCAGTAGCTTCAGGAAAAATTTTCTCAGCCAGAGAGATCTGTGGAGACTCCAGGACCAAAATTCACAAAGTTAGAGCATGGGAAGCATGACAGATGTGATAGATAAGACCACATTGTTCTCAGTATTTTTTGAGTGGGAAGTAATGAATCTGTGTATTTTTAATTACATGGGAGCTTGTTCTGCTTTTGAAAGTAAAGTATTCTTTGTGTATGACAGGCTTTATACAAAGTTAGTTGTAATCTGTGTACTTGTTCTATTGCAGCCAAATACGCATATTTAATATTAGCAAGAACTCATAAAACCAAGTTAAATATGAAATACAGTTGAAAAACATCATAAAGAGAATCATAAACTTTTGAAGTGGAGTTACAATGGGTTGTTGCTGATAGTGGACCACCTGACTGCACCTTTTTATTACAGATTTGGCCTTTCTATTTGAATATTCTAGGTTTTGTGGGTTTAAGCACTGGGTTTAACTTGATGTGTAAGATGCTCTTACTAGGAGAATTCCTTTCCACTCTCCTAACAGTATGTGGTTTTAACTGATTTTGAGTATTTTAAGAGTTTCTGGTTCTGTAAAAACCAATTAATTGCTTTTGAAAGTAGGCCATGTTACCAGCTGTTGATAGGTGTGCTTATATCTCTTTTCAGTGTTCTTCATGAACAAATCTGAAACTGAACAATATTTTTCATGAACTGATCAAATTAGATTCGTCACTCTTGGCTTGTGGTGATTTTAAATTGAAATGGAATGTATTAAAGCAGCCAACCACGCTGATTATATTGCAAGCCTCATTTAATTTTGTACATTCACCCCTTATTGTGAGAAGCAGGGTTTTTTTAAAATGCATGATGTTGACTGTACCTTTAGCATCTCTGAAGGCCATCGGTGCGTAATTTGTTAGATACCTGATTTCTGAAAGCAAGTTCACAATGGTGCATATACATTAAAGGTAGAGAGCAAGAAAATCAAATTGTTATCCTTTCACTGGCATGCTGTTCTTGATACTGTCCAAGTCCTTACGGGTCAGTTTGGGCTCCTGCAGTGAAACATTTGTATGCAATTGGTCAGCTGGTGTCTGTAGATCACAGAACTGTCAGTTCTGAAATACTGAGGCACTGGAGCGTTATCACAGACTGGCTTGGGTTGGAAGGGACTCTAGAGATCATCTCATTTCAACCCCCCAGCATGGGCAGGGATGCCACCTACTTGATCATGTTGCTCAGGTCCCCATCCAGCCTGGCCTTGAACGCTGCCAGGGATGGGGCACATAGACGTGGCAATGCGTTGTTACGAAGTTGTTCCTGCCAGGTTGTCAGATTGCAGTGTTTTCCTGCAGTGTTCGCCATAATAAAATATGCTTCTTAAAGCTTTTTCTTCTGTTTTATTAACTGACACCTTCTTATAATGTATGAGAAGCTGCATAGAATCTCCTAGTTGAAAGTCAATAGAAATACTGACAGAATAAATTTTTACACAAACTCCCTCTATCCTTCTCCATACCATTATCTTTGCAAATAAATCTCTGATTTCCCTGCGCTTGCTAAGATGTAAGTGTCCTGGAAGTTAACATTGTGAATATTTGGTGTTCGCAGAGTGGTTAAATTCACATTTCATAATAAATTTTTCCAGTTTGTGCATAGCTTAATGCAAAAGAATAGTATTTACACAGTAGGTTTCAACAGGGATTCTTGTATTATTTTTGGAAAATGTTGCATAGGCTTTTAATGTAATCTGTGCACAAAAAAAATTATTACTTATTCCATCATTTTGAAAATACTTTACAGTGCTGTGTCATTCTGTGTATGACTATTTCTCTTTCTAGAAATCCTTTGTGAAAGCAATAGATAAACCTCAGTATCCAGATTGCAGCTGCTAATCTAGGGAAGAGTGAAGGCATCACTCCCTGGGTCTGGATGTGGATGGCACTGGGTGAGGCTGGAGTTCCACCCTGTTAACTTGCCCTTTGATTTACCAGTAGCCAGCTGGATCTGAAGCAAATGTTTCCTATGATAACATGGTCAGAATCAGTTTCATGCCAACTCAACAGTTTAAAATCAGCTTTAGTTAGCATTTTTCTTTTGAGTAAGTAAACATTTTTATACCTTTTGAAGAAAAGACACTGCAGTGGCTTCTGTGGCTAAAAGATAAGTGTTAAACTCTCAAAAATGTTCAGCTTTGTTCCTCCAGGAGACCCATAAACAAGAAATAAAAGTGAAGAGAGGTTATAGAATACTAGTTTGCAAAGAATGTTCACCTTATACATGTTTTTACCTTTGTGTACAAAGCAGCTGTAGCCTTTGTGAGGTCCCTGCAGTGGCAGTTTCAAGATGTTTCCAGTTCTTCTGAATAACTTCAGTGTCTGCAGTGGGTTTTTGTGTCTATTAGTTGTCTCCAAGGGTTTTGCAGCTTAGGCTTTGTCATCAGACTTCAAGCCTAGCTGCACTCAAACTCTTTACTTAGTATTTCATATAAATTTGTTCTCAGAATAAATTGTATCAGTGACATCTGTGACATATCTGGATGTTGTTTATTGGCTTCTTTGCAATCTTGTTTGGGGTTTTTCTTATTTTAAAGTCTAATTGGTTAAGAAATGGTCGAGAAGATGAGCTGGATGAACTTACAATCATTTGCAGAAACAGTTAATAATTGAAAGGGCATTAACTGGGACAGTAGTTCTTAATATAAGTTTTTAACATAGGAAAAAACTTCCTTATGCAGCTCAGTTTCAGAAAGGTGTTCTCAGGTTAAAGGAATGATGTCCATTTTAAACATGTATATTAAATGCCTTGAGCAAAATTTTTTATCAGTGTCCCTCACACTGCTGACTGTCTTGGAATGCACCTTTCTGTCTGTGTCTTTTCTGACCAGCTTGGGTTCATATTTGTGGTTCAGGTGTCTGAATGGTAATTTTGAATGTAGGACTTCCACTAACAGAGTGTAAACACAGTACCAGAGAATCCCTGTGTAGAATACTTAGAATTTCTAGAACCTTAATGTGAATTTTGGGAAGCACTTGCCAGTATCAAACTAATGCCATCATATTTACTAAAATCTAAATGACTATATTAGCCAGTTCTCAGCACTGATTCTGAGGCTTTTTCATTGACCCAGAGTGTTTGTGTTTGTTTCTAAATTCAATGGTTCTATATATTTGTATATTTTTAAATAATTTCAGTGTTTCTTCTGTTTAGACAAATTTCATTTCAGCAATACTAGTTTTCTGTGAGGATGAAGTTCTAATTGTTATCTTCACATAAAGTTTGCAATTAAACACAAATACTATTTTCTTCAGTGTCACAAATCCAAAGCATTGCTAAGAAGACATTGGGATCTGTCATCTGCCAGGCAATATATTTGTCTGAGTGTGCTCCAAAGTTCATTTTCCTGCTCAGTTCCTACCATCTAAATTGTGGAGTGTTTAGTCACTTGAACCTGTGATTGTGTAGTGAATTATGTGTTGTAAAAACCATTATAGCTGTGAATAGTACCTGGTATTGTGAAAAGACCTTCACAGTTTAGTCTCGTGAAAAAGCTGTATTTGTATTAGCAGAGACAATTTCACTAGGCACAGCATGTTTGTTTACATCTTCCAAGCCTAGGAGCAAAACTGAGTTAAAAGGGTGATCTCTAACAAATTATTTCTTCACTGAACCTTTACATTCATCTTAACCTTTAGGTTCTTCCTTCCCATGTAGTCAGTGATGACATTCATGGTGTGTGCCCTACTGCATCCTGCCCATTTCATTGTCTATAAAGGGGTGTCTAACTGAAGGTGTAATTGCAGTAAAAGGTGGGCGTTGGAAACTTTCAACATTAACATCTCAATTTCCCTCAGACTGAGTTTTCCTGCCACGCTTTTTGAGTGTGGCCTTTTGCAGTGTGGCTGTATCCTCTCAAAGGTTTGGTTTTACTGCCTGTGGTGAAGAAGGCTGTGCCATAAGGAGTGGAAGGCTTTTTCCAGAAGTGAGTGCCCCGTTGGTGTGTGGCTGATGGTGTTCAACCTGTATGCAGGTGGGGAGTTCCAAGACTGCCCGTGGTAGGCAGAAGCCCATATGTAACTTACTAAATGAGATAGTGCTAAATGGTTAGAGAATTTTTTTAGGTTTTTGCAGTAAATCTTCACTGTTCTGATTTTTGTCTTTTTAATGATAGTCACAGCAACACCTAGTCATTCAGTACATTGTTGGTGTAAATTCTGTGTGAAGTGAAAGCAAGTTAGAGCAGCAGATTCTTCATTAAATTTCATTTTAAGCTTTCTAATTCAACTTTTAAGAAATTTAGCAGGTTTTTAGTCTTGGTTTTGGTTTTACCTTTGTTTTGCACATCTCATTTGAAATGTGCAGTTGACTTCTATTGTGCTAAATACCTGGTTGCACTATTGCTATCAAAATTGAATTAACCAGTTTCAGCAAAAACCTTTTGTAACCACAGATGTAGGTTCCTAGTTTCCAGATCCAGGTCTTCAATTGTATTCTTCTCTCCATCTCTGGGAGACAGGAGTAGAGCTTTCATCCTTGAAAACTTGTGAGCTTTTGATGAGAATGAACACTGCCCAAATTTAAGTACTGTTCAAACTGTTGAAGTGCCTCACGTGACTTATAGCAACTCTGACTTGAGCATCTTCAGCATCTTCAGAGGAACATTTTATGCCATCAAAACTACAGATGCCAGCAGAGGCATCTCTGAAACAAAAATTGGAAATGTGGTAAATCATTCACCTCTTTTCTCAGAAGACTGGTTTCACATCACTAGTTATTATTTGTATTCTGCTATCTAGAGGTCTGTTGCACCACAAATAGGCAGTCTTTAAGACCGTTCCTGCCTATTGAATTTGTAGTGCAAGAGAAGCAGTAGGTCTGATGAGGAGGTGCCATCCTCCTAAAGACTAAAAATGAAGCCTGAATTCAGCAACCGGTCCGTAGGATGCAACATGGTGGCAAAGCTGAGGGTAGCACCTTGATCTTCTGAATGAAGATTCAGTGCTCAGCAGCTGTAAAAGCAGCATGAATAGTCTCTCATTTTTATGTTTCCCTGATGATTCAGATAAAGCAGGAAACTGACAGTGTCTTCCAGATAAGCATATATATCAGTTTCATGAGCATTTGCTGAAGAGAAAGTTATATTGAGCTTTAATAAGTGCAAAGAACTGTGAATGCATTTAGGCAAGCATTACTAGCAGGTATCTTAATTTTTTTTCTAATTTATTCCGAGGGTTTCATACATTCCATGGCTTGTCTTGATTGTCTTGACTTTGCTTAGTTCTGTTTTTTGATATTCCAAGGCTTTCTGTTTATTTAACTTTTCTGGTTTTAGGCTCGTTCCTACTTGACCTTAATTTTAAACCAATGCATCTCTGAACTGCCTTTTTCAAGCAAATGCTTTCCAGTATTTTCATCTTCATGGGGTCATAGAATCATTAAGGTTGGAAAAGACCTCCAAGATGATCAAGTCCAACCTTTAGCCTAAATCATCACCTTATCAACTAAACCATAGTACTGAGTGCCATGTCCAGTTGTTTGTTAAACACCTCCAGGGATGGTGATTCCACCACTCCTGTTCCTCTGTCTAATCACCTTTTCTGTGAAGAAATTCCTCCTAATGTCCAGCCTAAACCTCCCCTAGTGGAGCTTGAGACTGTTCTCTCATCCTGTTGCTGGTTGCCTTCTTGCAGAGTCAAAAGCTCTGCAAAGCTGAGTCTCATTTTGAACAGGCTTGCATAACCCAATGCATTTTAGTTCTGTTACTCTACAAAGAACTGTTTTATCTGAGTTTACAACTGCTTAACCTAAGAAAAATCAGTTTCAGGGATACTGGGTCATTCATCTCTTACTGCCATCTCATTTTTGCAAGATGATTTACTATTTTCCAAATGGAAAAACAGACTGATGATTGTAAAAAGACACTGAGAAATTCAGTAAGTATGTTTTTCTGTTATAAAATAATTCACTGGAAAACAGGAAAAAGATGATGCAGGGCCAGTTACACACCTTGGGGAAATAAATGTCTCTGACTCTGCCATAATAGTATTTCCTCCTTCCCCATTTCTTCTAAGCAAATATACTTGGGGTACTCTACTGTGATAGTATGTATAAAGGATATCCTCCAAAAAGAGATTGGCAGGTTTAATTTGTTTGATGTGTGCAATCACAGTCCATGTTAAATTCGAAATGCTTGTCCAATCAAGGGTTCAATATAGAAAAGAGGCAGTAACAAGCATGCAGTATGCTGTAATAAAGAAATCTGTTGATTGAAAAGAGTTTGTATATTTTGGAAATGATAGGGAATGTAATTGGTAAGAAAGAAAAGAACAGGGCTTCATAAATAATAGGAAATAGAGCATATTTTTTCCACTGATAATGCTAACTCAATTTAACAATATTCTTGTACTGAATTTTCCTGTTCAGTAAAATAGGTCTGGTAGATGTTCCAGTACTCTAACTTTCATGATTAATGGGAGGATCTCTTTATTTTGATGATGCCGATTTCAATGTGTTGAATTTCAGCTATAATGACCCTCTCTTTTTTCTCTCATCCTTTATTTTCCTCTGTCTCCTAACCCTTAGAAGTGTATATGAAGAAGGAGAGGATTTGGCAGATGAGCTTTTCAGTCAGACTTGACTTTCTTTAAAATACGGTGCTCAGAGTGCTTTTTTGAACTTCCAAAGGATATTTGGTAGACTGGATAAGATGAAAAGACCTTGATGAGTCAGGCTAACTTCATTATTTCTTACAAACTTCAATAATCCCAAATCTAATCATAGTAGAAGCCCAGGACCAGTGCAACGATTCACCCTTGCTCTGCACCAAACCTTCCATATAGTCTTTCTTTTTTTTGCTACAGTTCACTGACTAGAACTGTTTCTATTTATGGAGCAGTAAGTACTTGAATAGACTTTTAGCATATGGATCATATCTATGCAGTGTTACTCTGCCAGTCTTGAAAATAGCTTTATTTCATGTCATTACATTTCTGAGGATCAGAGTGCCATTTTGTTTCTTATGTTTTGTATGAGCATGTGTGTAAGCTTTATTAGGGAATTAATATATATTTTCCAAAAGTTAAATGGACATATAGCTGAAGCTGTTTATGCAGTAATTGTTATGGTACTTTAAAACTCTTAAAAGCCAAGAGGAGGAAGTACTTGAGAGTCAAAGCTAGGAATAATGCAGCTAACAATGCAGTTTTTTGTGGGAAAAATTCATAATTGTTAAGTTTCGCAGTCATTTTATTTTATATTTTACATTGAGATAGTATGTTAATCATTGTGTTCTATGAGGTTAACCAATATTTGGAGACAAAACTATGCCTAAGTGGTCATGGTAGTTATGGGGAATATAATGTGTCACGCTGAATTTTTGTTTGTGTTCTCATCTAATGATCATAAATATTATGACATTTGAAGAAGTGCTCTTAGACTTAAAAAAATAAATCTATATATTCAAAAATGTGAAGATGTCCCTATGAGTTTGAGCAGTTGGACTGTATCAAAGCCTATGCTCAGGGATGAGGAACAATTCCCAGGTGGTGTTTGTTGCCTGCAGAGTGGTGGCTGTTGTGGCTAAGTCCAACAGGAGCTGACACTTGGTCCTAGAAAGTCAGCTTACATGAAGATCTACAGAGATGATGTGATATCCCTAGAAAATTCAGAATTAAATAACATCAGTTTTGAGGCATTTAAAAGTAGTGTACTTTCTTGTGGGCTCATTCACTTCACAGGGGCAACCAATCATTTGCTCTTGTGCTCAAATAATATTTGAGTCTTCCTCTATTGAGGTTTTGGGTTTGACATTTCCCTCCCCAGACCTGATGGAGTCAAAATTCTGTAAAAGCATGCATTGTAAAACACATTCAGGGCTTCATTGTTTTTCAAGAACTTCAGGCTAAGACTTGGGACCTCATCAGATGTTTGTTGTGATTCAGAATAAAGATGATTTTTACATAAACCTAAAGTGTAGAAATTATAATAAATGTGATTTCACAGTGAGTAATAAGCAAAAAGCAATTGTTTTTTGGTTACAAGTTTTTAACCAGGTATCAGCATGGTTGGAATATTGCTACTGGTTGAGAAATTATCGTAGAAGGCTGTCACTCAAAACAGTACTTTGAAGGCTCTGTAGATACTGGGGATTTCTCTCTGAGGGGTAGTTGTTTTCTTATAATCAGAAAGTGCAGTTTAAAATCTGCATTAATACATTCAGACTAAACCTTTGAATATTGTTGCCTGCTGCCAGTTAACTGACTCATTTCTAGTCACTATGTTAAAATACATGAAAAAGAATTGTTAGTATGTCTAGTAAAATAGCTGTTTCCATTATCTTTGCTCTTTCTATGTACGTGTTTTAAGAGAAAAATTCTTACTCTGTGTATTTTGGTGTCAACAGTTCTACTCTTTAAATGATGGACAACAAGTTAACAACATAAAATGGGTGTTGACAGTTCTTGAAAATGAAATAATGTTTTATATAACCTCAAGTTTCTCTCTGAACTTTGACCAAACAATAAAAACCTGAAAAAAGAGGGGCCCTGTGCTGTCAAGCACAGAATTGCACGGAAAAAAAAAAAAAAAAAATTAATCTAAACAGTGAGGGAGAAGTCTGGGTTCTCTTGCATGATATTTAGCAGCAATGGTAAGAAGAGGGATGTTTCTTTCTTTGTGTAATGTGCAGTAGTTACAATAAACACAAGATTTCCAAATCTCAGAGGACTCTCTTGACAGTTGCTTGATAACAGCTTTTTTCACTCCATAGTTTTGACAGTTTGTATGTGTTGCCATATCTAGTGTAAACTAAAACATCACTGTCATTCTGTTTTTCTTTCTTATGTGGCTTCCTTTTCTTTATTTTTATTCTGTCTTCAGCATAATGAAAAACATGGGCTTTTAATTTGTCGACTTCAGTAAGACAAGTTGTGTGTGGAGAGTGGCATGTGTTTAAGTTTTGAAATCTTCAGATTGAAAGGCTCTTTTTTTTGCCTTTTTTTTACCTTTTTCTTAAAGAAAGGGTACGTGTTTGTGTCCTAATTTTGACCTGGCCTGTCAGCATACACCAGTCAGTACGTGTACGTGTGTGGGAGATAGGAAAACACAGAACACAGGATACTTCCATGTTCATAGTGGCATTGCACAGTTTGGTTGGAGGCTTCCTTTTTTTATTCCCACAGAGGTCCACAGAACTGCAGCACTTGTGTTAGCATCTCTTCTCAACCTGGTGTCCTTCACTTCCTTTCTCTCCCGTGTTTCTGAATTATGTGGATGCTGATATTGGAGTAAGGCACCATTTTGGAGGAGCTGCTGGGAGGTGAATGTTGCAGGGAGGGACCTGAGAATTGCCTGTTCAGGAAGGACCAGCCAGCTCCTGGGGTACTCTGATTTCTGCAGCTACTGCTCAGCTCTTTTGGTTTACCATAGTTAGATTTTTTCCCTGGGTAAAGGATAGCTTTATTTAACCTTTTGGATGATGGTGGATGCAGTCCGATCTTTCTAAGGTCATTTTGTCATCAAACCAAATTTGCTTTAGCACAGCAAAGTGCCCAGTGTCATCTGGCATGTTACAGACAAATTCCAATTACTTTTCTGCTTCAAGCTATTGTTAAACACTACGAGCTAGCTGACAGTAAAATTATAAATACAGGTGTTGTCACACTACACTATAATCAGAATTTTAATTTGAGTTTTCATTTGTAAAGCCCTTTTTTCACATGAAAATGGGAATAGAATTAGTTTTATTGACAGTAAAAAGACATTTTGAAAGCTTCCTAAATCATTACCTGTATTTAGTTGTGGGAAAAAATTGTATATGTCCGTATAAAAAGAAGAGTTTTATTATCACATATTTACTCATTATATTTAGTGGTAAATAAAACTAGGAAGACGTGTTTGACAAATGATTGACGTAACTCAGTACGTTTTCACTTCATCGGAACAATAGACAGACATAAATATATATTTGCTTTTGTTTTGCTCTGATATTACTAATGCAAGCCTGCGATAAAATCTTCAAGCAAATTAAGTAGTGCCTGTTGAGTCTGCATGCAGTGCTAAACTTTTTATTTTTGCAATTTTCTCTTACATATATTCATCATTCTTTGCTTTCTTTCTTCCCCTTTTTTTTTTTGGTCTCCTTTTTCTCTGCTTGGTGGTTGGAGTGGTTCCCCCTTCTCAAGACCCCTTTTTTTTTTTTTTTTCCTCGAGGCATTTAGTGTCGTGTCTGCCAGATTTCAGTGATGAGCAGCGAATTGCTTTTAAAGTGGGCATTATGCCAGTTCAGCAGCACAATGGAAAACCAATCTTCCACCATTCTACTTTTGATGCTGTTATTGTAGCATTTTAGATAACTGCTGCCACAAAAAAAGATGTGCTCAATTGCTACCAGTTAGTCAAGTTAAATCCAGAGTAGCATTAAAATTACTCTGAAAACTGTTTGTCAGAGGTCATGTGTTGTCTGTGGCTACAGCGCATAGGATAGATGTTCTGTGCTGTGTGGGGTTTTTTCTTTCTGCGTTGTTATTATTACTGTGACTGACCAGCTCTCTAAATAGCCCTTCACTACCTGTTTACTTATTGTTTTCACCTCACTGCTGAAAATATGTGTCGAACAGAAATGTTGAAAAGTTTCTCTAAAGTGCTGGAAATAGCAGGGGAGTGAAGTTGTTCAGGGTGCTACAGTTTGTGCAGTGTGAAAGAAAAAAAAAAAGAAAAAAGAGGGGTAGAGCAAGAACATAATTCTCTGGTTTCTGTAGCAAGATTACTGTTTTCATCTTTTTATCTTCACTTTTCAACCACTGAGTTCACTTTTCTATTTTTTTTTAATAGCACAAACAGAATTTATCCGCTTTCTCACTCTCTTCCCCTTCAACTCCTCCTCTTCCTCTTTATTCTGCTGCCTTTGCTTGTGAATGAAAGGGTCCGTTACTCCCGCTGCAGGACAGATGGCAGTTCTGAAGCGGAGATTAGAGCACCAGGTGACTTTTAAATCAGTTGTTTTCCAATAAAACACAAACAGGAAGATTATTTATGGGTGGTGGGAATTAAAAGAGCAAGGATATTTTACTCACCTCTGGCCTAGTCTTTTTTTATGAATAATATAATACCCAAGCCTCCTGAATACTTGTTTCACTTGCTTGTATCCCTGAAAAATATATGTTATGCTGTATTAGGTTCTGGTCATTTCTAAGAGGGAAGCAATCTTCTGCATCTGTCACTGGGTAGCACCACTGTGGAGTGCAGGCCTGCAGATTACAGCCCCCAGCAACTCTTGTGGGACAGTGAAAGAGGTGACTCAGCTGTGAATTCCAGCCTTGCACTTAGACATCTAAATAACATAACCAGCTTTCAAAGGACTTAATATTTGTAACCTGGTAAGTGTGGTAGCACTGCAGTTGTCCCTGGTGAAGGTGAAGAAATATATTTAGGCAGCACTGGTGGTACACCTTTGAAATTCTTCCCCTTGATCCACAAGTTGTTTTTTTCTATGGGACAGCAGTGATGTCTGTCTCATGGGAACACCTTCCACTAGAATTTGCTAATATTTATGAAGTTCTTTAAAATCTCCCAATAGGTGGCAGTGTGGAAGTGCACACTTGTCACAATTAGGTGTTTTTAGTGTCCCTTCTTAAAGATGGGCATTTCCCTACTGGTGGCATTTTAGCCATTGAGGGTTTGCTGCTTTAACAGTAGAAATACTATAAACTCTTAGATTTTTCTGTCAAGGGAGCCTCTTGGTGTTGCAAATGGGTCTCTTAGAGTTGTTACTGCTAAGACTGATACCTCTGAGTCAGGGGAACTGTTCTCTCTAGTGTTTTTTAGCAGAGCTGTGTCCATGCTGGGTAAATACCTCGTGACAGAGAATACCTTTGAATGATTGTTATGGAAAATGAATGACAGCAAAAGTGAAGAAGGGTGCTTGTCCCTGAAGTTCAGGGGAAAAAAGCAGGACCATTTCCATTAGGAAAGTAAAACTATGTCCATCAGGCAACATGGTTGAAAAGTTAAAGTGCAAAGCACCTAAGTAATACAGCCACACACACTATTTATTATGTAGGTAACCTTAATAATAGTGATTTAAAAAACAAGGTGAGCACTAGATGAGTTCTCGGGATAAAAATGGAATGTTACTACATGAGAAACACTTAATACTGAAGGTAATTATATTTATATCTCAATTTAAAAGATCCCTTTTTTTTTTCTTTTGGTTTTGTTTTTCTCTTTCCTTTTTAAAGTAGAATTTCAGTTTTGCAGGGATTACTGTGCAAGTTCCCTTGTTTTTTTTGATTTCACATCAACAAAACTGTCTACAAGGAAACCTGCAGAATTTAATTACATGGATTTTCATAGTCTCTTCTATAAGTGATTTCTCAGAAAGTGTGTCCACTGAAGTCAAGTCTTACATGTAGCGAAAGCAGAAAAACAATTAGATTAATTAAGAACAGAAGGAAATAGAAACCTCTAGAATTTGGTCACAATGTATTTCTGCATTTAATATTTTTGCTGATGGGAGAGAAACTTGAATCCATTGGGGTAGGGGTTTTTTTCTGGTTACTTATACAGGTGGCACAAAGTTTTTCTCTTTTCTTGGTCTGTATTTTAGAGATACAGAATTGAAAATTACTTGGTTAAATACTTTGGAAATCCTCACTAAAGAGCCACCTACAGGAAACAATACAGGAAGCATACTCATTGCAGCAATTTCAGAGCTAGTATCTTTTGCAGCCAAGGAAGATGGAGGGAACTGACTCTTGAATGGGACAAAAAAAAAGAAAACACCCTTATTTTTGCAGATCTCAATCTTATTATTCAGTTTCCAAAAAAATATTTAACATGAGGCGAGCTTTCTAGGAAGAAAATGTAAAAGTAAGCATTGAGATGCCTACAAAGTGCTTAAAAAGTGTTAAAATAAAATGGCATTTTAGGCTGTGAAATCAGCTATTTGTTTTTCAAAGAAGGAAAATTAATTGGGGTAACTATTAGGGCTCCTTGAGGAGTAAACACTAAGCTGAACTGAACACTGTTTAAATAAGGACTAGTTAAGCTGGAGCTTGACCCTCATCCACTTCTTTTCTTTTCAGTTTGAGTGGTACACCAAAGAACAGCTTATAACAAGATATTGGCCTTATATTGAAGGCAACTATTTATAAGTACATACTAATGTTGTCACCTTTGAATTTTCAGCCTTAAGTATACGTACTCTTAGTAATATTAATGGAGTAATTTGAAATGTTGAAAGCACTTGCTTTTCAGTATAAGTGATCCATATGGATTGGTCTGCAAGAAGTTCCAGATTACAATTCTCTGGCAAATTGCTTCTCTGCTCAGTCATTTTTGTCTTAGTGCCCAAGATCAAACCCTTCAGAGCAGGCAACAAAACATACAGAATGGTTTTCAGAGCCTCTCTAAAAACTCCTTTTCTGTAAAGAAGCCTACATATTATTCTGAAAGTATTGCAAGCATTTCAACTTTAGCCCATTTCACTTTCTTTATCTCTTTTTTTTATTTAAGTTCTTCAATTTCAAACTTGGAAAACTCTAGTAAAACCAAGTTAAACTGTAAATCTGAGAGTTAGGCAACTTAAAAAGGAGGAAAGCTAAGACTGAAGTTCCATTTATATTCTATGGTGTACCTGCCTTATAGTCATACATGGCAGTTGTTCAAGTGTAAGTTTTTTCTTAACTGCTGGTGGTAATCCAGTTACTTCTGGTATTTTGTTGAGGATTATCTGGTCTGAAGGGCTGGTGGGTTCATCCTTCAATACTACTTCTATCTGCTAGGTCAAACTAGAAAAAGTGTCGTTAAAAAAATTAGATATTAAAAAAAACAAAAAAAAACCCAAAAAAAACCCAAGACCAAAACCTGTACATTCTGTTGGAGAGTTACTATTAAAAAAAAAAAAAAAGAAAGAAAAAAAGGAAAAAGGCATAGGAGCAGTATTTGCTGCCTGCCCTGATAAGGAAGTTTGTCCAAATCTATCTGTATAAACATCTAAACATTACTGCCTCTAGCACTACATTAAGAATCAAATTTAACTGTAGGACAAAACCCCAGAAAATTCTTAGCAGAGTCACTGGATAAACTAAAGCTGTGGAAGATTGGGATCAGAATTTGACCCTAAAGGTAGTGCTTGAAAATCCCAACTCTGGCAAAAATATTAATTTACGTGCGTTATTCAGCTATGATTTGTGCTGTGTGTGGGATGGATCTGATTCTCATAGCCTGTCTGGCTATGTCAGATGCATTATACATACAAATATACATGGTTTAAAACCCTTTAGATTGCCAGGATACATCATGTACAGGAGAATGTCTTATTTGGTGCTACAGTATTCCTGTGTAGCATAGATCTCTTACATGTCTTGCAGTTTTTAAACCATGTATTCCTGGAGAAAAAAATCACTATTAAAACAAATTACGAAATCCCAGAATGCTGTAGATTAATCCTCTGTTTTTTGTAATTAAAGATTTAGCTGGTTTCCCATCTGTATGGGCATTTCCTGATTCAATAGGTGTTGGTAGTATTTTATAAAGTTTGTTCTGTTGGAGCTGTAGCCAGTATAAAATTTTCTGAACAACTGGTTACCTTAAATTAGTATTTTATGCCCATGGAGGACATTTGACCAGATCTGACAGTTGCCACCTCATCTGTAGTGATCAATTTAGAAATTAAGTGTACTGTACATTACGGAGAAAGAAGGATGAGGACATTGCTTTTAGGAGAGGGGACAGAGAGCTGGATGAAAATCAGAGCAGTAGTGGTGGTGCTTTGCCAGGGGAGCTCCCCTGGAGCCCCCCTCTCTCTTCCCAGCACTGCACCCACTACAGCTCAGCTCCTTCAGCCCGTGGCTGCTGCTGCTGCTGCACAGCACAACTCCAGGTCTCTGGAAAATTGTTCAGCACATCCTCGAGTGGGAGATACATGCAGGCAGGGGCGAGTT
>CM031857.1:103938706-104006882 GCA_018697195.1 Certhia americana
CTTGAGAGGTTTCTTTTCTTCAGCAAAAACTGAAGACATATTTAAGAGTCACTTAAGACTTGGGTTAGTAAATTTCCTTCTTTAGCCCAATGAACTGGCATCGCTGATAGATGTTTGGGGACAGCAGTGTCATGACAGAATAATTTAATTGCTTTATAGCCGAATCTGATTGTATTTAATTATAAATAAAAAAGCAACTGTTTCCATGTCTGTTCATTAAATTGCTGTTGACTTTTTTCATTGACATTCCATAAATGACAAAGTTAAGGTTAACAGTATAAATAGGGGTGCTGTGGATTATGAAAGGGGAACCCATGCAATTAAAAAAAATGGCTTACATAACCTGATATCATAATAGACAGAATATTTATTTAACTTGCAGTAAATTGACACACCTCTAGACAGAGACAATTATGACTGACTGTAAAACATCTGACAGAACCAATTATGACTGACTGTTGTTTGCTACCTTTGCACAGAAATAAATGAAACACAGATATTTGGAACAGAGACTGCTGCCTGTGTGTCTAAGCTTGCTGTAATTAAAATACAATAACCAGTAGGCGATGGAAAAAATTTAGGAGCTAATTTAGTATGTTCTTTAACTCCTTAAATAAAAGCGTGATAGAGACATGATGCTTTACATAAATGATACTCTGCAGGGGGTTTTGTGCATTTCCAGACAAACCAACATTTTAGCACTGTGCTCATAGACAGCTATGTTGTTTCTCATGTACCTGGTGCAGATACACACACAAATACAAAGGAATGTGATATATTTTTACTTCTCACTCTGAAGAGCAAGCTATCAACAGAATAATTGGGGAAGAGAGTTTAATAATATGACACGTTTTGGTTGTCCAATCAGGATATAAAAAACCAGAAGACTTTCACTGAGATACATTTTAGGGAATCCAAGAATCAAAGTTCTTGATCATGGCTATCAGGTTACTCAGCATAATTTTAACAGAAATTAAGAGAAATTGCAATAAATGGAAAGCATGCAGTCAGGTATAGATAGCCTCCAAATATCTCCATCCTTGCTTCCAACATCTGAACAACAGGAGAAGGTAAAGGGATTTCAGGAACCTTTAAATTTTTTTTTTGTTGTTGTTTATTTGGGGTTGTTTGGGTTTTTTTGTCCCCAGTAATATAAAAATGTACCCAGGTAGCTAGGTAGTAAACAAGGACTTGGATGGGATACTGGATTTGACAGGGATATCCAGAAGTTCAGGCTGTGTTTTGTGAAGGGAAGGAGGGGGCAGTTATGTTGTGAGGTGGAAGGAGGGATTACCTGCATGCTTGATGACATGATTTACCAGAGTCACTGATTTACTAACTTTAGAAAATAACAGTACCTGAATTTTACTTGCATACAGTCAGAAGCACACCTTCTTTATTTATTTCTATTAAAATACTTGCATTTTTAATTTTTATGTTTGTTTTGATAGTACCTTTTGTATGCTCTGCATGTGTATAAATACATCTCATTATGTATAACCATGTATACATTCTTCAGCAGTGTCATCTTAAAAGATCCGTCATTCCGCTGAACTTGGGTGTTACTAAAACAGTGATGGGGTATAGAACTATTTCAGGATGTGAGTACTAATAGGCAGTTTCAGTCAGTTTGTATAACTTAGTTTTCAGAAGGCCTGAGGCATGTTATTGGTTAAATTCTCATTTAGGAAGAAAGTAGGAGCTGTTATATGCATCTCTAAGGTGGATGGTGTGGTAACTCAAAGGTATTGACTGGCTGTGTGATATGCAACGGTCACAGTTGTCTTTTACTCAGAGGAGCACAGAGTGATGCTGGTTGTCATTCTTACTCTGCTGTGTGGCAGCGTAAATAGTCCCCTTTCTAACCAACCTGGTGGGAAAAGTCAATATCCCATCAGCAAAGGAGGTAAACACATCAGGAGCTGTGTCCTCTCTCATCTTCCCCTGCTCTGTATTACTACAGTTCTTTAAATCTCTTCTCCCCAGTCATCAGATGCACTTGTGTCATTCAAATGCATGGTGCTGCAGACACAGCCCTGCCTGCCTCTCCTCCCGGAGCTCCCAGCTCCCATTCTCTTATAATTGAAACTTAAAATTGGCCTCATTACTGCAACGAGGCCCCTCATATTTCTCCGTTTTTTTTTTTTTTTCAATCCACCCTTTCCTGCCTGCCTGTACAAGAGTAATTGCATCTAAGAAATGTTTGAAGCATACTGTCAGAAAGGTTATTGCATGTAATTGGAGTTTGGATCTAATGCTGGGAGCTCTGTTAGTGGGATGGCCAGAGCCTGAAGCCTGAATTGGAGCTGTACACAGGCCTGTATTTCTGTTCCTACTTTCAGCCCTGGTGTATTGTTTGCCTCAATGCTCTAATGATTAATGTGCCTTCCTGCTCTGTTCACATGTGCCAGCTGTTTGCATTGATGTATTTTACCTTGGTCCCTCCTGAGCTCCAGGAAGCTTTAAACTATTTTGGCCTAGTTCTGAGGCATAAGGATGGTATTTTCCACAGTTCCTTGGTATAAAGAACATGGTTTGGCTAACACGAGCAGTTGCAAGTGAACCACTTAATGTGTCATTAATCTTGAAAATACATAAATAAGTGAGAACTCAATTTGTGCAAAGTGGGATTGGTGTTTTTATGGACATGGTTAAGACAATTTTCAAGGTTTGTTCAATTTAACCCTATATCTAAATACTTTCAAAATCGTTAAATGTGTTTATGCCATTGTGACTTCAGCCTGTTAATGAGCAGATCCACATAATCAAGATTTTATTGTATTAGAGTGTAGTTTAAGGAAAATTCAATTCTGCTAATAGACTTTTAAGTCATTACTGTCTGTGCAACAGTAAAAATATGGTCTCTTCAACAAGGCATCTTCCTCTGTTTGCTTACTGCCCAGACACAAAACTGAATGTGACAGCACAATACATAACTCCTTCACAACAATGCATGAAAGGTGCTCATCAAATGTTTTTAATCAATGTATTGACTTACTCAGGTATCATTAATTTAATTTTTAAGGAGTTGATAGCTTCATGCAAAGCAGTGACTTCAGTGAAACTTTGTGAGTAACAGGGAAAACCTAAGCAGGTGACAATTTCTCAGTGAAACATTGCTGTTTGTATTGTATCTAGTCTGCTGAGCTCCTACTAGAAGTATTTGTATATCCTCAGGAAGGAGAAATTCACAAATCTCAAAACTGTAATAGCTTTTTCTGTCACCATGCCTCCTATCCCTGCTATCTCCTCATGTAGCAGTCCTTGACTTGGCTGCTGAGATGAAGCTGTGTCTGATGGGACACCTTCATCTCAGTCAGAGTTGAGTTGTCACAAAAATCAGTAATTTCTTCCCTTATACAGATAGACACAGAAGTCCAGAGTGTCCCTCTCCCCAAAAACATTTTCTTAAATAAACTCCACTGTTTTTAGAGACAGTTGGGCTTTTTTTGTTTGAGAGTGGATGGGGGCTCCTCTGTTGCGTATTCAAAGGACAAGGAGGGTTGTGAAGGTGTCAGGGAGAAGTGAGGCAACAGCTTTCAGGCAAAGCTAATGAGCAATAGAAGGATGGTGTTGGTTGCTCACAAGGCATATGCATTACCCTGCACCTCAATGGCTTCAAATCTTGACCTGTAAGTACCTGTGCTGTGTTCTCCTAGTTCTGCTGGACATGGAGTCCCTCCAGTCTAAAAGCAGGAAAACCAAGGTGCTTGGGAGGGCACCTTGTTTTGCAGTGTGTTTTGCAATGTTCCAAGGTGTAACTGCAGGAATGCGTAGGAGTTCTTGTTTCTAGACTGTGGAGTTGGTTGGAAAGTAGGAGCACAACTGCATCAGATCTGCTTCTACTTGGCATTGCTGTATAATAGAGTAGTGGAATATTTTGCTCTTTTAGTCTTTGTCCACAGCTTTTATAAAGGAAAAGCTGGACAATCACCCAAACAAAATCCCTTGGGTGGTTTTTTTTTAGTGTAATAAAATTTTACAAAAAAAACCCCAACAGAAATAGAACAGCTTGGTCTTTGCTGCTGAAATGTGTACAGAGTCATGCACATGACTTTGCACATACATGAGAATAAATGTCTTGTCCTCCAGACATCTCGTATCAAGCATTTGGGAGCCTCTTCATTCCTGTGTCAGGTGAATCTGACATATCCTGGTTGAGATACTGGGCATCTTCTCTCCATTTTAGGATCAAGTAGATGGAATTCCCCTTGTTTGTGCTCCTTCCCTTTTCCTTGCAGTGCCTCTGTAGTGCTGAGCACCACAATTTCCATCCTGCATATAAGGTGCATTTCTGAACACACAAGACAGTGTGTCTCAGTGCACTCCCAGTGCCAGTATTAACAGCAGGGATGAGGAACATGAATTGTGATCTTCACTTCTGAAGCCAGTCTAGGGCAGAATCTCCCTACTTCTGACCCCTGGGGACTCTGGATAGTTCTCACTACATTAAGGCACCTGCCCCTTTTAAATAATATCCTTTTAGAGCCAGCCCAGCTACTGCTTATTTTCTCTGCTGTGACTTAATGAACCCCCATTTCAGTCCAGCTAGATGACAGAGCTGGACAAGGAGTGGCTCTTGCAATTTTTCCCACTGCTCCTGTGCTGGTGGGGTTGAGGCAGCTTTAGCCTTGGCTCCATGGCCAAGGTTCACCATGGCCCTCACCAGCTCATGCAGGAAAGGCAGGGAATGCAGCAGAACTTGGGAGAGCTTGCCACAAATGTGCTCTTTGCTAACTACAACATTCACCTCATTTTAAAATATCTTGATTCACAGTCTAATGAATGCAAAAATCCTGTCTTTTTGTGGTCATTTAATCTCTCTTTTTTTTTGTTTTGTTTTGTTTTGTTTTGTTTTGTTTTGTTTTGTTTTTCCCCTTTGTTCTTCTAGAGTATTTGAAGAAGAAGCCACTCAGGAGGGAAGTCTCTGAGGCCTACAAAAGACTGAAGAGCACCGTAGACAAATGCCTGTCCATGAGTGGCTACTCAGAAGTGAATCTTGGCAAACTCTTCACCATCAGTATAGGAAGATCTGTGGGAGAGTCCAGTAATGAAAGACAGTGATTGATTAAAAATGGAGGGAGGCTAGTTCCTTGTTTATCAGTAATGATCTCATCAGCAATACTCTATTTCAGTATGTACAATGATGTTTTAATAATCTTGTCTCTTTGGAGGAGGAAAAATGGGAGATGAAAACAGGATGTTTGATTCTCGTGGATATGAAGTATTCAGGATGTTTTTATCTTCCTTTCTTCATTGAGAAACTAGGGTTATTAAAATATGGAGTAGTTGATTTTTGCAATATTTTTGTTGTGTATTTAGACCTATGAGGGAAAAGGGGGTGGGGGAATTGCTGCTTTAATTGGATAATTCCCAGTGAGAGTTGCTGGAATGTAAGTGATCCTAGACTTTGCTCCAGGGTATTTACTAGAGGTGCTCTCAGGAAGAGAGGTTAGTAGAGGTCTCAGTAGGAGCACTAATGTTTTGCCTTTTCACGGTTTATCTTCTTCCTGATCATAAACATACCAATTAAAAACAATACTAAACCTAAATGCATTTAAATGTCCTATTACCTTCTGAACAGAGGTAGGGACGCTTTACTTTGAAATCCATTAAAGAACAACTGAAACCTTGGGGTGCTAAAAATAGGGACCATCTTTTTATTAGGAGTCCATCCAAGCATCTTTAAGCACAGTATTTTGCCACGTTGAAAATTCCTGTGTGGATGTAAAGACACGCACATGAACAAAACCCGTTTCACACATACAGAGAATATAAATGTGTTTCATTTCAAAGTATTTGAAAGTAAGCAGTTGATAGGGAAAAATATTTTTGGGATGGCATTGTAACCAATAACAGGGGAATGAAAAGCAGCAAATCATAGTTACTGTTCTGTAATAATTACTGTGTTGGAGGTTTTACAGTTTTTACAAACAAATTGTATTTTTCATTTACTTCTAATAAAATGACAAGTAGATATGACAAGAGAGTAAATTTGGGTACATGCTTTTGTACACAAAATATTGTTGTACTCTGTTCACTGTTAAGCTTGCAATGTGATATATTGATGTAAGGTTATAAAAAATTGCTTTTAAATCTTAAACAGCATAAAATGTAAAGTTTTTACACACTTGAAGGAAAAAAAATAAAAGTTTTCTAGTAAAAGAGAATTTGATTCTATGATCTGATGGTTGAAAATAGTCCATGCTAGATCGTATTGCTCTGGACTTTTCCTGGTCTACAGAATTTGCTTGTTTGTCTGTTTTTAGGATGAACAGCCATTAACAAAGGGAGCTTGAAGAAAAAGTAAGAGGATCAGCATGAACATGTTGGGTCATCACTGTAGGGATACACGGGTCTGTTTGTGTTCAGAGTATTTTATGACATTCATTTGTCCCCAGAGTGGTATTTGGAAGAGGCTGTGTGTCAGTATGGGCAGTGTCAGTTTGAATATGCCTAAATACAGTCATCTTCTAGCTACTTTTGGAACTAAACCCTTTCATTTCTGCTCACATGGAATCACTACGGTGAGAAAAAGAACCTATGCAGTCTCTGGTGTTGTGCAGGTGTTGTCCCACCCTGGTGAGCTATTGATCCTTCCCAACGTGTTTACTCAGGTTAATACTGTAAACCAGACTTTATTTGGAGATCTCTTAGAAAGAAGGTGTTGCTGCCAAGATGACTTACTGAAGTTGCAGAACTTTAAAAGATCCTGGTGTCTTGTAATTTCATGCAGGGATTTTTAGATTTTTTTGTGCCTAGCCCAATTAGGATTATGAAGATATTACTGATATTAACTGGGTAGAATGCCTTAGGAAAGTGAAAAGTGTGACCTTCTCCTCCAAACATTAGGTATACAAATAAAATGGATAGATATGGCATAACCTGACCCTGTGGCACTTGTATGTATCTGTATAATTACAGCTGAAGAGCCTGTTAATTTGCAAGTTTAGGGATGTTTAGATTAAATGAGAGTGTTGTGGAATGACTGTGTAGGGTGCAGCAGCAGAGAGTGGCCCTGCAAGGGGCTGTTCCCCCACACACACCGAGGCAGAGGAGCCGTGAGTGGCACAGCCCCGGAGCTCCTGCCACCCCAGCCAGCCACAATCCGGGGGGGTTGAGGATGGGAAATGAGGGCTTTTACCCCAAATGGAGGCTTTTTTGGATTCCTCTCAGCAAGGCTGGTCAGATCAGAGCTGAAGTCTTGGCAAGGAGTAAACTGGATTTTTTTTTCCCCCCTCCCCTCTCCCTCTAATCAGCTCTGGGCACCGTGCCTCATCTTGGCCCCTCAGAAAGGCTGGGAAACGCAAAATCATCTTTATAGCATTTAATATTAAATGGAGCTGGTAAATGCTGCGCTGTAAATAATTTGGGAAAGACTGAAGTTCGGAGGTTTGTATTCTGAGGCTGGTCTGGCCTGAATCACCTTCCCTTCCTTTGCCTCCTCATATCCCCCTCCCCCACTCCGTGCTGTTAAAATTAAGGTTTGTGTTTATTTTTATTTATTTGCAGTTGGGGAAGAGAAGTGTTGATACATGGAGCCGGTGGCCAGGTTTCGCTGATGACATATGCGATATGAAAAAGAATTCCCATCTGCAAACACGGTTGCTGCTGTGCCAAAATCCCTCTTTTCGCCGCCAAAGGCAGTTTTCTAAGGCCGAAGCGGAGCACATCTTCCTCTTCGAATCCATCCCCGTCTTCTGCAGGGCACCTTAAATGTGCCTTAATTGAATAGTTCTCCCGCACCCTCCTTATAGCAGTTTAATAGATTAACTCATCTGTGCCAGCTTCAAATTTCAGATTAAAATTCCTTCATCCCGAAGGCAGCATTATCAGGTTGTTGGAGGCTGTTTTCAAACCTTGGTTTTGAATAGCAGCGGCTCTGCATTAATTTAACCACTAAGCTAATAAGTAGGTTTCGTTTTGTTATGCTAAGCTTTATTGCTTTTCTTTTGATCAGAATGGTGTTGTTGAGCAAAGCAGCAGACAAGGCATTCTTTGATGAGGGAATTAGCGCTCTATTCTTCCTCTATTATTCATAGCACAGTGGAATATGTAAGTACCTGAGGGTGTCAAAGGAGAGCAGGCTCTATTGCAAAGTGTTCGCCTTGTTTCTCTCAATAGCTGACTATGAGATGATAAACCGCTTAATACACTGCACTAATTGGATGAGAGCAAAAAGAGATGGGAATTAAGGCACGGCGAAAGGAGAAAGTGCTACCAGCCTTCATTCACTCTTTCACCACTTTAACAGCACCAAAGGAGGCACAAGCTTTCTATAAGCAGACTAGGGGTTTTGTGCGGAGATAAAATGAACCTGTTAGTGGATTCAGGTAATACACTAATTATTGCACAGTATAAATACCACTACTGGTTTTATAACACGGAGGTAAACTTCTTTTGAGAAGGTTATAGGATTGCTTGGCAGCAGTATAGATCCTAATAAGGGACCAGAGTAATAACCCCCTGGATTAACAAAATTGCTGCTTGCAGAAGTATGATTCGGGCTTTTACGAAGATTTCAGCAGAATGAATAAAAATGACTGAATGACATTTCTTAATGCCTAATGGCTTGATAATGATTCCCTTTTCTTTGAGGCAAAAATGTATATTTCAGGCTGCACTGTTAATAACGTCCAAGAAACAAGCCTTATTTTTCCCATAAATTTTTTTTCGCGCCTATGGTGGGTTTTTAGAGCACAAAAATACGGCTGGGGGCGGGCGGGGTTGGGGGTGTGGGATATGAAATGCCGTGAGCGGAGGGGGGAGCTGCGGGGAAGGGTCGCGGTGGGCTCCCACGCGTGGTGCTCGTTCCAGCGGCGCTTCCCGGCCCGTGGCTCCCGGAGCCGGGGTCGCCCCGCCGAGCCGCCCGCCGGGCCGGGTCCCCTCGGTGTCCCCATGGGCTCTTCTCCGGCGCCGGCCCGTCGTGGTGGTGCGCTGCCGCGATTAGACTAAATCACCCCAAAAAAAGAACCCCATACCCCAGCGCTCCGACGGCCCGTCCGCGGCCCGGGGCTTGGTCGAGGGAGACCAGGAATCATCCCGGCCGGGGGCTGCCCGCACCTGGGCTCTGCTCCGTGGAAGTGGCAGACGGGAGCGCTGCACCCAAAAGAAAAAAAAACCAAAAACCCCCACAAACAAACAAACAAACAAACAAACAAAAAAAAAAAAAAAAAAAAAAAAAGAAAAGACTAGGAAGAAAACCACCCGGGGGTAATGAAGGAACGGAAGTTCACCTCAAGGAGAACGAAGGGGCAGACGCAGATCAACTTCTGTGACCCCAAACGTGCGGGGGCGGCCAAGCGTACCCCAAAATTCCAGATTTTCTCCCCCCTTCCCGAGTTTCGGCAGCGGCGGAGCCTGGCTCTGCCCCGTCCGCGGCCGGCGAGTGCCGGGGCAGCGTGGGGCGGCTCCCCGGGTGTGGGGTCGCTGGCACCAAGAGCACCCCGGGCTGGGGAGCCGGAGGGACACGCCGCGCTGCCCGCGACAGAACGCGGCCAGGTACGGCCGTGGGTGCCCCGCGATCCGCAAATCCCTCGCAAACGGAGCTGCCGGCACCTCGCTTCCTCGCCCCGCCCGAGCTCCGGCCGCCGCCCCAGTCGAGCGACCCTCGCCCACCCAGACCCGGGGGGGTTCCCGGTGCTGAGGCTGGCGGGGCTCAGCCCGGCCGCCCCTCGGCCTCGGGCGCCTGCAGCGCGGCGCAGGTGGCCCCGCAGCCCCCGCAAGGACCGGGCTTTTTGTTTTTTCTTTTCTTTCTTTTTTTTTTTTTTTTCTTTTTTTTTTTTTTTTTTTTTTTTTTTTTTTTTTTTTTTTGTTAAACATATATTTTTGTTTATTTTCTGAACGTGGCACTTCTCCACCGGATAGCAAGGAAAAGTGTTAACAATAACGACATTACACGAAAAAGTACTGTACCATCGCCTCTTGAGGGTTTCAGAAACCTCTACAGTTAATAAGTTAAATAAAGAGTTTGTACATAAATATTTGTCTAGGAACCCTATTATATCTACAACACAGTAAGAATCTACAGAATGACAAACTTTTACAACACTACACTGAGTGCAATTGTTTTATAACTTTTCAAATATACAAAGCTCTGTTCTTTTTTATAACAATGGTATGTACAGAATCAATAATCACAGTTTAGTGACTTAAACAGTCCATATTCTAGCAGTGTATTTCCCTTTGGTTTGATATAAAAACCTTGGTTGGTGTAGTGATAAAGAATATAACAAGAAAAAGATATACCCTTTCCCCTAAGTGCACTGGTTATCTTACAGCATCAAATTTACTTTCAGTCTGCACTGGCAGCATCCTTGGTTAGCATATGCAGCTCGTTTCAACACGTAAAATAGTTCTCCAGTGCTTCTAACTGACCAACTTAACATCCTAGGATGTTATTTTAAGAAAATGTGGGAGCTTTCCCCCTCTCTTAGCTTCTCTATTTCTTTTTTTCACTTTCTTAATTACAATTCTATTTTTTTTTCTTGCCAGATAAACAGAAGGAAAAATATTTAGTGTACGAAACGCTAATATATAGTAACTTTTATTAGGGCTTTTTTTTTACTTTTTTTTTTTTTTATTTTTTTTCCCCCCCTAATGTTCACAGAGGAAAAGGACACGTCGTACATTTAAGAAATGTACCAGCCAAGGAGTTACTTATTCAGGAGGTTTTAAGTGTCGTTTCACTCGTGTGAGGGCTGATGCAAGAGGCATTCGCTTTCTCCAAGTTCCTAACTTGAGAACCTACTACAGTCTCAGCTGCTGGTCCTCTGTTTTTTAAACATCATTAGTATTTTTCCCCCCGTTTGGTCTTGATTCATGCTGTCTGAGGTGACCTTTATTGATTCGCGTATTCACTCTCCTCTTGTCTCCCTCTCTCATTTTTTCTCTCCGCCCTAAAAAAATCCTGACCCGCACCCCGCGGACGGCAGCCGTGCCTTAGCACACCTCTTTCCCCGTGCTGCTCCCGGGGAGGATGTTGAGCTGGGTGAGTTGGGCGGCGTGTTCCTTGGCCTTCAGCCGCAGGGCGGCGATGCTGGATGCCCGCCGGTCAGCGGCGGCACTGGCCGGGTCCCCCAGCCCCGCCGAGCCCACCGCGCCCTCGGCGGCCGGCGCCGGCTGCCGCAGCAGGGCCGCGGCGCTGGAGGCGCTGCCCAGGGGGGACATGGTGGAAAAGAGCCTGCAAGGGAAACACAGACGGCCGTCACCGCCGCGCCGGGGACCGCCGGCACCGCACAGCCCCGCTCCTTCCCTCCAAGCGCGGACGCGAGGGAACGGAGACTCGCTGGAAATACGCGATATATACCCGGCCGGGCAGGCAAAAGAATTTTTCCGGGGTAAAAAAAATCAGGGAGGAAAAATCGCTGAGCCTGGCCCTCCCCGAATTGCCACAGTCGGGGCGGCAGCGGCTGCGGGATGCGCGGGAGGAACCCCCCGGTGCTGGGCAGGCAGGCTGGCTCCCCCGTGACCCGGACCTGTCCGCCCTCCGCGGGAGGGGAACCCCCCGGTGCTGGGCAGGCAGGCTGGCTCTGTCCCCCGTGACCCGGACCTGTCCGCCCTCCGCGGGAGGAACCCCCCGGTGCTGGGCAGGCTGGCTCTGTCCCCCGTGACCCGGACCTGTCCGCCCTCCGCCTGCCCCCGCTCCGCCGCCGGAGCCGCCCGGCCCTGCCCGCACTTCGCCCGCGGACTCTCCGCCCGCAGGAGCGTAGGACGGACCGCGGCTGCCGCAGGAGCTCGTCCCGAAGCGAAGCTGTGGAAGCTGCTGAGCCCCACTCATGCCCGCGGCTAAAAATCTGTCCGTGACACTCCCCCCGTGGCCGGAGCGGCTCACGGCGCCCGCGATGTCGCGGCTTCGGTTCATCCCGAATGGCCAAATACCGGCAACCCCTGCCCCGAGCAAAGCTGAGGCCACGCGTGCACGTCGGTGGGACCCACGCACGGGTTCTGTTTCCGTGTGAGCACCGCTTTCCGCGGGGCCGTCCCTCGGGGGCCCTGCCCCACAGGCCCGCCCGGGCTGCCGCGGCCCGGCCGCCCCCACGGGGAACCCGCGGCCACGCGGGGGAGCCGCCCCCGACCAATGAGCGGCCGCGGCGGAAGCACGTGACCGGCACGGCGCCCAATCGGCGCCGGCCGCCGGGCGCTCCAAGTTCGAACGGCGGGGCGGCCGCGCGTGGCGGGCCCCGCGCTCCGTCCGCGCGCGCGGCCCCCAGGCGCCATTTTCCGTCGCCCCCGCCCCAGGACCCCCCGTGCCGGGCGGGCGGTACCTGCCGAAGGCGGGGCTGATGAAGGCGGGGTGGCGGAACACGGCCGCGCCCAGGAAGGTGCCGAGGCCGAGCGGGGTCCCGCCGGGGGGCAGCGCCGCGGAGCCGGGGGGCGGCGGCGGCAGGCTGGGGAAGGCGGCGGCCGCGGCGGCGGCGGCGGTCCAGGCGGAGTCTAGAGCTGGGTGATGAGGAGGGAAAGGACTAGCATCAAGGTATGGACTGAGGGGGTGAGTTGCTGACAGGGGACCAGGGAAAGGCAAACCTGGGGGGTGTGTCTGAGCCCCAGCCTTTTCCCTCTTCCGCCACTTAGCCCTACGGTTCTGGAACCATACCTGAAAGCCAAAAGAAAAACCGGTTTTAATACGCCTGCCCGCGCCCTCGGAGCGGCGAGCCCCGCACCGGCCCGACGGCGACCGCTCCTCCGCCGAAGCGGGATCGCCCCACAAGGGTCCGTGTGGCGGTGCCGACCCACGCCGGGGGCCGACACCGGCTCTGGGTGACACCCCCGGCCCTGGCTGCCGGAGCGGTGCAGCAGGTCAGCACCCGCACACCTCTGCGGCAGGTCGGCCGTGCGGGCAGAGAGCGGAGCGGGAGGCGGCTCCCGCAGCGCTTTTCGCTGCGCTGGAGCAGCGGCAATACGATTTCCCAGGGGGACTATATCTGGTAATTATTCCGCACTCACACCCACACCGCGACTGTTTTTTTTAGTTTTTCGTTAAAGGGCATATTTACAAATTATATCGTTTGGGGATCGTAGACTTTTTTTTTTTTCCCCTTCAGATTTAAAGAGAGGGAAAAAAGTCGTAATTTCACTGACGTCTGAAACGAAGAAATAATTTGTGAGGCAACCAAAGCAGCAAATATAGATTTCAAGGCTGCCCTTTTAAGATCTATTTTATGAAAGTTAGTTAGGATGCCATGGCACTGCCATCCTTTCTATTTTACCCTTCCCACAAAGCAAAAATCGTAAAATAAAACTGCTTAAAGCAGGAGAGAGGTAGAAGACAATAAAGCACATTTCAAAAGGAAAATAAAATATTCCCTTAATAACCAAGTGTGGGGCCATCACACACATCTACATACAGAGACTTTTGAGAGACAGCCGCTTGTAAATCTTTTGGGGCAGGTGTGGGTAGAGTTTTTCCTGTTATGCTCGGCTTTGTAAGCTCAGTAGGAGACCCTCCTTTCCGGGAAGGCAGAAAGGCAGCAGCGCTGCGAGTCTCTCCATACAATTGTTCAGCGAGAATTGATCTCCACGCACGCCTATCTGGGTACCCTCGACGAAAAGGCATTGTGTTCGTGCGGAAGGCAACAGCCTGGCACGGAGGGAGCGCCTCTCCCCGCTAAAACTCAATTAGCAAGCTGTCCTCGCTACAATTCCCCCTTATTGAATTAATAAGTCTGAGTACACCCAAAGGTAAACGAAGGGGCTCTCATAATTCATATTCACTTAATTACATCTTCTGCCATGAATAGAGGAGAAAGAAAGGGGGTGTCTTTCCGTTAAAAAAGTTATTTAACTTTCCCACGACTTGTTCCCCTGAGCTGAAAATACTGATTTGCTGTCACATCTCTGTTTGACAATGGAGAAATGTGTCAACAGAAAGGAGGGGACAAATCTCATCATTAGCCCCTCTAATGCAAGAAGCTGTTGTGTATTAAATGAGCCATATGGAATTTATTATGCTTTATCAGCGCACGATTTTAACTGTAAAGTGATTTGCTCAGCTTCAAACCCAGAGACATCTGTTTTCTGTTGGCAATCAGGGCATCCCAATGTTTATCGTCTCTTTGGTTATGAGACCCGGGTTGGGAAATGCACTCTGGTATGGGGCGGCAAACACCTTTAATAGCATTGCACTCACTCACTATTAGATCAATGCAGGCTTATTGCTATCAAAAATGGGAAATCAAATAGCATTAGCCAGGTCCTTGTGCAGGCGGAGAGGAAATCAAACAACATTTCGCCTTCAAATGGCCCTGTTTGTTCTAGCACTAAGTGGGCTTTTATGAAGCCCGATTGGAGATTTGATGGCAGCCAAATACCCGACCTGCGGCCGAGCGGGTTTCTAACAACCGAAACGGGAGCCTTGAGTTTTAATCACACGAGGATTCGCCAAGCGATGGCTCGGCCCTGGCGGGGCCGGGGGCGCCGCCGAGGAGGGCAGGGTCACCCTTCCCCTGTGCGCCGCCGAGGGACGCGCCGGTCCCGGTCCCGCCGCTGCCACTCACCTGCACTCGGGCTTCTGTCAGATCGAGCCTCATGGCCAGCTCCTCCCTGGGAGAGACACAGACGCCGCCGTCAGCCCGGGGCACCTCGAGTAGCCCGCGCCCGAAATCCCGGTGCCCGAGGCGAGCGGGGCCGGGCCGCGGGCGGACACACCGCCTGTCGCCGCCCTCGGCCCGGCTCCGGGCCGCCGAGCTGGGCGCCTCTCGGGACTCTAGGGTTTTGGTATCCCCCTCCCCGTCGCTCCCCACATTCGGCCGGTTCCAGCCGCAGCTGCCGTGTAGGGGACGGCAGCCGGGAAGCTCCACACAGAGGTTCACATTGCCATAATTAAGGCAAATCGGAAAATACTAAGGCAATGGAAATTAGCTCATCAGCTCTATGTTCCAGAGAAGAGCATTCCCAGCATAATTAGGACCCTGTCGCGGCCAGAGCCCCGCGCCCTCAGGACGTGAAAAGCCCTGGAGCAAAACGCAAAGCCGTAAAAACCACCAACGAAAAAAGTCCATACACAGCCCGGGTAGCCGCTCCCGGAGCCGGGGCCAGGCGGCGCCCCGAGGTGAGCCCCACGGGCGATGCGCGGCTCCGAGGTCCAGGGGAAAAAAAAACCCCAAAAACAAAACCAAAAAACCCCCGTGAACACTCCTGTTCCAATGCCACTCCGGGGCCCCCACCTCCCGGGAAAAACAAACGATAAACCGGGAGGGTCTTCGTGATCGAAAAGTGCCACTCTGGGGACTCGATGCCCCTCTAGCCTTATGGCGGGAGGGTGGGGAGCTGCAATTTTCGATCAGCGCGAGGAGAGGGCTGGCGGTTCTGCCTCTCTCCCTGCCTGCGCTTCCCGCAGGGGAACCGGTGGCCAGAGCCACCACCACCGAGCTCCCATTTTCAACGGGAAAGTGCTCCCAAAAGCGCGGACAGAGCAGGGCTGGGCCCCGCCGGGCTCCTTGGGGGCAACTCCGGGCACCGAGAGGCCCCGACGTGCCGGGCCGGTATTTTTAGGCAGCGGCGCTTTGATCTCTGCTGCTGCCGGGGCTTCCCCGGGCCAGGCTCCAGCCCACGAGCAGCGCGTAACCGATCCCGGCGCGGCCGCGGTGAGAGGAGGGGTGGGCAGCGGGTAAAAATAGCCCCCGGCGGCGGCCTTCAGGCGGGCCTGCCCGGGCTCTGCCGACCCTGGGTTCCCCCTGAGTCCCCGTCTCCTCCCAGCCCGGGGGTGCCCGAGGCAGGATTCACCGCCGGGGGCGGTTTGGAGGCAGGGGTGCAGCACACTGCGGCCCCGTCCCGTCCCATCCCCCCGGGGTTCGCTCGCTCCGCGCTCGGCCGGGGCCCCGGTGCCGGTACCTGGTGAAGACGTCGGGATAGTGGGTTTTCTGGAAGGCCCTCTCCAGCTCCTCCAGCTGGTAGCTAGTGAAGGTGGTACGATAGCGGCGCTGCTTCCTCTTGAGCAGCCCCTCCTCGGAGTCGCTGCCGGCCGAGAGGCAGACGCTCTCCTCCCCGTCCTTGCCCTCGCCGTCCTCGGGGTGCAGCAGCAGCTCCTCCTTGGGGGACAGATCCCCGCCCTCCGCCCCGGGGGCCGCGGTGGCGCCCCGGCGGGCATCCTTCAGCAGCCCCCCGCCGTCCTCGCCCAGCAGCTCCTCCTCCTCGTCGTCCTCTAGCTCCTCTTCCTCCTCGTCCTCCTCCTCCTCCAGCATCTCTTCGTCCTCTTCCTCTTCTTCCTCCTCCGCGGCCGGTGCGGCAGGGCCCGGCCGTTCCTCGACGTGAGCGGCGGGGCTGCCCAGCTCGTCCCGGGCGGGCGGCGGCGCCACGAAGGGCGCGTTTTCACGGTAGCTTTTGCTGCGGCTGATGCTGACCTGGGGCGCCTGGCTGATCTTCAGCGTGTCCCACGGGGCGGCGGCGGGCACGGGACCCGCGCCCCCCTCCGGTCGCCCCTCCGGCCGGTCCCCCCGCGGCCCCGCCGCCCGCGGCGGCAGCAGCCGGCCCCCGCCCGGCCCGTAGAGCCGGCGCAGTTTGGGGGGAAGGTGCAGCTCGGCCGGCTCGAACGGGGGACTGCCCTTAGGGGACCCTGAGCCATCAAAGTGGCGTAGACGGCCGCAGCAGTCGGACGGAGCGGGCAGGCGTGGCGGGGAGAAGGGTGCGGAGGAAAGAAAAGGAAGAGAGAAGGAGAGACACGGTCAGTAGGATCTGCGCGAATAGAGCCCAGGGCAAGAGCCCAGTCCCTCAGCCATCCTTCGTGCACCATTTTCCACCTCCTACCCCGTCCCTCAGGCCGGTCCCGGCCCGCGCCGGTGCTCCCAGCCTGGGAAGAAATTCCTCCCGGCCGCGAAGCCCGGCCCAGCGCCCCGCTCAGGGCCGGGACAGACTGCGGGGGCTCTGGCAGCCCCAGGCCTCCGCCGGCACGTCTCCGACAGCGGTCAGCGCCGGACCCCATCCCACATGGCGGGGCAGCGCTGGTCCCACTACGCCCTGCCGGCGGCCCGGGATTCCTCCGATGGCTTTTTTTTTGTTTGTTTTGTTCCCCCCTCTTATAATCTTTCCCCCCGCTTCCCAAGTGTGGTTTTGGTGGAAAGAATCCCGCCCGCCGGTGTACGCCGGGAAAAGCGGGAGCGAGGCCGCCCATGGGAGCTGCCCATCCGGGCTCCCCGCGGCTCCGGAGGGGGCTGCTCCCAACCTGGGGCCGGGGGCGGCGGCTGCCGGCGGCCCGTTATCATCGCCCTGGCTGCTGCCGGGCGCGGCCCCAGCTCGCTCGCCGAAACCCGTCACAGGTTTAAGGCGAACGGGCGAGCCTTTCCCCCCACACAGATCACATCTCGCACCGATTTGTTCTGGCTTTAAAAATTACACCTATATCGAAAGCAAGAGCAGCCGAAAGTGCCGGTAGCCGACCCCCAGGGAAAAGAATTGTGACGAATTCCGGGCACGGCTCCGGCCGCGCTTCTTGGCAGCATAGCAGCCGCTAACGAGCACGGTAACGGGATAACAGCGACCGCAGCTCCAGGCGGCGCCCGGCCGTGCGGTGCAGGCGGGGAGCGGGGCCGAGCCGCGGGCTGTGCAGGGAAGGGGGAACACACAGCCGGGCCTGCCCGACGCCGGGTAAAGGGACGGGACGAGCGGGATGGGACGGCGGAGCTTACCTTGCGCGGCCTTGTCGGTGTCGGGACGGGCGGCGATGGCGGGCAGGGTGGGCGCGGTACCGAGCAGCCGCACCTTGCAGGGGCTCCGCCGGCCCAGGATGCTGTCGATGCAGTAGGAGGACAGCAAAGTTGGCGATTTACTTTTGCACTCGGGGCGCTCGGCGCAGCTCTCCTCCGGGTAGGGGCCGCTCATGGCGGCGGCAGCGGGGCCGAGCCGTGGGGCCGGGGCGGGAGCGGCGGCGCGGACGCCCCCGCGGCGCTGCCCGGTGCCGCCGGGACGCCCGTCACGGGGGGAGTGAGCGGCGGCCGCGGCGCTCTTGAGTCCCCTCGGCTCCACGTGCGGGCAGCCGCCCCCTGATTGGCTCCCGCCGGAGGCCGGGCGGCCGCCGACAGACGGCGCCCGGCAAAGCCCGGCTCGGACCGCCCCGGATTGGCGCCCGCCCCGAGTCGCCGCGCTGCCCCCCGCCCCGCCCCGCCCCTCCCGCCGCACTCCGCCCCCGCTCCGTGGGGGTGGCAGCCGGCGGGGACCCGCTCGGGGGAGCCGTCGGGGGCGTCCGGGAGGGGCGGCGGCGGCGGAGTTCCCGCGGCACGCCTTACCCTGTACTCACCCCCCCCCGCCCCGACGGCGGCCCGCTCCCCGCCCGCCCCTTCCCTAGCCCCCCCGGCAATTCCCGGGCGGGATGGCGTGGGCGGCGCCGGGGGATCCGCGCCGTGTTTTCCCGCGGGCAGCTCCCGCCCGCCCGCCCGGTGCTGCGCAGGGCCGCGCTCGCCGCCCGTGTTTGAAATGCCGCGCCCGGGGCTGCCTGTGCCCACAGCCGAGCAGCGCCTGCAGCGGCCACGGCGCGGCGGGACCCGACCCAGTGCGGGAGCCGGGGAGAGCTTCCCCCGGGCAGGGCAGAGCAGGGAAGGGCAGGGGAGGGCGCGCAGCCCGGTGCGGTGCAGTCCGGCATCCCCCTCCCTGCCCTGACAGTCTCCGCCTTTCTCCGCACACGTATCTCCCCTCCACCGGCGCTGTCCACGCCGCTTCGGGGCCGGAAGAGCTCCGACAGCTCCCTCCTTTCCCTTCCCTGTTGGGCGGTCACAAATTCAAGCTCCCTGTCTGGTCAGTTTGGGCTCAATTTTGATGGGCATGGTGCAGCTGTCTGTCCCCGCTCACGTGTGCGCTCCTGGTCCCGGACTCCCGCAAGCACAACACGTCGGAGAAACTGCTCCCGGTCACCACAAATAACCTGTCCTCTCGTTCGAGTGTTGCCTAGCCCCGAGCACCGAAGCGGAGACAGACCCATTTTCCCTGTTCGTGCCACAATTCCCGTGCGGAACTAACGTCTCCTAATTAACCAGAGAGAATTAAGAGAAAAGTGCACGCGTGTGTCCGTGCTGGCGTGGGCTCAACGCCACTCTGGCTGTGTCCACGCTCGTGTGCGCACACGCGCATCTTTCCAACCACTAAAGGTGCGTGCGCGGGGACAAACGTTACACTCAGAGTCGTCCCCTCCCTGGGAACAGGGTCTCTCAGGGCTCCTACCCCTCATTTATCCCTCCTCGTTTCCCGCTGGCCCGCAGGCCGGGGCGATGCCAGCGGGAAGCGCCCCGACGTGCGCGGCCGGCGGGCCCCGCGATCCAGCCCGGCCCGGCTTTGCAGGGTGCTCCTGGGCCGGGTACACAAAGCTGCCGTTTGCCGTCGGTGCTCAGCTCTAGGGAGTTTTTGCCATCCCCGGCACGAGTGGCAATTAGTTCCTTAACCCAGTAACTAAAAAAGATCCACCCCAAATCCCAAACCAACCAACAACCAAAAATAAAGACAGGAAGACCCAGGAGTGCCCTTGGCGAAGCTCGGCGATCAGAGGGGCTGCTGTCTCTTGCTCTCGCCCTGGCGGTGCCGGGCGGCTCCACCGGGATTTTCCCACCGGGCTTCCCTGCCGGGGCTTGCCCGGGAGAAGCTGCGCGGAGCCGCGGCTACGACCGGGCCAGGAGCGGCGCTCCGGCAGCCGGGGAGGCCGGCCCGCATCTGCCTTCCCTTCGCTGTCTTGCCGGGCGGCGGCCAAGCCGGTGCGGGCGAGCCGCGACACTGCGAGCGGCAGAGCAGGGACGGACAGAGCAGCCGCGCTGCCTGCCCGAGATGGGGGGACCCGAACCTCGCTGCGGCACAAGCAACAGCCGGAGGGCACGGGGGACCTTCGGCGTGGCATCTGCGAGGGCTTCAGCAGCGCCGAGAACCCTCCGGTGGCTGCCGGTGGTGCGAGCGGGGGCTGCGGCGGGAGGGAGCTGGAGGCTGTCGGGGACGGGCGGAGCGCAGGGAGCCCTGCTGCGGCCTTCCAGCCGTCTGCAGCTTGTTTTGACTCCTTTCCTGCCCCGGTCCCTCGCCCCCCTGTGCCCGGTTCTGGCCGGGAGGCCTCCCCTGCCCCACTTTCCGGCGCCCCGGCTGGCCCTGCCGCAGGAAACGCGGCCCCCGCCGGCCCAGGGCGCGGGGCGGGCCCGCAGTACTCCCGTTCGCCGGCAAAAATGCTTTGCTATGCGAGCTTTCCTCTGCCAAGTCACTTTGTTGCTTTATTTATTTTTTTAAACAAACTTTTAGTCATTTATGGTCTCTTTCTCTCCTTCTTTTCTTCCCGTCCCTCTGCAACCTGCTAATTTAACACTGGAGCGCGTTATGGCAGTGTTACATGGAGAGAACGAGAGAGAGAAAACAACAATACTGCAATGATCCAAATGATACAGTAGAATTATAGCAATTATAGTTCTGCTCGGAGAAGAAAGCCTTGCTGAGCTCAGCCAAACAAACTGATACCTTGTACGGATAACAAGCCCTGGGACTGACAGCCGGTGCTGAGAGAGGCAGGAGGGCACAAACGGAAATATTTGCCTCTTTTCACTCCAGCCAGCCTACATTAACACCCTCGGCTGCCGCTGCCAGAACAATATCCGCTCCGGCTCCTCGCACCCGGGGCCTCCGCGATGAGTTTCTCCCCAGGGAACGGCCTCCGCACCTCCCCGCGCCCGGCTCCGCTCGGGCCCTGCCGGGAAGGAGCGGTCGGAGCGCTGCCGGTGCCGGGACCGGCGCTGCCGGCCACCCACCCTCTCTGCAAACCACCCATTCCCACCGCAGGGGCGAGGCGCAGTGCCCTGGGACCCTCCGGCCCGGCCCGGGGTTCCCCTCGCCGCCTCCCCTCCGAGCGGGCGGCGGTGACTTCGCTTGGAAGCGTGGGGCGGACCCGCAGCTCTCCGCGCTGCTCCGCCTGGCCGCGCAGCGGGGCAGGGTGACCGCGGCTGCCGCGGGACCCCCGCCCGACGGCTGCCCGTGCCGGCTGCAGCACTAGCAAACACCCTTCTCCCGGACCTGCCCAGGCGGCCCCGAGACGGCGGTGGCAATGGGGGTTGAGCTTGTTACTGTTTTTCCCTGTTCATCTTTCTTTCGCGTTACACAGAACCCTGTCGTTGGGACCGCTCCCTCCGAAACCATCCTTGCGAGGGGACGTGGCTACAAAATGGCAGTTCGCTGTCAGCCTTGGGGAAAGGTGTTTGATCTTTGGGCGGAGGCAGGGCTAAGCTCCGTTTTAGACATTGCGGTTGGAAATGTGCAGGAACGGTTCAAGACTAGGTAAGAAATTGCGTTCACTTCGCAGGGAACAGCGTCTGCCTCGGCTGGGGAGGATTTGTCCTCACTGCGGCGGCCACCGGCGACACAAGATTGTGACCCATCGGCTGAGCACACGGCAGCTTTTAGTCCGTGAGCAGTTTGTTCCCATCCCATCCCCGCGCATCCCGCAGCCCTCGTTTCAAGCTGCTGAAGTCGGGAGCCCCTCCGGTAGGTTCCCGCTCCCTGCCAGCCCTGCGTATGGGTGGAGCCGCAGCGGCGGACGCAGCCCATCCCCAGGCTTTTACACAAGCTGGTTGTTGTTTATTTTTTACTCTCTTTGCAATGGAGAAGAAAACGATAACAACTACTTAAAATCCTGATTTTTCACTATCTACCATAGATATCACAATTTGATTTATCACTGTCTACTTTATGCGGAAAAAAAGGCAGTAGAAGTTGTCTGTAGGGAGGTATATATACAGAAACTGTATTTCCTCTGCCTGCCCTCTCAGCTCTTCTCTGTAGTTTCCTCCCAGTTCCTCGACGTGTTTGGAGCCCTGGCGCCGTGCTCCCCCTGGCTCTGTGCTGTGGGAGCCGCAGCTCCTGGGTAACCCAGGGTCAGCCGCAGAGAACGTCAGTCTGAAGCGCCCCACACCAGAGCGCGCAGGAGAGTGAAACATGGGAGACCATTGGTCTTCAAGAGATGTGATTTGGTCTCATTCCTCCTCCCAGCACTGCCTCCTCTCTCTCTCTCCCCCCACCCCCGCCAAGTGTTCAGGACTTTGGTCCTGGGAACAAAAGCAGTACAGCTGGGCATTAGGGAAGGCGGGATGCCTTGGTACCAGACAGTGGAGAAATGTATGATGCCGTTTTGATGTCATGAACTGGCAGATGATTCCTCTTGTGAGCCTCACAGCGTTTTATCTCAATCCCTATTTTTCAGCTTTATGGAGAGTACTGTTCTGAAACCTTTTCTGGGCACAGCCTTGACTTCACACAGTTCTGAGCTGTGGAGATGAGTGGAGATGGGTGGTTGCCCTTGTTTGCAACCACCAGAACTACTCAATTCTTCTGCTAGAAAAATCCTTCTGTTGTGAAATCTCGGGTTTTTTATACGCGATGCTGTTCTTCCCGAGAGTGTAAAAGTCTTTTGCCCAGCACCGAGATAGAAGGAAAAAACCGAGAGCCGTCTCCTCTGCTTCTTCAAGGCTGTTTATTTTTCTCTTATCAGCACAATTTCTTCTCTGACCCACAGAGATCTGTTCAGCAGGTCAGCTCACGGGGAAAAGACCCAGCCCCAAAGGTGACGATTATCTTTATACTACAAACTACGTAATCAGTATTTATAATTCTTCACCAATAACTATTATCTATGTTAGAAGGTTAGATTCTCTTCTAAGCCAACTATAATGTGCCACCTCACTGCAGAACATGGAGGCAAGGAAGAAGAAGGAAAAAACTCAAAAGCCATGTGCTTCCTCCATCTTGTCATCACCTACTTACCATCCTAAAATCCCCATATATCTAAAATTCTCACCTGTGATAAAACTATGCACTATTCTACTATTTAATACACACTCTTAAATACCCTGCTTCATTTCAGAGCTTAAAAGCCCCTTTTCCATGAACAAAGGTTAAAAACACTGTTTCAGAGATTCTAAAATCTCTCAAACATGCAAAGAGAAATTCGTCATATTTCCAGACTCCGACAGTGAAACACTTTTAAAATTTCACTAATACCCTACAGACAGTCTCAGATCTCAAAACAGCTGCACATCCTCTATAGTCGTGATCAGACAGCTGGGGGACAACCAGCATCTCTTTGTGTCCCTGGGGCTTTGACAAGTCATTGGTCACCTGAATACACCTCCGGGTATTTCTCATTTCAGCTCAGATAACTACTATCCCATCACTGCAGATTGACAATTTAAACATTGGGTAGTCCACACCCAGCAGCTATCACTGGGGCACTGCACCAAAATCTCTTTGCAGAATGATACTGGACTTGAGCACATTTGAATTCACAGACAAGAGAAAAACTCATTTGGCAAGTATTGCGTTTTTTGGACTCAAGTCACCATTTTTGCCAGTTTTCAGCCTATTCCCCTGTATGTGAGGCTGCAGCACCTGCCCACGGAGTGATTTGGGAGAGCCCTGTGCACCAGGTATCAGTGCAGGTCACAGTTAGCTGGACTTTCTGGAGACTTGCAGTGCTGCTCTTTTCTGCCTGTGAAAACAGCCCCAGCTTTTGTCAGTCACTTTGGTTTCAGTGCAAGCTCAGGGAGCAATTTCAGTAATAGCTGGCATCAGCAGTGGTGGTCACTCCAGGATAATTATTCATAAACTTCAGATTTAGCCCATGTCTATGTGTAGGCAAAATCTGGGCCACATCCCATAGATGTAATTTTAAAAAAAAAATTTTCTCACTTATTTTTTAATTCAGTTGTCGTTATCAATCAGTTCACTCGTCTGTTAATATGGGTTTCACTACAGATAGAGGACAACAGTTAATTTAAGTGAACAGGTCTCTTCTTAACTTCTCTTTTGCTGTTTTCCCATATCTGGTAATGCAAAACTTCTCTGGTCCATGCTCCAGAAGCATCCCCAGCTCATTTTTGGGTTGACCCTTCTTTTGCATGGTCATGAGACAGAACAGGTCTGCAGTGATGTCTCTGAGTAATGCTGTCACCTACCATAACTCTGTTAGATTTAGTCACTGTATTTAACTTACTAATTCCTTGTATTTAACTTACTAATTCCTTAAGCCTAGTCCTGGAAATAATTTGAAAAAAACAGATCTGGGCACACAGCTTGGTGATACAACCTCTCCACAGCCAGCTCTCCCTCCTGGAGACCATGTGCCTTCCTCTCATTTGTTTTGTCCTCAGGTTTGGCTTTGGGGACAGAGGTGTGGTGTCCTTTGCTGGCATGCCATCGTCCCCAGGTCACTGACCTTATTGGAACACCACATCTCTCTTTTTGGTATGGTTTGGTTTTATGTTCCTAAATGCTTCATGAAATGCTGTCAGGGCTGGCAGTTTGCTGGCTGAGACTGGAATGCCATCAATACTGTCTCTCTCTATTTCACCAGCTTCCCATCACATCCCACTGTCATCTTGCGTCCTCAGAGTCCCTCAAAGGCCTTTTCTAGTCATCTAGATTTACTCAGGAATCTCCTGCCTTTCCCATTTTTTCCTCTCCCTCCCATTTCCCATGTACGTCCTTTTCCTAGGATCTCAGCCTTCCCACACCTCCACAAGCTCTGCCTGTCCCTGCTGATTGCAGTGATGTTTCTGCAAGGAGGTGGATTTCCTAGCCCTGTGTGGATTTAAATCAAGACTACTCCTTTTCTGGAAGACATATTTTTACCTAACGTGAATGTTTTTTGTCTAAATATAAGAACTGTGTGGAGCTCTGCACCCTACAGATGCTATGACTGCATCTTACAGGAGGTTGAGTGATGGAGTGAAATATGAATCTTCTGACCCTAGAAAACCCATGGATAAAATCCCAAGTAGCTTTCTCACAGTAAGCCTTAGAAACTCAGTTAAATTATTAATGCATTAAAGTGCAGTGGTCTAAAAAAATTAAAAAGATGATCACAGGCTTATTTAATGTTACACCTTCTATGTTATTTTCTTTTGTATGTGCTGACTAGAACTGAGCAAAGGCTTCATAACAAATAATTTATTTGTCAAACGTATTCTCTTCTCCTGCTCATGGAATATCCATGAGCAAGAGCATTGTTTTCTCAAATGTATTTATCTAAAATGCTCCAGTGGTTCCTTTAAATGAATATCAGAAGGGCTTGCCTGCAAATGGTTTCCGTTGTTTAGCTGTACTTGGGCAAATAAACCTCCTGGTATCGACTGCTTTGCCCGCCTGTTGCGCCAGCAACACCCCGGTTGTGCAAATAGGGTGTGAGCGTCTGTGTGTGTGAATGCAACAGCTGGGCTTCCTCAGCTCCTCCGTGGGCAACCCTCAGCCCGGGCTTTCACAGGCACTCGGACCACTGAAATGCGATCGCTCAACTCACTGCAGAGGGGGTGTGAACGCAGCTGAAAAGCAAAGCCATTAAAAATTCAAATGAGCCTTCGATGAGCAAAGGACAATGTTGCACCCTCTTTGACTATCTCCGGTGTGACCTTCATGTGGTGCTGTGTTCTATTTCAGTAAATGCAGCCGCACAGGGGCAGAGCAGGAATCAGAATGATCCGGGGAAGGGCATGAGTTGGTGCTGGTCTGGCATTTCATAGCTCAGAAGATGCTACTCATAAGATCGGGGTGTTTTAATCCAGAAGCATGGCTGAAGTGAAATAGAATAATACAGGGAAGAGACAGCAAACTGTCTGTGAATCTTGGTTGGACCAGTCCACTCAAAAAATCTAACTTTAAAACCATATTTATTATTACTATTTTCTTCATCTGTGGGCACCATTGCATCTGGCTGTCATTTAGGGGTGCCAGTATCTCATAAAGATTAAAAAAAAATGTTTTTGTTAAAGAAAAGCCTGCATTTCACAGAACGGCATTTTTCCTGAGAACAGGCTGATGCTCATGGATGTAAGGAGAAAATTCTTCAGTGGCTGTCAATGCTTCTCATGGCTTTTTTTGGTGTTGTCCCCTTTATATGGAGCATCCCTGCTATCAATCAAGGCTGAATGCTGCTCAGATAGATGAAGGATCTATTCTGATATAGCATCAGTGTTTATCTGTTTAACATTCTGCATCTCCTTTAATGCAAGAATCAGAGTGCTCTGTCGTGCCCTGTAGGAAGGGGATGTGTTATGGATACAAACTGAGCTGTGTAAGTGCTGAGGTATGAATGAACCTGCTGTCTCCCAGGTTTACACCACTGAGAGCAGCACAGACCAGAGATCCCCCAAAGGGCACTGGAGACAATCCCTCGATAACACAGCAAAGCGTCTAGAGGTGAATAGAGGGAAGAGTTTCTACCAAAGCCCCCAAATCAGGCACAGATTCGATTTGTCAAGGAGATTTAAGTGGGAAGACAAAAACAAGGGAAAGCTGCTGTTCTGAAAAATAATTAAGAATGGATATTCTTAAAAGTGCCTGTGCTAACACTAGTTATGCTCCTGAAGAACATGGGTAGCCGGGGCCTTGGGTGTGCACAACATTGCAGAAAAGTATTAACTGTAGGGAGTAGACGTCTTCCTTCCAAATTCAAAGGGGTTTTATCTTAATGGGGAAAAAAATCAATTTGCCTGTAAATTGGCTCAGCAATTCCAACAGCTGCAACTTGTTGGCCTGCTGATTTGAAGTTTTCAATTCAAAAATAAAATAAAATAAAGGAGTATATGTTTTAAGATTTCCCCTTCATATACAATTCTGAGAAACTTCTATAGACAGGTATTTCCATTCATACGCACAGACTATAAAATCTTGAAGTCACTGGGTTTAAGTTATTGTTTGGAATCAATGTACTTTCTTGCTTTTTTAGCTTTTTATCAAACCTTGAAAAAGGCTTGTCACTTAAAAAACTCCCTTATTATTTTCATTCTTGAAATTTAAAAATAATATTATGGAGCCACAGAAAACTAATTTTAAACAAAAGATGTTGGATTTAACTAAATTATTGTTCCTGTTTGTAACCCTAACACAGAACATTTCATTCCACCAGTAAATGAGGTTTTCTCATGAGTGAAAGCACATTTATATGATGGCCTTTGTGTTAATAACCCAGGCAATTGATAAAGAATTTGGCTGGGCTCTAAGGTGAGTCTGGGACTACTTAAGAAGCCTGGTTGCTTCCTTCAGCAGAGGTTGTGCTATCATTCCTTTGGTATAGCAGTGCTGGGGAAAATCTCAGTTTTCTTCTCTTTGAACAAGAACTAGACAGGATGTTCTGGCTTTATTCTGTTTCAGGTTTTGTTTTGTTTGTGTTCTAATATTACCAAAATGCCTGAGGGGCTTTGGATGTCCATGAGCTTTCTAAAACTGAACATGGTTTCCGATTTTTAAAACTTTCTGTGCCAGAGGTTTCCTGTGGACCCATCACTCAGAAGAGGAGCAACACATGTCCTCCTTCTCTGAATGCTAAGGTGAGAATAAATGGACCATTATTTACAGTCACTTTAATTCCTTATCCCATAAAAGGGCTCCATTTTCAATTTTTTTTTTGGGGGGGAGGGGGGAAACAAAAAATTCAATGGATAAAGGAGTCTTCAAGATCTTCAAAACAGGTGGACTCTGACCTGCAGGATGGCAGATAGAAACCTTTGTTGTTTGGGGTTTTTTTCCCCTGCAGTACATAGCAGGAAGACAAATGGGCAATCAGGCAGGGAGCAAAACCAGACAGAAGGCATTTTGTATGCTTTCTCCTATTTTTGCAAAAGAAAACAAAAGGAAGAGGTGTCCAGGGAGCATCACGAAGTGCTATGAAGAAGAAGAAGATGAATACAACAGTAAGGACTTAGGAACCTCCTCATTTACAGACAGACAAGTGCAGTCTGGGTCCAGAGGTAACCTAATGAAGTTGTGTGTAAGGATTATCACTTAGAGAAGTGAGGCCAGATCAAACCCTTTATGATTCAATGGAAACAAAGCTATGATTTAGTAGGAAAAAGCAAATCAGGCTTGTATTCACGTTCTGGTTGAAAAAAAATCCATTTTCTGTCACTGTGAGTTCTTTGACTAACCTAAAAGCTATGCAGAACTCAATATGCTTCATAATCTGGGATTTCTTTAGGAATGCCTAAATGATGTAGGATGCCATGAAAACTGTTTTCATCAGTGCTTGTAGGAAACCAAATCCATGTGGGTATCAGTAGAATTTGGTGGCTGTCACTTTAGACATATAATAAACTTTGGGCATGTTTATTCTGTGTATTTAAGAATAAATTGAGGTTGATTCAGAAGGTCCAGAAACACGGCTCCAGAGACTTGTCCTTGGTCATCCATTCTTTCTGGGGTCTCCTTCGAAGAAAATCATATTGGATACCTTTCAAAAAGTACATTTATGACAAAAAGCTGATCTAAGTTTCTATTTAGATTTTAATGTTTGCATGTATTTCATATCCCCTGAAGTGTGTTTTCCACACCTGCTGTTTTCAGACCAACAAATTCACAGTTAGAGACCCTCAGCTGCACCACAAGGCCACCACACAGCTTCCCAATGAAATCCTTGGGCTTTTGATGGGGGAAGGACCCCAGGCTCTGACCCTGTGGCACCAACCAGCATTGAGTTGGAAGTCAGTGGCTTTGAGCTGCACAGGTGAAGAAAAAGTCACAGCAGTTCCCACAGCCCTTTGCAAAATGGTTGGATGGAAATTATTCTGAAAAAAGGTGTGTTGCCTGGACTTGGTAACCTTGTCAGATGCTCACTGCATATTCAAGGAATTATCTGGATGGCTTCTGGCTCAGGTTAAAAACTGTTTTGTGTGATTCATATGTGTTAAGCAAGTCAGTTGCATGTAGACGTGGAGACCTTGGTCAAAGACTGCAAGAAAGAATTTATCTCAGAGAAGTCAAGGTTGACGACAGCTGTAGCAACTGTCTCTGAAGAGCCAGCTGCTTCATGGAGTATCAAAACATGCTGACAACAAATCTCCAAAAGCAGCATTTCTGTTTGAAGGCGGCACATTGCACCAGAAGGGCACAAAATGCGGCAGGGCTGACATCCTCTTCTCACATCACCGTCACCACTGCACATCAGCACAGCCCCGTGTCACAGCACGGAGGGAGCTCCAGGGTGGCATTCAATTTAAGCTTCACATCTATTGGCTTTCTACTCAGCCCCTTGTGAGCATCATTTGCTTCAGATACCAGATCTACTAATGATTTTTTTTTTCCCTCCCCCTTGCTCACACTTTAATTGCAGGGTATATGTAATACCCTTAGGAATAGCTATTGCCACCTGTATTATTATTTATGCTGTGAAAACGAAGCTTGTGGCAATATATTTATTAACACGGTGCCCTGGAATCACATGAGTTAACAGCTTAATCCTGTGATTGTAAACACTTTTCTCTACATGTTCAAGCACCATCCAGATTTTTTAACTTAGCATTGGGAAACTGTGAGCATGAGCAGGTCATAATTTTTTTAGAAAATCTACTCTTCACCAAAAGAAAAAAGAAAATCTCATAACAAAAAAGTGATTTATCCTTCTAATAGTGCCTGCCGTACTAAGCAATAATGCCTTTTGCAAAAGAAAGAGTTAAACAAAACATTTATGCAGTATAAACTTTGCTCCTTAGCATTAAAATGCACTTTATTCATACTGTAGATTTCTCTTCCAGCCACGGCTATTGTTTGTCACTAACAGCTAGCTTTTGTGAAGTTAATAAATGTGCATAATAAGGACATAAAGGTATGGAGAAGTAATACTGTAATCCTTTTGTTTGGATAATCAGTCTAATGTATGCAAATTAAACCTTATTAGTACTAGGGTTTTGTGTCTGCTTATCAAAATGTGCCATTTTCATGAAAATTGGAAGTCCATTATATAAAGTTATTATTAACAATCATTTAGGAATTATATACGGTATGCAAATTAAAGTTGATTACAACTAATTAAGGGCTTTCTTTGTTATTTGACCTTGTCTGCTTTTTATGTAAATATGTTTCTTTTGGTCTGGCATATTTTTAGACTCAGAAAAGTATATTAAGACAAGTTACATTATGTATTTTTAATATATTTTTGTATTGCATAGAAACCCCCTTGCTATTGTTTGAGAGCCTGGTTTCACTCTGGGCTGTTCTGAGTGACGATATGTAGACATGTGTGCCTTGAAGTTTTAGGATGGCTCTGTGAGAATGGGCCAGGAGTAGAATTGTAGGAACACACTTCCAAGACCCTCCAACAGTTTAAGGAAAAAAAAAAAAAAAAAAAAAAAAAAAAAACCTAAAAAAAAATCGTCCTGTGAAATATAAATAGCCTTCATGCCAGAGTAGCCTTTGTTCCACCAGTTATTGAACTGGATAAGCCTTAGTTTAGTGTCTCTAGACACAGTGAAGTAATAAATGATTGGTCCCTACTTGCAAGGTACACTGCAGAACGTAATCGCTTGCTCGCTTCCCCATGACCACTGATCTCAGGATAAAGGACTTTTAACACAGCCAACACAGCGAGCTGAGCAACAGCAGTCTCTGGGAACTTTTGTGTACCTGTCAAAATCCAAGAACGTTCAACATTAAGTGAAATGAAAAAAATCTCCTGAAGAAAACTTGGGTGAGTTGAATAATATTTCTATAAAGAACAACAGCAGTATGTAATGCAATTTTGATGTGTTTTCTACCTAGACAAGAAAGTTGCCATGTAAGCCAGTCACCAGTGTGGAGACAGGAGATGGCATATTTTGTGGCATGTCAGCAAGAGATGTGTAATCAATATCTTCACACCTTCCCGTGTCAGTAAAACATGCAAGAGCAAGAAAGCCTTGGAAAGAAAAGATATACAAGGGGTATAAGGTAGGAATATCTTAGAAGTATGTCTAAAACTTGTCATCACATATTCTTTGAGTCTAAAATACTGGGATCCGAGGAAAGACATAGCATAAATTTCCTCCTTGGTACAAAAGGGTGGGCACAAGGGGACACTGATGCTGGAAAAAAACATTCTGCATAGGCAAGGTTATGTATTTATGCATAAAAGTGGGGATATGCCTCTAAACCTAGGTTTTATTCTTTCCTTTCCACATCTTTGGTATCTTGCATTTCATGTCAGATAGCCATGAAGCCTCCTACTCTGTACATTTGGGGCTTACAGGATCTGTCCCCTCTTGCCTGTGGGAAGGTGTCCCACCACCACACCTCCACAGACAGCACTGGTGCCTGGCTAAGCACAATCTGGCCTCCTGAGAGCTTGAGGACAGGGAGTGTGGGTGTTCAGATCCTGAAGAGCTGGGAAAGGCAGGCATGCTGGGGTCAGACTGGGAGATGGAGTACACATCACATCATGGAAAGGGATGGTGAGGGTCTATCTGCTCTCCCTTCTCCTTTCTCTTTAGATATGATTGTGGCAGAGAAAATGCTAACTTTTCACAGCTGAATGCCAATACAGAAAGCTCTTACTTTGTCCCTTGAAAAAGCAGAGCCTCCTGGCTAGGTGTCCAAATCCCTGTGAACCCAGTCAGCTTCAAAGGCCAGGTCTTGAATATGTGCTGCAAACGGCTGGATGGGAAGTTACAAACTGCCGATTACTGGCATGACTTATTCAGCAACTCCTTGAGAAGGTATTTGAACAATTGGAGAAGTTGGTGATTTGTTCGCTCACAGTGGGACCATGAGGTGCAATTCAGCCAGTGACTTATTACAATGAATTGTCTAGGGCTGGAGTGGGGACATTTTGCTCAATGCTTCATTGCTGGCAGGAGCTAAAAAATGGAAAATCAGAACAGGCAAAACCTGTCTCTGCTGCATGGGGCAATGTCCGACCTCAGTCACCCTCCCTCGCACTTGGCAAAGTCATGCTGGAGTCAGGAATGGAGTAGCTGTAGAAGCAGCAAAATGCGACCTGGGGTAGGGTACCAGGCCATTTCCCTGGGAGGGAGCTGACCATGGTTTCAGAAACACTCCTGCTTAATGGGTGGAGCCAGGTAGGTGTGGCAAAAAGGAAGTTTTTATTTCCAGCATTTTTCAGTGAAGAAAAAAAATCAAGCATAATTTCTCCTCTTCCACCTAATAAATGGTGAGTGTTTTCACCTCAGCATTGGGAACTCAAGGCTCTCAAAATAGGTGGCAAGCAAAACTAAGAAGGGGTCTCAAATTATTTTATCTAACAGAATAAGGATGAAACCCTGATGCCATCAAAGGTAATAATTCAGGATTTCCCTCAGGGAGGTGAAAGTCATTGTCGTGTTTTTAAAATAGTTGCAATTTTCTGTCTCTAAATAGCACAGACTATAAAATGTATTGCAAGGGGAATATAAAAATAGTCAAAGTCTTCAAATCTTTTAATTCAATGAGAATGTAATATGCAATTAAAATTAATTATCTCATAATCGAACTGTAGACACTGATTATTGCATCATTTTCGTAAGAGACATGCATCTTAACTTGCATAATTTCTGGTATCATTGTGGAGTTGGCTCAGGAAAGAATCTGGGCCCAGATGTTTTCATGCCTTAGTGCTCAGAGTGGATCAGTTGTGGCTGGATGTGCCTTTTTCTCCATGGAGTACTTTGAGCCTCTCTGCATGGCAGAACCCCTACCCTTGCCTTGGTGTGTAATTGATTAACTCCTCCCCAGCCCCTCCCAGTCAGTTCTGCTGCCCCACTTGTTTTCACTCCCATTTGCCAGAATCATAGAGTCATTTTTATTGGCAAAGACCCTTAAGATCATCGAGCATTAAGGTAACAGGTCCATCACCAACCCCTACACATCACACCTGCAGGTCTTGTAAATACCTCCAGGGATGGTGACTCAACCACTTACCTGGGCAGTATATTTCAGTGCTTAACAACCCTTTCCATGCATATGTTTTTCCCAATATCCAATCTAAACTTCCCCTAGTGCAACATTTGGTAATTTCCTTTTGTCACTTGTTATGGGAGAAGACATTGACCCTCACCTCATCACAGCCTCCTTTCAGGGAGTTGTAGACAGCAGTAAGGTCATCCCTGAGCCTTCTTTTCCCCAAAGAACTCCCAGTTCCCTCAGCTTCTCCTCATCAGACTTGTGCTCCAGACCCTTTCCCAGCTCCTCTGCCCTTCTCTGGACCCACTCAGCACCTCAGTATTCTTCTTGTAGGGAGTTGCCCAAAGGTGAGCACATGATTTGAGGTGCACCTTCACCTGTTCTGACAGGGACAATCACTGCTGTCTTCTCTCCAGCTCCCATTGCTCCCAGTAAGTGTCCTCAGGTCACTTATCCCAACCTTGTGAGATCTTCAGAATGACAATAGTTTTTCTCAGCTCAATTTAATTGTATCTTCTATACATCATCTCTTGCTATTCACAAGGTCCTAATGCAAGAGACCTTCCTGCTTTCTGGCTTTATGTTAAATATAACGTAAGGTGGTACCTACATATATTTATTTGGTGTCATAATTTAATAGTGCTAAATGTTGAGCAGGGCTTGGCTCTACTGCTGGTTATCAGCAGGGACTTGAGACCCTGAGAGGTTCTGGGCAATGAGGTGGATCTGGTTGTACCTTCCACTGATGGTGACTTCTCTAAAGAGGAGCAAAAAAATTTTAAAATCCAGACTCCATTATAATATTCAGGTATAGTAAGTAACATAAAGAAATAGAGAAACATAAAGTGAATGAAAAACAGAATAGAGATACAATAGACTTGTAAACCAACCTCCAATTTTTTCACAATATCCTTGTAGGTGAGACTGTGCCTTCAGGCCTAGTATCAGCCACCTATGAGGTTTCAGGGGTTGCAGAAACATTTTCAGAGCTCACTTAGGGCTCTGATTCCCATGACATTTTTCTTTCCCCTGCTGGGTCCTGACTATACATGTATTTTCTATTATATACTATACATGTATTTTTTGCCTTTTCCTCATTACACCCTGCTAAAACACTGTCTTCAAAACCCTAATTTTCATTTTGAACTATTTGTCCTCTTCATGTGCCATGCAAATTCCCTAGGGCTATTTGGTTTTTATTTGAGGGGTTGAGAAGCACGGTTCCCATCTCCTTAGGGACATTTCTGTCCCTTTTGCTGGAATTTCCTCCAGTGTGCTTGGGCAGATACTCTTAAGCAGATTCATTCATTTGCTCAGGTATTGAAATTTTCATTTCCTTTTAAAATAATTAATCTGTGATTTAGAAGAAAAGTCATGTTTGGGTTCTCAGAATAGCATTTGAGTAAGCCAAGCCTGTTTGGTCATAAGTAAGTAGCTTCTAGTTGTTTCCAGCAAAGACTGATTTCTATAAACACTGCATGTATGAGCTGTAGGTAAGACACTCTTATCTGTTTGCATGTACAGTATAAAAGGTTTCCTTTGCGCCTGTAAGGCATGATGTGATTTTGATGACATCATTTTAATAGCCCTGATTTAATTTCCATAGAGGTACCCAGAAACAGCTGAATTTTGCTCTTAATACACTGATGCCATAAGGTGGAGAATTTGTGACTTCTCCAGTTTGTCCAACTCTGTTAATGACTGCACCCTGCACTGGCAGGGGGCTCAGTATGGCTGTCAGTCTGGAAGGCTGCTTTTTCACCATTTCCAAACATCCTTCTCCCCCCGCCCCCCCTCAGATTATGTCTAACGAAAATGTCCTTTTATTTTCTTGTTCTATATCTTGTTCTGTGCATTTAAAAAAAATAATTATGTTCACTTGCTGGGATTTCTTTGGCCTGTTTGCCACAGGGAGTTGTGTGGACAAATGCTCTGCCTTGTTCCCCTCTTAGGGCCTGGCAGGAGCTTCCTCCTTCCCATTGCTGCAGGGCTTGTGTGCCTCTTTCCTGTGTGTGGGCTCTACATTTGCCATTGGCTGCAGCACTGGATCAACATCTGAGGAAGCCTTTCTAGGTGCAGCAGGAATCTTTTAATAATGACATAATAAGGAAAAAAAAAAAGCTAGAGAAGTGGATATGCACATTTTTCATCCTGATAAATGTAACTATGAAATTGCTTTGTAACTTTGGACACAGTTGGGGCTTTATAATAGGTTGTCAGTGAAGTAGCACCTGTGATCCTAATATGTGCATCTATTTTCCTGTTTTTAGCTATAAATTCCATTTTACAATGCTAGTGGGGATAGCTCTGGGTCTGCAGCAGGGGGTAAGGGTTTAATTCCTTCTGCCTTTTCCCCTTCCACCACATCCTTAGGTTTCTCCAGACTATCTCAGCTGTACAGAGCATCCTCACTTTTGCTTTCATATGGATGAGGGTATCTTGGTTTGAAAGGCAGGTGTTTGCTAAGGAAGGCAGATTCCTCCCTTGTAACGGAAAATGTAAACTCCCTCCCTCCGAATTATTATAATTCTGAAATTAAGGGGCTCTCAGGCACAGATATGAGAATAGGAATAACAATTCTTTACTAGCGTGTGCAATAAAGCAAAAAACCCACACCAGCTACGGCGGTAACCCCAAAGGGAGCCACAACAGGCCCCGGCCCTCCCGGCCGCCGGCGCTGCAGTTCCGGGCACGGCCTCCAGGGGCGCTGCGAGCTGCCGGCGGGCAGGGCGGTGCGCCAGCAGGGGGCGCTGTGGCGGCAATGGCGCCGGGCCCGGACGGCAAGGGATGGCAGAGAGGCGTCGCTTCACAAAGCGGATCCCAGTGCCCCAGCAGGACTCGTGGGAGCAGCAAGCTGGGCCGGCAGGAGGTCTCAGCAGGAAGGGGATGCGGGGCCGAAGTGCAGAGAAAACTCGGAGCAGTGCCGAAGAAGCAGCGGGGGCGGAGCAGCGGCGGCCGGGCTCCCAGCAGGGCAGGGAGGGGCGGGCTCAGGATCCGGGTGGGGATAGATCCCTCTTTTAGTGATGTGGGTGTTAATAAGGTCCCAGTTCAGTCGCTGCTCTCACGAGCAGAGGCTCACCCCATGGCAGAAGAAGCAGGGCCAGGCTGGGCTCCGGCAGCAGCAGCGAATTCCCTTCCCCAAGCGAGAGAGAGACAGAGAGAGCAGCAGCTGCCCCAGCACTGTCCTTTACCTGCCCCGTTCTCGAGGCATCTCTGCCCCTCGGAGAGAAACTTCCAGATAAGAGAAGTGCAACCAGATGCCCTCTTCCCCTGACCTTGGCCACTTCTTTTGTTTTTCTTAAATACCCAGTTGTTAGTGTTTTTAGCAATTTGTGGGAAAAAATGTTGTAAGTAAAAAGGAACAAAAGGAAAGAAACCTACCCCCCAACAGAGGGTTTAAAATTTGTCCACATTTTCTTAACTGTACTTACACTAGCATACTTGTGTCCCTGTTAGACACAGAAATAATTTTGTAGTTCAACTTTCTCAAAGAATGCAACTGTCAAATTATTCTTCAGAGGAAAGGAAGGAAGGAAAGAAAGCTGAGGTGGGTGGAGTGTAAGTAACAATTACTGTAGTCTGATAATATTTGAAGATTCATAGAGGGGTGTGTTTCATAGGCCATACCTATATGTAACAAATTCGCCTACTCTGTAATCCTTCTCATTATTGACAACACAACAATCATATCTTTCCAGAATGGTAAACTGCAGAATGTTTTTCTTTTGAAAATGGTGCATCTGAGCTCAAATAACTAATGTAAAGTGTTATTACTGGGAAAGGCTGGCAAGCCTACTGAGCAGGTTACTGATTCAGGCATAAAACTTCACTGAAGGAACCTTCAGCACGGGCTTTCTTTTTGAGTTTTGAGTCTTAGGTCTTGATTTTCAGATTGAAGGAGGGTGCAGTCCCAGGGAGTTGCATCTTGGTGCTCAGAATGTATAGAAATTGGACATTTACTTGTATACTGAAATATGGCAAAGGGAAATGTAATTTGGGAACCTCTTTCTGCAGCCCTTGAGCTCACCTGACAAGAAGATGTGGAAAGCAAATTAAGTCATACATGCAGGATGCATGGTTCATTATACAAATGAACACTACTGAAATACATTTAAAAGTAGGGATCACCCTAGAGCAAAATTTACTTCTATTTTTACAAACACTGGGATAAATACCCATAACTTGCTTTTATGTTTAAGTTAAAAGTATTTCTTGTGAAGGTAAGGAAGGAGGATAATCTAGCCATGAGAAGAATGCATTTTCCCTTTCCTCCATTTGAAGTGATTTTTTAATGCAGGGACTATAGTGATAGGCTAGCAATAGAAAGCAGTTGTGAAATGCACCAATTTTCCCCAGCTTATTCTGGTGGCACAGTGTAGTCTAACTTCTGAAGACGTGTCTGCTCTTCTGATCCTGCACTCTGCTTACGTATCCAACAAAATCAATGTCAAATAATCAAATGAATACTTTGGGCAAAGTCCAGAGAAAAGTGAGTGTCCTTTTCCTTCCCTGGGGCCTGAGGCAGCTCCCAGTCCTATTACCTGTGAAAATTTCTCACCTAGCCCAGTATTAAACTCTTGGCTTTGGAGCAGCTCAGATGTTGTCCCATACTCTTCTCCCTCTGTGCTTTTGAGATAGTAGAGATGCCATGTCGTTATCTACACTTGTGTCCTGGCATCCAAGCTCCTGGCTGAGAGGGGGCAAAAGGGGGACAAGGGGCTGCAGGCATAGGGCTGATGTGGCAGGTTTGCACCAGCATCCTCTCTTTAGGATGCAAACCACACAGGACACACCGGTGCACTCCAGTGCCTCTCAGCTGGGCACCCTGCATGCTGCTTAGGGGAACACGGACACTGAGGCAGTTGTAATTTAAATTGGAGCTGCTCAGGACAGACGGTGAGAGCTCTGTGAGTGGTGTCCTGCTGGAATCTTTTCAGCCTCTCGTACTGAGCATATCCATACAAGGGAGTGGCTCAGTAGCTTTTCATCTTTTAGAAGAAAAAACAAAGAGAAAAATACTTATTTTATTTACTTTTTCTCCTTTTTGTGCCTGCTTTTTCCCCACTTTTTTTTTTTCCTGCATGTACTGGGTTTTGTATTTTCCTTTTTCCCTGTATTTCGAAGACCCTTAATAAATAAAAGATGTGAGCACAAAATTGCCATTCAAATTTGATTGTCTCAGATTATATCTAGAATGAAACAAAAATCTACTGATCTGTGATTTTGTATGGCAAAGGCAGCTCAACACTATTCAATCCAGTAGGGGAGATATAAAGAAAGAGTATAAAAAACCCAACCAACTAGCAAAGAAAAGAAGAGACAGGGAAAGTGTGATAAAGAACAGCATAATACTTTAATGGTCTGAAGAGATTTTTCAACAAAACCATTACTAATACTGTGTATTCTAAGGCAGTTCTTACCATCACAAAACCATTAGCTCTTTGGTAGTCACAATCTCCCTTATATCTATATCATGGCTTTTCATTGCTTTTTATTTGTCTTTGTCTTCTTCTGCTTGACTGGTAATGTGCAGCACCTTTGTGCTGTACACTTACTTCAAGACTGACTGCAACAGTTATAAATATCTCCTCAGCACTGAGGGAGGCAGAGAAAAAGTGATGAGCTTCAGTAGCCAGAGTTCAGAATTGCTGCAGACAAGAGAGTCTGTCAGTGAAGACTGGTGAAATAAGATTTTTTGCTGGCTATGTTTCATAGCTTTAAAGAAGAAACCTTTGCACATGGTACTTGAATAACCAGAATGTTTTCCTGTGGCAACAGGGCAGCACTCATTATCTCCTGAGTATTTAGTCTGCAGGCATGAATTTGGGTGATTATTTAGCAATAGGCTTTTAGTTCTGTGTGAGGTTGGGGCATTTTGTTGCCTCCTCTTTGAGAAGGCAGAAGAGCTGTTGGCTTTGTTGTATTATGATGTACACTAGTGTGTACAGAATCAGTGTGACCTGAATCAGACACTTTTTCCCTGCATAAATACCCATGGAATGCTGCATAAATACCCAAAGTAAAACAATTGTTACTAGAGGTATATTTTCAGGTTTACCCCCTAAGAGTTGTTCACTGTCAATAAAATGGAAGTAAATAAAAGGAAACTACTTAAATCTGACCTTGAGTTAATAGCTTATATTTGACTGGAATCAGATACTTTTTCTGTCAGGTGCTGTGGAAGCCCTGCACATCTCATCCTTTGTCTCCAACAGCAGCAACACATTTGTTTTTTTCTCTGTGCTTTCAAGAAATAAACACTATGTGAATTTGGTCTCCATGCACAATAAACACAATTTAAGTAAAAAGCTTAAGAAAACCTTTTTTCTCCTTTTAAACCTTGCTTCTTGCCAGTTATTCACAGGGTTGGGTATGTGTTATAAAATAAAAAAAAAAAAGTAAAATTAAAGCTGTTAAATTAAATTAAAAACTCCCACTGTTATGTGGGAGTCTGATCACTTATTCCTTCAGCTCTGGTATTTTATGAGACCTGTGCACTGGCTCATCCAGGGACATTACCTGCCCCATGGTCCTCAGCAGAGAAAGATAAATGATGGAGAATGGATCAGAAGACAGAGTTCTAGATGTTTACTATGTCTTTTGCAAAAGCATGTCCTGGAGTCCACTGAGGATTTATATTTCAGAGGATAGCAGCTGACTGCCTAGGAGTTTTTCAAAGTGTGAGAACAGGATTGTCCAAAACAGACACATGATCACAGAGAAAAGAGTTTCATGGCACTCATCACTCATAGCTTGTTGCGTGCTGAGTCCTTGTCCTAGGTCTGTGCTTTGTGAGCCCTTCTGGCAAAGCTTTTGTGGGGAATATAGATACAAATAACAGAGTGACTCTGCAGGAGCCAATGAAAAACTCTTTACGAGCAAGGAGTAAAACTTAGACTTGCTTTGGAGGTGAGAAAGTGGTCAGGTTGCACTGTTGGCAGATTGAAGGTTGGAATTAATCATGAAGTAAGAGACCCTGTGTGGCACAGAAAGATGAGCAATATGCTGAAGAGCCATCAAGGCAAGGACTAACAACTTACTGTCGATGAGAGAAGACAGATGACAACAGATGTCACAAATTCACCATTGTAAGGAGAAACCAAGGAAGGTTATGTTGCCACCAGTGTCTGGAATGGTGCTAAGGCTCTGTGCTGATGTTCTGTGAAGGAAGGTTTTACTTGTGTGATGGCTGAGCTCCAGGACAGGTCAGAGCAACAAGTGAAATCTGGGCCCTACACGATGTTGCCCTGGGCTGCCTTTAGAAGCTGCAGGTGTTTTCATCTGCAAAGCAAGGAGGGTAAAGGCTGGAAGAAGCTTAAGAGAGCAATGATTTGCCCCACATGGAAAGGGGACATTTAAATTCCCCACTGCCTGTGATATCTGTTTGTGTTAAGTAGAATCCTTCCAAGTCTGTCAATACAATCCAGGAGGACCTGGATATTGATCATTTACATGGTGCGTGATGGATAATCTCATTTGTGTACAGTACTCTTTATCCAAGCTGCTTTGCTCAATTAAACTCTGCTCAGCAGAGACTATTCAAATCTGCTGTAAAGTTCATGCCATGACCACATTTCCTATCAATTTCTTCACCGGAATATATATTAATGGAAACACGGGGATATATTAATTGTACAATTTTGAATAAATGCAACCTTAGCAGAGTACATTTTTTATTATTATTTAATAATTATGAGTTCAGGCTTTTCTTAATTTCCTGCTGTGAGCTTTTAAAAGTCACTGCAATGCTGAAACATAAATAGAGTATGTGATGCAACACTTTGCCTAGGCAAATATCAGACATTTTTACCTCAGGAAAAATATAATGCCATTTAAAAAAAATCATTTGGCTTATTTGAAATTTTGCACTGTTGAAATCAAATAAGGGAAAACTCAAATCAAAATGGAACAATATTTACTTAAAAATTTAAACTAATATTTTCTAAGACTTGAGTAGGCAAAAAATGATAAAAATCCATAGAGAGCATGAAAATGGTAACGATTCTTGAAAAAAAAAATCTTCTAAAACATGGATGAGAAAATATCCAACTTGCTCAAGTTTTTCTCAGCCATTATATTCCATAGGTAATAAAATCTGGGTGGAATGATGTTTAGATTCTCCCAGACAGTGGAAAAGCAGCAATGTAGTCCAACATGAGACACTAGGACAAGGTGACCTGGAACCACCCAGAACAGAGGCATCACCATCGCTTACTCTCTCATCACTTGGCCATCAAACTCACACATTCCCTCCCTTCCCCCTCTCCTCTTTGGTTCCTTCCTATTTCCTTGTCTTTATATTTTCTCTTTTCGTCTTTGTCTTCTTTTCTAAGCCACTTGCCTTGTTCTGACAATATGATTACTTAATACTTACCTGCCAAATTAACTGACTTATTTTACCAACGAGTGGAGATACCATTCCCTGACACTCAGTATTTGTCAGTCCCACAATCTTTTCTGTGTCCATGAGGTGCACGCTGTAACAGGAAAATTCCACTAAGTATGGTGGGCTTTCTCTAAACCACACTACAGTTACATACCAGCATGAACTAGGATGTGTGTTGGTTTGCCCTCTCTCTTTGGCTTTTAAAGGCAATAAAATGTGAACAATTAAAAAAATCTTTTACAACCCACTCATCCTCTCCCCTTTATTCCAAAAAATCACACCCAACTGACCTCTTACTGAGAATGCTGTTCCATTCTGTAAGACTCTGTCTTTTCACAATGCAAAGAAAAAAACCCTATTCAGCTAATTGAGCAATTTGCTTAACTGGATACACTGCAAAAATGTATAGTAGAAATGCTAATGTATTAAGTGTGTATTTGTATGCGTGGGGAAAAAGAAATGCTATATAGATGCTGTAGTTGGAATGCTGCATAAATACCCAAGGCAAAACAATTGTTACTGGAGGTATATTTTTAGGTTTACCCACTAAGAGTTGTTCACTGTCAATAAAATGGAAGCAAATAAAAGGAAACTGCTTAAATTTGACCTAGAGTTTATTGCTTATATTTAACCTTCATTTTTTGTTGTTGTTGTTTTTGCTGTTGAATGATACACACAGAGCCAGTTAATCTGTGCTTTTTATTAGCACAGTTTACTTGGAACCCAGCCATGGATCTGAATGCTTTTATACAGAACCTACTGAGAAACAAAGAAGGGGGGTCTGGTCTGTGTAATCCTTAAAATGTTTTGCAAGATGACACCCAGAGCAGGGAACACCTGTAGCACTCTGATGATGTCAATGCAGTAGGTTGTAGCAGAGCAACCACCCCAAATCTGGCTAGAGAGTGGAAAAAAGGGATTTGAAACCGAATGGTGAGGTCACTTCGTGGGTGATTGTCAGGGGCCCTTCCAAATGTGAAAGACAGTATTAAAAATCATGGAATGCCAGCAGGTAGATTACAGAGGTTGGAGCTGCTGCCCCCTAAGTCGCAATCCCTCTGCTCTTCCCTGCCTTTCAGAAACAGTCCTTCCACATTAGGCACTGAGCATGCTCCTGAGCCTGGAAATCCACAGAGGTACAGCAGAAAACTGGGACAAGAAACAGTTTACTTACCACATCTTTGCTTTCCCATTTCCTCTGAGTGGAAGGGGGATGACACTTACACAGAAACTTTCTCTGTTACACAGGGATGTGAAGAGCATGGCTGTGGTGGCCCAAAAGTTGCTTTTTAAGAATCTGACTCTTTTCTTAGCTTGCTTTTAGTTCCCAAATATTGCAGCAATGCAGTACCTCCTAATGAGTGTACACTAAAGAATACCCTACCAGGGGATGAGGTATTTGAGGCTCTCTTTGTGGAACCTGTAGGCCACCCACCTAAACCCGTGGTTTTCTAGGTAGCAGAGACAGTAACATCAGGACAATCTTACAGCAGAGTGCGTTGAGAGGGTGAGCAGTGGAGTGGAACACCAAAGTGGAATTAGGAAGCAACTGAGAGACTGGGATGACATAACTGCCATTTCTTTTACACTACTTTTTCTTATGTCTGTGACTATTTTATTCCACATTATAAAAATGAGGTGATGGAAGCAGCTCAGCAGTGTCTGACATTTAAGTTCTCTTAAAATACAAGGGTGTACTGAGCTGCCAGTGGCACACACTATGTCTATAAGACTTGCAAGATTTTTAAGCCTATACCTTTCTATTGCTTTTTCCTGACACAGTCCAAGGCCTCCAAATGGAGTCCATCATCCTGCAGCAAAACTCTCCCACTGATTCTCGTAAGAGAGATCTCACCAGATATCTTTTGAGGTCCAGCCTGAGGTGGGTTCTATGAAATATAAGCCAGTCTTAAAAAGAGAAAATTCACCCACTGAGAAGCTAACAACAATTGCAGACCTCCAAAGAAGGACTGAATCCAAAAGTGAGGGAGTTTTCCTGTCCAGAATCCATTTAATTCCTAGCCAGTTCAAATCCTCTTTTATGCGAAGTGGACACTTCTTGCACGTTGTGTGGGAAGTAAGAAAATAGGTTTATTTTTCTTCTTTTGCCTTCTCTCTACATATACTGGCAACTTTATGGGCAGGTATTTGAGGATAAATGGATTGCCTCTCACACAAAGGTTTTATTTAAAACATCTCTTTTCTGACTAAAAAATAGGTTAGTCAATTTTTAATGGCTTTCTCCTTCCACTGAAGATCATCAACTTGTATTTGATGTAAAAATGACACTATCATCATAAAAGCTCCTTCTGTTGGGATTCATCGCACCATTTAGACCAGATAGCAGTGTAAAGTCCTAATGGAGAAATAAACATTTGAGCATTTTTCCTGATACTGTAATTGCCACACTTAGGTGCTGCTGTATGTGAAAACAGAAGTACATAGAAAATTTCCTTGTTCATTCCACATGCTAGAAATTTTGCTGTCCTGCCTGCATATGTTGTTTGTTATATATATGAGTGTGTGATGTATACCAAAGCAAAAGTTTCCTTTCCCTTTCTGTGGTGATGGAGATGCTTTGTGACACAAAGTGTAACTCCATTCCTGATGCCTCTTGGCGAGAAAAACTCACATAACCCCTCTCCTCCCCAAAACTCTGCTAAGAGAAAAACCAAGGATAAATTGCAGCAAGAAACTCTGAAGCTAGAAGTGTAGAATGATGGAAGCAGAGATAAAGTCTCAAAGCTGGTGAGATATGACAAAATTGGTGAGCTGCACTCAGAACTCCTGACGTCATTTGATAGGAGTCACAGTCATTCCATGTTTCAGAGATTTTTCTTCTGGCAGGCTCTGTTGAGTCTCTGCAGCCCCTTCTTGGGAAATCCCCCCCGTGTCACCTGGAATGTGCTGACACAGCTCTGATACTGGCACATGTCACTCAGGGATGGGGCCATCTCCCCATTTTGCTGGGTTAAAACCCTCAGCATCCTGGCTGGAGAGGTACTTGGAGCAGCAGCTGTCATGTTGTAGCACTTCTCCGGCTGAATGCTTGTCTGTGACAGAGTGGAAGTCTGACTTTTGGAAGGTGAGGGTTCAAATGCTTTCTCTGTGGCAGGCACATATTTATGCTAAGGACAGAACTTGATACATTGGAGTAGGGAAAAGGGTGCTTGCTGGGAAGAAGACCCCACTGAATTACCCTGACTAAGGGCACTCTAACATTAGGAGGTCTGGGTTTAGGAATGGACAGATTGGGAAACATATTTTGCTGACCTCTCTTCCCAGAGTAATTGAAAATTATTCAGCTCTGCTGAGTGTAACTGCCAGAAGCTTCTGCTTGATATAATTGAGTTCTCTACCCTCAATTTGTTTGCTTGTGTTTCAAGCTTTGAAAAAAGAGCACTTAACCTTTTATTGTTTATTCAGATTTATTTAGAGAAAACAAAATCTCTGTGGCTGGCTCTATCAACTACCCACATTTTTGCTGATCTCTGGAATGAGGTGAGTGTCAATAAAAAGCAGCTGAAAAACTCTTTCTTCCAGGATTATTACTGACAGTGTAAACAGTTTTCAATGGTATTTGATGTCACTGATTTATGTTAGCATGTGGAATGAATACAGCCCTGCTCCTCTCAAAGGACTCCACATGTATTGATAATGCCTGCAATTATTGTGTCATCTATGTTTGGGATTTCACCCAAAACACAAGAAACTAAAAACATTAAAAAATGAACATATTAAATGTCTTGATCTCAGAGAAAATCTCACTGCAATTGGAATCCACTGCTCAAGCATGAAACTTCCCAATGCAAAGTTCAGTGCTGCTGATGATATGGATGGGATTTTATTAGATCACAGATACATAACCTGGGTTTTGCCTTTGTTGTCTTCTTCACAACATTTAAGAGGAGTCTTTGCACCTCTCTGCAGCTTCTTTAGAGCTCAGAATGCTTCCTATGCAATCTGACTTCTACCCAGAGAATCACAAGATCCCAGAATGGGTCAGGTTGGAAGGGAGCATGGTGAATCATCTGGTCCAACCTTCCTGCTTAAGCAGGGTCGTCCCAGAGCACATGGCACAGGATTGTGACCAGTCATTCTGGAATATCTCCAGTAACAGAGACTCCACAGCCTCTTTGGGCAATCCAGTGTATGGTCACCAACACAGGATGAAAAACCTCTGACTGGCATATCATGTGTGAGAGAGGCATTTTTAATGTAGGTCCATGGTGACCTTGTATTTTTTATTTTTGAGTCTTGCTCCTTCACATCGGCATGGGGCGGTGTGCTCCTTGCTTCAGACTATCAGAGAAGGTAGGGGGTAACTGCAGTGCCTGGCAGGAGATTAAAGAAGGTTTACAGAAAGCTTCGGGCAGGGAGCTGGGGAAGATCAGGGTAGATGTCAGAAGAAGGATTGTGTCATCTGGAGAGTGATCTAGAATAAGAAACCAAGAGCTTTTGTTCTGCCTAAAATGGCTCTAATTCCCCAAGGTGAGAACCTACCCAGGGAGGCCCTTGCTCTCAGGTCTCTGAGACCTTGAATTGCAGCTGGTGATTTGGGTCCACATCCCTCTGGCTGGGAATTCCCAGAAGGGGAAAACAAGGTCTTTATCACTGGATGCTGAGGTGCTGTGGAGCTATCACCACTGCTGAAAATTGGTGATAACCAAACAGCGTGTGACTCCCCCTCCCCAGGCATGTGCCTTCCCTACAGACCTTCACTGAGGGTTCTGCAGCCCAGAAGCACAATCACTGCCCAGGACACAGAACACATGGCTGCTTTGAACTCCTCTGTGGCTGCAATGCAGTATCAAGTGCTTTTGCTCTCTTGTAAGTCCAGTGATTTCAGGACTCATTTTTTAATCTGTGGCAAAGGAAATATGGCAAAGGAAACAATCCTTGGGAGTGTGTGGATTGGGGCATACAGAAGGTAAAGTTTGTGCTTTCACCTTCAGCTTCTAATTTCTCTGCCTTTAGCTTTTCTGGTGGGTTGATATGTCCTGTGGCAACCTTCGTGGTCATGCACAGCAGCTTTTGGGGCTCTGAAAAGAAAATTATGACTATCCTCAACCTCTACTTTCCAGAATAAATCTTGTCCAGAATAGCTCTATTGTTCCTCACACAGTAGAAAACTGTTGGCTTTCCATGGCTTTGGCAGGGTTGTAATAACTCTGAGGGCGTGATTTTGCCTGAGACTGTGTCTGTGAATAACCTTTCACAGGCAGTGATCCTGCAAACATTCTGGCATGTCAGTGTTCGTATGGGTTTTTCCATGCATGAATGTACAGGACTGTTGGAACTGAGGGCTTAGGCATGGAGATGTTAATGTTTGCAAAGGTAGTCATTTCCCAAGTATAATGTCAAAAACTTGTGTTCTGTCTGGATTCTTTTCTACTGTTCTGGAAGTTTACCAAACTATAGCTTCCTAAACAGGGCTCTGTGTAGTTGTTTCAGAGACTCTCACCTGTCTAAACAAAGGAAAGTTTATTATGTTTTAAAACTAAAAGGAATTTGAACTTGTTTTTGCAAAGATGCTGGTAAGTTTCTTGTTTGTTTGTTTGTTTGTTTGTTTGTGTTTTTTTGTTTTTTTTTGTTTTTTTTTTTCAAAAGGATCCACACAATATTCATATACAGGCAAAATGTATTTCATGACAGGAAAAAATAATCCAAACCCATTCAGTTCTTGACTGCCACTTTATAGAGTACAGAACCTTATATAAACACGTATGTGCTAATAAACAGCATATGGGCATGCTGGTTTCATGTTACTCTGACTCTGGAGGGTTCATCATTGACTGGCATGAGTTTTTAATTTCTTTGCTGTGTTCTGGTTCTGGCCAGGACAGGGTTAATTTTTACAGCACCCAGGAGGGACACAGTGCTTTGAGCAAACAGAGGTGAATCCTTGCACAATTGCATATGAATGGTTCACCTGTCTTGAACACTCTTGTTACTATTGTTTTTGTCACTGTTAGTTTTCTTATTTCATTGTTGTTTCTAGTAAATTGTTCCTACCTCAACCTATGATCTTCACCTTTTTGTGCCTCCAATTCTCCTCTCCACCCTTCTGAAGGGGTGAGGGGGATGAGGGGGAAGTGAGTGAGCAGTGCACAGTGGGAACACTGAACTGGGGAATACTATTCCTAAACTACGACATGCCCATAATTTCCTATAGTCACAGGAAACACCCAGAGGAAATAGACTGGGCATAGAATGCAAAGATCAGTCACCTCAGCCATTCATTACTGACTGTCACATTAGAAGAACTGAGGTTGTGAGTGTTTCCTCCTTAATCAGCTCGAAGTGAAGGGTCCTCCCAGGCAGGTGAAATACTGCCTACTTTCCTCTTACAAAATGGAATGGTTTTGAGCTGCGCCAAACCATTAAAGATTTTGCAGTGTTGCAGAAAGGTTGTAAGAGGTCACCTGATACAAGCTGGGTGAATTTAAAGGCCAAATCCTCAGCAGGTGCAAAACAGCACCCTTCCATTGACATCAGGGAGGATGTCATGGTGGAGCTGCTGATAAGACTCCAAGGGGCCTAAAAGAATTAGTCTCAGCCAGAAAGTCTGCAATGCTGCAATTACTGTTCTACTTTCTCAAATATTGTTCCAGTAACTCTATTTGACTAATTTTTTTCCTTGTTCTGTTAGTATGTGTAATCCATCAGAATCTGTTTTTCCTCTGCAGCACAGCGTATTGTCAAACCTGTGCATTTTTGTCCAGCCTGCTCTGCTTGCTAAGCTAGGTACAGTGAAGCCATGGTCTAAATGCCTTTAAGTTCACATTTAAGACATGTCTGAAAATCTACAAGATCTACAGTGGTTTGCTTTTTAAAATTTTTTTTCCTTTCTTTTTTAAATTTTTTTTTTTTTTATTGGCTAATCCCAAGTGATAAAAGCTTTCCATGGCCTGTTTTGATACCTGGAAGTACTATGAAGATCATGATACAGTTTGGGTTGAGACTGGTTGGTAGGGGCAGGCTGAAAGAAGTAATCTAAATAAAAGTGCATGGCCTCTTGGACCCAAAATTGGTTGCCTTGCCAGTCCCAATTCATTTATCTCACAAAAAAACCTTAACAGAAATAAATCCCCAGCAAATTCCTATCAGTTTCACAGCGATCATTTGCTTTTCTGGCTTCCACTAAGGATATCATTATGCTCTTTAGTCCTAACCCAGTCCTAACCTGCTCAGCTTTCTAAATAGTTAGTTTAATTAATCCCCTGCCTTTCTGATTGTTAGTGCTATGTATTGCAAGTGAGATTTTGATGCAAAGCATCACTAAATTAATTAGTTTTGGCCCTGATCCACCAGATTTAATGGGGGTATTTGCACGTTCAAAGGTAGACCACTGTTGAAGTGCCTCATTGAATGGAGCACTTCTCCCTTAATGAGAGGGAGCTAGGCAGCTTGGCCTCTGGCTGCTGGATGAAGTTACCAGGGGTACTTACTGCCTCAGCAGACAACCTCTGCTCCTGGCAAGCCATGATGATATTTTAGTTATGTCTTGTACAGAAGTGGAACATCTTGAATAATCATCTTATTTTATGCCTTCTTCTGTTTCCCATTGTTACCTCATATTGAAGGTGTTCTCACTGAATTTGTGATATTCTTTATGCACATCTCAGAAAGCACTTTGGTTAAGGCCATGAGAAAGATCTACCTTGAAAGATTTGATTAACAACACCTTAGATCTTAGATTTTTGACAGAATTGTTTCTTTGTGTTCATGCACTGTTATTAGTTTGATTCCTGGCCAGCAATTTATTATTACCTTGTAGACTGAGATTAAAATTGATGCTATCTTTGTGTTATTGCAGGATGATAGTGTGTTCCACATCAACAGACACCACTTGTTAACTTTTCATCAGGTGTACATAAGGAAGAGAGAGGGAGGGCAGACTGGCTTTGGTTCCTGTGGCTGTTTAGATCAACTCAATGAGTGGCTGCAGAACTATATCTTCCTTCAGTAAAACTCTGTTTCTGCTGAAATTCTGGGTGTTTCCCATCCATCTCACTTAAGAAGGAATTCCATTCTGTGAATTTTCATGGGCTTTTCTCAATATCGGATAACTGTGCCCAGCAGCACATGCCAAGATGCAACTAACAATGTTGCAGTTTTTTTAAACAGCTAATGTTTTAATAGTATCCTGATGGCTCGGCCTAGCTCGATAACATGCTGCTGGAGTTTCATAACCATATGGATTAGGTATTATAAGATGTTGAACTCAATAGACAAATCACAGACCTTGAGTTTCGCCCTTGAACTTGAATGATGTAAAGCAAAATTACTCAGGCAGAAATGCAATCTGGTTTGTGAATCTAGTGTCTGAAAATATTATCTGAACTGCTGTTGGGAAACAAATGTTTTACTGTCTTTTATTTGCCAGTTCCCTGCGTTCCTGGGCAGCTGAGCTGGATTACACAAAACTTCAGGATGACCCTTCTGTTCAAGACAACAGTGATGCAGTGCTTCATCTTGTGAAGTTAGCTCTGAAAGTCTGGGTTATTGAGGTCCTGACTGACTCATATTGCTATTTCGGATTCCCATCAGCATCTTTGGGAGTGGAGAAATTAATTTTGGCCTAAACAGTCCTGCTGGGAGAATTCTGCCTCCCCTCCTAAGACAAGCAATAGTCTCATGGTGCTACTGTGGGTAAGGTGGTTTGGGGTAGATGAATACACTCCTAGTTGTCATGGAATCATTCTCCAGCAGCAGTGATGGAGGCTGTGGTCTTTCCTAGAATTTCTTCCCTAACTCCAGAGTATTCTAGGAACCGTTTTTGACAGACCTACAAATAAAGCAAAAATCTGTGTACCCTTTATGACCCTTTGGTCAGATGCATGCATAATTTTACTTTAGCTTGTGGTCAAGTAGTAAAGAAGCAAACAGTGGAGTCAAGGTGTGAAACAGCCTGGAGGGAGGAATTTCAAGGAATCACAGCCAAATATTAGAAGTTTTTGTGGAAGAGGACTAGTGGTATAATAAAATCTGTGCAAAAAAGTCAACATCCATCCTGAATGATCATTCACAAAAATGAAACTTTGCTGACCCTGTGCTATCCCTTTTCTAGGATAACGACGATTTTAATTGTTTGCGTGTGTTTTCCACAAGGCAGCCCGGCTCCCCGGGGAGGCACGACAGGCGTGTCACCCTCCCCGAGGCAGGATCCCGGCTCCTGCCCGGGCGGGTATTTCCATTTCGCAGGGCTGGGCTGGCCCAGGTGCCCCGCGCGGCTGAGGCAGAGCGGCGGTAATGAATACACGGCAGCCTGCGGTGGGAGCCCTGCCACTGTTAAATTTGTAGCCAATTAGCCGTGTTGCACAATTCCAGCAGAGTAACACCAGTCTCTATAGACTTGGTATAGAGAGAGAAATTAGTTTAGACAAATACCTCTTAATCCCTTGTTCTTGGCTGGGCTGGAGCGCCTACTGCTAAGTGCTAATGGCACGGGGAAATCCCAATTTCCAGTGTCAAGGGCTTCGAGGAATCAGGCTATTAAAGGGAGACATTTATTTTGCATTAGCTTTGATCAGCAGCTCCTGGGTGAAATCTCTTTAAATAAATACCCCGTGCGGCCTCTCGCTTGGGGAACGCGGGCTTCGGGCCGGGGCCGCTTTCTGCTGGGCTTTGCCCCACGGGAGCAGAATCACGGAATCAATTAGGTTGGAAAAGCCCTCCAAGATCATCGAATCCAACCTGTGACTGAACACCACCCTGTCAACTGGACCATGGCACTGAGTGCCACGTCCAGCATTTCCTGAAACACCTCCAGGGATGGTCACTCCACCGCATCCCTGGGCAGCTTGTTCCACTCTCTACTCAACCTTTCCAGTGAAGAAATTCCTGCTAATGTCCAACCTAACCCTCCCCAAACGCAGCTTAAGACTGTTACTCTCATCCAGTCGCAGACTGCCTGCCAGAAGAGGCAGCCGCCTGCCCGGGGAGGGCACCCGCGGGGATGGGTGCGGGAAGGCAGCGGGCCCTGGGGGAAGGCACCGGGCGGTGCGGGAAAGCACCGGGCCCTGCGGTGCGGGAAGGCACCGGGCCATGTGGGAAGGCATCGGGCGGGGCGGTGCGGGCAGGAGCCGGGCGGTGCGGTGAGGGGCCGAAGCGGTGCGGACAGACACCGGGCCCTGTGGGAAAGCAGCGGGCACTGCGGTGCGGGGCCGGGGCGGTGCGGGAAGGCACCAGGCCATGCGGTGCGGGCAGGAGCCGGGTGGTGCGGTGCGGGGCCGAGGCGGTGCGGGCAGGCACCGGGCCCTGCGGTGAGGGGCCGGGGCGGTGCGGACAGGCACCGGGCCCTGCGGTGCGGGGCCGAGGCGGTGCGGACAGGCAGCGGGCCCTGTGACAGGGAAGGCAGCGGGCCCTGCGGTGCGGGGCCGGCGCGGTGCGGACCCAGCCGAGGCGGCGGCGGCGGCGCTTGGGCGATCTCACGCTGCCCCCCGGCGGCCGTTCCCGGCCGTGCTGCCGCTGCCCCGCCACCGGCTCCGGCCGCCGGCGCTGCCCCCGCTCCCCGGCGCTTTGCCAAGGGCCCGGGCTGGCTCTCCCGCCCCGTCCCGCCCGCAGCCGCCCCGCTGTCCCCGGGCGCTGTGCATTCCCCAGGTCGGTCGGCCCTCGGGCAGGGCAAGCCGTGCTGTGGAGGGCGAGCGGCGCTGGGAGCCGGCGGTCCGGGGAGCCGAGCGACACAAAACCCGCACGGCCTCGCCTTGCCTGCGCCGGCCGTCGATACCCATTTTTAAGTATTAAAATGTCGCCGTTTGCAACGCCAACGCCTCGGAGTTGCAAATAAAGCTTAAGAGGGAAATTACTCAGCGTCGCTGCGCCCTGTCCTCGTGTCAGGTAGCTGGAGCCTTTCCATGGCATTAAAGGATAATACCTCGCACCTGGGGCTGCCATGGGGCACAAGAGCGTATTTTTACACTTCAGCCTCCCCATGTACTCTAGATGCAATTTGCTAAATGATACTGACGTCTAAATAAGCTAAACATATAATAAAAGGTGAAAATTGTATGGGAATCTCCCTGGATGCAATTATTTGGCCCTCATGACATTATTTAGGTGCTCCAGAAGCTTCTGGGACTGAGGGGAAATTGCATTGACACATGCCAAGTAACTTAGGAACCGACCAGCATTTTCAGATCACAGAGTGGCATGCTGGGGAAAAAAAAATGTATTGCTCCTAAATACTAATTGCATGCACTGGGTCTTGGTCCATAATTGGAATGTGAGCAATGTGTACATATGAAATGTAGCAATTTCTGTACTTATGTAAGTAGCTGTTACCTAAAAATTACATAGCTTACTACTGTGTTAAGTTTATGACTACTTCCTGGCATTGCCTGGACACAGTACCAGTGGGAGGCACCTGCTGGGTTTCTGAATGCATCAGGTACATCCCAGCATTTCTGTGATTTTGGAGGAATGTTAATGGCATGACAGTAGCGCAGCAGGCCCCACAGCAGACTGGTGGCGAGGGAGGATGAGCAGTGCTGGCTACATTAGGGCCCCTTTGCAAGCGTCCAAAATATTTTTGCAGACGAAACACCCATATATTAAGCAAGGATATGAAGATGGAATGGGTGAAACTTGGTTTTCTGGGTTTTTGGATTGTAAGTACCCAATTATTTTTCAGCTGTAAATAACAAATGTGGCTGCAAGTCCCTGCTTACCTCTCTGAACCTTTTCTTCAAGCAGGACACTGGGTCGGTGCCATGGCCTTCTATTGCACAGATTCATTATCTGGTCTGCTCTGATCACATTTTCCATGTCCCTTGGTGTTTATCCTTGGGGTTAGCATCTGTTAATGCTGTGGTTGCATCTTTGTTGTCAGGAGTTAATACCCATAAGCTGCCTCTCCAGGGCAGCCAGGCAGGGCTTTTCTGTGCAGCGGGGCCTCTGCTCAGCTTGGAGGTGTGATTCCAAGAAATGAGCCTGGTTTTTGGAATGTTGCTGCCATCCTTCCTGCTGAGTGCTCCCACTGGGTGTACTTTCCGTTGTGGAGAGTGGCAGGGGTCAGCTGTCAGGATGGGGTGTACTTGGCCATGAATCATGTGAAATTCTCTAGTGAATCAACACCTTTGAGTGAAAATAATATTTAATAAGGAATTCCCAACTGCCAGGCTCTTAACTCCTTGGCACTGGGAAACGTGGGAATGACTGGAGACTTTTCCACTGTGAAAAAGATGGCTATCACAGCGGCTAAGGTTGACACGAAATGAAATCCACATTGGAAATAAATTGTGGATTTTTAACATTTAATTAACTATTCAGACAGATTGCCAGGAGGTGTAGCAGAATTTTTTTTCATTGCTTTTAAGTTTTTAAATGAAGACTGGTTGTCTTTGTGGAAGATATACTCTAATCCAAATGTAAATTGTTGGGATCAATGCAAGAATTACTGGATGAACTTCTCTGGCCCTTGATATGCTGCATGTCAGACTAGATGATGCTAACAATCACTTCTGGCTATAAAATGTATGAGCAGTGGAAAATTATAAGTTTGAGAAGAATAAAATGATATGAAATTAACTCCATAACAGAAATATTTTTGCAACATAAACTCTTCTTTAACTTCTCTTGCATTATTTCACACCCTCACACTGGAAGCAGCACAGATTTATAGTTGCATATTCACATTAAAACAACAGTGGAGAAACTTAAATAATTAATCTAGTTCAGCAGAATGGGAACTGACTCCCAGCAAAAGGTCTGTCTGACCTGTTAATTTGCTACTCAGTTTCCTTACAGAGGAGCAACTTCCAGCAGCCATTGCTTGTACTTGTCTGGCTCCATTTTTAGAAATTCCCCCATTTAAAATACAGTATAATTGAACAGGTAATTGATCTTAGCTAATAGGTAATTGAATAAGTAATCTATCTCTCTTAATAGATGAATGGTTTGTTATCCTCTTGGATAACAGTCTCTCAAGAGCTCAAAGTAGATTTTCAACTTCTCTGTGTTGTCCCAGTGATCCTGAGAACAACCCCTTGACTTCAACAGAAACACAGTTACCTTCTGGGACCTTACATTTATTAGGCATGTTCAAAAATCTCTGTAAGTGAGTGGGAGGTGGAGGACAGGACAACACAATTCCTGTGTGGCTACCTAAACTGCCAACTCTGTGTGACACAAGTCCAGTGAAGTGAGTAAAACCATAATTCATACTATGAACCAGCTTTTTGTTTAATGATTTGTATTTCTGAGAGTATTCAAAGAGAGGAATGAAAATGAAAACAAAAAGTCAAGTTAGTTGGAGAAGTCTATTTTTTTTTAAATAAAAAGAGGGTTTGAAGGCCCTATGTCACTAATATTTTTCTTGCCCTTTCTCAAACGTAATTCTTGAGGAAGGACTTGATCTGCCTGGAGTTGAATCATGTTGTGTGGTTTTGCTTTATTTTGAAAGGTGGAAATTTTTGAGTTGCCTGTCCCTGTTTTGAATGAGGCAAAGCAATGAATTCTGGTTTTGACACATTTGAGATTTTCAATACATAACAGAGACCTGGTCCAGGTTCCTCTCTGAGACATTTTCAGTGAGAAACAGTTTGGGCTCCTCACTCCTTAACAAAGAAAAAGACAGCCCTATTTTCCAAAACTTTTCCACAGTAAGAGAGACAGAAGAGAATTAGATACTTCCTATATGTGATTCACCTGGCCATTATCAGCTGCTACATTAGGATGAGGTAATTTGTAATTTGAAGAAATTTCTCTTCAAGGGCTATAGATTATGAGCTTCCATTTAAATGTCTATATTGTGCTTACCTGGTGTTGGCCATTGACTATTAACTAGTAATAAACATGAAAGAACAGAGAAGGAGAGAACAGGACATAATAATTTCCAAAAATATTTTATAAGGAAAAAACCCAAATGCTTGAGAAGCAAAAGTGGTCTGTGGATTCATAGAAAAGTGAAAATAATAAAGAGGAGGCAGAAGGCACATACAAAGGGCAAAGAAGAAAAGATTTCTCTCTTTCCCTTTGCTGGGGCCCAGATGGGAATACAAAGGTGGCTATGTGTTTTCTTGTAGCTGCAGTAGTTGAAGTCTGGCCAAACAAGGAAAGTGACCACTTGTTTTCAACAGAATATAGCCCAGTGGCAGGGCTTGGGACACTGACAAATGTTGAAGTCTTCTTAATACATCTTTGCTCAGCTGAGTGCCTTCTCTGATACTGCCCAAGCATCCTGTAATGTAACAAGCACTTGTAGCATCTATCATGTTTTGTAGTCCTCTTCACTTTGCCCTGCCTTTCTCTGGGAAACAGCCTGTGTTTGTGTACAGCTGGTGGGAGAGTATGAGAAGAGAGGTGCCATTCCAACACAGCAAAATACCAGAAAGGAAACTACCTCTATCCCTCTGCCTCCCCCAAATTCAGCCTGAAGCTGCAGCCTGGCCTGTCTCTACTCAGCAGCCCCGGAGTCAGGGTCAGGGTGGGTACATCTGCTCTAGAGACTTGGGATTGCACTGGGGGCGTTCCTGACACTGGAGCTTGATTGTGCTGTTAAATTTAGAAAGTGGTCCCTGGCACAGTTCTGACCTGGGATGGCTAACATTCTCTCAAACAGTTTTAGACACTTTTCATTGCTTTCAGATCCAAGTGCCCTTTAACCATCAATCAGCTGAGAATACTTTCTCTCTTAGTTTTTCTGAGATTTGCATATCTACGCTGTGTCTAGTGTCTCCTTGAAGTTGCTGTAACAACTGTGCTTTCTTTTTTGTCTCACAGACTTGCAGATCTCCCCAGAATCAGAACAAATTCCTCAGCCTTGGAAGCACCCCTTTGTTTGGACTGTCGCACATATTGTCAGTGCGTGGCTATTGATTCAACAACTCAGTGAACAAAAGGACCAGTCTGGATTCTTACACTTGCCTTTAAATGAAAGTTGTCAATTAGCCCCTTCAGTTTCAAAGGAGTTTAAGCTGACCAAACAATCTGACACCTATTCATTCACACAAAGGGAAAGAAATCAGAAGAAGTAAATATTGCATATTAAGTCTCCTTGTCTATGAAATCCAAAGAGTTGCCAAAATCTCTGATACTGTCTAAACTCTTCATTCCAGGATCTAAAGTGTGTATTGTAAAGCCACCATTGTCTCAGCTGCAATTGAACACTGCAATGACTTTTAATCTGCTTTCTTTCTTCCCTCTCTTGTTCCTTGACCCTGGGCCTGTCAAAATCACTTACTTTACTGCTCTGATTGTATAGTTCAGCTCTTTGAATCTCTCCTCTAATTCCACTTGATTTATTTATTTCCTATTCTGTAGTTATTTCCCTTACTTCTTTAGCCAAACGAACATCTTTGTCTTCTCTTATCATAACCTCTTAAACCTTATACTGCTCTGTTGGATTCTGTTCCAGGGTCATGTATGGCTATAGAAGGACTTTATTTAACTGGGAACTGGAATTAGTTCTCTACCCACCTGCATTACATTTTCTGAATATCCATATTTGAGTTTTTTCCTGCACTTGCACCAACCCATGTAATATAATTTTTATTCAGGCAAGTATTGGAGTTTTGGAGTATTGGAGTTCCCTACATCCAAATCACAAATGATTCAGACCTCCAGAGTCGGTCTGTGATACAAGGGATGATTCTAGGAATGAACAAGAAGCACTGCTGAAAACTGCCAGACTAACTGGAAAATAGGCCAAGGTGGTCAAGAAAGAAGCCTGGCTTTAGGTCCTATGTTTTATGGTGGAACCATCTCATAGGATCATAGAACTATTTAAATTGAAAAAAATCTTTAGGATCATTGAGTCCAACTCTAAAGCTAACACTGACAGGTCCATCACTTAACCACGTCCCTAAGCACCACCTCTCTGATATATCACTTAGTGCCACATCTTCAAATCTTTTAAGCACCTCAAGAAATAGTGACTGAAAAGGCATTTGTGAAATCATTTTTCTTATGGCTCTCTAGGAACCTCCTCCATGATTGTGAAAGACCATTTTCCAAATCTAAATTCTGCCTGATTTCCAGATGAGGCTTCAACCACTTCTACAGCTCAGGAAATGTCTAAACTCCCAAGGTATGTCCATTTTTATGTGTGTTTCTCTTTCTGCTCTGCTGAAGACCTACAACAGCTCCACCATCAAATTCAACTGCACAGCAGGACAGACCAGCTTAGGTGAGATCAGGCTTTGAAGCAGAGGAACTCTTAGAACAGATCATCAGATTTTTAGCAAAGCAGTTTTTGTCATGAAAACACACTCATTTATTAACTGTATATTCTTGTAAAAGTCTAATCTGCCTGAGTGTGGTTACTGGTTCAGACACTGGTTATCCGCACTGCAAGAGTACCTAATGTATTATTTTATGTGCTTCTCAGTGTCCTAGCCACCTCTCTTTCTATACAAGTTTTCTTGAATTCTTCCTTGTATTTTTCTTTTGACTACAAAATTATTAACCAATACCGGGAAGTGGTGTGTGTATGTCTCACATATTTTGATTTTTTGAAAAAAAGAAAATCCATTTCCTTCTCTGTTACTGAGAATAGAGTAATAACTTTCTTCTTTGTTGTGGAATATGGGGAATGTTTTTAGCCAACCCTATTTTATGTCTCTTCCAGTAATCTGTCTCATGTGCAGATTTTCTTGTAAAAATAAGTCCCTGCAGTAAATCACAGTCTAGTTCTTTAAATATATAATGACATTCCCTAGTCTGTTATGAAATACTGAACTTCTCAATCACATTTCCTTTTACCTAGGTAGAAAAGATGCAAGGGTCCAGTCTACAGCTCTCTTGAGTCCTACTATAGCAGTTTCTGAAAGCGCTCCTGGTTATGTGTGTCCTCCCAGGAGGAGTGGCTGAATTGTCAGGGATCTCATCTCATCTCTCAGTGACCTGTCACAAACCAGAGGCAGCCCTAAATACCTCAGAGGCAAGGTACAAGGAAACCTGTGTCAGACATGTCTAAATTAACTGGCTCCTGAAGAAAGACTTCTTCCACCCTGTCATTATTAAAAAAGGAAAGAAAACAAAACACAGAAAAACCGAAAAGCCCAAACAAACAAGAATTGAAGCTTTGAAGAAGGAAGGTAAATAGTTTTTCTCTGAAATTTCTGCCTTTTAAATGTTTTGAGTATTTCTCTGTCCAAAGAGGTGCCTCATCCTCTTCTGAGTCCTGTTGGATTTACTATGTCATGTGGTTGAGTTTTTCACATGTTAATTATGTGAAAGTGTGTTTCTTTTTGTATGAATTTTCAATCATCCATGCTTAAATTTTTGAATTGTCTCTTTGTACTTGCATTATGATAAAAGGTGGAAGGGGTAAAAGTGCCTCATCTATCTTTTCTATCACACTCCTTATTTCCTTTGCATTTGATCATTTCATCTCATCTCTTAGGTAAACAGTCCAATTCTGTTCCATTTTGTTTCATTTCTGAGGTTTTCCACATCCCTAATTATTCTCATCACCCATTTTTGAACTCTTTTCCTCTGTGCTATATCCTTTTTTGGCATTTTAGGTGCAAATTGTTGTAGGTGCAATTTAGATCACTTAAATGTCCAAGTCCCTGACTTATGGATGCAATCAGGGACTCAGATATCTAAGTAACAAGATTGCAGACACAAATAATTACATTGCAAAATGTGCCTACAAGTTTTGTGCACATGAGAAAATGGCTAAAGCTAGACTAAGGATCAGAGCCTTAGTCACAAGCAAAATATCCCCCTCACCCTTTAAAGGAGAAAAGACCACCTCAATTTGAACAAGGTACTAAACCAGAAAAGAAGTCAATTGTTTAAACTCTATAGAGCTATATGGTAAATGTAATAATGAATAGAATAATAGATCAGAAAGATGTGGAACAGCAAAATAATAATAATAATAATAATAATAATAATAATAATAATAATAATAATATCTGAGAACCTTATTGGGAGAGAAGAGCACAGTGTGCACTGAGCTTCCATGATAACCAGTGTTTGTCATTTGCATGTTTCTGCCTTTGAAAATGAGACTTGAGATGGTTTACTTTGTGGCATTGAAATATTTCTATCTCTAATCTACAGGAAGAAGGTCGAAGACATTTTGCCCATGTCCATGATCCAGTATTCTGGAAAATTCAGGCTAATATTATTGAAAAATATTTTGAACAAGGTTTTATCATTCCTTCTCATTACAAATTAAATGCCATTCTAGGACGAGGTTTCAGCAGAATGCAAAGTTGAGGTCATGTTGTTTAATGGTGGAAAAGTTGGAATGAGAGCTGTATTTTTTTAAAAGAAAAAAATTATTTGAACTTTATTTCTTAGATTTTCTATATTGACTGGAACAAAGTTTCATTTTCAGCTGAAAAAATATAGCTTCTCTTTCAAACATATGAAGAGAAGTGTTCATGCTTTCTGCTGTTTATTCTGAAATGCAAAAAATCTTTTTGGTTCTTCAAAGCCCAAAGATTTGAAGATTTGTCTTCAAAACCCAAAGATTTCTAATATTTAAAATTAATGGAATACTCTGTTTTGGAAAATGTTCTGTTCCATTCCTTTTCATTAAGCTTTCTGAAAAAGAAAGTGAAAGGTAAAAAGTAGCAGTACATAAATACTTAGAGTAAGGACATTGTTCTAGAATTAGACATAGTGGTAAACTTCCATTTTAATCCATAAATATAGATAAATTTCAAAATATTCTGGACCTATAATGCTATTTTCTCTATGGACTGCCAGCGCTGGAAGATGAGAGAAAAGTTGGCGGGGTGAATTTGTAATAATGTCTGCACAATTTCAGCCAACTTTTTCTTCCTGTCTTCTCAAATTCTATTTCAATTTCTTATGTATTTCAGCCCTATGTTTGCTCCACTTTTATCCTGTGCCTCCTTTGCTCTGTGAGTCAGCATTCCCAACTAGTGAATTTTGGTCATCTTATGAGGCTGAGATTGGTTAGATACTATTGCCAAACTATATTATGGACAAAGCAAAAATAAGTTGATTTCCAGAATAAAATCATTTTCAAATCTCATCAAGCCTGCCTATAGTACAAGACATTTCTTTCCACAAGGGAGATTATATTCTCAAGAATATTTCTCTTAAATCCTGTATTATTTACTAATGGGTTCACATTTCAGATAACTGAGAAGAATAATTTATCCTCAACTGTATGCTCCTTGTTACTCACATGGGAGAACTTATGCATGAAGGAATCACTTCAGTTTAAGTCCCTCAGAATAAGAATTCTATCTAGAAATGCTTAAATATTTAATCAGGTCTCAACTAGAAATCCTGTTTGGTTGGGCACCCATGATCCTATCTTCTCAATGAAGACAATGAGAAAACTCCAAGTAATTATAAAGGAAGAAGAAAAAAATTCAGTGCATATGGGTCAGATTTATGAAATTAAAGAGAATAAGCTGACAGAAAGAAAGAAAAATGGCACAGAAACTTTTCACTGCACTTTCAGAGAACAGTACCTCTCTGTAATTAAGCCAAATTTCTTAGCTAGACTAATTGCTATGTCTTTGAACTTTGGCAGAGGGAGAAGCACCTGAGAAACAGAAGTTGCTGCAACAGCCTCCAAGACTTGCATCTGGTGCTTGTTCTTCCTTGATCCAGCATTTCTCCCCACTCAGAGGTCTGGTTGTTTAAGCTGGACTGTGTGACTGTCTAATAGTGAGACAGTGAATACAAAGATCTCTTCTTTTTCATGGAGCAAAACAGAGGAGAAGCAGCTTTATTGTCACAAGATCAGGACCCAGCAACTTGGCAGTAGCATGCACTAGCCTTAGCAATTGTGTACAAATTGAAATGGGTGCAGCTGTGTGGGTGCTTCTCCTATGCTCTGTTCCTGGTCAAACACATCTAGTGTGGTCTGTCTGTAACTTGCAAGACCTAGCACGTGTTTTTCTACACACACAGCCTAGAAACAAAGGTCTAGAATAGGCCAGAAGAATTCTTTTCTGAGAAATGTGCATTTTTGCCTTTGACCATAAAGTAGCTAAAAAGGGAAATCTACATTGTAGGCTTCTAAAATTCTTTAAGGTTATTTCCCTCCTACCTCATTTTCCTCCCTGAGGAAGAAACCTCTCTTTCTGCTTTCTGTTCTTCCAAATGATATGAAAACTTGCCTGTACTTTTCCTTGCATTTCAGACACAGTCAACATTTTCAACAACCTTCTGAAAAACGTGGGATTATGATGGACATGTGGCTAAGGTGTGGGCAGAGCTATGTGGAAAGCAGAGTTTGAATTATTTCTCCAAAATATTAGTGCATTTTCATATGCAACCACTTCTCTAACAAAGCTCAAAAGAATTTAGGTTATATTGGTTATTTTATGCATCAACTCTACCATTTAAAATTATTTTTAATATAATTTCATTGTGTTCCTCATCCAAAAAAGCTTCTTATAATTTCTTTGGGTTGTGTTTTGTTTTAATTTGTCTTGTTTTGCTTTATTTATATATTACAGAGGCAAGATGCCTAACAGCTTGAGGTCTTTACAAAGCCCAGGATGCCTTGAGTTCTTCTTTTCTTATCTCTTCTCTTTGAAGTGGAACATTTTTGTTCTTAGTCCTCCTCTTTTTTCTTCCTCTTCTTCATGCTGTTTAATATTTGCAAGCTTTTCAAGGTCAGCTTTTCCTCTCTCCGCTCTCCTTATCCTGCTCCCCACTGCATGGTGTCAATTGCTGACCTGGCACCTCACCAGGCTCTTTGGTCCTTGCCTACCATTTGCTGTGAAAGGACAAGATCATATGAAATATTTGCCTAGTTCTTGCTTTGCAAAGGTTTCATGGCCATTCAGATGGCAGTGAAAACTTCATAAAAATCTCTTAGGCTACAAAGACATCATAACCATTCATTGCTGCTCTCAGAAATAATAATATTTGGCAAATTCTTTAGAAGACTTTTAGCTTCACCTGTCCTAAGGATGGAAGAAGCTTCCATGTTCTTGTTTCAGTTTGTCTTGTGTTATAAATTTCTCACCACCATTGGTTAATCAATTTATTAATTCGTTGATAGGGTACAAGCAAGCCAGTGCTGGGGGATGCAGGGAGTCTCTGCTTCACCAACACACCTGCTCTACCCTCAGTCACTGCCCCTTTTATAGGCAGCTCCTCGTTGTGCTGTGCCATGCTTGCTGTGCTGGGATACAAGTCTGAACAAGCCCGAACATCTTGGCTAGCTTACAGTCTCCTAAGCAAGCAGCAGTCACACACCTCCACCAGGTCTGGGCAAAACCCGAACACATCGCCAGACCACACTCCCAGCCAGCAAATCTCCACATGTTCACACAAGCTTTAGTAGTAATCAGCCTTTGCACTACCTTTGCAGTTTTTTCCTTATACATAAAAGTGGGTAAAATTCATAATTACTTCTTACATAGTGGCAAAAATACATAATAGCAAAGTCAGTAATTCACACCAAAGGGATTCAAAACAAAATAATGAAATTATTGTGTGTTCCTTTGCCATGTTTAACTTTAAGCTCAGTATTCTTGTTTATATAAATCCCATGACTTGTTTCCATAATGACACGAATCACCATGTAACATCTCACACTTGTATTCAGTAAGTTTTCTTGTGAAAACTCCCAGAGCCTTTAACAGCAGAACACTGCAAAATTGCAGTAACACCAGAAGATCCAGGTCCTGGGTTTTCATGAGTGAGTGTAAGCATATGAGAGGCTGCTGTGGTTGCTCATCTTTGTGTATGCACTGACCAAGCTTTGAAAACCTGGTCCTGTCCAGACAAGGTGTGAGCCTCTGTGCTTGATTCCTCTCCCTTCAGGTGACAATCGGCATTAGACTCCCTGTGTATCCAGAGGCAGGAAGGAGGCAACATGAAGTATGACAGACTTCATTATCACCTAAACCCCTTTCTCTCCTGATGCTATGCAGACAACAGTAGCCATTGCCTAAGTTGTACAGCCTGGTAAGGTGGGATGGATATTTTGACCTCCAAAATAATTTGCTATTTTTTTCCCCCCTGGTTATGCAATGAAGAAGGCAATGAGATAATTTCCTCTCTCCTGTGCTTTTTGCAGCCTAAGGGGGCTGTGTTGCATGTGGGATATGTCATGACAGTCCCATAACCATCCCAGCCCTCTTGGGTCTGACCCTTTGTGCTTAGATTTGTTTCCTAGTAAAGTGGCTTTCTGCTGCACTTGGGTCTGGCTGTCATTTTACAGAACAACATATTGCAAGGATTGTTGCCTCCTCCTCTCTTGCTGCTGGCAGTGGTTTGATTGTTTGAGTTTTAGAAGGCTCCAGGCAAGTGCTGCAATCCTCTTCCTTCTCTAGGGACCTCCTTCAATAATAACCCCGGTCTGACTGAGCCTGTTAGGGATTTTTCATGGAGAAATATTTAAACAGTAGGTCCTGTGATCAGGTTTAGGCATGAAGGGAGCCCTGATTGGATTGAAGCTGTTGTAGGTGCACAGTTTCTTCTTTGTTGCTATGAAAAAGCAAGCAGTGATGGAATATAGGTGCTCTGAGATGCAGGCATTGGCAGAGTAGAATTTCATATAGCTCAACTACCAAAATTCATCCTCAGCTACTTGTCATTGGTTTTGTCTAGCTCTTTTGTCACTGGTTCTCTAGCTCTTTACTGCATTATGCCCTTATTAATGAATAAATTTTTTTTTTAAATATCAGTTCAGTTTTGGGGTTGTTTTTAGTGTTGAAAAAGGTAGGATTTTTTTTTTTTTTCCTATGAGTTATGCAGAGTTCTTGACATTTTAAGCACCATGTGGAAGGTTCTTCCTGCATATGAAGGAAGCGTTTGGTCTGATTTCTTATGATGAACTCATTTCTTCTCCACAGAACCTATTTTGCCTGAAACATTCTTGTTTAAATAGAGTAATATTTTAATCTTGTGCTTTGGGTCCTTTTAAACCTGATTCTATTTTATGCTCCTATTATCCCAATAACAGTTCAATTAGGAGTGGTTAAAAATCAAGATATTTATTTTAATTGCATGCTTATCTTTTGAGGGTATATTGCAGTAAATAAGGAACATTTGAACAAAAAAACCCTAACATTGCAAAATGTCTTGTCACATTATACTTACCCTACACCTGATTTCAAATGTAAATTGCACAGCATTTAGCTCTAATGAAAATACTCTAGTGAAGGAAATTGTTAAGATTTTCTGGTGCTCCCCTAGGGGTAATATTAAAACCTCCATTACTAACATCTCACTCTGAGAAGACAAAATGTGCACTGAGAATACAAAAGCTCTGTTGGCATCTAAATGTGTGCCAATTAATTCGCAGTTACAGACCTGCAGATCTGTATGGAGATGTAAAAATAGGACCTGGGAAAGCTATTTAGATCCCTGTATAACAGGGCTCCTTGACCCTGGATTTCTAATGTTAGTTTAATCATGGCATTCTGCTTTCTATTTATTTATATAGTTGCCTCAATGAACAAATTAATAATTATACAGCACATTGACAAACATGCCGAGTAATATTTGCCAGATTTTAAATTAATTTAATTCAAGGGCCACTTCATTTACAGGATTCATAGGCACATCAAGGAGTAGCTTTTACTTCATTGCTATTCAGATTATACCAAGATTTTTCATAATTTTCCACTCTCCTTTTTATCTATCTCCCCTCCTTTTGCTGAGGAAGACAATTTAAAATGTTTTTCCAAATAGGTGGTTACTTTCAGGCAGGTGTAAAACAGGTAAATGGTAGACAAACAGAAATGTAGATAAGTGCATGGGTAATATATATTTTAGACAGATAATAATTTTTATTAGGGAAAAACCCAGCTCCAACAACTCACCTTTATTTTTCCATAATTTCCAATTTCCAGTCTATCTCCTTTTGATTTCCTTTGGATATTATTTTAATTTTAAGTCTGTCTTGTGATCATGGGGAGAACTGTTTCTGTGTTGAACATGGATTCAGTTACACAGAGGTGCCATGCTTTATTTTGTCTGTCAACAGAAACTTGGTATTAGAACCAGCAACTGGCTTGAACTGCAATATTTGTAATGAGAAATATGTCCCATGTCAGGGAAGTCAAACTTCTAAATGAAGGTTGTGCCTTTGAGCAAGGGGAAGGAGATGATCATTAATCTTTAAAAATACTCCCCCCTTTCTCCAGCATGGCCAAGTAAAAGGAATTCGCAGAGCAGTGCTTCTTTTCATTAACAGTATTTTCTTTTTGCTTCCCATTTCATTGTTCTTTTGGAAGAAACAGGACTACTGGTATGTGAGAAAATCTTTTTTTTTCAAAAGGTGGCACACTGCTATCTTGGCCAATATGTAGCAGGGTCTTCTGCTGGAATATAGAGAATTTGAGACATATGTAATGTTTTCTCAATATTTTAAGAAGAACTGCAATGTTGGGAAGATTAGTATCTCATTATTACATTTTTTATAACTCATATGATCTCTGTTTTCCTGTATTTAATTACAGCAACACCCCCCTCATATGCTAGCACTTACGGATGTATGTTCAGTTGTAGAACAAGACCCTTGAAAGCCCTTATATCACCTGATTTCTACCAAAAAAAAATCCTTACCTTGGCACGGGAAATTGCCAAAGAGCCACTACACTCAGCCACCTGAGTGACACAGCAGACCCTGAGGTGCCATGTCCTCTCCCTGCATTGCTCTGTGCCTCTTCTCCCTGTGGCAGCAGTGCTTTCTTAGAAATACTGCTCCTAGTTTGGTAGCCAGACACTCCTTTCTGGGCTGAGCCCCACTTCACCCAATTCAGTTGAATGATCACTATGAAATGGTCCCGTGGGTCCACAGACACTCAGTAGTTTGCCAAACACAGATAACTTACATAGCTGTGTTTGCTCTCCTCCTCTTTTCTAGGTAAACCTGGTCACAATGATAGCAGAGTTTTAGAGGACAAGATCCTCAAAGAAGTGAAGTCCAGCTAGCAATGAGAACTGTGTCTGAAAAGCTTTGGAGGAGCAGTGCTGTGTAATTGTACTGACCTTCCGAGATGCAGCCAGATAGTGAAACTGAGAGCTGCCAGTGAGGATCATCTCACATGGCTTCTGGAGAGGGGCTCATATGCATTTGGGTGTCTGGCAGTGTGGGAGCTGCCTTGGCTTCTGCAATGGATAACAGAGGTCTACGGCCTTATTCAGTTGCATAAACATATGCTTTCAGACTCTTCCATGCATCTTATGTTGCTGAAGAACTCTGCAAGCAGCTGATGCATGTGACAGAGGCCCTAGAGATACCAATTTCCTTCAGCAGCTGGAGCCAGGCAGCATATGCTAAGGTATCCCTATTACCTGCTTTGGATAAATTGCATTTGGGCTCCACTAACCAGATCTGCATGAACTGTGTTGAGAGCTCAGTCACCTCACCAACCTATAGAATACTACATGTTGGTGCCCTAAAGGTATCCTATGTGACGGTGAAGACCACCCTAAATATCTATTGGTAGACAGAGGTAGGAAGATGAAAATCATCTAAGGATATTAACAATGAGAAAGCAAGATTTAATGAAAGACAAGTGAATCAGCTCCTCACACCCTTGGCTCAGATGAAGGCTAAATTTGGAAATTAAAATTGTTTAGGTGATACATGGATCTCTTTGGAGAAATGTCTCAGAAACCATTTTAGGAGAGATCAGAGGGGCTGGGGGTGAATTGTAAAGAAACTTTTGAACAAAATGCTTATTTCTAATTTGTGTGATGTGACTTAAAAGATGGAAAACCAACAGCTGCTGATGTGAAAGATGGATAAGAGGGAGATAAAAGAAGACTGTGAAGAAAATTGAGAAATAATTTTTATGCCTTCAATATACATCACATTTAGGAAATTTTGAGTTATCAATGCATAGTAAGGTTCTTCTCAGAAACAAATAGGAAATAGCTGTGCCTCGTGTAAGACATTAGCAGTCTCTCTTACGTCTGAACAACTTTTCATAGGTAAAATTGCTTTAGCTGGCACGATTATCACTGTTCAGTGCTGCATTCAGCATGCTGCTCAATGTGATAATGAGTGATGTCTTTTTTCCATCACTTCAATACAGGTATGCAATTTATTCTGCCAGTAAACACTATTATAATGTAAAATTTATAATACAATATCTTTCAATGCCAGTCAGAGTGATAGTTTGAAGGAACTTGAATGTGTCTGTTATGTATCAGAGCAAACAAACCCCACATTAACAACAAAGTTGCTTACTTGGTGGAATGGTGCAGCTGCCTTGCTTTGCCTGCTGGGGTGCATATATTAGCAGCAGCACTGCTCCCTGGAGTGTCATGGCCCCAAACTCCCTCACAGTATCAAGGGTACCAAATGGAATGGGCACAGTGATGTCATGTTAGGCATTTGGAGCACTAGGTTTGCCTTTTAATATCCCCACAGCTCAAGCACAAGGTCAGCGCAGCTGATGATTCTTGATGTTAGCCAGATAAACTCTCAGGTTAATCCTGCACATTTAAGTTGACAATACAAATAAATACTTTCTGCTCTGTGTGTATGTGGGGGTAGTGTTCTTTCTTTCAAGAGCTTTTAGAATATATTCCAAATAATTTCCAATAATTTAAAAGCCTTTTAAAGAACAGGCTCTTCTTCCAATAATTGACAGGCAAGACAATACCAGAGGGGGAGGCAAGGTGGAGAGGGGCGGAGGTGTAGATTGCTCTATATAAAAGCTGCTAAATTATGTTGTCAAAATTATAGCAACATTTTTTTTGCTCAAAAGCCTTGAAAAATCACACTCCTCCAGTCCCAGACTTCTGGCTTTTGTTTGTTTTGTGCAACCATCCTAAAACTTCATGTCATGAAATCTGTTATAATTGGAAGCACTTGTTGGATTCAAAATCAGCCTAGGACCAGGAACCCAAACATGTGACTGAAGACATTGTCTCTATTTTTACATACAAGTACAAGAATAAAAAAAATTGGCTGCTGCTAGTGGTATCTGTGATGTGTATGCTGGATCTTTGCTTTTCTCTAGCTTATTTCCTATTCTTTGATAGATTTTCTTGTGTAAAGTAACCTCTCTGAAGATCTGGAGAGTACACTCTAAGCTGATGTGATTAGACACTTTTGACAGTGGGAAAGCCACTGACTACAGGCTCTTCAGTTGGGAATGGTCTCCATTGAGAACAACGTTCAATAACTTGCTGAAACAAGAGTCTCAATAACTACATTTCAGTTGAGGTCTTGTTTACAGACTTCTCAGTTTCTCTTCTAAACTATAGTCTTTTTCTTTATTTCCTTCCTTCCTTCCTTCCTTCCTTCCTTCCTTCCTTCCTTCCTTCCTTCCTTCCTTCCTTCCTTCC